>WOXC01007509.1:0-600000 GCA_011680675.1 Gymnobelideus leadbeateri | reverse complement strand
TGTCGGAGGCCGGCTCAGAACTCAGGTCCTTCTGACTCCAGGGCCGGCGCTCTATTCACTGCGCCACCTAGCTGCCCCTATCTATATTATTTTTCTATTCTATACATATACATTCTATTTAAAATATATTCTACTTATCAGTCCTTTCTCAGGATGCAGATAGCATATTTCTTTATGTTCCCCCTGTGGGGGAAAACCCCTCAGATTTAGCTTTGTGGTGATTTATTCAATCAAAGTCATCCTTAAAACATATTGATGGGGCAGCTAGGTGGTTCAGTGAATAGAGCACCAGCCTTGGAGTCATGATGTCCTGAGGTCAAATCTGGTCTTAGACACTTAACGCTTACTAGCAGTGTGACCTTGGGCAAGTCTTAACCCCAATTGCCCTATCTTCTCCCCTCCAAAAAGACAAAAGATATTTCTGTTATTGTATACTATGTTCTATTGGTTCTGCTTATTTCACTCTTCATGATTTCATGCAAGTCTTTCCATGTTTTTCTAAGGTCATTGAGTTTATCCTTTTTATAGCACAGTAATATTCCATCATAATCGCATACCACAACTTGTTAAGCTGGAGGGTATCCAAAGGACAATCATGTTGGTGAAGGGCCTTGATTTTATGTGATATAAGGATAAATGAAAGGAATGGCACCTGTTTAGCCTGGAGAAGAGAAGATGCTGGTGACCATGATAGCTGTTATTGCCAATTATTTGAAGGCTTTCATGTGAGGGGAGAATTAAATTTATTCTCAATGTATAAATGACAGGACCAGGAGCAATTGGCAGAAGTTAGAACATTTTAGATTTGCTATCAGGGGGAAAACTTGCTGATCCTTAGAGCTGTGCAAAAGCAGAATGGTTTGTTTGGGAGATGGTGGGTTCTGCCTCCTTGGTTGTCTTAAGAAAGGAAATGGTTGCATGTTTGTTGGGTATATTATGGTGGGGATTCCTTTGAGGTATGGGTTGGTCTGGATGGCTACTGATTTGTTGTTGTTTAGTTGGTTTTAGTTATGCCTGACTCTCTCCATGACCCATTTGGAGGTTTTCTTGGCAGAGATACTGAAGTAGTTTGCCTTTTCCTTCTCCAGCTCACCTAACAGATGAGGAAACTGAGGCAGATAGAGTTAAGTGACTTGCCCAGGATCACACAGTTACTAAGTGACTGGGCTAGATTTGAACTAGGGTTTTCCTGACTCCAGGCCCAGAACTCTATCCACTGCACCTGTTAGCTGTCCTGTGGCTACTGATATCCATTTCAAATCTAAAACTTTTAATTCTGTCTTCCTGACTCTGAAGTTAAACATTTATGTACCATACTACCATTTCTCAATATATGTTACAAATAGAAATTAATAATAAAAATATATTAATGTAAGTTAGTTCTTTATAATCTTTGATAACTTTTATTAAGATAACTTATATTTGTAAAAAATCTTATTTTTTTCTTTTAAAGTATTTTTCAATCTGTTCTTATATGATAATCATGCCCATTCTATAGGTGTAGAAGCAGAGGCAGAGAATGATTAAATCATTTGCTTAAGGTTATATGATTGAGTTCTTATTGAAGCCAGAATAAGAATGTCAGGTTTACAGGTTTTTTCCCAATTCAAATAGAAGTGCTGAGACCATGTATGCTCCTAATATTAAGAACTCAACTTTCTCAGAAGATGCCCTAACCACTGGCAACTAATCACCACAAGCTCTTTTTAAAAATTCATCTAGGCAATGGCAACTATAACAAAGACCAAAAAATCTGCATTTGAATGGGCTTTCATAATAATTCCACAATAAAATTGTATTACAAACGCTATGCTCCTCTCCCTTCCCCCACTTCAAAATAATTTCTGCTAGGAAGATGATGGATAAACATATTATTCTCAGGTTGTAATGAACACATCCATTATAAAAGCAATAGTTACCGCAATGGGGATCATGTGTTTGGTGAAAATGTCTCCTGTGCCTTGTAAACACCTCAGCCTTCTGGCAGAAACCCTCTGGGGCTCTTCACTGTCTCCCCTTTACAAGGTAGCTACTGTCTAATTATACACAACTGGCATAGTTAATCCTGTATAATAATAATTAAAAACAATTCATATTTTTTTATTTTACTCTCCTTATTAACTTTAAACTTTTAAGAGCCTCTGAGGCCCCAGTAGAATCACAAGCTTATTAAAATATCAAGACCTGCCAGGCTTTTTGAATGAATATTATCCCATTTGTTTTTGTTAACATGACAAGGCCCAAACGAAACTAAACAGGCTTTTGTAGATCAGAAACAAAGGAGCTGAGAGTAAAAGTGGGGTGTCTGTGCAATGTCACCCATAAGCCATAAAGACAACACTGGGGCTCAAATCATTCTTTCCTTAGCAGCAGCCCAGGTGGACAGGGTTGTGCTAGGTGAGAGAAAACATAGCTTGTCAGCTGTACCACCGTGGGTGCTCAGCTGCAGGCATAATGAGCCATCCTGAGGGAGCTCCAGGCTTTGGAGTACTTTTAGAAATTCAGTTACCAGGCTGTTGAAGACTCAAGGACAAAAGGAGATGGGGCCACGTCCCCCTGGGAACTATGTTGCTTGCAGAAGGATAGTGACTTCAGGAGGCTGCTAGTGAGAGAAGGAGGTGACTCTAGGTCTGTTAACATGCCTGAGACTCATTTACATACTTACCTTGTTCACAAATTCTTTTACCATCACCAAGGTAAAGCAGGGATATTGCCTTTGTATGTATGTATCTATATTTATCAATCCACATGTATATGTATAGGTCTATACACACACACACACATACTTGGGACAAATCATTGGAAAAGACCCTGATGTTGGGAAAGACCGAAGACAAAAGGAGAAGGGGATGACAGAGGATGAGAGGGACAAATAGTGCCATAGAAACAACAAACATGAACTGGGGCAGATTTTGAGAGACAGTGGAGGATAGAAGTGCCTCATGTGCTGTGGTTCATGGGGCCACAAAGAGTCAGACATGACTGAACAACTGAACACCAACAACAAAATATTTCTAGATAAAAGCTTTTGGCTTTAATTATAATCTCTCAATCTCTCCCTCTAAGTAATTTGTCCCAAGTGCCTTCCTCTCAGCTGCATTATCCCCCAAGGGGCACACACTCTCACACACAAATCAACAATACAATACATAAGCATTTTAGTTTGGAGCAGGACACATGTGGCTCTCGAGGTCCTAAATTCTGCCTTTTGACTGAATTCAAATTTCACAGAACAAATCCTTTTTTTAAGGGATAACTTTGGAGAAACTGGTTTCTTTAAAAGCAAGTGACCAAAACAGATCAGGCAGACCCTTAAACACAGTTTGGGAAATCAGCTAATTTCTCCTTGGAAGAAAGATGCAAGAGGCAGGAATCAGGTGAGGGAGGGATGAGAATTCACCTATCGTGTATTGGTAACATACTTCTCCAACTGGGCTGGTGTCTGTATTCCCCTGCATCATTCACAGTTATGGCTCAGGCATATAGGCTATGGGAGAGTGACAACTGCTGCCACCCCCACTCCCTCTACCCCACCATGGTGATTGCTCCAGCTATACCGTTCTGGTCCTCCTCACATCCACTTTCCAGGTTGTCACATTCCCCTATCAGTACACTCGGCTGCCCTGGGGGGCCCCCAGCTCCTTTTTCATGAACACCTCACATTGCTGATTATATCTAGGTGGATTCCAGCCATACTTCACCTTACCCCTTGATTGTTTTCTATTTCTAGCTTATATGCTCCTCTTTACTGCCCTCTTTTCTCTTTCCTTGATTTCCAGCACTGAAACCATAATCAAATTATTCCTGCCTATGGTTTCCACCTGGTTTTGGTTCCTGCTGAGATTGGAGCCATGAGATAGACAAATGAGAAAGAATGTGGAAAAGACTGCCCCCTGGAGAAGGATGGACTCTGCCATGCTGGAACAGGAAGATCTCCACCAAGGATCGAGATGGTTGAAGGAGAAATTCCAACAGAAAACTGATGAGTCAGTGGAGCAATGGCTCCTGTGGATGTGGTATATAATAGAGCCCCTGCTGAGGCAATCTCTGTGGTTGACCCCCAGAGAGTTAGGGGACTTTTTTATTTTATAGAATCAGTCAAATTTATTAGACCCTCCAATTAAAGGATGTGCTTTGTCCCTTGTTAAGGGCTAGAGATAGGGACTTATTCACTCCTGACCCCATAAAGATGAATTCCTGCTGCACAGATCCCCTGTAGGAAGTTTTTTTTGTCTTTCTTTGTATTTCTTAACACTGACTGACATAATTCATAAAAGATTAAATGGGCAATTTTGAACACATAAAATTGAAAAGCTTCTGCCTGAGCAAAATAAATATAGTTAGAATCAGAAGGGAAATAAGTAATTGGGAAATATCTTCACAACAAACTTCTCAAATAAAGGTATAATATTCATAATATATAAAAACCTATCAATATATGACTGAGACATTTTCCAATAAATAAGAAGTCAAAGGATATGAATAGACAGTTCATTCAGTCAGTCAATAAGCATTTATTAGGTGCTTACTCTGTGTTAGGCACTATACTAAGTTGTGAGGATACAAATACAAGGAAAAAAGAGACCTTGCCCTCAAGGAGCTTATATTCTAAAGGAAAAATAACACATAAAAGGGGAAGGGGGTGGTAACAGTAGGGTGGTGGTAAAATCCAAAGACTCAGAAACGCCAGAGAAGAATGAAGCATGGTCAGCCTGTGCCTCTTATAGCTAAGGAAACTGAGGCTCAGGCAGGTTAGAGGTGAGTCATTCTAAATCTCGTGCACTTTACATTGAATCATGAGACCTCCCTGACCAAAGGGAATCTCTTTGGATTTTTTTTCTATCCCCATTTTTGGCATTGAAGGTTCATTCAAACAGGTCAACTTGAAGCAAATACAGCCAATAATCTCTTAACTTTAGAGTTGATTTAGTGATAAAATGAGGTACTAGTAAGTCCTTGAATAAATATTCAAACAAAAGGGGGTTTACTTTGTTCCAACACAGCAAGGATATGCAACAAGTGTACAGTGGCACTTAGTTTTAGCATCGGTAGATATAGCTTTCCTTGCCTTCTCATGAAAATACTTCTGATCAGAAGGTCATCAGGGTATGGTGACACATCATATGACTTGATGGGTCAGACCTATCAAGTCTGAGAGGCCTAGACTTCATGTGGCTGGGGCTTCTTGTGCCCTTAGATGATCAGAAACTTGGAAGGAGGAGTTAATCAGGCCCAAGGAGCAGCATTGTCCTGGCTCTATCCTACATGAGTGGAGAGGAGTGAAGGGGAGTCTCATCAGAACCACCTCCAGCAACTATGCCTGAAGGCCTATAAAACCGTGCATATCCTTTGACCCAGCAATACCACTGCTAGGTCTGTATCCCAAAGAGATTTTTAAAAAGGAAAGGAAAAGGACCTATTTGTACAAAAATATTTATAGCAGCTCTTTTTATGGTGGCAAAGAATTGAAAATTGAGGGGATACCCATCAATTGGGGAATAGTTGAATGAGTTGTGGTATATGATTGAGACAGAATACTATTGTGCTATAAGAAATGATAAGAAGGATGCTGTCAGAAAAGCTTAGAAAGACATACATGAACTGATACAAAGTGAAGTGAGCAGAACCAGGAAAACAGTATATTGTATTATGATCATTTGTGAATGACTTCACTATTCTCAGCAATACAATCATTCAAGACAATTCTGAAGGACTTAACAAAGAAAAGTGCTCTCCATCTCCAGAGAAAGAACTGATGGAGTCTGAATGCAAATCAAAGAATACTCTTTTTAACCTTCTTTATTTCTCTTGATTTTTTTTTGTTTGTGTTTTCTTTCACAACAGGACCAATATGGAAATATGTTTTACATCTCTGTACATATATAATTTACATCAAATTGCTTGCTTTCTCAATGAGGGGGTAAGGGAAAAAAGGATGGAGAGAATTTGGAACTCAAAATTTTAAAAAATGAATACTAGAATTGTTTTTTATATGTAATTGGAAAAAATCTTAAAATATAAAGAGGGAATGCCTCTAAGGATTTGTTTAACAGCTTTGTCTTCTTTTTGGTAAAACCTCTCCAAATTGTGGGTGGGAAGAAGGAAGACATCAGTCAATTAATCAAGACTGGTGCTAATCACAGTTATCTTCTCATCTTTGGTTTCTTCATGTTTTGAATAAAGGTTTTGATTACCTAAACACAAGGCCTGGTAGGACAATAATCATTAACTTGGCTGTTCCATTCAGTTTCTGGTTTATCTGGCATATACATCAAAACAGAATCTGCATATAGGGTGAGCTGGTTGTTTATTCTTTTGTATTTGCTTACCTTTCTCAGTGCCATCCATGTTTTTTCCTTTTTAAAATAGGTTTAACCTCCAGAGATCCTGGGGTCACCCAAAGATCCTGGGGTCTCCCCAAACTGGGGAGATAAATGGTGGGTTAAGCTGTCAATAACCATATGTTAAAAAAAAAAACCCAAAACTTTCCAAATTACTAAAGAGAAATGCAAATCAAAACAACTCTGAGGTTAGAACCCAGATTAGCTGAAGAATTTGTATTTTGATATATCCCTCTATTAGATGTTGTGCCTTCCTGTGTCTAGTTAAGGTGCTACCCAAGTATAGAAGCCAGTTTGATCTGAAATGATTCATGGGTAAGCCTTTGCAGCTCCTATTTTAGAAAAAAAAAATAAAAATCCTTACTTCCATAAATACAAGATGTTCCAAATTTGGTGCTCAGGAAAATCTGGGCCCCAACAAGAACCCTGATGTTGACTGCCCCTACATGTGCTGCTTCTTTTATCATGATATTTATGGTACCAGAGAATTTTGAATTAACTTTATAAAAACTGTCTCCCAAACTGATCAGTATGTATAATAAAAGCTTTAAGTAAATCCTGCCTAGAAAAACATAAATGGTCTTTATTCCATGACACAAATCATACTCTTCAGATTGTCAAAACTGACGAAAGAGGAAAATAGCAGTTGTTGGAGGGACAGTCGGAGGATGGGCGTGCTATTACACTACTGGTGGAGCTTCAAATTGATTCAACCATTCTGGAAAATAATTTGGAACTATCATTCCCTTTGGCCCTGTGATACTAGTACTAGGCATGTACCCTAAGCAAGCCACAGACAGAGAAAAAAGACCCACATACACAAGAATGTTAAGGGTGGTACTTTCTATGGTAGCAAAGAACTGGCACTGAAATGATGCCCATTAATGGGTAAATGACCAAACAAATTGTAGTGTGTGGTTCTTTTCGATCAGGCCTGCACAATATACCCACCTGGGCCTTGAGCAGCCCACAGGCTGTATGTCGTGCAGGCCTGTTTTAGGTAAAGTTTCCACATGTTGTAGGTAGGAATAGAGAAGCTTCATCACAGAAACAGTGGAATAGAATTTTACTGCACTGCAAGAAAAGAACATGACAGATTCAGAAAAATGTCTATCAGTGTTTGAGATGAGAGCAACTCCCTTTCTCTAACTCTCACCTTTGGGTAGGTGGTATCTCTGTTTCCCAGCCCCTCCCTTCAGTTTTCCCAGTGGATGTGAGTTTCAAAGCCCTTACTTTGCTCCTAGAGGAGAATGGCACTCTTTAAAAAAAAAAAAAAATCTGCCTAAGGAGAGACAATTGCAAGGGAAGTTGCCTGAGGCCACCAACTCAGATTATGGTTTACACCCACTCACTTATCATACCTCTTTCTACCAGAAAATAACTGGCTCATCCTAGGTTTAGGACAGTCTGGCTTCACTTAATCTTTTCTGCTTTGGGGAAGTTAGAATAATATGCATTAATAAAATTTCTTTTGTTGGGCTCTAGCCTCAAATTGGGAATCCCAGAAAGAAAATCTTTCTTTGTGGATATGGCTGACTATAGCCTCAATCCCCTCTACATAAGGACCCCAGGGACACACACACACACACACACACACAAAATGAATTCTATGACAAGGAAGCCATTTCTCTTGAAAATGTATAGCAAATACAGAAAGGGGGTGATCTTGAAGATTGTGGATACAGTCTCAATTTGAGAGCCAGGGGTGATATAAAGGATGGCAAGTTGGATGTTATTAATTTTGTTCTTGGCAATGGGGACTAATAAAGCCAGCTGACATCTATTTAGCATGGCTTCTACAGAGTTTAGCTACAGTTTTTCCCCCAGCATCTCACTCCCAGTGAGTGACAGTGACTGCAATAGCAGTGGTGTAGGGTGGCCTCTCACTGCAGGGAAGAGTTCCCCTTTCCTCTCACCCTTCTTTATTCTTTACAGGTCCTTCCATGGAAGAACTAATGTCCTCCCATGTGGGCTTGCTTTGGTGAGTTTTCATTTCTCTTCCTTTTATACCAGGCATTCTTAATCTTTTTTTTTAATCATTTACCACTTTGGCAGTCTGATGAAACCTATGGATCCTTCTCTGAAATAGTGCTTTTAAATAATTGAAGGAAAAGCTAAATTTCAGTTAGAGACTAGTGAAAATAAAGATGCAAATTTTTTCCTCCCCCAAGTTTATAGACTGTGCAAATGAACTCCCCTGAATCTATCTGTGGACCTTTTGGAAGCCTATGGACCACCATTACTTTAGCTCAGGGGTGGGGACCCTACGGCCTTGAAGCCTGAAATGATGTATTTTGTAATTTTGTAGAACAAATCATTTTATTAAGGGGATTTGTTCTGTAAAGTTTGGATTCAGTCAAAGGGCTACATTTAAGGACCTAGAGGGCCAAGTGTGGCTTGGAGGCTGTAGGTTCCCCACCCCTGCTTTAGACTTTAGGAAAAGAAAGACTATCCTTTCAGATACAATCATAACCCATTTAGCCCAAAATCAGAATACACTGAAGATTTCTGTACTGTCCTACAAGCATTCATCTCAGGGGCATATCAACTCCTTAGGCAAAAGGGTGCTACAATTGGAAGGACATATTTGAGGCAGAGTGAAATAAAGAGAACTGGGAAAACAATTTACATGAGGATCACAAAAATACTGTAAGGAGAAATTATATCAAAAGACTTCGGAACTTTGACCAAAGCATCAATCAATCATGACTTCAAAGGGCTAGTAATGAAAAAATACTTCCCACCCCTTGGCAGAGAGACCCTGGACTACAGGGACAAAATCAGGTATGTATTTTCAAAAGTAGCCAACATGTTGATTTATTTCACTCAATTATACATATTTGTAACAAATGTAACATTTGTACTACTTCAGGAGAAAGTGGGGATAGATGACAGACATGGAAAATAAAGAATAAATGTTTATTGATTCAAAAATAGTTTTTATTTTAAATGCACAGAAGAAAAACAATCAAGGGGATATAAATAAATTGTGTTACTACTTTTTATATTTTGTACATGCATACATAGATACACATATGTGACAGAAATTCATTTTTAAAATATACTCCTCCTCTTGTTCTTTGTATCTTGAAATGTCTGTGTTTGTTGATGACTGCCTCAGTTTCCTCAACTGTCAAGTGAGGGTAATAATAGCATTTACCTTCCAGGGTTGTTGTGAGGATCAAATAAGATAATATTTGTAAAGTGCTTAGTACAGCGCCTGGCACTCATAGACATTTCTCTGAATCTGTCATCTTCATCATTTCTTATATTACAGTAAAATCCCATTACAGTGTTTCCCTGATGAACCTTCTTTTTCACCATTCACTACACGGGGAAGAACTACACACCACAATTTGTTTGGTCATTCAGCAATGAATGGGCACCTTTTTTTTTTTTGCCAGTTCTCTGCTGTAATAAAAAGTACTATTAATGTTCACAATAAAAGAATCCCCCCCCCAAAAAAAAACTAAAAAGGAAAATATGGCAAAGGAACAGTGATTAAGAAAAATCTGGACACCTTGAGTGGTTTGAAGTAGAAAGTGGATAAGAGCGGTAAGAAAGAAAAATTATAGAGTTTGTCAGTACTGAAAGGGCCAACTAGCTTCTGCAGGGACAGGGGTGATAATAACAACACACTTTTAAGATTTACAAACTACTTTCCTCATAGCAGCTGTATGAGGTAGTGCCGAATATCGGTAGTCCCATTTTGCAAGAGAATTTATTGAGACTGAACAACATGCTCAAGGTCAGGCAATTAAGTGCTAGTCAGACATTGCATCCTCGTCTCCTGAGTCCAATTCCAGCATTCAGAATTTTTTTAAGTTAACATTGTTAGGGGAAGCCCTGGTAAATTTTTGCATTTAAGACCCAGTTTCCATTTTCTATTTTGTTCCTTCCCCAAGTCCTTAACTTCTTTTCTGAAAGGTAAAGAAGGGACAAAGGAAGCAGCTGGCTTCTTTGACAACTGCTACTTCTGTTACAAGAGCATTGGATTAACTGAATTGGAAGAATTGGCTGGAATTACCAAGTTGTTTTATTGATCTGCTAGAAATTGGCTCTAGATAAATCAGTAGGGATGAACACCCAATTTAGGAGGGTAAGTAAGGCCAGAGTGTGCTTGTGACCTCCTGAGAATCTCACTTCATGGGTGAAGCTGTCAGTATCAGGCCTGATGATTCCACCCAAGTCATTTTTGACTTGAGCTGATTCTAATGTTGGCCCATCTAGCTTTGCCCTGTTTCTCAGAACCATCACCTTATCTTCCCTGACTCCAGCCACTTTCCTCCTGTTTCTTTCTAATGCCAATGTTAAAGTAGTTATCTCGATCAGGGAAGCATGAAGGGATCTGACACTTTAATTATCATCTGTCTCCTTGAATAGCAAGACTAGAAGGAAAAACAAACCCTTTCTACCACTCACTATAGTTACCTGCTGAAGGGGTTTTTTCGTTTGTTTCCCCAGATCCATTTTGGCTCCTGTTTCCTGATACATGGCTGAGGCATGAGGGATGAGGAGACTGGACCAGAAATGATCCATGTGAGGCCTGTGTTTAAGATGAGACCTTGGATAAGCATCTACTAAATAGTTCCTGTTCTCCCTTCCTCTGTCACTCACTGTGTGAAGTGATAGGATGGGATTGCACTTGTGATTTTATAAATATAGGGAATGTACAAAGAGGAAATTCCTTCTGCTAATGCAGATAGGGACCTTCACAATGTAGAGCTTTAGATAATTTCCTTGGGACACTGAGAAGACATACGAATTGCCTAGACTCATACAGCCAACATGTGTCAAAAGTGGGATGTTTGGGAAACAAAGAGGAAGGGAAAGGGAACAAGCATTTATTAAGCACTTACTTTATGTACTACCCACTGTGCTAAGCACTTTATAAATATTATCTCGTTTGATCTTCACAACAGGAGGTAAATGCAATTATTATCCTCACTTGATAGCTGAGGAAACCAAGGCAGAGAGAGGTTAAGAGGCCTCCCCAGGAGTCCCACAGCTAGTGTCTGAGGCCAACTTTGAATTCAGCTCTTGTTGATTTCAGCCCAATTTTCTATCCACTGTGCTGCCTAGCTGTCTCTCCTGAGAGGAGGACAATTTGTTAGCTTGAGGGAGTAGAAGATTGGTGGCTTGTACCACTAAGGAAATGGGCAAGTTGTATGAGATGTTCTAACAAAAACTTAGTGAATTACTGGATCAATGGCTCCTGAGGGTTTGTGGCCTAATGGAACCAATTGACAAGATGTTCTCTGCAGCTGAATTCCATCAGCTGTGGGGAAAGCTAACTGAGGATTTATTGTGTCTATTTTTTCAGGTGTTATTTTCTTCAGTGTTTTTTTGGGTCTCCTTTACAAAGCCATTGACTCATTTTTCATGATTTTCTTGCATTACTGTCACTTTTTCCCCCTATTTTTCCTCACTTCTCTTAACTTGATTTTCAAAATCCTTTTTGAGCTCTTCCATGGCCTGCAGCCAATTCATATTTTTCTTAGAGGCTTTTGATGCAGGAACTTTGACTTTGTTTCTTCTGGTTGTATGTTTTGATCTTCTTTGTCACCAAAGTAAGATTCTATAGTCTGGTTTTGTTTTGTTTTGTTTTTTTACATTATTTGCTCATCTTCCCAGTCAAATACTTGACTTTCTAACTCTTTGTCAAGGTAGTACTCTGTTTCCAGTGGGGGTGGGGGTAGGTGTATTATCCCAGGCTTTAGGGATTTTGTATCAGGCACTTGATCCCCCACCCTCTGTGGGCCCAGAGCTCCAGAAGCAGCCACTGCTGCTACTTCTGCTGCCACTGCTGCTACTTCTGCTGCCACCACTGCTACCCTGGGACTAGGGCCATACCCCAGCTAGACCATAGTCCTCTTTCACCCAGGTCCCATAGAGTTTTCCCACTGAACTTCTAATTTGTCTTTGGCATTTGTGGGTTGAGAAACCTGGAAACCACCACAGCTGCCAGTGATTCAGTTCTGTGAGGCCTGCTCCAGCCCTATCTGTGCTGGCAGGGCCCACACTGGACTGTGTTCTGCTCTCAATTCAGTGCAATAAACCCTTCCTATCATCCTTTCAGGCTGTTGTAATGGGAATGGTAATTTGAAGATCTTTCCTTCCCCTTGATAGGCTTATGTGAATTTGAGGACCTTCCCTGATTTGAAAATATACTCTGCCTCCTATTAGGCTGAAGGTGGTCACATGGAGCCTGTGATGGGAGGCTTGTTTTTCAGGAACACCCACACCTTGTTACTTTGTGATTGGGCAGTGGGTCACAAGGGTTGTGATGTTCTCTGACCCTGGAGAAGTCTATATATACCCTGATGTGAGGTTTTGCTTTGGGGCTTACTTTGAGAAGAGTTGTGTGATTTGGCCAGATGAGACTCTGGACAGCCATCAAGTCCCCTGGCTTTGAAAACCCAAATGTTGTTGTTTCTCTCTCTGGTAAATAACTAGGTATGGATGTAATGATCAGACAGCTGGAAGCCCTGTCTGTTGGTCTGTTTCTCTGTCTGTATTTTTTGCCTGCTTGTAACATCTGTTTGTATTTTCTCTGAAATTCAGGGTGCTGACTTTTCCCACCGAACTCAATAAATGATATATATTTGATTAAAGTAAGATTGTTAACCCCTTTTTGAATTGCTTTCCTTTAGAAAAGCAGATCAAAGAACTTGTGCTAGCAACCATCCTGGCTATGCTAGGGTGTTTGCTGCTAAAGCTGTCTTGGGATGGAGATGTTTCTTTCACTCAGTCATTTTGTGGGTTCTACAGTTCTAGAATTTGTTTAGAGTCATTTTTTACAGGCATTTGGAGGGGTTTGGGGGACAGCTCAGGCAAGTTCCTGCTCTTACTCCACCATCTTCCTGAGGATTTATTGTGGTAGATGATTAAATCAATTAGAGGCTCTGGACAGGACCCCCTTTTATGCCCTTATAGGTGGCTGAGATAGAGTATTATTGATACCATGCTCCATAATGATGAATTCCCTTAACAGTTGGCTCCCAGCTGGGAATTTGCAAGGAAAAGGGAAGAAGTTCTTAAAGGAAATAGGCTTAATAGGATCTATGTGTCCCATCAGGATACCCCCCTCCTGCATTGTCATATACACTCTATGCCCAGCATGTCACAGAGATAATGAGACTTCTTCTTTGTGGAGCCCTACCAGAATGGCTTTGGACTTTAGGTATGGACCTACTCCACCATACAACCATATGTGTGTTGGTTGATCAAAGGATAAAATTTGAACAGGAAGTTGGTATCAGGTCTTGGGCAAATACTGCCAGTGCAACTAGTTGTTCTTTTTGGAGGGGGGGAAAGGCAAGGAAATTTTGGTTAAATGACTTGCCCAAGGTGATACAGCTAGTAAGTATATCGAGTGTCTGAGGCCAGATTTGAACTCAGGTCCTCCTGACTTCAGGGCCAGTGCTCTATTCATTGCACCACCTTGCTGCCCCACAACTAGCTGTTCTGAGTGTAACCTGATAGTCCATTGGTATGAATACTCCCCTCATTGGTGGATATCATAGCCCTGTACCTATATGAGGGGTAGGGTGGAGTTGGCATGAATGAGAGAGAAGAGTACTCTTCAGTATCTGCTAATCTTCTCAGTCTCTTCAGATTTCTTCTGTCTCTTCATGTTTCTTTAGTCTCTTTAGGCCCTGCAATTGCTTCAGGTGCTTCTGGTTTGGTGTTTCTAGACATTAAATAGTTGATATCAATCTGACTTCAGGCTGCTGAAGCAAGAATAAGACCTTGGGAAGAAGACAGCATGAGAGGAGCTGGCAATCTTCATCATGTCCCTATCCTTGCTACACTAAAGCCTTCAGGGAACTTCCCCTTGGGTGAGATTTGGGACTTTCTCTCTTGGTTGAGATGAATTACCTTGATCCAAAGGGAAAATTCCTTCACTCTGTATTGTCTGGTATATATTCTCCTCTGTACACTTTCTCTGATTTCTATTTTGCTGTTAACTTAAATAAATGAGTTCCTTTGTTTCTGGCTATATGTGTTTATTCTGGAACTGCCATTTGGTGGAAGGGAGTCAAATTTTGAATATAAAACTTGGGTCCTCTTTTTCCCCTCAATAAATAATGATTAGAAGTTTAGATTTAATCCAAAAACCACATCCTCTAGACCAACAACATTTAAGGGAGAAGATAAATCTAATTCTAGGCAGGTACCCCATCTCTTTGAAGAGAGTGGAATGGCCAAGTTTCTGCTCTCCACCTTTTGCTTCCCTTACTGGCAGGAATTAAAGGCTCTGTTGAAGATTTCCTTGAAGAAGTCTGGGGGGAGGAGACTAGGGATGCCTATTCTGTCTCCCTTTGAGCCATACAATAACACTCCCATACTACATGTGGGGGACAGCCTGACAATGAAGGGAGGAGTGATGGAACCTACCTCTTTGCAAGGTATTTAAGGATCAATGACAATCTCTCCAAGAGAAGGCTTGTGGTTCTTGATATATGGTGTTGATAAGAATGAATAACCTATGGAGTTGCTGATAAAAATGTACAGAGAAATTCAGCATGAGGTTAGTAAAAACCCTTCAACCTAACCTATGGCTAAGGCATCCTCTGAAGTCCATGTGGATCACAGAATTCTGACCATAGAGCCAAGGGTTTCTGGGGAGTCATTATCTATTTCAGTAAACTCTATAAATATTAGCAGAAGAGGACCAAATGGAAAGACCAAACTATCACATGTAGTTTACAACAAATATCATGTCCTGGGAGGATTGAAAAGACGATGGGGGAGAAATTTTTTCTCTAGGGATAGAGATGAAGGAAGCTGGACTACTTTGTTATACCACCTTCATGTGATGAATAAAAAGGTTCAAGAGATAAACTTTTTGGGTAATTTAATCATTTTATTAATAAGGTCAGCACATCATTAATAAAAGTATGGTCATATGGCTGTTTCTTTTTGACCAAAGACCTCTAATGGCAGTGTGCTCATGGTTTATATGCCCTTCCAAGAGTAGGCATTCCTGAGGGGTGCCAATCAACTCTGATTGGTTGATATAATTAGAGGTGGGCTATATTAAAATGATGGTCTTGAAGGATGGGACAGGTCATCCAAATCTTTGTCAAGAGTCATCAATTTTCAAATGACCTCTTTTAAACAAAGGGGAGAATCAACATTTTTCCAGACCTGTCTGAGCAAACAATGAGGAGGACTATACACCCATTAGCCCAAACTTAGAATTTCTTTTACTGTCTTATTAGATCTTGCCCTGGGAAAATATTTAAGAGAGATTTCCCACACTGGTTGGTTTCTGGATGAGGCAGCAGAAAAGGGAAAACCCTTGGTCCTGATTCAATAATTAGTTATTCAATAAAAGAGAGAAATAATCATTTCTCACATCTTACAAGAACCACATTTTGCCGATGAAGAAGGTAGAAGGCACCTGGTAACGTCTGGTATTCTATAGGAGCTCAGCAAAGTTGTCTTATTCATCACTTTTGCTATTCCTGCCAAGACCCAGGGTGAGAGGTATGGAGTCACTTCTCATCAGCCTCAGCTGCCTGAAAACTCTACCATGGACTTCCATCAATGGACCTCTAGAGTGGCTCATTCTTTCAAACTTTCAAAGCTTACAATATTACAGCCTAGTTTGCTCTGTCTCTAACAATCCAAATAAAGCAGGAATGAATAGATGTGTGGAGAGAAACAATAGTAGACCTGTGTGAATATGATTAAATGTCCATCTAGGTGGGCAGAATAGGGCGCAGTCACTAGTTCTCTCTCCCTACCCCGAGGCCTCCGCACTCAAATGCAACCAAACAGGAAAAGGGAGAGAAAAACATGCTTTGTTCGATAGATATCTTTGAGTTCACACCCAATTCCAGCTCAGCAATCAATCAGAAGTACATTTCTTCATCATATGTTTATTGAACTAAAAACAGTCCTAATTGCTCTGAAATGGAGAGCAGGGCTTCTTCATGCCAAAATGGAGAGCAGGGCCTCTTCATGCCATATCATCAGGCATTTTCCAAAGTAGATTCACCCAAGAGCTCATGCTTCCAGGACTGAGTCCTCTTTGTCCAGGCCCTTGTTGCATATGTGCATACCAAATAGGTACTGTATAATTGAGAGGCAATCCCTGGGGGCTGGGTACTTGGGAGAGGGAACCACTTAAGATAAGATTTGAGTTGAGTTTTGAAGGAAGTTAGGGAAGCTAGGAATCACTGGTGAGGAGGGCATTCTTGTCATGGGGGGCAGCGGGTAATCTAGAACAACTGCATTGAATGGGGAGATGGATTGTCAGTGTGAAAATTAGCAAATAGGTCATTTTGGCTGGATCACAGAGTGTGTGGGTATTGACTGAGGGTAAAGTGTAAGAAGACTGGAAAGGTAGGAAGGGGTCAGGCTTTGAAGTGCTAAAAATGCCAAACAAAGGATTTTATACTTGATCCTGGAAGGAGTACAGAGATATTGGTCTTTATTGAATAGAGGGAGTGACATGGTCAGACTTGCCTTTTAGGAAAATTTCTTTGGCAGCTGAGTGGAGGACAGATTGGAGTGGAGAGAGATCAGAGTCAGAGAGACCAATTGACAAGTTATTACAACAGTACAGGCAAGAAATCACAAGGGCCTGCATTAGGGTTGTGATGTTGTGAAGATAGAAATAAGATTTGACAAATTGGATACATGAGGTAAGTGAGTCAAGGATGGTATAAAGGATGGCATAAAATTGGGGTGGGGAGCCTGGGTCCTTTAGGCCACATGTGGCCCTCTAGGTCCTCAAGTGTTGCCCTTTGAATGAATGCAAACTTCACAGAGCAAATCCCTTAATAAAAGTATTTGTTTCATAAAACTTCAAAAGGCTACACCCAAGGACCTAGAAGGCAACATGGTGCCTCAGGGTCGCAGGGTCCACACTCCTGGTGTAAAGGTTTTGGCTTGGACAACTTGGAGCATTTTGGTGTCCTTGATAGTAAGAGGAAAGCTGGGAAGAAGGGAGAGTTTGGAGGTAAAGAGAATGAATTTTGCTCTGAACATGTCGAGTTTAAGATGACTATTACACATCCAATTTGAGCACCCTAAAGCTCAGAAGAGCAAATCTGGGAACTATCTAGAGAGATAAAGACACTTGAACCCATGGGAGCTAATAACCTAACCAAATAATATAGTATAGAGAGAAAAGAGAAGAGGGTCTACGAAAGCACCTTGGGGCCCTCCTAAGGTTAGGCATTATGACCTGGATAATGAGCTAGCAAAGGAGCCTGAGGAGGAGTGGTGAGACATATGGGGGAGAACCAGGAGAGAGGAGTCTCACAAAAACCCAGAGAGAAGAGTGGAAAAGAGCATCCTGGAAAGGGCCACACTTAAGGACCTGGAGGGCCACATGTGGCCTCAAGGGCCCAGGTTCCCTACCCCAACTTTATACCCTCCTTGACTCTCACCTACCTCATGTATCCAATCTGTCAAATCTTATCATTCTACCTTAACAACATCACAACCCTAATGCAGGCCCTTGTGATTTCTTGCCTGTACTACTGTAATGACTTGCCAATTAGTCTCTCTGACTCTGATCTCTCTCCACTCCAATCTGTCCTCCACTCAGCTGCCAAAGAAATTTTCCTAAAAGGCAAGTCTGACCATGTCACTCCCTCTATTCAATAAATACCAATATCTCTGTACTCCTTCCAGGAAAAGAGAGTGATTGACAATGTAAAAAAAAAAAGGCCAGAGATATCAAAGAGGATGAGTACTGAGAAAAGTCATGGTATAATCATAGATGGAAAGTTGAAAGGGACCTCCCCTTCACTTTTCAAATGGCTCCCTATTTACCTCCAGGATAAATTTCCCATCCCACAATTAAAGTTGTGAACAACTTGGCTCTAACCTATCTTTCCAAAGTTAAGTGTTCTTCACCTACTATTTGGTCCAGCCAAACTAGCTGTATCCTTTCTCCCATATAACATGCCTTCTTTTCTACCAACTCTTGGAAGGTCTAGCTTTATTTAAAGCTTAGCTCAAGAACCACTTCTTACATGATTCCTTTTCTGATATCATTGATATCAACTTATATTTGTTATACATTTACATGTATACAATGGACAGCTTAGGTAGCACAATAGATAGAGGCCTAGGCCTGGAGTCAGAAATACCTGAGTTAAAATCTGGCCTCAGAAATTTACTGACTGTGTGGCCTTGGACAAGTCACTTCCCCCTGTTTGCCTCAGTTTCCTCATCTGTAAAATGAACTGGAGAAGGAAATGGCAAGCTACTTCAGTATCATTGCTAAAAAAAAAATGGAGTAAAAAAAGAGTTTGATACAATCGAAACAATTGAACAACTATAAGCATATGTACTGTTTCCTCTATTTGCTGAGAGAATTCAGAAGTCCTGAATGCAAGGAGCTGGCATGTTAGTATTCTATCGACTTTCTTTTGACTGAGATATAAATACAATAATACAATGTTATTTTTATAGATGAAATGACAAATGATGGAATTTTCTTGATGATTTCTCCATTTTTAACCCTAGCAATGTGTATATTACCTCTCATTCCTTTCCAAACACAAGATTTTATTGCTCTGTGGCTCTCACATCTGGTAAAGTGATGGACAGTTAGTTGGGTCTTCCGTTCTCATCTCACCTCTACCTGAAAGCTAAAGCTGATTCAAGCTTTCGCTTGTGTCCATTTTTCTACTATTCTTTTTCTGTGCCTTTCAGAGGCTCTGTAGTATGATATAAAAGGTCAGGAAGAGCTCTGATCAAATCCTTCCTCAAATAATTTTATTTATATCAAATACTTATTAGCTATACAATGCTGGGCTGGTTATTATACCTTTCTGTGTTTCAGTTTCCTTATCTGTTAAATGAGTGGAATAATAATTCCCTTGGAGAATTGTTGTGAGTTTCAAATGATATAATACCTGTAATATATTTTTGTAGACTTTAGAGTTCCATACTATTATTATTATTTTTTAAACACTGAACAAGTAAATGATGAGGGAGACACAGAACATCTTCTCTTTGTTGGACTACTAATAACTCAAGCCTTATCCTAGGAAACTCACCGAGGAAGAGCAGCTTAGTTAAATCAGGAGTGGATTATAGAATCGATCATTCAATCAACAAGCATTTTTAAGTGTCTTCTATGTGGCAGGCATTATGTTAGATCCTAAGGATGCAAAGAAAAACTGAAGCCCTCAAATTCAAGGAGCTTACCTTCCGGTCCAGTCATCAGATTATTTACTTTCCCTGGGGTACCACCACTCACCTATTTAAAACTGTGGTATTATCTTAGACTCTATCGTAATAGCCTACTAACAGGTCATCCTACCTTAACCCTCCCTTCTCTTCCCCAAGCCCCGCCATTCAAAACTATTTGTCTTTCCTATTTGGTGCTATGATTATCTTCCTTGTGCTTAAATGTAGTCCCATTGCTCCTTTTCTCAAAATCCTTCAATTACTTCCTATTGCTTTCCTAGTAAAATTCAATCTCCTTTGACTGACATTCAGATCTTTGAAATCTGGCATCTCTTTTTCAAGCCTTATCTTGTATTTCTCCTTAACTTGTATTTTATACTCACTCTAGTCAAATCAGACAATTCACTGTTTCTTGAGCACACTCTCAAATTTGCCATTCTTCATGCTATTTTTTTTTGTGTCCAGAATACCTTTTTTTCCCTTCTTTGCCTTTCACTTGTTGAAATTGTACTGATTTTTTTAAAGTTCAACTCAAAGGATACTTCCTCTAAGAGGTCTCTATTATTATCAATTAGTAATGAAGTTTATTTAGTCATCATATAATTCTTTGTGCCTCTCCTGTGCACTTGTCCTATGTTATTTTGTAATATATTTTTTTGTATGTAGAGACAGCAGTGATCTAGGTATGGCTGCAGGAATGCAAAAGATATACTTACCACCAACCAATTATCTAGTAGACCTACGAAATTCCCAGTGAAGGAAAAGAAAAATAGTTAAAAAAAAAAAAGACAGATGACCTGAAGGATGCTCTTCTGTTCTGTCTATGGCAATAGGTCTGTTTCACAAAACTGTGGGTATGATAGTGAATGTCAGGGGAGGAGGGAAGCAAATTTTTCTGGTTTTTTTTTTTTTTACTTTGCAATTCTGTTTAATTAAATGCCTTAGCTCTGAGTTAATGCGTCCTCTTCTTTGGTCTGTTAAAAGGGAAGCCTCAGATGGGGCTCATGAGTTATAATTTTTTTTAATAGATGCTAACCCTAAAAGTATCTTCAACTTGGGTGTAGTTTTCAAGGAGCCATATGGAGGTATCCTGAGCAACATATATATGAGTTATATCACCTTATAGACTGTAATCTACACGAAGGCAGGGACTATATCTGATATTAGCCTTGTATCTTCCCCCAAAAGGCAAAGTGAATTGAACTAAATTTTTCCTGAGGTTTGAAGTCTGATGCTTTCCCAAACTCTTTTAGCTCTACCTAAAAACTGTGTATCACTAACTTTGACTTGTCAAGAACTAAAAGCAGAGAGGATTCCCAAAAGAGATCCCATGACTGCTGGAACAATCTATTCCCATTGATATTACCCAGTCCTCATGTAGGTGTAGTAATGGTACAAAAAGCTTTTTTTGTTCCTTAGCTAGATCCTTATGTACAAGTTCTTGTTTGAGGAAAATGTATTTGGCTGTGTTGTGATACACTGAGAGATCCAAGCAACACCCACACTTATAAATAAAAGAAGAAATGCATGTCTGGAGTGTGGTTTTGCAGACAGTGATGTGTGTGTGTCAAAAGGTGATGCCAATTAGGCTATTAGCCGTTGGAATTATTACCAAGTTCTCTCCCACTGAGATCACAGAAAGGTTCACCTTTCTTCCTGCCTTGTTTCTAAAGTGACATTCCAAGAGAGTTGACAATGTACTTTAAAAAAATTATCTCTGCCTGTAAGCAAAAAGGAAAAAAAAAGTACATGGCTCCTGCTTCTGAGCAAAAGGTTGAGAACAGATTTCTTGAGCAGCAAGTCTTCCACTGACTTGCTGTGTGATCACATCATACCTGAGTTTGCTTGCTTGGTAAATGATGGCAATAATTTCTCAACTGGTATAATATCATTTTCATAAGAATGGTTGTGAATTTGAATTTAATGTTTTAAAAGGGCATGAAAATCTTTATAAGAAAAATGGTAGGCAATGGAAGGGAATGCTATTTAAATGTATAAACACTTTTGACTGTGCTTATTGAAAGATTAGTCTGGAGCCATGAAGGCTTAATGGAAATAAAATATTTTAGTCAAATTCTTGTCTAGTGCATTTTTCTTAGCTAAATTGTTGCTCTTCAGAGAAGAAACTTGAAAGTAAATAAAAGCACTGAGGTTTTTTTTTTTCTTAGTAGGAAAAGGTAGCTCCCATATTTCTAATGGGCTTACATTGATTGACCCTACTATTGTGCAGTATTTAAGATATAAGATCTTCACTAAAATTTGTTTATTGACTATCCAAACTCAAAGAGAATAATTCTGTTTTTCAGGACATGGAGAAATGTCTGAACTATTCTGCCTGAGGCCACTTCTCTCTAGTTTAGAAAGGCTAGAGACAGCTGGAATGGGTAAATTCCATTTCCTGGACTTTGAATTAGAGAACTAGGAGAATTAGGAATTAGAGAAAATTGAAATAATGGTCCCTGAATTTGGCTTCCATCTTTCTTTGTTAACTGGAAACTCTTCCATAAATTTGCTATCTTTTCCCTTGTGATCTCTTTTTTTAGACAACTGACCTCAGCTTTTCTTCATTTTAGTTCCTTTGTACAAAAATATGAGAATATCTTTATGAATTGACTTTTAAGAGGGAGTGGGATACATTTTCCTGTGGTATGATGGTTCCTGATACATACTTTTTGGGAGAAGAATATTTCAAAATTAGATTTCTCGTCTATTGAGACCCTTCAAAATGTAGGAGCTACAAGAGCAGGAGGCCTTCAGCTATGGTAGCCATTATTCAGAATTCCTGGATAGAAGTCTTCCAAGCAGGAAGGATGTCCACTTAATCCTTGGCATCTCTTCAGAGACTTCTAATTACTACTAATAATAATGTATTGACTATTTGTTCTTTCTGTTTCAAAAGATGTTTGCTAGATTCTAGGAATGGGTGTATTGTGAATTTCTTTGGCCTACCTTTAGTTAGGTAAAGTGAGTTATTACTTACTAAACCCCTAAGTATCTAGTTCTTAGTTAAAACAAAAAAATACTGTCATGAATATTTTTGTAAATATTATCTTTTTCCTCTTTCTTTAATTTTTTGGGGGTATGTACCTATTAGTAGGTCAAAGGTCACAGTTTAGCAACTTTTGGGGCATATTTCCAAATTACTTTCAAGAATGGCTAGTCCACTTCACAGTTGCTCTCCTATCTCCTCCAACAACGATCATTTCTCCTTTTTGGTCATTTTTGTCAATCTGATGAATGAAAACTCAGAGTGGTTTTAATTTGTATTTCTCTTATTAGTAATTTGAAGCGTTTTTTAATATTAACAATGGTTGGCTTTTTTTTTTTTTAGGAAAAACTGCCTGTTCATATCCTTTGATCATTTATCTATTGAAGAATAGCTCTTGTTCTTACAACATTTGAATTGATTTCCTTACATATCAGACCTTTATCTGAGGAGTTTGTTACAAAGTTAACCATTTCCAAGCTTATAGTGAGAGCGAATGAAAAAAGAAAAGTGAAGGGTCCTGGAAGAAGGCAGTGTGCTATGATATAGGGGACCCTAAATCCCTGCAAATATTCTGGTGGGGCTTAGGAATGTATCACTTCAAAAATAAATAAAAAAAGTCACTTATCCACTCAACCAAAAATTGATAGAGAAACCCTTGGAATTATATGAAGAACTTGAGAGAGACAAAAATGGGGTAAGGGTAGGGTGAAATACAGATGGTGGAGTGTAGACAGATCTTGGATGCTTCTGAAGCCTCCAACTATCTACTCGAGCCTGGCACCCTCAAACCCAGCCAGAGCCTGGAAGAAGGAGAGGGAGAAGGCAGACTTTCAGGGAATTTCAGGTGGTTCTAGTGATATTCTGGTGGCCTTATCTCAACCAAGGAAGAAAATCCCTAGGAAAGTCACACCTAAGCAGTCCCTCAAGGCCAAATATTAATGCTTTGAAAATTAGAATGGGACAGAGAGAAAATGACCCCAAAGGTAACAAGAAATATTAAAACCAAAAGATTGAAAAAATAGCAGAAAATATAAGAAATATAATATCCAGGACAAGTGACCCAGAAAACAAGGCAAGGAAAGAATCTAAGAATTATCAGACTATCTGAAAACTATATTCAGGAAAAATTCTGGATATCATATTTCAAGAATTATAAAGAAAAGCCACCTAGAAATTTTAGAATAAGAGTACAAAGTGGAAATAAAAAGAATTCACTGGTCACCTCTGGAAAGAAACCCCAAATGAAAACTCTTAGGTGCTTCATAACCTAAATCAAGACTTCTAGATCATAGGAAAAAAAATACAATAAGGAGTCAAAGAACCAGTTCAAGTACAAAGGAGCCACAAAAGGGGTCACCCAAGATTTAGCAGCTGCCCAATGAAGAAGAGGGGAGCTTAGAATACAATATTTCTAAAGGCAAAAGATAAATGTTTACAATTAAAGAGATAACCTATTGAGCAAAACTAACTGTAATCAGTCCTACAGGAGGTAAAATGGAACTTTAGTGAATTTCCATGTATTAAGATTTTTATCCTTATCATGAACTTTGATCCCTCAGTTTGTCCTCAGACCATCACTCTTTCATTGGCTACACTCTCTTCTCTTTCCTTTTCTGACCTTCTGGTGAACCAGTTAAACTGTGCAACTATCATGTAGGCCTCTTCTCTTGAGCTCTTTGTGCCTTTATACTATCAAAGATCTTACTCTTCCACACAGGGTCCTTGGACTGCTCCCATCATCCACTGCCTTTGTTCCTATGAGGCTGGTGGAAAATCACAAAAACCATGCTGCCTGAGTCCACCACAAGTTTATGTTCTATAATCTCAACAGGGCCTTTACTGCATCAAGGCAATCCATTATACCTCTTTAATTGATTTACTATACCACTCACCACAGTACCTTTTCCAAACCTTTTCATCCCACTTAGAAACCTCTAACAATTTTCCCTCTTGGCACCCTCTCATCTGAGAACAATGCTTTATATTTCACTGAAAACAAAAAGAGAGAGAGCATCCCCCAAGAGCTCCCTCTTTTCCCTTTTTCCTTATCTCATATCACTAAGGTACCTTCTACCACTCTTTCCTTCACTCCTGTCTTACAGGAAGAGGTGGCCTTTCTCCTTGCCAAGGCAAAGCCCTCTGCATGCGGTGGTCCCATTCCATCCTATCTTCTCTAGCTGACTGATGCCTCGACCATTCGTCCTCTTTCACTAATTTGTAATAATAGCCTATCTTTTTAGTTGCTTCTGACTGACTACAAAGAGACCGAAAAAACCCTTCACTTGATCTGTTCATCTCCATTAGCTCTCATCCAATACCTCTCCTCCCTTTTGTAGCTAAACTCTTTGAGAAGGCCATCAACAATAGGGGCTTTTACTTCGTTTCCTCTTATTATTTTTTTAACTCTTTACGGTCTGGTTCCAGACCTCTTTATTTAACCAAAACTGTTATTTTCAAAGTGCCTAATGATCTTTTAATTGACAAATCTAATCATTCTCACTAAGATACATCTCAAAGAGGTAGTAGTTATGAATAAGGTCTCCTCTATCTTTAACAATCTTCACTTGACCACGTCCTCAATCTATTTTCTTCTTCCTCCTTCCTTTCACAGCCAAACTCCTAAAATAAAGGAGCCTATACTCAATTTGCCATATCTTCCTCCCCCACTCCCTTTCCAACTTCATATAATCTTATTTACAACTAATGTGATTTGCATATTAGTGGAATCGTAAGTCAATATATTTACTCTCAAGAATATTTACATTTTAAATCTTTATATTCTTCATATAATGTAAGGCTTTTTGTCCTCTTTTTAAGGAGTTTTAAGCATAAGCTTAAGAGAAGAATTTATTGGGTAAGGGGCCTTCTTCCCAGAGAGCCTGAATTACATCATGTCCAGGAGTGAAGCAGGCCTTATATAAAATCTTGCTCTATTGTCATCTTCTTAGTTTATGCTGCTGGACTATCATATATAATATATATATATATATATATGGGACCCTGTGGTCATGAGATCTTCCCAGTATTTCTGGTAGCTAAATGCCCACGGTAGAGGTCTGTGGTATATGATAGAGTAAATTACATTTTATCCTTTAACTCTGCAATTACTCTAACATGACCAAAGGCTTTGGCCTTGGGGGCTAGAATTATACATTCGCTAGTGCATCAGCCACCAGCATAGCTTAATCCTGTCCAATATAATTGGATCAGTGTGATCTATGATGAACCTAACTCATCCTTTGCCTGGTTGTTGCCTGAATTGAATTTGGTAATTTGGGGCTAGTTTGTCTGTGACAAGGCACAGTAAATGCTGCCTAACAATTGCATTTCCCCCTAGAGCCCTTCTCAGTTTGTGAGGATTTTTGAAGGTTGATTTTCCCGTGTGCTTCAAGGTACCAAAAGAAATCACAGGTCTGGAACTGGTTGGTATGAGAATTAGTCAATCAGTCAACTGATCAGTAAGTATTCATTAAATGCCTGTGATGTAGAATGACAGACAACTGCTTCTTGTTATTTAGAGTAGTCTCCCAGCCCTTGTCTATTTGAAATCTGGACCAGTATGCATTCTCCTTAGCAAAAGTTCACTCCCACAACCTTAATTTCTTAGTTAAGGTTTAAGGCTGTGGAATCATTTCTCCACGGAGCTCTGATTGATCCTGACATAAAAATAAGCACTTCCAGTCCTTTGCTTTTCTATTTGGCATCTCCTAGGTAGAACATCTTTTGTCTTCAATTTTTATTATCAAATATGAATCAAATAATTAAAATTATTCTTTGTTTTTACATTACTTTCATTTACAAATATATTCCTTTCTTTACTCAATGAACTATCCCTTGTAACAAAGAATAAGAAAGAAAGAATATAAAAGCAATTCAGCAAAACTAACCAATATGTCAGCCAAGTTTGACAATATATATGGTGTGCCACACTCATAGTTCTCTACCTCAGCAAAGAAGGGAGAAAAGTATATTTTCTCATCTCTTCTATGGGGCCAAGCTTAAACTAGCTAAATTTTCAACTGCATGGCTTGATAGGTAGCTAGTTTTGAAGTGCCTCAAAGCCAGGAAAAAAAAATAAGCCCAGTCCTACCTCTGCCATATACCAGTGGTGTCGTCATGGTCAAATCACTTAAACTTTCAGTGCTCTAGTCATAGAAGGTGCTAACTAATGCTGATAGAGGGAATCTCCTTACTTCGTGATTCTCTATACCAGTGAATTCACAGGTTAGCAAGGACAAGGGATGCCAGATGGAAAGTATTTTTGTTACACACAGGTAACACTGAGGTGTAATGATCTCCATGGGGTGGACCATCATGTTCTATCTTCCTTTCTCTCCACCCTGCTCCAGACTCAGTAGCGATTTTATAGGAGACATGAACACAGGATAGGAAAGAGTGGATGCATTGCAAACCATGGTTCCAGGGAGTACCTACACTGATGAAGTCACAAATTTATTGAAGTATATGATTCCAAAAGGGACCTCAAGGACAATCAATCCAATTCACACTTGGGAAAAAAAGACTCCCTAAATAAAATACTCCAATGAAAGTGAATCCAATTTTTAGGAAACTTGTCCTTACATCAAATCAAAGTTTTTTCAAATTCTACACACTGACTCTGGTTCTTCCTTCTATGAACAAGCCTAATCTAGATGAAAGACCTTCAGATACTTAAAGACAGTGATGATATGCCCCCAGAGTCTTATTTCCTATGGGTTAAACATCACAAATACTCAGATAGTAAGATCCCAAAGCCTTCTTTCATCATGGATTGATTGCCTTCCTCTGGACCAGAGGTGTCAAACTTCCTACTTCAAGCAAAACTCCAGAACCCAACCAGAGCTAGATTACAATATAATTCAAAAATTCTAAATGAAATAAGTAATAAAAGTACAATACTACATAGGTAACATTAATTTTTATTTATTAAGTCAATATGTGCTAGCTGGATTTGACTATTTGTGTTTGATCTATTTGTCTATTTGTGATTGACCTATTTGTCTATTTGTGTTTGACCTTTTTGAAGTTTATTAATGGCCTTGTTCAACTGTGATTCCCAGAAATGAACACAATACTCCAGACATGGTCTAACCAACACAGAGGATAATGGGATTATCATCTCTTTATTCTCAGAAAATTTTCCCCTCTTAATATAGCTCAAGATCCCAATAGCTTTTTTGGTTGCCATATCATAATGTTCATTCTTTTTGAGGTTGCATCAAAACTCTAAAATCTTTTTAGATAACTTGCTGCTTCTAACCATGGTTCTTTGACCTTGTACTTATTAAATTGATTTCTAAGTATAAAACTTTACATTTATCCCCTATTAAATTTCATTTTACTGGATCTGACTCATGTTCTAGCCTGTCAAGACTTTTTGGATCCTGAAAATGTTTTCCAGTGTATTAGCTATACCTCCCAGGTTTGTGTCATCTGCAAATCTAATGAGGATGACATTTATGTCTTCATCTAAGTCATTGATAAAAAAGTGAAATTACACAGGGCCACACACATTTCCCTAGGGCAATCTATTAGAGATCTCCTTCCAATATTCAACATTAATGATTTCTTTTTGAGTTTGACCATTCCACCAATTTTGTATCCATCTAATTATACTATTACCTCACCTTTGTTTTCTTAATGTGTTTTTGTATCAAAGACTACTTTGGCAGTCTGGTGAAGCCTACAGACTCCTCAGAATAATGTTTTTAAGTGCATAAAAACATAGTTTTATAAAAGAAACCAATTATATTGAAATAAAGATGTAATTTTTCCCTCATCCAATTTCACAGATTCCCCTGAAATTGATCTATAGATCTTCAAAGGGTGCAGGTTAAGTAAGAATCCCTGATCTAGTTGGTCAGGCAACAGGAGATATAAATGAAGCAAAAACATAGTCCCTGTCCTGAAAGATTTCACATTCTAATGGAGGAAGCAACATGTGAATAGCTATGCACACACACAAGGACAGATGCAGTGTAATTAGCAGGTAATCTCAGAGTAAAGGCACCAGCAGTTGGGGTTGGGTGGAGAAAGGCCAGGAATAGGATCCCACAGAATGTGGGATGTAATCTGAGTCTGAGAGGTCAGGTAATCCAGGAGGCAGTGAAAGGGGAGAGAATTCCAGGTATAGGGGTTAGCCAGTGAAAAGAGCAGGAGCTAGGTGATTCACTGTCATGTGGAGGGAGCAGCAAGTAGATCATTGTATGTGGATCAGAGAGTTAGAGGAAAGGAGTCAAATACTGGAAGGCTGGAAAGATAGAAAAGGGTCAAATTATATATCTAAATAGTAAGTAATATGTCAATGGCAAAATTGCATCTTCTTTCTGCCTTCATAAATCTTTATGTAAATCTCTTAATTTTGTTTCTTCACTTTGGTTCTTAAATTCCTCATGTAAGTGTGTGTGTATCTGTGTGTATTCTTAATAAGGCTACTCTGCCCTATCCTGTTTCTTTTCATCGAGGAATACCTACTTAGAAACACCCCATAAAGGTTCTGGTTTCAAATTTGCCTTCTTTGATTTAAGATCTGTAGTTTCCCTTGCTTGTTGCTTAAATTTGGGGTATTGGTAATATAGTCATTTGATGCCATGGATTTTACTATTTACTCCTCTCTTGGATTTTTTAAAGTGAACTCTGGTTATTTCAACTGCTATTCTTTCTACATTGTGTCTATTCTATGTTGACTAGTTTGATGTATATACATAGGTAATTTTCTCCTTCACTCCTTTCTTTAAGTTTAAATCCTTTGAATATATTCATTGCCAGGATCCAGTCATTTATACACTTTGAGCTAAAGTTCAGAAATACAAACCCCACTCTCAGATATCATGTTATTAAATAGCTTTTCACTTTCCATTTATTGTGCCTGATCGTGTAATGGCCCTCATGATTTGCAGAAATCACAACATCTAAAATTAAGAAAAAATACACCGGTACATTTTGTGAATATAGTTGATCCAAAAGCATGGTGTAATGGGAAGGCTGTAGATCCAGGATCAGAGTTCAAGTCCTGTCCCTAATATCCTGTCTGTGTGACCCTGGGCAAGGATCTTATCCTCACGGTGCTCTAGGCAACTAAGACTACAAGTTGCAGAGAAGGCACCAGTCCTAATTGGTAGATATTGTTTATTCTCCTAAGAGCCCTCTATACCAATGAATTCACAGGTGCAGTCCCCATGCCTGTAGAAAAGGACTGAATTTGAGAGCCTGCCAAATGTTTCAGTGAGCCCAAGCTATTACCTGCCATACATGCCCATTTTTGGAGCATTGGTATTCCCCTGGTGATGCCCTTTGGCTGCAAATAATAGAATATCATAATCTCAGAGGAATTAAATTTGCCAAAGGGCAATCTAAATGCAATGCAGGTGTAATAAGGCTACAGCATATTACCAGTGATGGCCTGTGCTCAAGAAGCAGCATAAAAGGTTATCAAAGACTCATATTAATTTTTTTTGTAAAGAGGCAGATCTATCAGGGAGCATAAGTGTAAGCTCACAGATAACCTGAATGCTCCATGGTTTATCAAAACAAAACAGAAGCATAGTCCTAAAGCAGACCTGTACAACTTGTAAACTTCTTCAGGCTGCAGATAGGTTAGACTAGAGACAGCCTGAGGAGGGTTGGTTGTTGAGGACCATGTGACAGGCAGGAGAGAATGCAATGGTAACCCTACATTTTTGTGGTCCCCCCACCCCCAGGGCTCGCTGTGTGTTGTGCAGACCTGTTCTAGAAGGTTAAGTTACTTCTCTATGAAGATTTTAAGGAAAGAGATGGATAGAAATTTGAATAATTGGTAATCTGTACCAGCAGAAGGCGTACTCATGCCAGTGACCTCAGATATCCATTGATTGTAAATTCTATAAAAGAATAAAGTAGGGGCGCCTAGGTGGTGCAGTGAACATAGCACCGGCCCTGGAATTAGGAGAATTTGAGTTCAAATCCAGCCTCAGACACTTGACACACTTACTAGCCGTGTGACTTTGGGCAAGTCACTTGACTCCAATTGCCCTCCAAAAAGCAAAATATAAAGAATAAAGTAGAAGTACTTGGAAAATACACAGAATGTTCTTTCACTTTCCAAAATTATTCAAGTATTTGTGAACTGTTGAATAAAATGGAAAGGACCAAGCATATCTGAGGGTTTTTCATGTATATGAAGTACATGTACAGATACAATAATGTTTTTAGATTAATATTTCAGGAACAAATTTTATCACTCTAATATCCTTGGTATATACCAAAAAGAAATAAAATCCAGTTATATGTTCCTTTTCTGAAATTTTCCTATCATGCTCAGCATTTCTTCCTCACCCTGAAAACTATCAGTCTTAACTATTCCAACTCTCATTTTCTATTGCTAAAAATGATACAACATCAATTAATTATGACTACAATGCTACACTAATCTGGTGATAATCTTCAATCTCTGACTCATAGATAGGTTTTAAACTTTTATATAATTTGCCACAAAAAGAGAACAAGAAAAGAAAAGGTGCCTCAAAGTTACTCTTGTTGATTATATTCCTTGAGATTTATTGGTAAAATTCAGTGAAGCTGTTGCATTTTCAGGATGTCTGCCATCCACTGCCATTTCCTTCCTTCCAGGTTCACTGTATCTGATGAAATGCTCCAAATTGTGATTCACAACATAACAAAATATTATAAGTAGAATCTCACCAGGAACTCTCAAAATAATTGTCAATTCCACGGCTGCACTACATAGGAGGAATAATGGGAGAGAGGAGTCTTGGCTAACTCTGTTCTCAACCAGTTCGATTCAATTAAACAAGTTATTAAGCTCCTACTGTGTGCAAAGCACATATGCTAGACAATTGAGAAAGATGAAAAAACATGCACACAGATAAGAAAATGCAAAATAATTTCAGAAGGGACTAGGAGCATCAGAAAAGACTTCATTGAGGAAGAGACACTTAAACTGAGCCTTGAAAGAAGTTAGAAATCTGAAGAGGTAGAGGTGAGAAAGAAAGGCATTTTAGGCATGAGGGACTGCTTGTGCAGAGACAAAGAACTTGAAGATGGCATGTTAAGTTTAAGGAAGTTCTAATAGACAAGTACAGCCAGAATGCAGAATTCCTGAGGCGTTAATATGAAGGTAGATGGGAGTCACTTTGTGAAGGCTTTAAATGCCAGGCAGGAGAGTTTATATTTTGTCTTGGGAGGCAATAGGGAGCTATGCAAGATTTTTGAATAGGAGAGTAACACGGTAAGTTAATGCTTTATGAATGTTAATTTGTTGTTATTGATGTTAATGTTGGAGGATGGATTGCAGAGAAGAGAGACTAGAAGCAGGGAAACTGCTGTTTGTTAATGGGAGACTATTGTAATAGTAATTCAGGAAAAAGATGATATACACCTGAACTAGGGTTGCTGAATGGTAGAATATGATAGAATAAAGAAAATGGAATCAAGAGATATGGAGGTAAAATTGGTAAGGCATGACAATTGGGTGAGGGAGAAGGAAGCAAACATGATAATGTCAAATGCCAAAAAGTCGAAGGTTGGTGGTGGAAGGTTGTTTTGGTTTTTCTTTGATGATTAGGTTAAGGTTTGCAGGATGCCATCTTTGGTTGCATCATGACCACTTTCTTTCTTTGAAGCACATTATTCCACTCCTTCCTTTGGTTTCTGGTAGGTGCAAAACAGTCTTAATGTTATTTGAATTTCTTTTCCTTTGTATGTGAAGGGTTTTTTCCTATGGTGGGTTGCAGAATTTGTTTTGTCATTGAAATTGTTAAATTCAACCACTACACATTTTGGAATTTGCAACATAGGGATTCATTCTAGAGGTGAACTGTGTATTCTTTTGAACAGCATCTTTGTTTGTTTTTAGAAATTTGGGATAGCTTTCTTTATTTATTTCTTCCATTATGGCATTGACGTTTTTTGACTTGTCTGGGGACATCTATAATCCCTGCATTGAATCTGTTTGGGATGAAAAATTCCATCCAAAATGTAATCAAGAACACAGAGATTTCTCAGGATAAGAACAGGAAATTTTATTCCCCTCCCCCAGGAGAAAAGGGAAGTCCTCCCCATGACTGATCTTGAGGAGGAAGCATGTTACAAAGGGCAGAGCAAGAATTTATACCCTAATGCAGTCAAACCCCCTCCCCCTGGCTGTTCCTTCTCCCATTGGCTGAGAGGTTGGGAAGCCTTGGGAGGCAGGCTTACAAAGAACAGGGAAATGGGGGATAACCAATTCAAATGTACCTATCCTTATTTGGCAAATGCCAAAGTGAAGAAGGAAGGGACTAAAGTGGTCAGCAAGGTTGGAGGTCTAAAAACCCTAAAGGGCCTAATGCTGATAAGGGTGTGGCCAAAAAGGGTGAAGGTCAAAAGATTCCTGAAAGGGCTTGCTGCTGGTTGACAGCAGAAGTGAAGGAGGGGAAGAGGGAAATCAACCATCCTGAGAAGTTTTCCCTCCCCACACATCTCTATGCATTCTGTCTTCAAGACCAATGTCTTGCTTGCAAAGAGGTCATATTTTCTTTTAACATCATTCCTTTTTGCTTCTGTTCTTCTAGATTGTCTTTCACTTCTGTGAGTTTATAGTCCCAATCAATTCTTCTCTCTTAATGTTTCTTTGGTAAGGTTTGCCACCATGAATTCAAGTTTTTCTGTTCTTCCAGTTATTTCTACTATGCAGGCCATAAATTCCTAACTTCCCAATTTGTGTTCAGGGCACTGCTATCCTTCCAGTCACCTAGATTTGCCACTCTATTCCTCACTATCTCTCACCTTTATTTCTAATAAGTTACCAAGTTTTATTCATCCTACTTACTTATCTATCTTCTACTCTTCAAAGAACAATTGCCTCTTTTCATTCCCTAATCCCCTCTCTTCAGCACCACTGCAGTGGCTTGTATTTTCTCCCTAACACAAGTATCTTCTTTCTGCAATATAAGCTGTAAAAATAATAATAAAAATAATATTCCAAAAGAACTCTAATACATAATAAGTTTTAGTGTTTACCTATTCCTCTAGGTATCATATAGCAATAATGTTATATATCATATCATTATATATCATAGAAGAAGAAGAAGGAGGAGGAGAAGAAGATGATGAAGAAGAAGAAGGAGAAGAAGAACAAGAACAAGAAGAAATCACATAAGTTTTTCAGGTTGATTGTTGTTGTTCAGTCATGTCTGATGCTTTGTGATCCCATTTGCAGTCTTGGCAAAACATTGGAGTGGTTTGTCATTTCCTTCTCCTTACAGATGAGGAAACTGAGGCAAACAGGGTTAAGAGACTTGTCCAAGGTCACACAGCTAGTAAGGGTCTGAGGTTGGATTTGAACTCAGGAGGATGTCTTCCTGATTCCAAGCCCAGTGCTCTATCCACTGTGCCACCTAGCTGTCCTGGCTGATGACAGGTTAATTACACATTAAGTATTACCTGGCCACAATGGCCTTCTTGTTGATCCTCACACATGACATTATATCTCCTGACCATGCTTTTGTATAGGCCATCCTTCCCACATGGGATGCCCTCCTTCCTCATCTCCACATATGATAATCCCTAGATTTCTTATAGGCTCATCTGAAGCACTACCTCCTTCCTGAGACTTTTTTTGCTACCCTAGCAACTCTAATTCCCTCCCCCCCATTACCTTGGATTTGTCTTATATATACTTTTATGTGTGTCTATAATGTTTCCCTAAATAGAACATAAATTCTTTGAGGGAAGGGTCTATTTTATTTTTATTTCTAGTTCCTAACATAGTATTTGGCATATTGTAGTTGCTTAATAAATATTTATTTATTGATTGAAGTTGAGTTTGGTCTGTGTAAACCCAGAGGTTTTTTTTTAAACCTCTAATGAATAGCTCCCTTTTCATACCTTCTAGCATGTAGTCTCCTTGCCATGACCCCACTTTCTAAACAACTTTTTTTGTTGCTGTTGTTCAGTCATTTCAGTCGTGTCTGCCTTTTTTTGACCCCCTTTGGGGTTTTATTGGCAAAGATACTGGAGTGATTTGCCATTTCCTTCTCCAGCTCATTTTACAGATGAGGAAACTGAGGCAAACAGGGTTAAGTGACTAGCCCAGGATCACACAGCTAGTAAGCATTTGGTGAATAAGTAAGTTAGTAAGACTAGATCTGAACTCAGGAAGATAAGTCTTCCTGACTTCAGGCCTGGCACTCTAACCATTGTGCCATCTAGCTGCCCTCCAACCATCTTTACCCTATTAGAAACTCGGACTTTACCTCTGGCTGTCTACCTTCTCCTCTCCTATATCTTCAGTCCTGGGCTCCAGAAATAGGACTGCATATCTTTCATGAAGAATATAAAAATGGATGAAATGTTCCTGAATTATTACTTCTCCATGCTGCAGATCTGTGGTGGGGTATTCACCATTTGGGGCAACTAAATGGCATGGCGGATAGAGTGCCAAGCCTGAAGTCAGAAAGACTCATCTTTCTGAGTTCAAATCCAGCCTCAGACTTACTAGCTGTGTGATCCCAGGCACATCACTTAAGTATGTTTGCCTCAGTCTACTCATCTGTAAAATGAATTGGAGAAAGAAATGGCAAACCATGCCAGTTATCTTTGCCAACAAAACCCCAAATGGGGTCATGAAAAGTTGGACACAATGGAAATGACTGAACAATTCCCCATTTACTCTTTTCTCTTTCTCTTTCCCTCTATCTCAAGAAAGTATATCCTATTTCCTGAAACTTAGCTCTTAAAAGATTACCCAGCTTTCTGGTTTACTTTTTAAAAAAGTCAGTCCTTAGAATGAACATTGTTAATCACTGTATTGCTGATATGTATCTGCCATTATTCAAACTCATTGGGAAGGGCAAAAAGGGAGCACCTGGGAAGGGAGAGATTTCCAACTGTGGTATTCTGGTGGTTTCCTGGCTGTGGACTCAGAGCTGAAATAAAGAGAATTATTGATTTATTATCTTTTACATTTTCCCAAGGCAGGTGAGGGAAGGAGTTATATTTGGATCATTCCTAGGCAATGAATTTGTATGTGAACAGTCTGACTGAGGGTAGAGGGAGGCTATACTAGATGCAGAACCTTCAATCAATATTTTCCTTTCCCCTTTTCCCAGCTTAGTTCTAGACAAAAATGCCTTCCAGAGGGGAGAGAACCAGGGAATGTCTGGGTAAAGGAGTAGTCTTGCCCATGTAAGGATGGGGGTGGAGAAAAAGAGTGAAAGAGAGGCGGGGGGAAGGAGAGGGAGAGGGAGAGAGAGAGAATCTTATTGACCAGAATAGCATAGCATTGCACCCCCACATCATTACTACATCTATCAAATAAAGTGATATGTTACAGTATGAATTAATGAATGACATAAAAACCACTTAAGCATTTATTATGGACCATGGAATTGAAATGCAAATAGAAAAACTGAGACAGACCCTACTCACAACATCACACTCTAATTGGGGGCAATGCATTTTTTAAAAAGACCAACTACAGAGCAAGTAGAAATGTCTGGATGGCTATAGTGGGGCAGATGCCAAAGCCTCTTCTCCTTAGGGTGCATCAGTAAGTCAGATGACGGTGCCAGGGCTCTGGAGGATGTAGAGGCAGGGCAGATGGTAAGGCCTGGTAGTATTCCATAAGTCTGTAAAGAATAGAGTTAGTGACTCTTATCTCATCAAAGGAATGTGAGTAGCCAAGCAGCCCAGGGTTGGTGATTGGGGCAAAGAAGGGGAAGACAGAGGGAGAAAGGATTCTATTAGTGGTGGTAAGTCTTCCTGCTGTCTGGAAATCCCAGTGGGTTCTGTAATAGTGCAAGAGCACTGAAGCTGTTTTTTTTTAACAAATGCTTTATTAGCTTCTGGTTTACATCATTCATTTCCACCAGATTTTGAGTTACAATTTCCCCCCCATTTTTCCCTATCTACCACCCCAGAATAGCAGTCCCACTAGATATCCCCTCATCCAATCTGCTCTCTCCCATATCTTCTCCCATACCCCCTTCGACTTTGCCATTAGGACAAGGTGAATCTCTGAGTCCCAATGCCTGGACATCTTATCTCCTAATTACATGCAAAATATATTAATAATAGTATTTATATACATTTGAAACATTTAATTTTAAGACTTTGAATTTCATATCCATTCCCTTCCTCCCTTGTCACCCACTCCCTCTGGGAAGATAAGCAATTCAGTATGTGTTGTACATGTATAGCTATGTAAAACATTACCATATTAGATATATTGTAAAAGACTGCTTATATTTCCCTCCCACCCATCCCACCCCCACCTGGTCCATTCTCTACTTTGATCCTGTCCCTCTTTAAAAGTGGGTACTTCCAACCTCCCCTCCCCCTAGGATGCCCTCCCCTACATAATCCCCCCTCTCATCCCCCTTCCCCCTACTCTCCTGCAGGGTGAGATATCCCATTTAGTATGTATGTGATTCTCTCCCTGAGCCAAGTTCAGTGAGAATAAGGTTTTGCCTTTTTGCCTTCCTGTTCTTCCCTTCCCCTGCAACTACTTCCCCTTACCTCTTCTACATGAGATAGTTTACCCTACCCTGTCTCTCCCCATCTCCTCTTGTCACTTACCTCTCTCACCTCTTAACTTCACCCCTTAAGCATCATCCCTTCCCACCAAATTCGACCTGTGCCCTCTATCCATGTATACCTGTAAACATATATACACACATTCACATATGTATTCATATGTCCATATACCCTTCTTCAATTATTTTCATAATGAGAAAGTTTTCATCAGACACAGTTATTGTTTTTCCATGTAGGAATGTAAATAGTTCAACTTTGATAAGTTCCTTTTGATTTCTTTTCCCTGATTACCTTCTCAAGCATCTCTTGCTTCTTGTGTCTGAATGTCAAATTTTCTATTAAACTCTGGTTTTTTCATCAAGAATGCTTGAAAGTCCTCTATTCCACTGAATGACCATATTTTCCCCTGAAACAAGATACTCAGTTTTGCTGGGTAGGTGACCCTTGGCTTCAATCCCAGCTCTTTTGCCCTCTGGAATATCATACTTCATGCCCTTCAATCCCTCAGTGTAGAAGCTGCCAGGTCCTGGGTTATTCTGATTGTGTTTCCACAATATTGGAATTGTTTCTTCCTGGCTGCTTGTAGTATTTTCTCCTTGATCTGGGAGTTCTGGAACCTGGCTATAACATTCGTAGGAGTTTTCTTTTTGGGATCCTTTTCAGGAGGAGATCAGTGGATTCTTTTAACCTCTATTTTGCCCTCTGGGTATAAAACATCAGGGAAATTTTCCTTCAGAATTTCTTGAAGGATGATTTCTAGGTTCTTTCTTTGATCATGACTTTCAGGTAGTCCAATAATTTTTAAATTGTCTCTCCTGGATCTATTTTCCAGGTCAGTGGTTTTTCCCATGAGATACTTCACATTGCCTTCTAATCTTTCATTTGTTTGGATCTGTTTAATAGTATCTTGATTTCTCATAAAGTCACTAGCTTCTATTTGCTCCAGTCTAACTCTGAAGGAATGAATTTCCTCAGTGAGCTTTTGAGATTCTTTTTCCATCTGGCAAATTCGACTTTTTAAGGCATTCTTCTCCTCATTGCCTTTCTGAGCCTCTTTGGCCATTTGAGTTAGTCTATTTTTTAAGGTGTTATTTTCCTCAGTCAGGCTGTTGACTGTCATTTCATACTTTTCTTGCACCTTTTTCATTTCTCTTCCCAAATTTTCCCCCACTTCTCTTATCTGCTTCTTAAGGTCCTCTATGCCCTGTAGCCAGCTTGTATTTTCATTTGGAGGTTTTGGTGCAGGAGTTCTGACCTCACAGTCCTCCTCCTATTCCATGCTTTGATCTTCTTTGCCCCTAAAATAGGAGTCCAATGTTGAGTTTTTCCGTTTATTTTGTTTCTTTTGCCTAGGCATGTTGCCACTTAATTACTTGATTTTTGGGCTTGTTACCACAGTAGGACGTTGCCACCAGACAGGAGAGCTTCCATCCCAAATGTGGGGTCTTCACAACTTCTGGAGGTTGGGTGGCCTCTGTAAAGCCTCCACCTGCTCTGGCAAATTGTATACCCACCCTAGACCTTCCCCCAAGACCACAATCCAGATCCAAGCAGGTTAAAGCAAGAGCTATTAACCCCCAGACTGATTGCTGGATCTCTCTACAGTTCGCAGACCAGGAGCTGGAGCTGCCACTGACACTGCAAAATGGCCTCTGTGCCACCTTTCCTCAGCAGCTTTTTGTCCCCAGGGTAGGAAGCCCATGTGTTCCCCAAATACTGTTCCCAAAGTCCATAGGGCACTAGCCTCTCACTTTGTCTCTGTGCTGATAATTCTGGAATCACCACAGCTGTTGGTGTTCTGGGGTCCCTCCAGCCAGCTGCTGGCCTGGGGGCTAAAACCTCACCTCACATGGTCCTGGGCTTGGCTCCCAGAGCTCTGCGCTGTGAAGCTGGGTTTAACTCTTAGCTGGGCCACTCACAAATTTATCATCCCTATGACTTTGATTAAGTCACAGTCCCCTTTGTCCCTTCCCTCAACTGTTTTTCTTCATGGAAAAATGTTCCTACTACATCTTTAATGACACCTGCTTATCTCTGGCAATCTCTCTGTCTCTACTCAAGGACATCTACTTTGCTTCTAAGTCTTTGTTACCACAAAAAAAGTGCTCATCTGAATATTTTGGGAGCATATGTGACATTTCTTTCTGTCCCTGACCTCTTGGGGATTTATGCTGAGCAGTGGGACTTTTTGTTTTTAGCATAATTCCAAATTGCTTTTTCAAGAATTGTTTGAACAATTTACAACTCCACCAAATGTATATTAGTGTGCTGGTCTTTCAGCCCCTCCAATATTCTATTCAATATTCTTTCTTTTTTTGGTCATCCTTGCCAATTTTCTGGGTTTGAGGTAAAATCTCTGGGTTTTGATTTGCATTTCCCTTGTCATTAATGATCTGGAGCATTTTCATGTGGTTATTGGTCATTTGAAATTCTTTTGAGAATGATTTTTTTCATACCTCTTGACCACTTATTCATTATGTCTCGCCTGTCTTTCATTCTTCTCATTTGAGGCTCTAGAATAGAAATACAATTACAATGGAAAGTGCTTATATTTAAACACATAGCAAGGATTTTGCTAAATCCTACCACTGATCCACATCTGATGTGAAAGGGATCCTACATTCTTCAAGGTCAGCAGGGTACAAGGTCTGTCAGGTCCTATGGAACTAGAAAGGCGTCAAGCAAGGACCTGGGGAGGGGCTGTGTGCCCACTGCATAAGGATCAGTCTAGCCCAGAAAGCTTTAGCTCCAGGAAATTCACCACCAGATGATTAAATATTTTTGGCCATTTCAAATTCACACATACTTATCTATTAATGTGATCTGCATCATCTGAACGGTAGATGCACACCAACAAAATAAAAGATTCTAAAAAAGTCAAGTATATATCTGTAGCTCCCTGGACAGAGCTTTGTGAAGACATTTGTTCTATAGGCATTTCCTTTTAATAATATCTGTTGAACCTAGTTCAGTAAAGTACTGTTAGTATAGTGCTCTGACATGGGCATATATTGAAATTCTCTTCTCACATTGTGGAATAGATTTCTGCATAAAGTTGTTTTATCTTGGCCTTGTACAATGTATTTAGGTACCAGAATACCAAAATGGTTTGCTATAAGGTAACTTCATCTTTAAGTCAATCCCCAGCCTGACAACTTTACTAAATTGAGATCTAGATTGAAATGGGAGGCGTTGTGGGGAAGTGTAAGGAATGCTGAACTTGGAGCTGCCAGTTCTGATTTCAAATTGGGGTTCTGTGTGACTTTGGGGAAATCTCTTTAGGCCTCATTTTACTCATCCGAAAAAACAGGGATTCCTCCAAGGACCCTTGGCGCTCTAGAACTATGATCCCAGTCAAAACAGAATGTTGTCAGAAGCATATTTTTGCTATCATGACATAACCTTGGAATTTTGGTGAATTTTCTTGAACAGTCACATCTATTAAATACTTTGCAGAGAGAGAGTTTGAGGTTTTGACCTACATTTCTTGTCTATCTAATAGGCTGCAAAAGTCATTTCAATTGTATAATGGTCTATAGCCACATTAGGCCTCTATAATCCTATGACAGACAATATTGCACAATAGTCCACCCGCAAAATGAACCAGTTCTGGAAATAGCAAGATGCTCTCCAGTTGGCCAATCAGTTCTTTCATTGTTCCTCTGAGAGATAGCAATGATTACAGCATCTTTTCTTTGTCCTCTATGTTGAGGAAAGAAAGCATGCAAGCACTGGAACATCTCGTCTCTGTATTTTCAGCAGCTTTGTCATGTGATAATAGTAACTCCTCTTTTTCATAAGTCTAATTACAATGTTGACTTCTAAAAAACATAGATGAATATCCACGCCAACTTTTCTCTTGGAAGGTATTCTACATTGTATTATAGTAATATTCTCTGTTAAAGAGATAGTGTTAGAGATGATGACAGAGGTCGTATGCTATGTCTGAAGCACCCTTTATTCATTTCTTAGAGATACTCTGGTAGCCATGGAGTGTGAAATGACCTTTCATGTGGAGTGTTTAATAACACATCAGAATTGTTATTTTGCCAGCAGTGTTTCTGCTTTCATAGAATGAGGGCAAAAAAGGAGGAAATGCCTTTGATTGTAAGACTAAGCAGGCAAGGTTGAACTCTTCCTTGCAATCTACAGCAGTATCTAACACCAGCTATTGCTTAATAAGCACCAAAAGAAGTGTGCATTCAGAGCTCTAAAAGAGGCACTTTTAGAGCTGAGGGTTATTCAGGAGGGAGCTTTGAAGGTCCAATAGCCTGAAGCATAGAATGGCCTTTCTAACCTGAAATCAAACTGAAGGCTACTGGTCTGCTATTTATTTACTATACCCTCTAACCAGCATCTAAAGGCCTGACACTCTGACCTCTCCAATGACCTTTTGAAGCAAGTGGTAAATACAAGACACAGATGGAGCTCAAGCCAAAAACCAGGATTTCCACTCTAGCTTCTCTTTTTTAACGTCTTTGATACTGAATGAACTGTTGACTTAGCTCATCTGGGAAAGCTAAAAACAAAGAGATAAATCTGTTTAAAAGACAAACAAATTAATGTAGTAATTTGTTATCAAAAGCGTTGGGGCATATTACAAGAAAATATTCTTTTTTTTGAGAGAGGGAGAGAGAGAGAGAGAGAAAGAGAGAGAGAGGGAGAATGGACCCTTGGGTAGAAAGGAAGGTAGTGAACTCAGTCGTGCAGCCCATCCTGGAAGAAATCATAACCATTTTGCTTAGAAAAAGATAAAAATACAGCATGGTAGGAGAACTAGGGTAGGCCCTAAAGCAATCATTTCCGCCTCTGACTTCCACATGCAGCAGACTTGTGAAAAATGTTATAGCTGACTGAACCTTAAAAATAGAACTGGTGATGGTGATGGATTGTGGCCCTTGAAGAGTTTAATTGTCAAATTGACATTTATCAAAAGCTTTAGTGCATTTAAAAGATAAATTGTGCAAGTTTGGTTCAGATCAAAGGGCCCCCTGTTCCTTTTCATTCATGAGCAGAGGCAAGCTTTAGTGTTGCTAAGTACATGGCAAGTCATGTGAAAAATGAGCTCCCTCCATCCTTGGCCCCTATCAGAATTCCACTGGTGACAGATAATCAGAAATTTAAATGTTACCCTTGTCTTCTGAAAGTTCTTAAAATAATGGAGGAGGCATGAGACCATTTGTATTTGAAAGGAAAGCTAAATAATTTAGCACTGGAGAACAGGATGCACAGCTCTGGGCAGATAAATGATGAAATCCCAGCCCAGTAGACTTTTGGAGTTGCCCCACTAATTACAGATCAATTACTTCCCAGTTGTTTGCAACCTTATCAAAGAATAGTAAATTTACTGAGAGCAATGAATAATAAGATGACTTTTCATTATTACAGTAGATTTGTTGAAACAGCTCTAACACAGATTAGAAAGAGCTTTCCCAGAGGTAACATGATCTGTATGTATATAGGGAGAATTTTAAGAACTGAAAATTTGATCCTCAATGTTATCTTAAAAATGCTTCCTTTTATTAGTTGTTATCATGAATGGGCCCTTAATACAAGGGAAAGAAAAAAAATTGACCACCTGAAAGCCGACTAAAGAAAAACAACTCTTTAGCTCCCACAAATCACATGCTGAAAACCAGAACAAAGTCTGAATATCTTAGCATAGGAGCAAGAGTTAAATTTCAATTTATTGCCAAATCCAGAAAATTTGATGGAATATTCATCAAGATATGGGAGTAAATAAACAGTAATTTGTTCAACGTTAAATTTTAAAGGAGCATTAATTATTTCAAGTTGGACATCTTTGGTATTATTTTATGTCTGTCTCTCCCAGGAGGTCAGGGATATAGGAGACTGATAGAGTAAGGCATAGGGGAAAAATCAGGGGAATATGGCAGGAAAAATATTACCTGAATTCCTAGGTATTCAGGGAACTTTATGAGGTTGGATGAATCAATGCTTGGAGTCCTTGGCTTCACATTATGTTGTGTGTTTGTCCATTATTTTCCAAGAGGACCATGGCATCAAGGAAATGATAACATGACTTGCAGTTGATATTGATTTGAGCGAGGGAGGGCTGATATAATGTAGGTATGGAACTTAGAAATGTGAGACTTCAGGACACTAATTTCTTATTCCATTAGAGCTCTTTGGGATCTGTTTTCCTAACTCCCACTTTTTCCACTGCCTATTCCCCAAAGTATCAGTTCTCCCATGTCCCTAGGTACTTAGAGAAAACAGTTCTGCCTGTGGTAGAAATAATTCAAACCAGGCATCTCCACAGATTGTTGATTCTTGGACTGGTTATGTGAATGGACATACTCAGAGAAAGACAAGAACTCCACCATGCTACAGTTGAAAAAAAAAATGATGCTTCCGTCTCTCTGTAAGCATCCTTGAGATTATTCATTTTTTGCTTTTAAATCCCCAGCACTGAATGGTGTCTAGTTCTTTGGTGCTCAATAAATGCTTGTTTAATTTAGTTGGATTCCAAAGGAGTCAGGCCTAGATAGAATAATTGATCCTCTAATAATTGGGAGCCAGCTCCGTGAAGAAAGGACACATTCCATCTCAAAGATTTCAGTGGAATTAAAAGCTAGTCAAGAGATAAGAAATAATGGACCCCAAAGACATAGTGAAGTAGTATACAATAGTGTGATTCAAATCAAGAAACATGTACCATGTTGCAAAGGGCAATGAAGAGGTTCCTCAATGTCACTCAAGGTCAATGAATAACATTTATAAAATACTTGGATGGGGTGGGGGAGCAGCAGATGGCTAGGTGGTGCAGTGAATAGAGCACCGGCCCTGGAGTCAGGAGGATCTGAGTTCAAATTTGGCCTCACACACTTAACAGAAAAACTAGCCATGTGACTTTGGGCAAGTTACTTAGCCTCGATTGCCCTAACTTCCCCCTCCAAAAAAAAAATACTTGGATGGGACTACAAACTTAAAATATTTTTTGATGATGTTATTGAGATTGAGGCAAACTCAAAATCAAGAAGATCTAGTTTCTGTTCCTGTCTCAAACATATACTGGTTATATGACCTTCAGTGCCCCAGTCAGCTCTAAGACTACAATCTTCAGAATAATTCAGGGGTAGGTAGAAGGAGAGGAAGCATGGTGTAGTACATAGAACACGGGGCTTGGAGACAGGAAGTTCTGGGTTCAAATCCTTCTTATGATGTTTCCTAGCTCTACGACTCCAGAGTTGTCTGTGCCTCAGTTTTTTTCTCTATAAAATGAGAGTTTGGATTCAGTGGCCTTGAGGGCTCTTCAAGCTTTAAATCAATGATTCTGTCCTGATTGAATCCTGGGTCTTGTCTAGCTTCCCAACTCCTAGAAAAAAAAAGGATTGATACTGCTAATTTAGCAATTAAATTTTCTAGGTTGTTAGACCACACCAGAGACCCCTGTACCAATTAAGAAGGGGCAAAGACAACATGATACCCAGGAAGCTGGTATACCAGTAAATATCAGTAGAGCTTAAGTATGAGACTGCTACCAAACAGTCATATATGTGAATCTCACTTTACTGAACCAATCTGTCCTGTCTATGGATGACAAATGCTAGTAGATAGCAACAGGAGACTATGGAAAGTAGTGAAAGTCAACAAGCAAGATGTAGTGCTGTCAAAGGACACAAATCCCCAGATTTATTTCAGTTTTCTTCAGATGGGAAAATGGAGACCTTGAGGAACAGAATAATTTTATGCAAAATAATTTGTCTATAGTGTTGGATATATAGCTTTTAATGTTGGATTTTAAGAAATTCAGATTGCAAGAAGCAGATCCAATTTAGAAAGTATAAAGTAATATGAATTGTAAAAACAATCTAAATTTTCAGTATGAATAAATGATTCCTATAAATGTGGTACTTTAACTATGGTGAGAGAGCCATCAGGAGCCATTTCCCTTCGATTAATGCTATTGGCTACCTGCCCATAGCAACTGGTAGCTCTTCTCTTTACATGCAAGAAAACATGACATCTGTAGCCTTCTTAGGCCAGTAAGAATATGTTTCTTACTAGCTCTAAAGTACTTTCTTTACACATGTGTCCAAAGTCATCATGGAAAGTTTTCATGGCCATAGAATGACATGAACTAGGTAGTACAATTTCTGATATTATGTGTGGGACCAGTAACAGTTAAAGACAGTACTCTGCTGCAAAGTTCCAACTTCTGTCATTATCTCAACAGTAGGATGCCTTCAAGAGGCTATAATTCATGTCCTTTAGCATCACTGTCTTGTTGGCTTTTTTAAAAATTCCTTATTTGCCATCTACTTTCACCAGTCATCCACAGACAAAGAAGATTGTTTCAATGAAAGGGGGTTCACATACTTTGCTGTTGTGCTATCTGGTGGAAGTCCCAGATTTCAGCTATAGTGTCATTCTGAGTGAAAAGTATAGTTATCACCCTTTCTTTAAAAATTTTGTTGTTGTGACCTTGACAAACATTAATAACCCTTCCTGGGTTTCCTTAAACCAAATTCATACTGTTGGCAAGATTTTGAGTGTGGGCATGTTGAGGCTTAGTGGTGCTTCTAGGGTGGGACAGCTATTAAATCTGATATTCTATTGGATTAGGGCCTGTGTCTATCAAGTTGTCTGTCAAAGTGAGATTGCCCTTGGAATCTCCGCTCTGCAGCTTTCAGAAAAGGGGAGCTCAAGACTTGGAAAGAGAAACTTGTGGTTAAGCTGGCAGTCAACCCCCATCCTCCAGCTGCCAGAGAAGGAAACAACCTTAGAAGATTATATGAATCTTCTTGATTCCAAAGCCTAGTAGCTCCATTCACTGGGTCACCCAGCTGCCCACTATTTAACTTGTACTTAACCTTTAGTCTAAAAAAAAAAATGGAATTTATAATCACTAAACTAGGAGTCAAATTTCCTTTCTCCAGCTGCCAGAAAGGGGAACTTAGCCTTTAAAAAGAGTCATAATCTATTGACTATTTTATTCCTATAGATATATGTCTTACTCTAAATTATTTGCTACTGTGATAAAGTCATATCAATCTGTCTATTCACTCAATCTATAAGTAACTTAGACTTAAAAATTATCTATTAGTTTGGCTAGGTTGTTAGGGCTATCTTTTCCTAAAGAAGGGAGCTTAATTCTATAATCAAACTAAAATCAAAGTAATCAATACTAACTGATGTAAAGGTTATTCCTTTTCACTCCAACAGCTGTTGCATTCATGTTATCATCTCTTTGCTGATCTGATGGGTATGAAGTAGAGCCTGGGAGTTGTTTTCATTTACATTTTCTCTTATTAGTAGTGATTTGAAGCATTTTTTCACAAGTATGAGAGCTGATATTTCTTTTTTTGAGAACTATTCGTTCATATCATTTGACTATTGAGAAACAGCTCTTGTTCTTATTTATTTGAATCAGTTACCTATCTATCCTAGATTTTATTTTATTTTATTTATTTATTTTTGCCTTTTGGAGGCAATTGGGGTTAAGTAACTTGCCCAAGGTCACACAGCTAGGTTTTTGTTTGTGTGTATGTTAAGTGTCTGAGGCCAGATCTGAACTCAGGTCCTTCTGACTCCAGAGCCGTCGCTCTACTCACTGCGCCACCTAGCCATCCCCTCTATCCTAGATTTTAGACCCTGACAAGATAAATCTACCACAAAGATCCCCCCTCCCCAAGTTAACTGTTTACTGTATACTTTGATAAGTGGGCTCCCAAATGTTTGATATATTCTATAGTTATATTGAGTGGAATTTCTTTTTTTTTAAATCTCCTCCTGATGGGTTTTTGTTGGAATGTGAAGAATGACAGATGGTTTTCATTGGTTTATTTTATATCCTGTTACATTGCTGAAGTTATTGTTTAATTAATTTTTAGTTGAATTCCTAAGGTTCTATTAAGTAAAATATAATCTGTAAAGAAGTGGAAATTTTGTTTCTTCCATGACTTATCTCAAAGCATTTCTAGTATTATATCAAATAAATAGTGGGGATGATGGACAGTTTTGCTTTACTTTTTATCTTACTGAAAAGACATATAATATTACTTCACTACAGATAATGTATCTCAGGCTTTAGATATATGCTATTTACCATATTAAGGAGTGGCAATTTTCCTCCGCTTTTTCATAAAAATAAATGTTTTGTATTTTGTCAAAAGCTTTTTCTGCAGCTATTAAAATAATCATATGATTTTTAGTGATTTTCTCCCTTAATTTGGTATATTATGCTTATAATTTTCAATAATGCATTCTTGGCACAAATCCAACATGTAGTATAATTTTTTAAAGTATATTATGGAAGCCTCTTTGCTAATACCTTATTTAATATTTTCTAGTTGCTATTTGGTAACAAGTACCCCCAACAAGGACAGACAGATTCTCAACTCTCTCTAGACAAAGAGAATAAGAGGACAGGGAAAAGAAATAGATATGGTGTTGGTGGTGCTGGTGGATTGTGGGGTAGAATTGTGGGGTAGAATTCATCAGGTTCTGCTTTTGTAGCACCATGGATATGTCATTCTCATTGGCTTACATTTAGCCCAGGTCATGCAGACTAATCCTAGAATTTCATTTTCCTTTCCTCATTTCCCATAGTGTTGTAGTTCAAGGCACTTGGGTGCAGAATCTATGGCAAGTCTGAACACCATTTTCACACTATCAAAGCTTTGCTCTTTCTTTTCCAGCAACTGTTTTCAGCACGGAACTTCTGTAACTCATATCCTCCCCTCAGTGGACTTTCTTATTTCTCACTTCTCAAAAGATGTCAGGAAGTGAGATAGACAGCTGGATAGACAGAAAGTGAGATAGACAGCTGGATAGAGAGAACGTTTATCAAATACTTCCTAAGAGCTAGGCAATATGATAAGTGCTGGGAACACAAATAAGAGCAAAAACTAAAAACATAGTTCTTTCCCACAAGGAATTTAATGGGTGGAGACAGTCCATAAAAGGTAGTTGGAAATGGGGGTTCAGAGGTGTGCTGCTCAATCAGGGCCAAGGTGAAAGAGGCTGGAGAATCAGGAGTATGAATGGCTTAGACTCTTCATGGAATAGTGACCTTGGGGAGAAACTCAGAGAAGGGGTTACAGGGGCAGAGACATCTTCTAGGTAAGAAGATTGTAGGTGCAAAGGTGTAATAGACTTTGAAAGAGGCTAGGGAGTCATGAGCAGAGCTGGGAGAGAAGAGCCTGTTAGGTCCAACTATGACTCAAGAGGCTTGAGTAGACACACGTGGGGAAATTTATATCTATCAGCAGATACAAATCTCCAGTGTCTCCTGTATTCTAGGATGCAATGAGTTGGGGTTTATTTTGTGATGTGTGTATGGTGATGGAGAGATCGGGCCTCAGTTTTTTCATCTATGAAAGGAGGTAGTTAGGCAAGGTGGCCTCTGAAAGGCCCCTTCAGCTCTCAGTCTATGTGCCTCTGTTTCTGTAACTAGAGAACAGAGAAAGGGGAGGGAGTTAGCTTATTGTATGAATTACACATGTTGAGAATATTTAGTACGGACAAAGCTTTGAACAGATTTGTTTGATATATTCAAACATATATGTTTTCAAAAGCCAGAGAGGTGTGAGGAAAAATGATCAGCCTGTCCTGAACTTCCTGCCCCAAAATGTCAGAATGAAAAAAAAAATCACTTGATGAAATCATAGTGGTAAATTTATGGGGGCAAAATGAGAAAAAAATACCACTTCATATTACATTAATTCAACCTCCAGAGTCCTCTTCCATGGAAGGCCACTTATGTAATACCGCATTTGGATTTTTGTAAGGAGAGTTTTCTAACTAGTTGTATAAGCCCATTTAAGCTGAGAAAATAAGGATATACAAATCTTGTGCTCTGGGTGACGAACCAGACAGGAAGTAAGTGACTTGTTTCTTTCATAGCTTGGGCCAAATTTGCCAAGAGAATCATTGTCTTTTTTCTTTGCAAGTAGCAGGTGTGGACCATTGTTGGATTCGATAGATTTTTTGCTTTGGAAAATTCTATTCACTACCAACTGAAATCCACACTTTTGAAGCAGCCCTTTTCACATCCTCCTGTTGTAACTCAGAGCAGTTAAGTCTCATATTCTTGAAATGTGAGGACCAGGGGAAATAGATAGGTTTCCATTATCCAATATTTCTATTTTAAAATAGTGTGGTGCAAACCCTGCTGGGGAATAGCAGTTGCTTCAAATTGCTGCTATTTTGATTAAACTGCTAGAAGCTTTACCATAAAACACGCCTGAGGTTTGTTCTGGATTTGTAGTGTCCTATTATCAGTCTAGAAGGGAAAAGAAAATATATGGGTGTGTGTGGTGAAACATAGGGCCCCTCCCCCAGCCCAGCTGCACAGAAAACAGCTGGTGAGTAAGTTCTAATTGCCTCAGCCGTACTACCATGGCATTTAGCCGCTAATGAGAAGGCTGCTGGTATATGTAACTTCTGGACTGAACTTGCCCAAACTTGACTTGGGGAGATGGGGTGGAGAGAGAAACTGAAAGGGAAAGAGAAAACTGCAAGGGTGGGAAAGAGACAGGTGAAGATTTTGAGGAGTCCGATAGTTGCCATAGTTAAGATGTTTGGTCCTGGGTCTTTCCTGCTCTGTGCACACAGTATGGGAACCCTTGATACACTACCACCCCAGTGTCTGTAGCTATCTCTGGTGCTGAGGGGTGAGGAAGGACCCCGATGGGTTCTTCCTCATTACAAAATTTCACTCTCTGGTCCAGAAAAAGGCAGAGTGTGAGAGCATGATGCAAACTTCTCTTATGGGTCTAGAATGAAGGTGTGACTCCATTAGAACCAAATTAATTCATTTTCACTCCTTTCCAGATTGCTGATACCTATTATCTTCAAAAATACATAAAATCCCCAATCCCCCTCAAAAGCTCACCATCCTATGAGCTCATTAAGTTTTTCAAAGAACTCAAAACAATCGAAATTTAGGAAGTAATCAAGATGAACTTGTATGTGAACAAATTTGGCCTGAATTATAGCATCTGAGTTTGTTTCCAATTTCCTATCCTAGAGAAGGGCACCCAGTGGCAGCATTAAACACAGGGTAACACCATATGCCTCAAATCTGGTCCAAGCATTTAGAGCTATCCCTAATGGATAACACTTCTCAGTTCATTTAAAAGCAAATCTGTTACAAGTTGACAAATGTCTGCTTTTGTACAAATTCTCATCCCCCCATATCTGGAGTGTACTTGCTCTTCCCCTTTCATTATCCCATGCCTCCTTCAAAACTTAAGTCATGCCATTTCCTATGTAAATCTTTTCCCTACTCCCCTTCACCTTGTTTTAACTTTGTATGTACTTATTTAAATGTGTTTATAGCATAAACTAAGAGGCAGAAGCAGCAGTGATTGAGCAGGAAGGGAGGCCCAAGCTTAGTTAAATGTTCATAAATTGTAGAACCCAGACTGAGGTGAACTGCTCTTTTCACTACTCCATCTATTTGGAAGGAATAAGATAAAAATCTAAGTCTCCTTTCTTTGCTATCTTCCTCTCCTCTGCTGTCCCAACTAATGGTAATTTGTAAGCCTGGTTTGCCTTTTATAAATGCATTTGTTTCTAATATCTGTAGGTCTGTCCTTACGATTAGAGTATGTTTAGGGGAGGCAGCCCCATGGTATTTCCTATATTTCACAGGATAAATAAACTAAAAGTTCCCTGTTGTTGTTTGGGAGATAAAAGAACTCTCTTCATGAAAACATTAAAGGTGTAAAACATCTAGCATTTTCCTTATGATGGTTTGGAATTTTCTTTTACTAGAGTATATAAAAATGAAGTTGCTTTCTTTTCTGACTCTTGGGAGAGGATTGGGTATAAACTCACCTAATGTCCACTCAAAAATAAGCTAATCACTCAAGATAAAGAGGATGGTAGTAAAAATAGGGTACATTTTTGTAGTGAACATGAATGTGGGGAAAAGAGATTTTTTAATTTCTGGAGGTCCAAAAAATAATAGTAACTGACATATGCTGTAGTCTGAGAACTGCTAAAGGTGGGTGTCTATGTTTGGGAAAAGTTTTGGGGACAACTTTGGCATGGCTCAAGGTACAGCCCTCCTGACTTTATTTCCCCATTGTGCCATTTCATTTCTGAAAAGGAAAATTCCCCACTGGTTAATCCTGAACCTTGCTTTTAACATCCTGTGACTACATGATTGACAGATATGACTCATGCCTGGAATCAAAGAGAGCTAAGGGAGTGTTTCTCCCTTTTATTATATATGTGTCTCTCTTTCCTTTTATTGCAAATTTCTTTAATCAAGAAGTTTTGTAAGTATAATATTAAATCTACTAAATAATAGATTGATATTGAAACATCTTTGTTACCAAAATAGGATACAAATATGAACATTTGTTGTCAAATTATGAAATAGGGATGATATCCTCCCAAGGGGAAAATGATTAGACAAACTAATAAGACAAAATGTAAAATAGTTTTCTAAATAAATGGAATAGTAAATTTTGAGAAAACAACAGAATTGGACTGTTTTCTCTAAGAATTGTATACAGATGTATATGATTGGCTTCCAAATTTATCTGTTATGGAATCTCAGGCTTTGAGTATGTTTTAGTAATAAATTCTCAAAATTGGATTGAAGATCATACACATAAATTGTATTGATCTGTCTGATAATATTAATGTCAGAAGAGTTCATTCTATGGTTAGGTACTCATGAATTTTTTTTTAAATCTTATATCAGGATTTTGGTAAGGAAACAGCAAATGGTATATAAACTGAAATTCTCTGGTTTCGAATTTAGAGAACCAAATTTAAGTGATTGTATAGTGACTGACATATTAAGTCAGAATTATCTAGGAACCTTTACATTTAGAACCAGAGAAGCAGAACCCTCTTCAGAACTGTCCTGAGAATAAAGTCTATTGTCCAAGAAAAGATATCTAGGGACCCTATCATCTGGGACTCAAAATGTGTTGATTAAATGGATATTGAGAATGAGTTATTAGGATACTAGGAGACTTGATGTTAGTTAAAATTGGTGATAATTATTGTATTGCTTTGAATGATTTATGTTTGCTTTCTTGGTTGCCTTGGTGACATGTAAATCTCCCTTCTCAAAACTAGTCCATTGTGAGCCCTCTAAGTAGTTTAATCTGTATTTATCTAAGTAGTTTATCTGAATTTATGAAAAACCTTTTTACATTGTTTGAACCTAACCCTGCATAACTAGGAAAAGTGGACCATCTCTATATGCTGTTTAGATGTCCTTAACTAAGGACCTATGTTATGCTGACCAGAAATTCAGATCCAAAGATTGATATAAGAAGTTTTCTCTAAGGCCTGCACCAGGTCCTTCTGACTATTCCTACAGCTGCCAAACTTGTGGGTGTGTACTCCTGAATCATCCGAAGAAAGCCCCTCCTCCTGAGTGGGAATGGCAGAACCCTCTGGGGACCTCAAGGTTCTCCTAGTAAGGACACAGAAGTAGCTGACACCCGGACAAGACAGTTGTCCCAAGATTCCAGAGGGCCGAGTGTATTGCCCTAATTTCTCCCTCCCACCCATCTTGTTATGTGCCCAACCACCAAGGCTAGTCTGTGTTGTCATTTTCTCTGTCTAGATTCCTGGCCCCCTCTCTTTTCTACTTGCAAGTAAACAATGGCCAGACAAGACCTATTCAACTCAACATCTCACCCTGTCCCAAGAGGCTTCTCATGGCATCTTGGCTCATACCTTGCTCTTCTTTATTGGCCAGAAGGGTACATATTCCTTCAGAACCCTTCCCTTTGGTCAAAAGGGGAAAATGTGAAGACATTAGGAAACACCCTGTTTTCCAGAGCTAAGGCCCAGCAAGCAAGCTGTGCCCTGAGCTTGGCATAACAACAATCCTCCAGATGAGTACTGCTGCAACTAAATCACAGAACTGATGGTCCCTGAGCTTGGGTAAGCACCTACAGACCCAGATGAAGCTCTGCTGTGAATGTACTTTTTGTCACTAGACAACCTTGCTTCACTGTTGCTATTGTGTCTCTCCACCGTTGCTACACTACATTGTTTGACTCTTTGTCTAGTCACAAGTATATAAATCAATGTTCATTCCTACTGCCTCGAGTCCTCCCACTAGGACTGGCACATGTGTCCTTGCTTGTCCTCACTTTGAAATTAAACTTCTGTTTGATTCCTGACTCTCTGGTCTCTAGCCTGTTCTGATAGGCTCTGGCCATTCACAGGTTAGACTGGTTGGATCTGGTTGACATAACTATTTCTATTTCTATTTATTAATGCTATAAGGCTTACCAACCACTTTCTTCACAACTTTTCCTCCATCGTCTCCATTTTATAGCTGAGGGAAGGGATTATTAAGTAAGCACCTACTGTGTGCTGGGAACATTATCTCACTTGATCCTTAGACAACAGTCCTCAGAGGTAGGTGCTATTATTATCCCTATTTTATAGATGAGGAAACTGAAGCAAACAGAGGTCAAGTGAATTGCCCACAATTACACAAAGATTCTGTTTGCATGAATAATTGTGATGAATCTTTTGATGGTGAAGTAGAACAAAAGAAAGTTTGTGCTCTCCTCACTTCTTCCACACCTAACTTGCCTACTAGATAGGTTCAGAGACAGGTCTTTTTCTTCTAGTCCCTTCTAGTTCTCCCCTTCCTTTGGGTAAAAAAGGTGGAGTTTAGTCTCCTGGACCTGCATTCACGCCCTTAGCAGCACTGCTCCAACAATCTCTTTCTTCTAGGGGAAATCTAAGTGAGCTCTGAATTTAAACTATAAGGTTTTGTTTATTGAGAGTTATAGGATCATTTACAAAAACTAAGCTGTAGCTCCATAGCACTCAAGGGAGTTCTTTTATCCCCCAAACAATTTACCCTGTGAAATATAGGAAATACCTCAGGGCTGTGCCCCCACCACCACTCTAACCCAAACCAGGCCCACAGACAACAAGAACAAGCTCATTTATAAAACACAAACCAGGCTACCAAAATATCATTAGTAGGAGTAGTGGGGGAAGGATAGGAAAATGACAAAACTTGGATTTTTGCCTAATGCCTCCCAAATAAATGGAATAGAGAGGAAAGCACAATCTACCCTAGCCTGGGTTCCACAGTTTAGGAGTATTTACCAAGTTTGGGGCTCCCAGATGGATCAATCACTGCTGTTTCTGCCTCCTGTAGTTGAAACTTCTCTGCTCTGTGGGCAACATTGGGCTAAGTTCCTGTCACAACCTCTCTGAGTAACTTCACTACCACACTCCTTTGCTCTCTGCCTTTGCTGTCCTAGAGACAAGTGCATGGTGCTCTACACCCTACTCAGGCTCTAGCTGATGTAAGATCTGTACTCTAATCTTAAATGTCCCCAAATAATTTCTTCTGTCTTCTTCCAGTCTAAGGGAAAAGGTGGGGGAAGAACCACATTTCCCAAGGTGCTTTGTTATCATCCGCAATATTTGTCCTTAGAGTTCTTCAGAACTGGCCCCACAGCAACTGAGTTACACTAGAAATCTCCATCTGGCTTACAATTTTCAGCAGGGCATTTCTTAAAACTATAACACTGATTTTTTCCATTTTAAGTTGTACTAAATTAAAATAGACTGTTTTTGCTTATCAATGTAAAATGCTGTTAGAAAAATTTGGTACATCTTGTTCATGCACAGTATCTTATTTGTGCTTTTTTTTTGCATTAATTTTAGTTGGTCATCTTGCTTTACCTATACCTTTATCATATTAACATATGTTTAGTGAAGATCCCTTTGTTCAATGATCCTTTGGTTACTAATATCAAGTAAAGCATTAAACAGGCATGTGGTCAACAAAGGTATTCACCACAGTCATAGTGGTAGAAGATGTCCAGCATAGAGACCATAATGAAGAGTGGTTTCCCTGTAGGTGGTAAGACCCTCCAGATGGCCCAGTTTTCACATGACATTGTGTTGATTGCATTCTTTTTTTTTGGAGGGGGAAGGCAAGGCAATTGAGGTTAAGTGACTTGCCCAAGGTCACACAGTTAGTTAAGGGAACTCACATTTGATTACATTCTAAATGAGATCCATAATCACTCAGAAGAGTTTGGCCTAAACTTCCACAAAGGAAAAACAAAGGGGGTGAAGAATGTCTATTGTTCATACTATGATGTGAAGTTGGATGAACAACTCTTCGAGATCATCATTAGTACCTATATTAGGAGCAGACCCTGACAATGGACTATGACCTCGTCCTAGGACTGAACAGGCTAGGTTACCTTTGGGAAATCATACAATTCTTTTAATGACTCCAAGTTTTTTCTCAAACAAAGGCTTATTTTTTTACATCAAAACACTTTTATTGATGTTATATAGCAATCAGTCATGGAATACCCCCATGTCTGACAAATTAAAGTTGAGTTTCACTCAAAGGATGCAAGGAGAGTCTGAGCAGGTTATATCACAATGCAATAAGGAATTAAGCATGGTAAACAATTCAAAGAATTCCACTAGAGAAATATATAGCTGTTAAAAAAAAAAGATGGACCAACCATATAGGAAGAAAGAGATAACCAATAAACAGTTTGCATACTCCTATTGTATTTATGCAATGTCAAGAGAATTCAAGTGGCAATCTATGGTCCTGGAGTGAAGGAAGTATCCCAGGGCTCTCAAATGTTATTCTACCAGAGAATTCTGGTTTGCCCTACCAGAGTAAGAGTCAGAGAGTCAACAAACATTTATTAAGCACCTACTATGTGCCAGGCATTATTCTAAGATCTGGGGAGACAAAGAGAAGGATAAGACAGTCTGCCTATAAGGAGATCACAACCTAATGGGGGGAAGACCACACATAAAAAGAAGCTGAAAAGAGTAGGGAGAAGTTACCTTGTATGCTGAAGTCTAGTGGCTAGGGAGGGAAATGATCTGAAGAGGTGAGAGTTTCAATTGATTTCATCTTTCAGAATGATGAATTTCTGGAGATCATGAAAGCATCAGGGTGGGAAATGATGAGTAAGGCAAATTACCTGAGAGCCCTCCTTACATGATGGAGCATTATGGGAGAGATCTCCAAAATCTATCTTCTACCCTTTCCAAAAACAAGGAAGAGCAACTTGTGGGAGGGTATACTGAGGAGGTGAGAGTTTCAGTGTTGATTTCGTCTTACAGAATGATGAGTTTCTGGGGAAAGGGGGAGAAGGAGAAAAAGTAGAAAAGTCTTTGACTGTAGACTGCTGATACATTTCGTGTCTGTCCCTCACCTCACACATCTAGTCAGTTGTTCAATCTTGTCATTTCTACCTTCACAATATCTCTTTCATCTGAGCCCTTAATTCACACAGTTATTGCTTTAGGTCAGGCCTGCTCACCTAGAATATTGCAATAGCTTCTAAATTGTTTCCCTGCCTCAAGTCTTTTCTCTCTCTAGGTCGTCTTACACATGACTGCTAAAGTAATTTTCCTTAAAAGCCTCCCTGACCATATGACTTCCCTAATCAACCAACTTGATCCAAGGATCAAATATAAATTCCTCTGTTTGGCTTTTAAAACCCCATCCCCAACCTATCTTTTTAGATTCGGTGGATATTGCTCCCCCTCCCATCCTTTGCCATTCAGCCAGGCCAGGCCACTCTTTTCCTCATATGTGATAGTCCATTTCCCATCTTGGTGACTTTGATGGCTATTCCCCATGCCTAGAAAGCATCCCCTCCTCATCTTTGCTTCATTGGATTATTCTCTTCTTTCTATATCTTTCAAGATATAGTTCAAGCACTATCTTCTGTATGAAACCTTCCCTAATCCCCTCAACAACCAGTTTCCTTCTCTTCAGACTGTGCTTTATTTAACTGCTTTTTATTCTCTTTCTATTTATTCTACAATAACTTGTATATGTACAATCTCCCCACTAGAATGCAAGATCCTTGCCAGTAGAGATGTTTCCATTCATTGTATTTGTGTCCCTGGCACCTAATACAGTTCCTCATGTACAGTAGGCATTTAATAACTAATTGATTGATTAATTGATCAAGGGCTAGCCTAGTTAAATTCAGAGAGGCTCATTACCACAAAGACAGCCATAAGGTAATATTGTAAACTGGCCCTAACACCAGCATTCTCTTAGTTCAGGCTCAATACTGGGACAAGATGAGGCACTAAGAAGTCATTGATTAGTAAACAAAAGAGGTTGGCTTTGCCCTAACATGGCATGGATACAAAATAGGAATACAGTGATACTCAGCTTTTCTGGATATAACCCCACCTCACCCGCCCTCCAAATCTCCATATGGAAACCTATCTGAACGTCTGGTCATCAGGGCAGGACATGGTGAAGAACATTGTGACTTGTATAGTTTTCAGAAATCCACCAAATCTGAGAGGCCCAGATTCCACTTGACTGGGACTTTTTAATGCTCTTAGATGACCTTAGGGGACTCTGCACAGAAGAGGCCAGGGCCCATCAGGGTCCATGGACAGTTTTGTCTCCTTTTCAGGGAAGTTCATCTCTGAAGGAGGAAAGGCCTGGGTCTATCCCATACCATGCATTGGGAGAAAGAAGCTGCCTCAGGGAAACACTGATTAATGTTAGTCCTATCACAGGTGTAAATATATTTTTGGACCATCAACTTTTCAAGACAGTCTTATATGAGTTGGTGAGGTGAAGATCTGAAGCAGCTTTCCTATCATTGAAATCATGAAGTTCCAAAGTGGCTGAAATCATAGAAGATGTTATAGAGATGTACGAATCATTATGAAAAGTATTTTAACAATCCATAACAATGTATGGAACAACTTTCAAATGGCTTATTTTTTCTGAAAAAGCCCCTCTTGCTGACTGTCTACTGCTGAAGCCTCCAGCTTTAGTTGCCCTCTGGCCCTCTCATGGTCAGGTGTTCTCTAAGTCTTTCTCCCTTTTTCAGTCAAAATTGGATGACAAGTGACCTTCTGACAGGATCAGTTTCCTAGCCATGGATGTTAGCATTTTCCTCTTTCTTTCTTTTCTCCTCTCTTCAATACACACACACACACACACACACACACACACACACACACACACACACACACATTCACTCACAATAGCAGACTGGATAGGGCACAGGAAGATCTGAATTCAAATTCTGCCCCAGACACTTACTAGCTGTGTGACCTTAGGCACGTCATAGTTTCTGCTTTCAATATTCTTATCTATAAAATGACAGGTAGGAATTCTGACTCTAAATCTATGATCCAGTGACTTTTATTTTTTGAATCTGGGGTAGTACTATAGGGAGGGTAAGTATAACAAATAGAAAGCTTTAATTCTCCTGTGACATTCACTCAATGCCAAGAGGAGTCTACGATCCTATGAAAATACTTTCAGCTTTAAATAAGGGGCCTCTGAGCCCTCTTGTACTCCCCTTCCACAGAGGAGGAAGTAAAACATGGTATTATTTGATACATCTGCTCCTTATTTTCCTTTCTACAGTATTTCCTCAAATAACACAATTGTTCAAATTTAAGCAAACAGCTTAAAATGAAAGTTAAAAATTTCTAACCATTTTCTAATAATGAAATTATCCATTGTTGTTTTCCTCTCCCTCTGTGTAATGGGAGGTCTGAGTGTGACAAGTACCACTCCAAAATTGTGGCAGGATGACACAGTAAGAGAGAAAGAGACAGAGGGAGAGACTGAGAAATTGGAGGGGATGGAGAGAGAGAGAGAGGGAGAGAGAGAGAGAGAGAGAGAGAGAGAGAGAGAGAGAGAGAGAGAGAGAGAATGGCTATTTTTTGCCTTTGTCAATTCAATGACCACAAAAAATAAACCTTTCTGACACAACTTTTGTGGTTCATTAGTTTTACTCCTTTTTCCTCTGAGAGTGTAGAACTTTTAACTCTAACTTAGTAATTAGCCAGGCTCAGACAGTTGAAACTTAAATAGCTTTGAGAAGTAAGGTGGAGGTGGGGGGTTGGGGGGAGTACTTCTTTAAAGGGACATGACTAAAGAAAACCTTTAGCTTACATGCACATTTTAAAGGACCCTATAAAATTCCTTTTCTCCTTACTACTGCTTTCCCTAAAATTTTCTTTTGTCTTCAGAATATGACAACAATAGACCCTTAGAATACACATAAAAACTCTTGATAGATGATTCCTAACACATTTAGTCCAGTGTGTAAATGATCCTGCCAAGAAGAAAAGTTAGCTTGTCTGTTCACTCTAACCTTTTAAATAAAATTCTAAGAAATACTAGCCTTTCAATATTTTCCTCATGGAGCCCTTTGCCCCCAGGCAAACCATGATCACATTATAAATCCTGAAAAATATATTGGTGACCATGATAAGTTGAGTCACTAAATGTTAAGAACCCTAATCTAGTTTTCCATATCAACAATTTGTGAGACTGAGTCTGCCAGTGCTACAGAAAGCCTCTTTTAAGGTAACCAAGAAAGTAAATAGCTTATATCCTAAAGCCATGAACCTGGCATATTCTATTGCACTGCTGTGAAGATGGCACAGTTTTGTTTTTTTTGTGCATTTTCAACATCTGTTGGTTTGGAAGGGCCCTCAACCCTCAAAGTCCTTCTTTAAGAGCCCCATTGACATGGGTGTGTCTTCCCAGGCTTGGCACCAAGAGACTTGAGGTTCCTTCTGTAGCATTCTCCTGGCTCTGCCCAGCCCCCGCCTCGGCATCTAATAATCCCCTTTTCCCCCTTATTGATATGTTTCTGGCCCTGCTGAAGTTTACCTGTTGTGAGTTTCATTCCCAACTGGTTGCTTTCTGCCAACAACTAGATAATCTAAAACCTTTTGGATATGTTAACAGGAGCAGAATTAAGCATCAGACTATTTACCTGGGCCTTTCCTTCTTTCTGACTCTTCTAGTCATTAAAAAAAAAAAGAAGTATGGCTTTCTAGAGATTTTACCCTTATCTTTATCTGCCTCAGGAGAGTGACTGATAGAGTTTCAGATCACATGTGGATCATAGATCTACAGCTGGAAGGACCTCAGAGATTATGTAGTCCAACCCCCTAGCTTTATATATTGTTTATATAACCCTGGGTACCTCTGGCATGAAGAAATATATGCTTAAATATGAAGTTCTGCTGATCTGAAGAAATGGTTTGCCATGATCTACGGTCAAAACAGGGGCTTTATATCTTCTGTGTGTGTGTGTGTGTGTGTGACTGTCTCTCAAAAAGATTTCTTTTCTCTTCTTGCCTGAATGTACAAAGCAGAAAGAGTACAGTTTGTTTATAGGGCAAGCAGCAGTTGACATGGAGAATTCCCTTCTCAAAGCCTGTAAGAAACAGAGTATTCCCTTTGCAAACTCCCCAACTCCTCTTATCCTGTCTAGGGAGTGGGAGAAGAGTCCCAGACTAATCACTCTGCATTCCCACACTCCCCTTTGTATGTTACTTTTATCTTGGTACTAACTAGGTGTGTTGCAGAGCTGGGACATAAGGATAAGGAGAAAGAAACAGAATAAACCTCTCATCACAGCCCTATTCATTTCAGCACTGCCCTCAGCTTGATGGATAGGCTAGGGACAGGCCTCAGGCCTTGTTAAAACCTTCTCCCCTTTCCCCCTTTCTTCACAGCTTCTCTAAGCTTTTAAAAGTCTTCCAATGGAGAGCTCTTATAAGCAGCATCTTTGCAATTCAGTGCAAAGACAGCTTGGTTTGCTCTGACCTGGGCCCTTGGCTCTCCCCCAATCCCCTAGGGGAATCCTTACTCTAGTGTCTCAAACCCCAAGAGTGGCATGGTTCCCTCAGTGGACCCAATTGTGCCTGGAAGGCCAGAGGCCTGATGTAAGAGTGAAAATCTTCCACTTAATATTTTTGTTCAACTCCATCTCCTCCAAGTTAGTCAAAATAGGGGCTTTATATCTTAAAGGGACAGTGTTTCATTTTTTTCCTTGGCTTGGAGGAGATGCTCTTACAAGAGAGAGGGTTGGACAAAGTTCTTCCATGCAGAAATATGAGCAGTTCAAATTCAGGTTTCAAATTCAATTCCAATTTTCAAGGAGTAAGAGAGATGGAAGGAACACTTACTGTCACCATGGGAATTAATCAAAGATGTGTTAGTAAATGTTTAACAATTGACTCTCTGGGTAAAATGTATACATGACACACTTCAAGCTTATACTGCATTATTAGCACTTTCCCCCATCACTTTCTTAAGTTTAGACAGTCAACAAAGCAATAAATCAAGCCATTTTCTGAAGTGAAAATGTTCAAAATGAAAATTTAGCAATCAGCTTGAGCCAGTATGTTGGTTCCAGCATGCACCTTGTGTTAATCCCTGAGGATGCTACTTGGGTTTAGATGAAGGAGACTATGGTTACTTAAGCCTGATGAAAGGCATAATAATGATACTTTCTCTCTTCCCCTTTGTCTTTTCCCCCTTCCTGGGGAAAATTTGAGTTCCTATTTCATAGCTTATCACTGTTCCTTAAAGTTACATTAATTTCTCTTAAATTAGTTTGAATTTACTGGCTACATAAGGTGATCCATCATAGCTACTTCTGATCTGTTTGTTTCATTGCTGGATAATAAGAAGTTGCAAAAGGAGAAAGAGACAGTGGGGCACATTTGCTGACAGAGACAGAGAGAGACAGAGAAAGAGAGAGAGTGCATAGATACTCCGTGCAAATTTTATCAGAGTGATTGTGTTCAGGGTTCAGGAGCCAAATGAGAATCTTTTTTGATATTAATTTGCTATTAAAAAAAACTTCCTAAAATGGCATAAGTATGGATCTGGGTCTTCTTCCTTAGGAGCAATTACCTCTCTGGTGGGGGGTGGGTGTTATCGTGGTCATGCTGCCTTTTCCATTGTTTCCCCCTGCAAATGTGCAGATGAATCCTTCTATAACCTTAGGCCTAGAGGCAGTGCCCAGAGAGTAGGGCACATATGGGGGGAAAGGGAAGTGGGTAGACAGGCCTGGTGATACCCACATTCCAAGGGTGGGGGCTGGAGGAGGAGGAAAATTTCTGCTCCTTCTTCTTATAGCATCTCAAAAGTGAAACATTTTCTGTTTTGAATAAGCATTCTTCACCTGCTACATATAGATGAGGAAACAGCACTAGGGAGGTTCAGTGACCTAAAAAAAGTCATACAGATAGTTAGCATTATTGATCTGACCTGAGATTTGACCCTAGGACCAATGTTCTTTCCACTGAATAACACTGTCCACTACAAAACTAGAGCCACTACAAACCCATAGGAAAGTAATTGGTGAGGGAACACATTCGGTCCTTGCAATCTCATTCAAAGCAAAGAAAGTGGCTACCTCCCTCACTTATGCAACTAAGCCAATCTTGCCATTAAATATATGAATAGATGCTAGGAGTGTGTTATGTGTTGCTAATATAATTGCCACTAAAAATAATATTCATCCTAATATCATGCTAACGTTTTATCCCTTTGTCTTACTGGCAGTCATCTGAATCTTTTGTGCATAGCTGACTCAGTATTCATGGAGGGGGAAGCAAATGACAGTTCTCCCGACCATTCCCCACTCCAGGTTACTGCTCTCACATTCCCTTTTGCAATCAGCTTAGTCAGATCATTAGCAGTAGCAAGCAAAAACATCACTCTAATTCTTATGCACTGCCAAAGAGTTTAATACATAGGGTGCTATGGCTGATCAAGAATCTCGTACAGGGTAGGCTCTTGCATAACAAGATATACTCCTGAGTCTGATCAAGTTAGATTGTTGAAAATTATTTTCCTGAAGCCTACTGTATGGATGGAAATCAGGAGCCCTTGGGATATTGAACTATTTAAAAATGAATGTGGCACATGTAACCATAGCAAGTGATTATATCAATTTTAAATGGACTTTGCCCTAAGAAAAATAAAAAGCCAAGTTTGGGGGGTGGAGTTCTTTCATTTATCAGAACCCAAGTGAATTGAGCTTGATTGAAGTAAGTGCATTTGGCTGTGTTGCTCTATGTAATGCTGACTTGTTGGAACTATTTGAGTGGACCCAGCTGTAAATCCAAGAATCCCCTCTGGATACACTCTCTTCCCAGATGCCAAAAATACCTCCTCTTTGAGAATCTGGGGGAATAATTCTGCTTCAACAATAGGACATTCTTCATTCTTGCAGGTTTTATTTTTTCAATGAATAGAAATGGTGTAGGAGGTTAGCCTCTGCCACATGGCACAGCCCAGAGCAAGGACAAAGTACTAACCTCGTTAGCAGGGCAGCAATTTGATCCAGAATCCAAAAAAGAAAATTGTTCCACGGTGCTCTCTAAACACAGCACCCTTGTACCCCAACTGTGTCTTTCAGTGGGGGAGGGGGAGGTCTTTGTTTGAAGGGGAAGGAGGGAAGGAATGGTGGATGAGTCCTGGAACCTGATTTCTTGAATTCTACTTTTTCCATCTGATGGCAACGTTTAAGTAGTGCTTTCAAAAACCCTACCTCAGTAACTTTCCCACATAGCCTGGATTGATATGAATTACATTATGTGTATATCTAACCATTTTCCATACATTAGATTGTATATTATTGTAGACTGCTGTGTAGATATAATTGCATGTGAAAACTACAGCACTCCTAGATTTTGCTTGCGGGATGTTTTCTGCAGTTCTCCCACACAAAGCTTGTAAAAACAGATTTCTCACACTTTTATTTTGGCTTTTGACTTAGTTTTAAAGCTTTTACTTCTTGATTCAATTTGAACAACTGTGAGAGTTCAGATAGAAACAAACAAACAAAAAAAACCCCATTCTCCTTCTGATGTTGACTTTCAAATTGTCTGGAGGGCACTGGAGAATAAATGGTGGATGTTTATATCTTCTTGTTTGGATCTTTTTTTTCCTCCTCTTTTTGATAGGAAATTTTTGACTGAGACAAAGAAACCAAGGAAGTCCCTTAAAAGAGAATCTCATGTGGTTACTCCAAAGGAAAACAGTACTGAAGTGAAACACAAGCCTGTAACAATACTTCAGTTCCTACATATTAATCATGTCTATTTGAAATTATTAGTAATTCATCCTGCCCTGAACATGCAGCCATGAAATAGAAGCTGCAAAGCCTTAATAGACTTAAACTATTTAATCTGTGGACCAGAGCTGAGACAAGGTGCCTGTGCAGCACAAGCAAGTTGTGAAAATAGGGCCTCCTCTGGCTGACTCTTGACTAGAGGCCTTAAGTCTTTCCCGCAACATTGGCAACTTGACAAAATAAATACCTACCAGCCATGGAAAGAAGAACTTTCCATTATCAAAAATGTTCCTTTTAAGAAGCAGCAGCATTGATGTGTAAAATACTCTACTAGTTGCTGACGGATACAAAAATCATAATGTCCTTGCCCCGAGGAGTTTATGTCTGAATGGGTGTAGAATACAACATATACTCAAATGGTTGTTTTTTTTTTAATTTCAGAAAACCAGTATATATCACTTCAAATAAAAACCACCTTGCTAGGGTGGTCTTTTAAAACTGAAAATCTCAAACAGGAATCCTCATTCCTTAGTGGTGCACTGTTAATTTCTTTATCATAGCCAGAGGAAGCCAATTCCTGCATAGGCCTCTATGCCTATGCTTTTGATGAACCTCTATTACCAAGTCTTTGCTATTCCTTTTGTCGTTTGTGAACTAGGGCAAATTCTCATGACTTCAGGAGACAGATCAGCTGGGTTGTATTCACAATCCCACTTCTGGTTCACTGTGTTAACTTGAGCAAGGTATTTTTACCTTCATGGCTTTAATTTTCTCATCTGTAAAATAAAGGGATTTGACCAGACTGTTTCTAAGGTTCCTTCCCACTCTAATATTCTCTGTTTCTTATGATGAAGCTCTTCATAAAAGCAAATAAGCAGCTCCTAATCTGCCTTGTGTAAATTCTTATACAATAACAATGTACAAAAAAGATTTCCTGAAACATTACTCCAGAGGCAGAAATAACATCAGCGATGAAAGGGCATATCCCCAGGTTGTAGATTCCCTTTCTTCCTTCTTTAAAATATGATGATGATTGTTATTACTATTTATTTTTATGTTCTTTTAAAATTTTGAGTTTTAAATTCTCTCTTTACCTCCTCCATCCTATTGAGAAGGCAAAGAGTAAGATAACAATTATACATGTGAATTCATGCAAAACATATCTCTGTATTAGCCATATTGCCAAAAACAAACAAATAAATGAAGTGAGAAAAAAATTATACTTCAATTTGCACCCAGAGTTCATCAGTTCTCTTTCTGGAGATGGATAGCATTTTTTCATCATGAGTCCTTTGGAGCTGTCTTGGATCACTGTATTGAGCAGTCACCAAGTCTTTCACAGTTGATCATCATTACAACATTGCTGTTACTGTGGACATTGATCTTCTGGTTCTCATATCATGTTGCATCAGTTCAAATAGGTCTTTTTCATGTTTTTCTGAAACCATCATTTTCATCATTTCTTATAACACAATAGTACTCTAACACAATTATTTTCTACAACTTGTTCAGCCATTCCTCAATTGACAAACTTCCCCTCAATTTCTAATTCTTTGCCATCACAAATAGAGTTGCTGTAAATATTTTTTGCATAGAGGTGTTCTTTTCATTTTTCTTTTATCTCTTTGGGCATAGAATTAGTAGTGGTAGATTTTGCTGAGTCAAAGGCTATGTACAGTTTAATAGCCCTTTGTTCTCTAGAAAGGTTGGACCAGTTCACTACTCTACCAATAATACATTAATGGATCTATTTTACCTTGTCTCCTCCGGTGTTTGTCATTTCTGATAAAGCCGTAAAGTGGTACTTCAGAGTTGTTTTAATTTGCCTTCCTATAATCCATAGAGATTTAGAGGATTTTTATATGACTATAGATAATTTTAATTTCTTATTCTGAAAACCATCTTCATATCTTTTGACTATTGAGGAAGGAATGCTCTTATTTTTTATAAAATTGACTCAATTCCCTGTATATTTGAGAAATGAGGCCTTTATCAGAGAAACTTACTATAATTTTTTTATATCACTTCATTGACCAGGGTAACTTTTTAGCAAAATGTAGTTTTCCTGCTTATCTCTTTTAATTAGGTCTATTTTTGCTTTTGTTTTGTCTATCATGATTGCTATCCCTGTCTTTTTTTTTTTACTTCAGCTAAAGCATAATAGATTCTGCTCCAGCCCTTTATTTGAACTCTGTGTGTCTTTATGCTTCAAATGTGTCTCATATATAACACATTGTTGGATTTTGGTTTCTAATTCATTCTATCAGTTTCTATTTTATGGGTTAGCTGATACCATTCACATCCATAGTTATGATTTCTAATTGTGCATTTCCTTCCATCCTCTTTCTTTTGCTTCTTCTTTTCTCTTTCTTATCCTGTCCCTCCTCAAAAATCTGTTTTGCTTCTTATCACTGCCTCCCTTACTCTACCCCATCTTTTATCATCTCTTCTCTCACCACCCCCAAACCTCTTATCCCCTTCCCCTCTTATTTCCTTATTGGGTAAGAGAGAGTTCTATACCCAATGGAGTGGGTTTATACATTCTTCCCTCTTTGAACCAATTCTGATGAGAGTAAGATTCAAGCACTGAATCTCTCTCCCCTTCCCCATTTCCACTTCCACTCTAAAAGCTCTTCCTTTTGTACCTTTCTTTTTGTGAGATTATTTTCCCCATTCTACCTCTCCCTCCCCCCTTCTCCCAGTGCATCTTTCTTTCTCATATATACATTTTTTGAGATCATTCCAACATAATTGACTCACATGTATGTTCTCTGTCTATTTATATGCCTTCTAACTGCCCTAAGAATGATAAAATTATTAGGAGTTAGATGTACCATCTTTCCATATAATAATATAAGCAGTTTAACTTTATTGAGTCCCTTATGATTGTCTTTTTCACATTTATGTTTTCATGCTTCTCTTGAGGCTTCTGTTTAAATATCAAATTTTCTATTCAGCTCTGATCTTCTTATCAGGAGAAATGCTTGGAAGTCTTCTATTTTATTAAATATCCCTCCTGACCCCACCTCCACTCCCAAAGAATTATACTCAGTTTTGCTGGGTAGATTATTCTGGGTTGTAATTCTAGCTTCTTTACCTTCTGGAATGTCATTTTCTAATATCACCAATACTTTTAATGAGGAGGCTGCTAAATCTTGGGTGATCTTGACTATGATTCTGTAATATTTGACTTGTTTCTTTCTGACTGCTTGCAATATTTTCTCTTGACCCTAGGAACTCTGGAATTTGGCTATAATATTTCTGGGAGTTTTCATTTTAGAATCTCTTTCAGTAGGTGAACAGTAGGCTCTTTCCTTGTTTATTATATCCTCTGGATTTAAGATATTGAAGACACTTATATCCATCCATCCAACCATCTATCCATCCATATATACATACACACAGACATAGACAGACATAGACACACACACACACACACACACACACAATCTCTTGAAATATGATGTCTAGACTTTTTTTTTAATCATGAATTTCAAGCAGTCCAATAATTCTTGAATCATCTCTCCTCACTCTATTTTCCAGGTAAGTTTTTTTTTTTTTCCAATGAGATGTTTACCATTTTCTTCTGTTTTTTTTTCATTCTTTTAACTTCATGTTATTGTTTACCATTAGTTTCCACTTGCCCATATTTAAATTTATTTATTTGTTCATTCATTCATTCATTTATCTGTCTATCTATCTATCTACCTATTTATTTATTTATTGGAGGGGTAAGGGCAGGGCAATTGTGGTTAAGTGACTTGCCCAAGGTTACATGGCTAGTAAGTGTTAAGTGTCTGAGGCCAGATTTAAACTCAGGTCCTCCTGACCCTGGAGCTGGTGCTCTACTCACTGCACCACCTAGCTGCCCCCCATATTTAATTTCTAAGGAATTATTTTCTTCAGTAAACTTTTGTACTTCTTTTTCCATTTGCCAATTTTGCTCTTAAAGGAGTTATTTTCTTCAGTGAATTTTTGTGCCTCTTTTATCAATAGGCCAATTCTGTTTTTTAAGATTTTTTTCTTCAGTATTTTTGTGCCTCTTTTACCAAATTTGTTAATTCTCTTTTCATAATTTTCTTGCATCACTCTCATTTCTTTTCCTAATTTTTCCTCTGCCACTGCTATCTCTTTCTTTACTTCTTCCAGGAATTCATGCTGGCCTTGGATTCAGTTAGCATTCTTCTTTGAATCTTTGTTTGTAGCTATTTTCACAATGTTGTCTTTTTCTAAGTTTATGTCTTGGTCTTCCCTGCCAGTACAGTAGCTTTTTATGGTCAAGTTCTTTTTGTTGTTGTTGTTGTTTGCTCATTTTCCCAATCTATTTCTTCACTTTGAACTTTATATTGAAGTTGGTCTCTTCTCACTTTCGGGTGTTGCTATTTTCAGAGGGATTCTGGGGGTCTTCAAATTTTTGTTGCTTCCAAGGTGGTATTATCCTGGGAGAGATGTAGCCACTGTTCTCCTGTTCTATGCTCTATTCTTTATCCAGCACCCAGGAAGGGCACTGTTCCCCTGAAGCCACTAGTACTAGCGCTCCTTTTGGCCCTAAAACTATGACTAGGGCCCCTGCTCCCTTGTGATTGATCATAAGCCCTCCTATCTGTCCTGGAATTGTAACCCAGAATTGCCTTTAGGCAATAGAGTTGACAATCAGCACCAGCTGCCCCTAGTATCCGCAAAGGGTCCCCTGTAATCTCTTTCTGACAAGTTGATCAACATCCTTACTGTCTCTGGACTGAGAGTTCCTGAAGCTGTTGTTGCTGCTGCTGTCTAAGACTAACTACTGGTCTCCCTGCTGTGCTTGGACCTGCACCCACCCCAATATGACAGGCCTCTCCTGGGGACCCCCTAAGTTGTGAAAGCCTGGAAAAACATATCCCTCTGACCTTTTGTTGGTTCTGCCACTCTAAAAATTTATTTGAGGCTTTATTTTAAAGTTGGTTAGAAGGGAGAGTTTGGGAGAGTCCAGCTGAGTCCCAGCCTGTATTCCACCCTACACAAACAATTAAGCAAACAACATATGAAAAGTAAAGAGGAGTTGAGAACTTACAGCTAGTGAGGAATCAGGACAAGTTTCTTGAATAGAGTTTCTTGAATAGAGAATAGGGATTCCAAGAAGTGGAAGTGATAAGGAGAATATTTCCCATGCAAAGTCATGGCACTTGGAAATCGGACTCCTTTATGGTGGCAAGTAAACATGCCAGTTTGGCTCTAATATAGAGTAACTGAAAGGGAAAAACACAAAATCATTCTGGAAAAATAGGTTGGACCTAAATCAGGAAGAACTTTATTTATTTATTTATTTTGCTTTTCTATTTTGGGAGGGCAGGGCAATTGGGGTTAAGTGACTTGTCCAAGGTCACATGGTTAGTAAGTGTTAAGTGTCTGAGGTTGGATTTGAATTCAGGTCTTCCTGACTCCAGGGTCAGTGCTCTATTCACTGTGCCACCTAGCTACCCCTATGAAGACCTTTAAATACCAAAAAGATGAGTTTATATTTTATTCTATAAACCATTGGAACTTCTGGAGCAGAGGAATGACATGGTCAGAACTGTGGTTTAGGAAAATCAATTTGATAGCTCTGCAGAGAGAAGATAAAAAATTATTTCTTTCACTGTCAGGCCTTGGTGACACTTAAGTATAGCTGCCACCATCACATTGGGACTTTATCTTTAGCCCACAAATTCCTGGCTGGATTCAATTTACTTTGACTTAGATCATTTTAACATTCTAAAATTCTATCCTTCTCCATGTAGTACATGCTCTGGAGCTTTTCTCCTAACTTATTCACACTTATCAGAGAAGTTACAGTCCAGAGGGTGTTTACTACTTCTCTCCCTAGGAATAACTCAGAGTTGCCAATTTGGGAGTTTCTTTCTAATGCAATAGCTCCTGAGACCCCACAGATATGCTTTCCCTATGATTATGTCGATGCCAATTAGTCATTGAGACTTACTTAGGAGAGATATACACTTTTAGAAAGGGGTGCTTACTAAGAATGTATAGTTAGAAGATCTGATATAAAACATTCCCTCAAAAATCTGTGGCACACTCTCCAACTAGTGCCTACAGAATCCAGGAGAAAATCTGCTCAAGTTTAGGGAGCACAAATGGCAAAGGGATAACACAACTACTGGTTGATGAAAATCTATTTGTCCCCTTCATTGGGAATTCATGATGTTCCCTCTAGGCATGTTGCAGTTTTCTTCTGGTCATCTTTTTCAGTCCATGAAGCTGCTTTTGGGGGCCTTTATTTGTATTCCCAGTTCCAAGCAAAGTACTTGACACATAGTAAAGATGTAATAAGTCTTCATGATTTCTAATGGAGAAGACAACACATAAGAGGAGTTTTGACTGCAAATTGGATGGAAAGGTCTCATGGTCATTAGAGTAAAGTCGCAAAATAGATATTGATGCCTTTTCTCTGTCATTCCACTGATAAAATCATATCAATTTCTGATGTTGAACCATTTGACAATACCAAGAATTTTGGTGGAAAGAACTCTCTCGTCTGGGTCTTCAATGGATGTGGCTGCAGCACCTGCAGAATCAGTGGCCAGGCTACATCTCCACAAGAGTTGCTTCCCAGGATAATGGCAGAGGGTTTTGAGCTAGAAGCAGTGCTATTCCCAAGGTTCTTGGGTTCATGATCCTGGGCTGTTTCCATTGGGTTCTGAGGGAGTCATGATGGTGGTAGTGATTTGACTAGCCTGGCACATGCTGCTTCCTGTCTCTTCCTCAGGGTGTCTTGCTGCTTTAGTTAGGTTGGTTTGTCTGACCTGTGAGTGGCAGTTGGCTGGCAATTTTTGGGAATGGGTGGACTCTTCTCTACAGTAGTTTTTTTTTTTTCCCCATAGATAATGACTGTGAAACCTGGACTGGAAGCAAAATTGGTGGTGAAGGGGCACTGCCATTCCTGGAACTCTTGTAAGCTTTAGTGATAGCTGGTCAGCAATTGTTGCTAGTAGGGTAGAAAGCTGAACTCCTCCATAACAATGATGAATTCTAAACTAACTTATTCTTTAAAGAAAGACCCTTGGGCATGACCAAATTCCCTCATACAATACCACCCCACTTTCTGTGCTATATTTTTCCATTTCATCTAATGTCTTCCAATGACTTCTAACACATATCGATTCTGAATCCTTCATATCTTCTTTTTTTTTAGGCTTTTGATCGATTCAATAGAGGAAAGTTTACCTGGTTAAGGCAGTTACTTTAAGTGGAGTGAAGTGTTTGATTTATTTACTCCTCTGAGATGTCTAGGCCTCATACCTAGTGTATACCTTTGATGGATTGATTAATTAAGAAGTCAGAGTGATTTTGCATAAAATTCTAAGAATCTAAAGTCCTAGGATATCAAGATCCACCTTTGACCCAGAGATTCCACACATTGTGCTACATGAATATACAATAAAACATTGCTGTGCCTTAAAAAAGCCAACAATGATATAAAGGATTCAGAAAAACATGGGAAGATTCATATGAATTGATGCAGCATTAAGAAGAGAGACAAGAAAAAGGTAAATGCAATGACTACAATAATGTAAATGGAGAAAAAAATGAATGGAAACTGCAGTTACAATGACTGCTTCACCCTAAAGAATAGATGAGAAGGTAGTGAGGTACTAGGATGGTAGAATATAGCATAAACTAGTAGACATGCTTAATTTATTAATCGGTTTTTTAAAAAAATATCATTACAAAGAGTAGGGGAGATGTATTTAAAAATTAAAGGGATGCAAAAGCACAAGACATAAAAAAACATATTTTTTAAAAATAGAAAAGGAGAAATTCTTGTTGCTTTCCTTTCCTTCCCCTTTTGTGGCCCCTCCCCCCATCATTTGGTACCTTCTAGTGTACTGAATCCTAGGCAATTGCCTGTCCCTCATTCTGTGTTTGTATTTAGCTCCTTAGAAAAGAAGCAATATCAGTTCCAATGGCACTCCTGAAACCTTTCAACCTGCCTGTGGCTTTCTTTCTATCACACTTGAGCTTCTCCCCCTTCTCAGTGTTCCCTGAGCCATAAAGATGCAATGTTATTGCTTGTTATATAAGTTACCTAGGAAGTATGCATCCCTCCCAAGGAAAATGTAGGTATTTTTCTTAATTATTTCTGAAATGTCATCTCCTGGGCTATGCATTCTTTTACAATTCTGAAGAGAACATTAAATAACTGCCCATTTCCTAGGATGCTAAAAAAGTTCACAACTTATTTTTTGATCATGGTCATGAAACAATTCAACGATATGAGTAAGCTTGCAAGATGAAGGGAGACCCATTAGGCACAATAAGAAAAAAATATGGTGTATACAAGCAGACTGCTTCACATAGTTCATTTAGTTTAGGTTAAGAAATGTTTTTCTCACAGGAAAAGCCTTTAAACCAGGGCTACATTTTATTTAATGATGTAGAAAAATTCTACAAAATATCCTTATGAGAAATGTATTTAATTTTCTCTGTTTAAGCCAGTCAGCAAGTAAGGTAAATGGCATATTGCTCACATCACTAACCTGGCCTCGAAGAGCACAGTAAAGGATGCCTGCTCATGGATACTGGAAGAGGATGTGAGGATGGGACACACTAGATGTAGGTGTTTAACACTGTGTGGGAACTAACTGATTTCAGATGTTGTGAATTTCAGTCCCTGAATTGACATGTTCAAACTACAGCACAGACTCTTCTTGTCCTTTTCTATCCCCAAGTACAAAAGAATAAGCAGAGAAGTGTCTTGATATTATCAAGGAAGAGACAGTCTCCATTTTTGTGCTTTAATGAGGGGAGTGAAAGCATTCAAAACTGAGCTATAAGAAGAAAAATTTTAGTCCTGTGATAGGCAGGATGGCCTTGGGGGAAAAAAAAAACTCAGGAAATGGGCCTGATACAGCAAGAAACAGCATAAACTTCCGCGCTGTTGTGACCTCAGCCTTGACTCCATTTGTCTTTTTTCAATGCTTAATCACAAGCAGGTAGGATTACTCTATTTTCACTAGGTCATTATTTATTCGATGACCTTTGTCTGAAGGTGGACACACTCTACTTTGTCTTCAGAAACATTATATGGAAATAAGGACATTTAAAAAGTATATGGGGTGAAGTTATGAAAAGCAGATTCAGTAGTGATTTTTAAAAAGCATATTAAGAAATTTCCTCCTGATATTTTCTATCTGTGGATTTTTTCCCTACAATAACATAAAATTTAAGAGTAGTGTGATTTTTTGAGAGGAAAAATCCTGATTAAAAAATCCCTGCCACAAAGTAAAGTATAGTCAATTCAATTCAGTTCAATTACTACCTGACTTAGTTACTTTTCAATTTTTTCTTAACTTCCATTATTAATTCAAAGTTAGTTGAATGCAGAGATATTGCAAAGAGAATGAATGTGGTTTTCAAAAGATGGATTTTCCAAGAAAGAATGTTGTGGGCAAAGGAGTTCTGGTTTTTGGTACTTTATTTCCCCTCTGGTCTTTAAATCAAGTCCTAGGCAAATATTTTTCGAGATCATTCTCATTCTATCATAGTCAATATGTGGCTGTATTGATCCAGTGACGCTGATCTCCTGATCCTGTTCCTTGTATATGACCCTCCTTCTATTGACTCTTCAGTGCCTAGCAACAGGCCCGGAATTTTTTCCCTCCTCACTTTCATCTCCTGCTTTCCCTGACTTCCTTCAAGACTCAAACTAAAATTCCACCTGTTGGGGCAGCTAGGTGGCACAGCAAAGAGAGCCCTGGCCCTCCAGTCAGGAGGACCTGAGTTCGAATGTGACCTCTGACACTTGACACACTTGCTAGCAGCTCACTTTAACGCTCCTCCCTCCCCCCCAAAAAAATTCCATCTGTAAGAAACCTTTTCCAGTCTTCCTTAATATCAGTGTCTTCATTTTTTATTATCTCCAGTTTATTTTGTTTGTACATAGTTGTTCACATGTTGTCTTCCCCATTGAACTGTGAGTTTCTTGAGATCCAGAACTTTTTTTAAAATCTGTGTACCTGGTGCTTAGCATAATGCCTGGAACATGATAGGTGTTTAATAGATGCTTGTTGACCGACTGTATCCCTATCTAAATCAAAATCATATCTAAATATAGAGATCTATATCCACATCTGACATTAATGTCATATGAATACATGATCTTCACTACTGACCAGCAAAGTGTATTTTGGAACAAACGATTATTTAAAACGTGGCTGATGACCCCACTCAGGGTTGTGAACACACTAAAATAATTGCCCCATCTGGTAGACCTACCTAACAAAGATTGTTCTGGTTTATCTTTTGTTCCTAGGGTCTTGTCAGTGTGTTAAAGGACTCTGACCAGGGTATCAGCCACCAGTTAGATGGTGAGCAAACCACTGTTTTTGGAAACAGAAGGGTCAACAGGGACATCTATAGCTTTTGGATTGTTGGTGGACATTACGCTGTTGATGGCGTTTAGATGGATACACTTTTAATACTGACAGCAAAATGATACTGTTTCTGTTCTATTTTTTATTTATCAAGAAACAAAAAGTCTATCAATCCAATAAGAACAAAAGGGAAATGATGCCCAATGGCATAGCATTATAGTGTTATCTAGCTGACCTTGAGGTTAGTGGTAGCTCATTGATTAGCAGCTTATTTTATAAGGGGCCTCTGTTCACAGAGCTGATTAGGGAACAGAAACACTTTTAAATTAATATCTTGCCCGGGAACTAGTTACCTGGTCTGTGTGATTAGAATATTGATCTACCTAGCTAGGCATCCTCCTTCCTTTAAAAGCAGGCAATATCTGATACCTGAGAAAGAAACAGAAGTCCTTCCTTTGTAATGTAACCAATCCATTGTATCATACTCAAAATAACTCTTGTTAAGGTGAGATGGAGGGCAAATACCTTACCATATCTTGTATGCAAAAACCTAATGTACTGAAGCATGAGATTTATTTGTATTTTTTATTTCATGAATACAAATGATTATTAATATCATAAAATTATATGGCCCCTTTACTTTTCCTACAAAAACATTGAACTCAATGTTCTACCATAGTAGTGATCTCCACAGGCAGACTCTATCCAAGGTATAATGTCATTTCCCTTTATTTTTTTGTAATTTTACTAGCCATTAATTTCTTACAATGTCTGCTCCTATCACACAGATAGGTTGAAATGAAGAGCTGCTCTGATTTTACTGAGAGTTTGGTCACTCTTAAATCAATCGAGTACTCTATGGATTTTCTATATTCTATATGGTAAAAGTACTAGATGGTTCAATTTTTTAATAAATGCAATATTACATCTTATCTTTGTTTCAAATCCCAGCTACAGGGGCTAGCCTCTATTATACCATTGTATGCTAAAACTTTCAAGAGGAAGTCTATCTTTTCAGGATAAAGCATGTCTTATTGTGGACTTTTGTGGCTTTATTTCCAGCCCCTTTTGAATACACTGTTGTATTCTTTACAGTTATAATCCCCCTCATTTTTGTTACTCACTTCTCATCCCCACCACCATATTTAAATCCAGTATTGATTTCCTTTTTTTTCCTCCAGCATGTATTGAGAGTCTAACTATATTGATTCAATTAGACTTTGAAGTAAATGCATTCAGAATTAGGGAGGCTCAAAGTTTTCTAATTTCTTGCATTTCCTGGAGATTCAGCATCTTCTAAATTCCCGAAGTTGTTCCTTTGTTCCAATAGACATGAGATCTTATACTACAACTCATAGTCAAGAAAAAAATCTCCCAGAGGAGTCAGTCGTCCAGCTAAGAATGGAGAAATTGGGCAATATTTTATATGTTGACCAGTGCCAATGCTATTCACACTTGAGTACCTTGGGGAGTAAAGAGTGAATACCATCTGGTACTAGAGTTCCAGAGCACTTGCATTTCTCAACTCACCACATGAAAACCTCCTCAAAGACTTTGTTCTCCATTAAAGCCACAGGTTGCTGTGGACTGAAAATTATTTGGGGAGAAAAAAAATTAATACCCTTTCCATGATTGAAATCACTTCAAACTTTAAAATTTTTATTACCTAATCTCATCCCCCAGCCGCCATGGTTTGCTTCTCTCTGGTGACCTTGTCTGCTTCGAGGACAGGGAGCAGTGTTTGTTCAGACTCTTTAGCTGTCTCTTCTTTGCTCCATTTATTTATCCTTGTTGATTCCACCTGCACTTTAGAGGATATATTTAATACTTCAATCTGTGTAAGGGCGGGTAGAAAGAATGTTTATATTGTAGCATATTTCTATTTTAAAGAATTTCTGGTTTTTCCTCTTACTGGAAAATTATTTTCTTTTCTTTGCTGCAGTATTTTCTGTTTCAGTTACCATTAGCATTGTTCATACAAACTCAAAGCTGATGTGATGTGTATGTGTTTTAAAACTGTGTCCTCCATGCTACTGTTTGTAATTTATCTCTTATTGAAAAACTGCCTGTTTATCAGTAACTCTGACAATTTTGTGCTGTGGGCTCTCTCCACTTTGCAGACCATAGCTTTAGATCTAGTCCTTGAAACACTGGAGCAGGTTCTCCCTTGTCCTCTGCAATGATCTAACTGGTATAGGGAACTTCTTCTGAGACAACTCCATCTCTCAATGCTGCCGGACACCTGCTCTGAAACTTGTGGTCTTAGAGATTTTCTTGGAGCATTGAGAGGTTAAGTGACTTGGCCAGGGTCACACAGCCAGTGTACCAGAAGTTGGCAATTCAGGTTTTGCCATCTCAGATCATTTCCTCCTTCCTTCCTTCCTTCCTTCCTTCCTTTCTTCCTTCCTTCTCCTCCTCCTCTTTCCTCCTCCTCCTCCTCTTCTTCTTCTTCTTCTTCTTCTTCTTCTTCTTCTTCTTCTTCTTCTTCTCTCCTCCTCCTTCTATTTCACCTTTTTTTCTCCTCTTCCTCTTCCTGTGGATATAAAATTCTGATGGCTTCCTTGATTTGTCATATATGTGTACTCCCACTGTAACCCAGTAAAGCACCTTTCATTTTAATTTAGGCATTTTATTTTTATTATTGTGTGTCTGAAATATACATTACACATGTATATGCATGTGTGTACATGCATATGTGTATGTATAAATATGTGCATGTACACACATGTACATATATGCATACATACTGCATCAAGAAATGGAAGGATTTGGGGAGCTTAAGGTTAAGGCTGCATGAATTGAATACTTATCCAGCCCCTAAATCAGTAATCACCAGCCTATTAGTAGAATGGTATCTATGAATTATTTTCAAACTGTTGCTACCAGGCCCTGTTCTTCAACATGCTCCCTTCTCCTGTGACTTGATGTCATTCATAGCAAATTTCTAGAATATAGATCTGAAAGAGACCTTAGAGATCATCTGACCAACCTTTTTGTTTTTCAGTTGAGGAAAATGAGTCTCAGGGAAATTAAGTTTCTTGCTCAGTGTCATGCAGGTAGTAAATAGTATTTGAATTTAGGTCCTCTTATATCCAGCCTAAGATGTTTTGCATTATGCTCAGGGATGCTCCAGGGATGCTCCAGCATGATCTGATATTTACTTGGAGATTTCAATGCAGCAACTCTCACAGCTTCTGTGATGACGTGGGGGCAATTTCTGAGTCCAAAGGAAAGAGCCAGAATTCCCTGAATGGATTATGGTAGAGTCATATTGGGGTTTCTCATAAACTCCCTGTGGTTCCAGAGTAGAGAAAATGTGAGTTTAGCATAAGACGAACAATTTATCAGTTGCTAGGAAAAACAGTGGGATGTCCTGGCTGTACTAGAGGACTGGGAACCGGGAGACATGAATTGTAGTTTCAGCTCCACTACCAGCTAGCAATAGGATTTTAGGCAAGCTTCCTAACTTCTCTGTGATTATTTCCTCATTTATAAAATTGAGATCATAACACCTGCTTTTAAGTTCCTTAGGGGACTGTTAGGATAAAATGAGTTGATTAAAGTGAAAACATTTACAAATAAATGCCATGTAAGCATGTTATTTTATTCATGGATAGTTCTGGTTAGGGCAGGGCAGCTAGGTAGCACAGCAAATAGATTGCTAGACCTGAGGCCAGAAAGACTTATGTCCCTCTTGGAGAATAAGCAAAAGCAAAGTAATCCAAAGTTACTGCAATTAGTGAGCAAAATTCACTTATTCATTTAATAAGTATTTCTTAAGCCCCTCCTATGCTTGAGGCCTCTACTCCTTACTCACAAACTTAGCTATGTGACCCTAGGTAAGTCACTAATTCTCAACTTCAATTTCCTCCCCTTTAAAATGGTGATAACAATAACTGTTGGATTTATTTTCCAGAATTGCTTGGAGAATCAAATGAGATCAATCATGCGCTACAGCCACATCATTTGCTAAGGCGTGCAGGGGCTGCTATTTGTATAGGTGAAGAGAAGTATGTGATTGTGAACCAACCCATATGTGAAATCATGGATCTTAAAAATATTTCTTCTTTACTAAAGGCAGCAGCACTGTCCTGAAAAACTCAGCTATGTAGCTCTTAGGGCTTCAAGCAAACAACTATGGTGATGGTTATTTTTATATTATTGAAGCGTTACAGCTAAATTATTACACTCTCCAATTGTTTTCATAGAATTATGATACTTTCACAATGTCTAAGGATTTTATTATGCCTTGTCTGTGTCTTGCTCAATTCCTAAGCTAGCCTCTTATGTATATTTCAGGCAAAAGACAGATTTCTGTCATATCAACATATTGCTAAAATTCTAACGATAGTGACTCATGCTTGGCCAAAAAAGTCCAGTTTTCTTGTTTGAGTTTTTAAATTCTATTATTAGCATAGAGAGAGCTATTAATATACTACATAGGAGTATCTAGGTGGTGCGGTGGATAGAGCACCAGCCCTGGAATCAGGAGGAGTTCAAATCTGGCCTCAGACACTTGACACTTATTAGCTATGAGATCCTGGGCAAGTCACTTAAGTCAATTGCCTCAAAAAACAACCCCCCATATATTATATATCCTCATGCTAGTGTATATAATGCTCTGCTCATCTAAGAATGAAACATCACTAGTGTGTCTACAAAGACTGTAGGATAGTTCTTACTCTCTGTTCTGTCTTCAGGTATGTGATTTGGACCCGGTTACAATTCAGGGTAGCCTGATGTCTGTTTAAGGGGGTGAGGGTGGGGGAAGGAAAGTCAGTGCTCTTGCAATCGTCAGCACTAAAAGCCCTCACCTAAATACTCCATAGATAATTTTACTTATAGCTTAGATTATGCCTCACATATAGGATTTCCCTAAAGAGGTAATGAATCTACAATATGAATTAGTTATGGGACAGGTAGTTGATTCCTATACATAAAAGAAAGGCTAAACATAAAAGATTCACACAGTGCATTAACAGAATGATTCATAAACAGGATTCAGTATAACTTATAGTTATAATCTGCTGGGAGGCTGATATTTAAACCTGTTCTGTTGGAAGTCTTAGAGTTACATGATGCCACCTGGAGAGTCAAAGAAAGACTGGCCAAGCTGGAAGGTGCTTCTTCTTTTAACTGACACAGTCCCCTATCCCCCTGCTGTTTTCCTGTGGTTTGGGAGGACAAAGGGACCACTCAGAGTTTGCCACGTCACACCAAAAGACTTTTCAGTGCTAGGTCTCCATATGGCCGGAAGCAGATTTCAAAGCTCCCATGTAGACAATAGCATCCAGAAACAGCAAATCTCTGCATGTTCCATGGCCACTATTGGCTACTTCTGACTCTGCTACACTTCAAATTAGGCCTCATTAGCCTCACCCTTAGGAATTAAGATCTTCATATATACATGTGTGTATGTGTGTGTATGTCTATCTTACAGTGCTTCAAACATAGCAGGTGTTTAAGAAATTCTGGTCAAATGAAATGAATGAATTTTATCCACTAATTATAGTAGCTTTGGAATGCTATGCCTTTTGCTTATTCTCCTAGATGGAACTAGTACCATGCAGTTTTATCACAATGGTATGTAATAATTATTAGAAAAGTCAGAACTCTCTTTTCTCCTGATTAAAAGTCCTACATTTGTTTTTTGTTTTTTTTAAATCGGCTTACTTGAGAAATATAACTAATAATTATAACACTTAAGGCAAATTTATTGCAGAATAGAGTTTTCACTGCAGGGCTGTTATCCTGGGAGATGAGTGGATATATAAACATGGGCTTTCCCCCAGTGTATGGTACTAAGAGCCCTTTTTCATGGTTTGGCTTTTTCTCTAATCTTGGGGAAGAACTGTAAGTAAGAATTTCTACACAGGTCACATGGATGCTGGTATTTGGATGCAGCTTATTATTTGTAGTATTCTGTTCATCTTTATAGAGAATAGATTGGAATTCATTATAATTAGATTTGATGCTTTTTAAAAAACATTTAATCTTCTATTTTTCTAATTATATTTAATAACAATTTTAATCTTTTTCTTTTTGAATTCCAAGTTCTCCTCCACTCTCTCCTCTTTGAGAAGGCAAGCAATTTTATATAGATTATACATGTTCAGTAATGCAAAACATATTTCCATATTAGTCATGTTGTGAACTAAAACACAGACCTCCTCTGCCCCCTAAAAAACCCACCAAGAAATATAAACAAAGTTTAAAAAGTATGTTTCAATCTGCACTCAGATTTTATCAGTTCTTTCTCTGGAAATAGATAGCATTTTTCATCATGGGTCCTTTGGAATTGTCTTAGATAATTTTATTGCTTAGGATATATAAGTCATCCACAGTTGAACATTATATAATATTGTTGTTACTGTGTACAATGTTCTCTTGGTTCTGCTCACTTCAATTTGTATCAGTGCATATAAGCCATTTTGGACTTTTCTGAAAGCATACTGCTCACCATTTCTTATAGCACAATATTATTCCATCACAACTTGTTCAGCCATTCCCCTCAATTTCCAAATATTTGCTACCACAAAAAGAACTGCTATAAATATTTTTGTAGGTCCTTTTCCTTTTTTTAATCCCTTAGGTTTACAAAGCTAGTAGTGCTCTTGCTGGGTTAGAGGGTATATGTATAGTCTTATACCCTTTGGGTACAATTTAGTTATGGGACAGGTAGTTGATTCCTATACATAAAAGAAAGGCTAAACATAAAAAATTCACACAGTGCATTGTTCTAAATTGTTCTCCAGAATTGTTGGATCAGTTCACAATTCCACCAACAGTGCATGAGTGTCCTGATTTTCCCACAGCTCCAGCTTTTATAATTTTCCTTTTCTGTCATATTAGTCTATCTGACAGGTGTGAATTGGCACCTCAGAATTGCTTTAATTTGCATTTCCCTAATCAATAGTCATTTAGAGCATCTTTTCATATGACTATAGATAACTTTGATTTCTTTCTCTGACAATTGCCTATAGATCTGACATGGTTGACACACAATAGGTCACACCAGTTTCTTATTGACACTTAACATTTCTTTGAGAAATCTCAAAGTTACATCAATGTGTACCAAGTGTGGTTTTTGTTACTCAGTCCTTCAAGATCAAATCTTCTATATGAGGAGCTCTTAATGTTTTTTTTTTTCCTTCTGTCATGGACACCTTTGACAATCTGATTAAGTTTATAGAACTCTTCTCAGAATAATGTTTTTAGATGAATAAATAAAATATATAGGATTAAAAATGAAATAATTTATTAAAATACAGTTATTAAAATATTCTTTAAAAGCAAGTTAAGAACTCCTTTTTCTCTAAGTTATAACTGAATTTTCTTAAAATGACTCACATAAAATAATGAGAACTTATTGGCCATACATGCTGTATAATCTAGGACAACAATGCAATCTGCATTTTCAATGTTACTGCTCTCTAGGTGGAAAACACCCATTAGGGATGGTTAATGAGGTCATACTCAGGGTTTGCAGGGACCAAGGCAACCTTCTTCTCTGGCTCCACCTACTTTCTCCCAAACTAGCCCTATCCTATTGTTGTGAAGAGAATAAGAGCAGCTGAGGCCTGGGTTTAAGGTAAACTTAGGTGTGGATTTATTGATTAAGCACAACTACCTGGAGTATATATTCAAATCAGGCAGCCCAAAATTGGGGTACACACAGTGCTTATAAAGGCTAAAACCATAATTAGTGAAGGGAACTAGCATAAGCAATGATGCACAGAAGCCAAGAATTGCCATTGATTAGATCTATAGCTCAGGGCTAATTTGGGAAAATGGTGCAAGGGTACCAGGGTGCAATTTTTCCTGGAAAGGGGTTCCTACTAGAACAGGGTGGAGTGTACAGGGTGAAGGGGTGAAGGGTCATTGGATAATGGGGACAGGCTAGGGGTCATGTTCTGGGTAAAGGGTGGAGGGTATTGGGTGATGGGGACAGGCCAGGGTCATGTTCTGAGTACAGGGTGTGGGGACCCTGCTTGGTCAGCAGGAGCAGAACAGGGTGGTCTCTTCTTAAGATAAACTTGTACCATAACCCCAGGACTGATCCTTGTACATAGTGATGATATACAGAATGCTAATTCAGGAAGCAGGGCGTTAGGGGACTACACCTTGGGCAATCCCTAAGACTATGCCTTAAGCTGTTTCAAGCTATTACAGGGTGTAGGATAGAGACAAAGACAAATAAATATAAAGGGGCTTAATGGTGAGCTCCAAATCAGGTGGCATGTGATTTGGGTTTGGGCACAACACTATGTGCCTCACCTTCTCCTACATCAAAACTGCCTCCTCCTCTCATGTGCATATAGCTAGTATATATGCATCTTAACAGTTGAAACAGAAGAGAGCTCTACCTTTCTGGTTGTCTCCTGATAGTGCTGTTCCTCTGATAGGCTATTGTTGTCTCTACTCCCTTTCTCATTATTTTTCAAGTAGAATGGTTTTCCTCATGGGTCCACTTCTCAGTTGATTTTCTTGGTTTATTCTGCACCTATATATATGAAAATTCCTCTGCTTAATTTCCTCAGACCATATATAATAAAACATCCTTGTGGTTATTGGCATCAAGTCCTTACAATACAGACTGTCTTGGGAATGGACTCCTTTCAAAATGCTCAAATGATTTCATGTGGTCTATGAAAACGTCATAACTCAGTAACTATTTCAATGCTATTATATCCTTAAGGATATCCAGTTCTCTGCTACTATAGGTCCAATATTAGAAAGAAATGAGACACAGGTCATTTAAGAGTTAACAAAAGAATATTTCCTCAGTTGCAGCAGGGGAGCAATATGCAGTGATTTGATTGAACAAACCCTGTCTCTGTACTCACTATCACCCATCAACCAAGGAGCAAAGAGGCTCTGGAGCACCTTGTGTTTGTACTAAGGTGGCCAGGAAGTGATGTCAGTGACCCAAGCCTTTGGTCCCCTGAATCTAATAAGTCTTAATAACTTTTAATAATAACTAATAAGTCTTCAATAACTTTTAAGGAAAAACTAGTCCAATTTGCATGGGAGAGAGGAGCTTAGGATATTGCTCTAAGCCCCAAGGTATCTGAAAGCAGAGCCCAAGTAAGTATATATGAGCTGGATTCTCACCTCTTTTGCAATGCCGCACTCATTAATGTTGCAAATTTTGACACCTTTTCTCCACTTTTGAGGGAAGTTTATAAACCAGTTTCTAGGTACTGTTACTGTCCCCTCTCTGGATTTTGATAAGTATTTTTTTTAGAGGTGGCTAGGTGGTACAGTGAATAGAGCACAGACCCTGGAGTCAGGAAGACCTAAGTTCAAATCTGCCTCAGGCACTTAACACTTACTAGCTGTGTGTCCTTGGGCAAGTCACTTAACCCCAAATGCCCTGCCTTCCCCCCTCCAAAAAGCCAAAAAAAAAGTATTTTTTTGCATGACCAGCTGGGTCAGGCATTTAATTCATAGTGTATAATTTCAGTTGATTGTCCTGATCTTGGCTCAGCGTGGACTATTTTATGGTCCCCCAACACTTTTATTGTGTCCTTTGAAATATTTTTAATATCCTTATTAGTAATTACATAGCCTATTCCAAATATTAGTGATCCCCTTTAAATGCTAACTTCCACAAAATGGCAGTGTTTTTCAAGTATTACTATAATATTTTCTTTCTTTCTAAAAATTTTGATTAATGTTTTACTTTTAACATTCATCTAAAATTTTTTTGAGTTTTAAATTCTCTCCCTTCCTCCTGTCCTCCCCACCCTTTGAAGAGACAAGCAATATGATATAAATTATACATGTGAAATCATGCAAAATGTATTTTCACATTAGCCATGTTGCAAAAAACAAAAACAAACAATAAAAAGCAAGAAACATGAAGAAAGTGAAAAAAGTATGCATCAGTCTACATTGTTCATCAGATGTCTCTCTGGAGGTAGGTGGTATTTTCCATCACAGGACCTTTGGATTTTCCTCAGATCACTGTCTTGATCAGAGTAGCTAAGACTTTCACAGTTGATAATCCATCCTTATAATATTGCTCTTACTGTGTATGACGTTCTCTTGGTTCTGCTCACTTCACTCTGAAGTTGGGTACATACGTTCAGATAAGTCTTCCCAGGTTTTCCTGAAAACATTCTGCTCATCATTTCTTTTACTTTTTTAATTTTTTAAAGAATTTATAGCAATTTTCTCATTTTTTAAAGTTTTCAACATTCATTTATATAAAACTGTGAGTTCTAAATTTTTCCCTTTCCCTTCCCTTCTCTTCCCTCCCACCAAAGATGGTATGCATCTGATATAGGCTATGCATGTACAATCATATTAAACATTTCCACATTAGTCATGTTGTGAAAGAAGAATCATAACAAAAGGGAAAAACACAAGAAAAAAATTAAAAAAGAGAAAATAGTGTGCTTTGAGCTGCATTCAGACTCCATAGTTCTTTCTCTGGGTGTGGATAGCTTTTTCATCGTGAGTCTTTTGGAATAATCTTAGATCATGACATTGCTGAGAAAAGCTAAATCTATTAAAGTTAGTTATCTTGCAATGTTGCTGTTACTGTATATAACGTTCTCCTGGTTCTGCTGATTTCACTCAAATCAGAAACCATTTCTTCATTTCTTATAGTGCAGTTTGTTATAATATTTCACTATATTGATTCATAATACCAATATTTGACCAATTACCAAAAATTATGTTTATTGATCAGAAAGGAATTATATACATTAACTTCAATAACATCAGTAACTTGCTTAGCCCACTAACAGGCAAATTATATAACAATCCCCTTTGATACCATCAAAGGACATGCCTTCCTATGCCAACATAAAATAAGGGAAGGGAAGGAAATAACCTATTATGTGCCAGGTACTTTGCTAAATGCTTTATACAGATATTATCTCATTTGATCCTCACAACTACCCCTGCAAGGTAGGTGCTATTATTATCCCCATTTTATAGTTGAAGAAACTAAGGCAGACAGATTAAGTGATTTGCTCAGGGTCACACAGCTAGTAAGAATCTGAGGTCAAATTTGAACTTCTTGCCTCCAGGCCCAATGCTCTATCCACTACACAACCAGCTGCCATTGAGTACATTAGATGGAGCAGTGTGATAGAAGGTATAGAGATAGGTGAAGAAAAGCCAAACAAATACACAGTAAATGAGATAGTGATTCTCAAAGTTGGAGAGTTTGAGCCATGATGACATTGGAGCCAGGATTGTAGATGGGGTGGTGTAATGTTAAAGGAATTTGAAGACCTTCCCTGCCCTTTAATAGGCCTGTGTAACCTGCTTTGAGCTTTGGCCCAGCCCACAGCTTGAGTTACATTGAGCTTGCCAAGATGGGTGGAGCAGGAAGAAAGAGTGAGGCAGAGTTGAAGAAAGTGAAGCAGAGCTAAGGCAGAGCAGCTAGAGTGAGTAAGAGAGGAAGGAATTTTGCCTAGGGGAGCTTGTCTGTGGGGAGGCCTAACGGAGGTAAGGCTTGGGGATGTCAGCATTCCCTAGATTGGTGATGTGTATAAACTTCTTTGTTACCATGGTAGAACTGGCTTTCTGATATCTTGGTTTCATCTTTGAGGAAGAGAGCTTATTATATTTTGTGATTCAACCCTGGTAATATGTCTGCATATTCATAGGAGCTGCTATGGGTATCATATTGGTGATTTAGGTGGTACAGAAAGACCTCCCAGTTGTTGTAGAAACCCTGAGATGTCAGGGTGCCTAGGATTTCAGCCAAGAGGTTTTTGGATTTGGAACTGGGATTGTATTCTATGGAAACCAAGCTAAATTATGAACCTAATCCCTGTCTCCTCCTAGAGACTGAGGTGGTAGAAGGGAGTAGAAAGATTAAGCCTCCCAATATGGGGGTAGGGTATGTGAGTTTGTATGTTTGTGATGATACCTTCTGAAGTAAATACTTCTTTGTTAAAACAAAGGAAATGAGTTACAAAAATAGAAATAGCATTCAAAACAAAAATCTGTCTTATAACTTAGGTGAAAGGAAGAAAGTAAAATTATATAATAAGAAATATGGATTTGTTTTAAAGGGAATAAAGTTACATGTCAAAAATTTCAATAAATAAAAATTACATTTTAAAAAATTCAACAATTACTTAATTGCTCTCAAAAGTAGCTATGGAGGAGAAAATAAAATGACAATCTTTTGAAAATTCAGAAAAAATAAAGATAAAAAATTTTAGTAGCATAGACACCTTCAGTGAATGAAGCAACAATGCAAGGAATTCTGTCTTAAAAGAAGCAAGGTGAAAGAATTTAAATGATTTTCAAACTCCCAAAGCAAAGACTGAATATAAGAATCCAGAAAAGAGAAAAAAATTCCAATAGATGAAATTTTCCCATTGTTCCGTGCCTGTCTGAGAAGACATTCAGAGGAAGAGGATGAAAGTTGACTTCTTATTCCCGCCATGGGATGGATACTCATCTTTGGAAAACGTGGATTATTGGATAAATCAAGGCTACCCTTTCTCCTCCCACCAGGTGGTTCCCTCTCTCTAGTCTCTTCTGTAATAGCCTGCAACTCCACCCAGCTCCAAGAAGGAAGGAGGAAATGTGACTTGAAAGCCTAGCTTTGTGTTCCAAAGCAAAAATGACTCTGACTTGCTTTTAGCCAAAGGCAAAGAAAAAGAAAAAAAGATACAGTGCAATTCAGTTTTACCCTTTGGGAAAATTATTAATAATCAAAACCATAAGATTCTTTCTAAATTTAGTTAAGCCCTCAGCAAGGAGAACACTGGCACTTCTGGACCAGAGCTCAAACCTTTGTCTTTTCAGTCTCTCTCTTTTTTTTAATGCCAAATACTGTTCCTCTCTATTCCAGCCTCACACAACCTCACCCCTTACTTTTCCCCTTCATTTGCAAATAAGGACCACACAACCCAGAAGCAATTAAAATCTGTCCTTTAGATTATAATGGTCCTGCTTGGTATTATTGAAATAACAAGTAAAACAGCTTTAAAGAGTCAGTCAATAAATAACTTTTAAGTGCCTACTATGTGCTAGGCACTGTCCTGAGCATTGGGATCACAAAAGAAATGTAATCTCTGTCCCAAGGTCATTGTTCTGGGACTCTCTCCTTATTGGTAGAGTTTAAGTCTCTGCTTTGTGTAAGGGGTTGGTTAGATGTGCCTAGATGAAAGTAGGCTCCATACTTTTAGATTCCCCCTTCTGCGGACTCTTCAAGTGGAAATCTCCCTTCCAAGACTCTCCAAGTGAAAGCCTTCTTCTGTGAGCGGATACCTAGTCATCTTCTGCATTTGAGAAGAAGAGGGAAGATGGAAGAGGCCAACCCCACTGCAGGTTGCTAAAGGAAATGACTCTGGGAAGACATGAGAGGAGAAAGTAGTCATCATTTCCCTATTCCCAGCTTACTACTCTGGAGACTTCAGGGAGATCCAGGACCCTCTCTCTTCACTGAGCTGAGTTATTTTGCTCCCAATGGGAGTACTCCTTCAGGCTGTATTTTCTGATGTATATTCTCCTATGTGTACCTTCTCTGATTCCTGTTTTGTTATGATTTGGATAAATGGGTTTCTTTGCTTTTGTTACATGTCCATTGTCTAACTGGTTATTAGACAGGAAAAGGGTAAAGCATTTGCTATCTCCCTTCTTCCCAGAAATGACAAAGCAATACAAAGTTAGATGGAACCCAATCATGCAGCAACAATCATAGACTTAGAATATTTAGAGGAGCAGATACATATACTTCTAGCCTGGTGTCATCTCTCTGAGGAAAGCACAGTGGTAGCCTCTGACCCCAACCTCCTACTTCTCCTCCTGGTGGAAATAAAAGTCTCCATGGAGAAGGGTTCAGGGAGAAGAGGCTTGAGGGATCTATTTAGGAATATGCCTTCCATCAAGTTATACATGACAGTTCTTCTTGCCCAAGATGGACCTATCCTTATAGGTAGGACCCACTCCTCACTCACTGCCCTATCACTACAGAGGCAAAAGACAGTCCTTTAAGTAGCTCACAAGCTAATGAGAACAAAGGAAAAAGGGGACAGAAAGATGAAAAGGGAACAAGGGGGAAGGTGGCAATTTACCAGATGCCTGAATTTCAGCCTGGGAAACATTCACTAGTGATCAGATACTCCCCACTTGTGGTCTCATACAAGCAGTCTTGTATAAGCCTTAGTGAGTGAATGTGCCAGCTACCCTAATGGAATCTAGTGAACTTAGTGGTCTCCTAGTGGAGACCCATCTCCTCTCCGTCAGATTTTCACTCCTGGAATTCCTCCTTCTCCCATTGGAAGAGTTGCAATAGACCCTATTGCCATCAAAGTCTGCTATTCTTTTTTTTTTTTTTTAAAGCAATTGGGGTTAAGTAACTTGCCCAAGGTTACACGGCTAGGTTTTTGTTTGTGCGGATTAAGTGTCGGAGGCCGGCTCCGAACTCAGGTCCTTCTGACTCCAGGGCCGGCGCTCTATTCACTGCGCCACCTAGCCGCCCTGAAATTCTGCTATTCTACTACTCACTTAGCTCTCTACTAGTCTCCAAACACCATTCCAGTGATAGACCCCAAGTATCTTCCAAGGTGTGAAGATGAAAACAATGTCTTCCTTAAACTACATCTCCCAGGAATCCTGAATCCAGATTTAGAACACTCCTTCAGAATTACATCTTAAAGTTCAACACATATGGGACAGGGTATTTTTAGATGGGATATGGATACTTCTGAAACTGAGTTTTGTGATTCTGTGAAAAGCTGATCTCTTAAAGCAGGGTGTCAAACTCAAAAAGAAAGGGGAGCCACTAATCTCTAAGTAAGATAGTGGAACTTTGACAAAGGAATATATTTACTTCCAAAAAATATCATCACAAGTATAAAAGCACATTTCCCCCAAAACATGGGAAGCACAATCCTTCTCTCCCCCTGTACTACATCAATTTCTTGGGAAGGGGAAGGGGATTAGGTTCATAGGTTAGCCTAATTCCCTTAGAACACAGTCTCTATTTGAATCCCTGGAGTACCCAGCAGTCTAGTTTCTTAGGGTTTCTATGCTGAGAGGGCTGTCTACTGTACCACTCTGCCTGCAATCCTGGATCCAAGACTGGCATGGCTCAAACCCATGGGGATCACTTACAGGCACATGAAACTGAGGACAAATAATACAAAGCAGAAACAAATGCTGCCAGGTCCATTTCTTGAAGCCCAGCGAAAGAGAGAGAGCAGAGGGGAAGGATAATTCCCTTCCCTCTCACCAGTTCAGTTCATGAAGTCCACACCAGGTAGAGCAACTAGGAACACCATCAAAAAGATGGTAGAAAGACAGTTGGATGCAGATGGCCAGTCAAGGAGGCTAACCCCCAACCATGTGGTAGGAGACAACCTGGGCATGCTCAGAGGTTACATGTAAATAACGATCCTTGCAGGCCACACATTGACTTAGTTTTAAAATGTGATATTGTGTTTTTATTCATTTCATCAAATATTTCACAATTATACTTTAATCTGTTTTGGCTATGCTCAGGAGTGTTGCGGACTTGCATGCAGTTATGGGCTCTATATACCTCTGTCTTAAAGAAATGACTCTGGCATCCTTAAAGAAACAGGAATGGAAGATTGGGTAAAAAGGTAAAAAATGGAACCTTTTCCATTTGGAAGAAAAAAGGACTTTATAGTGTGATACACCTACTTTCTATAAAGAGATTTATTATAGAATTAGTTCCATGTCTACTCAAGTAGATATCTCAAATGAGATAATATATGTAAGGCATTTTGCAAACCTTAAATTACTATGTGTTAGTTATTATTATCATCATCACATAAAAGGAAATGTGACTACTTCGGTTGGTTAAAAGTTGTGAAATCAAAATTGATGTCTGAATTTTTCTTGCATTCGTAAATTTGGCACACAATCTCCAAACTAACAAATTTAATGTTTTCATTAAAATTATATCATTTTGTGTTTTAATCACTTTTTAAAAACAGATCTATGTGATTTTATTGCTGTAGAGGACTCCAGGTGAAGAAACTTCCTTTACCAACTTAGGTCAGCACCTGCTCTACAATTTGTAGTCTTAGGGAATTATTGAGAGGCTGGGTGACTTGCCTAGCATCACATAAACTGTATGATCTTGAATCTTAGTTTTCCATACTTCAAAGAAAGCCACCCACTACAACCCACTGCCCATTCTTAGACTCAATATGACTGGGACATGGAGGCAAGGGATAAATGAGGGTTGGCACATTGGTTTGCTGTCTTGGAACTCAAAATGACTTGCTGTAGTCATCCAGATATTTGTAAGGGCCTGGGAAACTCAGCAGACTGAATTTTGAAATCTAGAGTTTTCATTTTTAATTAAAGAACTAGACTGTGGTGAGCAGCCATCATATGTTTCCAGAACTATTGCTGGAAATATTTGATTTTGTGTTTCAGGAAGTATTTTATATACCCAAAGAATATAGTCTGAGGAAATAATCTCTTCCTACTGATTCATTGAACTGGATGAAGATCCTAATAAGTCATCTGTAGAACTCTGCTCCTAGCTGGGGCTGTGTTTAAGCCACTTGGAGAGATGTTGGTCATATCCTTTCTTAGTTACATTATCAAGTAGCCAGTGGTAGCATATTCCACTGTTTTATCAACCTTTGATTCTAGAGGTCTTTCCAAATATCTAATATTAATCTCTCTTTCAAAAGTTTAGGACACTAGTCCTCTTTTATATGGAAATACAGAGCAGCTGTTAACTGTCACTCATTCAGTGTCTTAATATACTGGCAAGTTTATTAGGAATATGTCCTAGCCAATCTCTCCCTCTTTTCCTCTCAAGCCTTGTTTTGTTTTTTTGATCATTTTCTCATGAGGCATATTTCCCAAATCTCTAATTAATTTTGCTAGCATCCTCTGGGCCTATTTCGACATCTGGATCTTTGATGGGCATCAGTCATAGTTATGCATTACTGAAATGATGGCATCTGTGGAAAGTTCATAAATGTACCCAAATGAATATTTTCTATTGCTTTATGGATCACAGCAAAATCATCAAAGAAGAATGATGACTTTTCCAGTTCTCAAGTCACATTTGCTGACACCAATAAAAGGCAATAAAAGTAGTAGCCTGTACTGTACATTTCTGGAATTTGGAGAAATGTATTCCTTCAGGTAAATAGTTTTATTATATGAATCTCATGGAGACTGAAGATCGCCCTCTGAGTGAGAAAGACTTGGTTTCAAAGTCAGTCTCTGGTATGGGAGCAAAGATAATGAATGATAGAATATAGTTTTGTAAACTCCAGGTCACAAACTCCTCCAAATAGACCTAGAAGACTCACCAAACCAAATTCTGATGAGGAAAAGAAAAAGTCCACAGTAATTCATTTGTTCAGCTTAGCCAGGCATAGGGAGATAGACATAGAGGTCAGCTGACATTGAGAACACATTCTGATTAGGAATTTTGACTAGAATAGTAAGAAGAGTACTCCATTACAAAGGAGGTTCTAGACCAATACATGGCATCCCTAGATCCATGGGTGGGGAGCACTGCAATGGAAATGGGTATAAGCTGGCAGTTTAATTGTCTACTTTCCAGTTTCAAGTCAAAGATCCAGGGTAGACTGAGAAGGGGACCTGAACAAGATGTATCATTCCCTGTAGGGAGGCCATGGACTATGTATGGAGAAAGGAGGAAGTTCAGAAGCCAGAAGCAACACTAATGTGGCTAAGACCCTAAGGGCTGAGTACGGTCTCACTTAAAGCAGCCTGAAGAGGAATAACCAAGGCAGGAATCTCAGAAAAGTGGAGCCTACAGTTCCATTGCTCTAAACAAACAGAGCTTTCCACTGACTGATTGGGGCTGAATCCAACAGCAGTCTTCTGTTGTTCAGACCTAAATCCATGTCGGGCACTTAAAAAGACTTTTATAAATGTAATGAGAGCTCTTGAGGGAAAGAATTGAAAAGAAACGAGAGCTATGGAATTAGAAAGAGAACTAACAGCTTGGCATAGTGATGAGATATGGGCTCTGAGAGTCCTCTTGATGTCTCCTTGAGTCCTTGAGGTACAGGCTCTGTGAACCTCCCTTGGACTCTGATTAAATCATCTCATTTGATGAGGCATTTGCATGAGGCAATAAGCCTTACATTATGGCTGGAACCAGATCTCTAGCCTAGTTACTAACTACTAACTACTAACTCTAGCCTAGTTACTAGTAGCTCCCCATTGTTCATCTACGTCCCACCCAAACTGGCCTAGCCCACCATTGTTTGTGGTCTCCAGTGGCCTCCAGGGACTTTCCACCCTTAATCACTCATTGACCTCATTAACTCCTCCTGAAGACCCTCCCCAAACTCCTCCCCTAGACCACCCCTAGATTCCTACCACAACCTTCTGTATATAAGACCCCATCCTGTCTTCATGTTTGTGAGAGCGTCATAGAATGACCTAGGACAGACTTACTCTGTGTCTAATACAAGCAAACTTTTAATAAACTTTACTTTTCTTTGGCTGAGAAGACTTGAGTCAAATTAATTCAGCAGGACCCTGTGTGTTGGTATTTTGGGGTCTCCAGAGCAACCCTAACCTGCTTTATGGGTTACCTCTTCAATAGGAGGTATGAAATCTCAAACATAAAACTCCCTGAAAGTTAGAATGGCTTATAAGAAAACTAATTCTTCCATGAGGCAACAAAAAAATATTAAAACAAAGTCAAAAGACTGAAAAAAATAGAAGAAAATATAAGATACCCAATAAAAAATGACCTGGAAAATAGATCTAGGAGAAAAAATAATTAAGAATCATTGGACTTTCTGAATACCATGACTCAAAAAAGGAGACTAGGCAACATATCTCAAATTATCTACCCAGATCTTGTAGAAATAGAGGGCCAAGTAAAAAATGGAAAGAATTTACTCATTACCTCCTGAAATAATCTCCAAATGAAAACTCTCAGGGACAACATAGCCAAATACAGAGCTCCTGTGTCAAAGAAAAAAAAATAACTATAAGCAGCCAGAAAGAAAGAACTTTAGTATTGAGAATACACAGTCAGTATAACACATGATTTAGTAACCATCACTAAAAGGGATGGAAAACATGGAATATGACATTCTAGAGGGCAAAGACCGTGGGGGTATAGCCCAAAATAACTTACTCAGCAAAACTGAGGAAGAAAAAAATGGATTTTTAGTCAATTAAAGGGCTTCCAAGTATTATTGATGAAAAGAACAAGAATGGCAGAGAAACTTTGAAGTTAAAATAGAGGAATCAAGAGAAGCATAGAAAGCATAAAGGCTAACATAACAACTAACAGGATTCCATAGGACTAGTGATAAAACATGCTACCCATCTCCTGTTAGAGATGTGAAGGACTCAGAATGCAGAATGGCAAATATTTATTTTTATAAATTTGACTCATTCCTCTATATGTTTGAGAAATAATGCCTTTATCAAAGAAACTTGCTTCAAAACTTTTTTTTCACAATTAATATTGCCAACTGTATTCCTAGCCACCCTATCCCTCCACCCCATTTATTTTATTCTCTCTCTTTTTACCCTGGCCCTCCTCAAAAATGTTTTGCTTCTGATCAACCCCTGCCCCAATCTGCCTTCCCTTCTATCACCACATCCATTTCTCTTATCCCCTTTCCCTCCTACTTTCTTGTAGGGTAAGATAGATTTCTATCCCCAATTGAATGCATATATTATTCTCTCTTTGAACTAATTCTGATGAGAGTAAGGTTCACTCACTCCCCCTCATCTAGCTCTTCTTCCCCTCAACTCTAAAAGCTTTTTGTTACCTCTTTTATGTGATATAATTTACCCCATATTTTACCCCTCTCTTTCCCTTTCTCCCAACATATTCCTCTCCCACCACTTAATTTTATTTTTTCAATATTATCCCTTCATATTCAACTCATATCTGTGTCTTCTGTCTATATACTCCTTCTAACTGCTTTAATAATGAGAAAGTTTTTATGAGTTATAAGTATCATCTTCCCATGTAGGAATGTAAATAATTTAACCTTATTAAGTCCCTTATTATTTCCCTTTCCTGTTTACCTTTTTATGCTTCTCTTGAGTGTTGTATTTGAAAGTCAAATTTTCTATTCAATTCTGGTCTTTTCATCAAAAAAATACTTAGAAGTTCCCTATTTCATTGAATATCCATTTTTCTCCTACATGGTTATACTCAGTTTTGCTGGATAGGTGATCCTTGGATGTAATCCTAGCTCCTTTGCCCTCCAGAATATCATATTCTAAGTCTTCCAGTCCTTTAATGTAGAAGATGCTAAATTTTGTGTTGTCCTAACTGTGGCTCCACCATATTTGAATTGTTTCTGTCTGGATGCTTGCAATATTTTCTCTTTTTCCTGGGAGCTCTGGAATTTGGCTATAACATTCCTAGAAGTTTTTATTTTAGAATCCCTTTCAGGAGGTGACCAGTGGATTCTTTCCATTTCTATTTTACTCTCTGGTTCTAGAATATTAGGTCAGTTTTCCTTGATAATTTCTTGAAAGATGATGTCTAGGCTCTTTTTTTTTATCATGGCTTTCAGGTAGTCCAATAAATTTTAAATAATCTCTCCTGAATTTATTTACCAGGTCAATTGTTTTTCCAATGAAATATTGCACATTGTCTTCTATTTTTTCATTGTTTTGGTTTTGTTTTGTTTCTTGATTTCTCATAAAGTCATTAGCTTACATTTGTTCAATTCTAATTTTTAAGGAATTATTTTCTTCAGTAAGTTTTTTGTATCTCCTTTTCCATTTGGCAGTTCTATCTTTTAAGGAGTTTTGTTTTTCTTCAGTGAATTTTTGTACCTCTTTTTCTAATTGGCCAATTCTGATTTTTAAGGCATTCTTTTCCTCATTGGACTTTTTTTAAACCTCTTTTATGATTTGACCTACTCTGTTTTTAAGGTGTCATTGTCTTCAGTCCTTTTCTGTGTTTCTTTTACCAAGATATTGACTCATTTTTCATGATTTTCTTGCATTACTCTCATTTCTCTACCTCTCTTACTTGATTTTAAAAATCCTTTTTGAGCTCTTCCATGGACTAAAACTAATTATATTTTTTTCTGGAAAGTTTTGGATGTAGGTGCATTGACTTCATTATCTTCTTCTGAGTGTTTTGATCTTCCTTATCACCATTGTAAGTTTCTATGTTCATAATTTTTTCTGTTGTTAGTTCATTTTCGCAGTCTATTTCTTGACTTTAAACTATTTGTTAAAGTGGGGCTCTGCTTCTGGGTTGGAGGGTACACTGTCCTAAGCTTCAGGGTTTTTGTGCAATTGTTTTCAGAGAAACTTCTAGGGATCTGTTTTCAGTTTTTTCAAGGTGGTATGACCTAAGGAGAGGTGTTTACTGCTCTTCTGGCCTGTACTCTGTTTTATACGTGATCACAAGTACTCTTTTTTGCCATGGAACTGTGAAAAGGGTCCCTGCTCCACTCCTATCACAAGCTCTGGTGAGCTAGTGCTCCTCTTTGCCTTGGAACTGCCACCCAGGACTGTAACCTGAATCCAAATATGGGCAAAGCAAGAGTCCTACCTCAGTCCTATTAAGGAGATCCCAAGTTGTTCAAACCCCTTAATGTTTGTGGGCTGAGAACTCTGGAAGTAGGTGTTGCCACTGCTGATTCAGTTGCTCCCAAGGCCTGCTTCTGGTTTGCTGGAGCCAGGACTGTGCTAACTTGGCCTGCCCTGGACTGTGTTCTACTTTCACCCAGGTGTGACAGACATTTCTTGTTGACCTTCTAAGTTGTCTTTAGCTGGAAAACTATTTTACCCTGTGCTTTTGTGTGTTCTGCTGCTTTAGGAATTGTTTTTAAAGCATTATTTAAAGGTATTTGGGGGGGTTTTGGGGAGAGCTCAAGAGAGTTGATGACTTTTCTCCACCATCTTGACTCTGCCCTCCCTCTTGGTTCCACCCTCCTAAGTCTATATTTTTAAGTGCATACTGATGGATATTTATTTATGAAAACCTGTTATATTAAAATATGACTTTATAAAAGAGGCAAATTTACATAATGAAAGGATTTTTCACATTCCAAAATGATTATTTTTGAGTATTATTTTAATTAGTGCATGTGCTTTTATTAATTTTAAATTTGTTTTATTTTACTTACACTTTTTTTTTAACCACAGACTCATGACAAAAAGTCCAAGACAAGTATGAGAGCTTAAAAGGGAAGTAAACTGTCTAAATCAGAAACACAGATATGTCTTCACTTATTTGCTTGAATCAAGTAAAAATGTTGCCCAGTAGAATATTTCAGCTACTTGTTCATTAAGCATCTGTTATATACAATTCATGACAATGTCAAAGACAGAGTGAAAATTTCTAGCTACTATGAATGGGATTGGTGATATGATATGGTAGTGAACATTTGAATCTAGAGTATTTCTTACATGAAGTGGAAAGAACATTGAACTGGAAGTTAGAAAAAGAGCTGGGATTAAGAGCTCCACTACTTATTACCTTGGGCAAATCATTTAACTTTGTTGGATCTCAGTTTCCTGAAGTATAAAAAGAGAGGGTTGGACTAGAGTCAAGGTTTTTTTTTATCTTTTTAGCATCATAGAAGAAGACTGATAAAACAGACAGACCCCTTCTCAGATTAAAATTTTTTAGTTCATAAGATAAAATACATATGAATACAAATAAGCCAATCATATTAAAATATAGTTATCAATTTAAAAAAAATTCCCAAGCAAGATGGCAGCATAGAAACAGGAAAACTCTCTGTGTTCCCCCCATAACTACCTCAAATACCTATAAAAATGACTAAACAAACTTTAGGGCTACAGAAACCACAAAGTGACAGAGAGAAACAAACCTCCCACTGAAAACAGCTTGGCAGGTGGGTGGGGAGGGTCCATTGCAGCATGCTGGGAGCAGAGCCTAACCCAGAGTGAGCCCATGGTTTTAGCCTCAGGGCAACCCAACCAGCTGAGGCTAGAGGGACTTCAGGAGAGTGGATCACCAGCAGCTGTGGCAATTTTCAAAATTATCAATCCATAAATGCCAAAGACAAAGTGAGAGGTCAGTGGACTTTAGGAACATGGGGTCTGGGAGTGTGGACCAGCCTCTGCCCCGGAGGGAGAAGTGGCTGAGGCACAACGGCTGTAGCTATGTGGCTGCTTCAGAGCTTCTGGCCTGCAGATTGTAGGATGGCCAAGCAACCATTCTGAGGGGTAATTGCTCTTGCTTTAACCAGCTTGGATCTGGATTGCTGTCCAGGGTGGAAGTCTGGGATGGGTGACCAGGTGCCACAGCCAGGGGAGGCTTCAGAGAGGGCAGCCAACTAATAGCTCTGGCAGCTGTGAAAACCCCAGCTATGTGGGACAAAGCTCTCTTCTCTGGAAGCTCAAAAGTCAAGTAATTGAGTGACAATATGAGCAAGCAGAGCAATCCGACTTTGGGTTCCTTTTTTAGGGACAAAAATGATCAAAACATGGAACAGGAAGAAGAAAATCAGAACTCCTGCACCAAAAGCTTCCAAGACAAATGTGAATTGGTTACAGGCCATAGAGGAGCTCAAGAAGGATTTTGGAAACCAAATAAGAGAAGTGGAGGAACAATTGGGAAGAGAAATGAGAATGATGCAAGAAAATCATGAAAAGAGAGTCAACAACTTGACTGAAGAAAATAACACCTTAAAAAAGAGACTAACTTAAATGGCAAAAGAGGCCCAAAAAGCCAAAGAAGAATGCCTTAAAAAGCCAAATTTGCCAGATGGAAAAAGAATCTCAAAAGCTCACTGAGGAGAAATCATTCCTTCAGAATTAGACTGGAGCAAATGGAAGTTAGTGACTTTATGAGAAATCAAGATGCTGTTAAACACATCCAAACAAATGAAAGAATACAAGGCAATGTGAAATATCTCATTGGAAAAACCACTGACCTGGAAAATAGATCCAGGGGAGATAATTTAAAAATTATTGGACTACCTGAAAGCCATGATCAAAAAAAGAACCTAGAAATAATTCTTCAAGAAATTCTCAAGAAAAATTGCCCTGATGTTTTAGAACCAGAAGGCAAAATAGAGGTTGAAAGAATCTGCCAATCACCTCCTAAAAAAGATCCCCAAAGGAAAATTCCTAGGAATATTGTAGCCAGGTTCCAGAATTCCCAGATAAAGGAGATAACACTACAAGCAGCCAGGAAGAAACAATTTCAATATTGTGGAAACACAATCAGAATAGCACAGGACCTGGCAGCTTCTACACTGAGGGATCGAAGGGCATGGAATATGATATTCCAGAGGGCAAAAGAGCTGGGAATGAACCCAAGGGTCACCTACCCAGCAAAACTGAGTATCATGTTTCAGGTGAAAATATGGTTATTCAATGAAATAGAGGACTTTCAAGCATTCTTGATGAAAAAAAGAGACTTGAATAGAAAATTTGACATTCAGATACAAGAAGCAAAAGATGCATGAGAAGGTAAACAGGGAAATGAAATAATAAGGAACTTATCAAAGTTGAACTACTTACATCCCTACATGGAAGAACGATAATTGTAACTTATGAAACTTATCTCTGTATGAGGATAGTTGAAGGGAATATAAATGTGTACATACATACATATATACATGCATATTTTTATATAGGAGGGCATATGGGCATATGAATACGTATGTGAGTGTGTGTATATATGTGTACAGGTATACCTAGACAGAGGGCACAGGACTAATTGAATAGGAAGTGATGATACTTAAAAGGTAAAATTGAGAGGTGAGAGAGGAATATAATGAGAGGATATGGGGAGAGACAGAATGGTATAAATTATCCCATATAGAAGAGGTAAGGGAGCACTGTTACAATGGAAGGGAAGAACAGGAAGGCAAAAGGGAAGGGGTCAACTTTACTCTCATTGAATTTGGCTTAGGGAGGGAATGATATACACACTAAATAGGGTATCTCACCCTACAGGAGAGTAGGGGGGAAGGGGATGAGAGGAGGGATGATGAAGGGAAGGGCAGGTTCAGGGGGAGGGAAGTTGGAAGCACCCACTTTTGAAAAAGGCACAGGGTTAAAGTAGAGAATAGAATGAGTGGGGGGTGGGATAGGATGGAGGGAAATATAGTCAATCTTTCACAGTATATCCACTCTGGAAATGTTTTGCATAGCTACACATGTACAACCTGAAGAGGTTACCCACTAAGGGGCTTAGGGTTGCTCTGGAGACCCCAAAACACCAACACTCCAGGTCCTGCCAAATGAATTTGACTCGTTTTCTCTTAGTCGAAGAAAGTAAAGTTTATTAAAAGTTTGCTTGCATTAGACACAGATTAAATCTGTGCTAGGTCATTCTATGGCACTCTCACCATTCTACGACACTCTCCCCTTCTTTGGCACTCTCACAGTGCTCTCACACACATGAAGACAGGATTGGGGTCTTACATACGGAAGGTTGTGGGAGGAATCTAGGGGTGGTCTAGAGGAGGAGTCCAGGGAGGGTCTTCAGGAGGAGTTAATGAAGTCAATGAGTGATTAAGAGTGGGAAGTCCCTGGAGGCCACAGACAATTGTAGACTAGGCCTGTTCAAGGGTGGATCAATATTTTGATAGGCTTAAGGGTGGGAAGTAGATGAACAATGGAGGGCTAGGCTAGTAACTAGGCTAGAGTTAGTAGTTAGCAGTTAGTAACTAGGCTAGAGGTCTGGGCCCAGCCACAATGTAAGGCTTATTGCCTCATGTAAATGCCCCATCAAATGAGAAAATTTAATCAGAGTCCAAGGGAGGTTCACAGAGCTTGTACCTCAAGCACTCAAGGAGAGGTCAAAGGGGCTCCCAGAGCCCATACCTTATCACAACCTATATCAAATTGCTTGTCTTCCCAGTAGGGGTGGGTGATGAGGGAGGAAGGGAAAGAATCTGGAATTCAAAGTTTTAAAATCAAATGTTAAAAAAACATATATTATTATTACTATTTTTACATGCAACTGGGAAATAAGATGTACAGGCACTGGGGTATGAAGAATCCATCTTGCCCTACTGGAAATGGGGAGGGGGTATACAGTGGGATCGCTGTTTTGGGGTGATGGTTGGGGGAGAGATAGAGAGAAAATTTGTAACTCAAAATCTTGTGGAAATAAATGATTTAAACTAAAAATAAACATAAAATTTAATTAAAAAAAAATCCCAAACCCCAGGTTAAAAACTTCTAGATTTGATGATAGATCCCTCAGGTCCTTGACATCTCTTGATGTGATCATGTTATATCTAGAAAGCTATTTTAGCTGAAAATAAAGAAATTATCTTCTCAGGTTCTTTCCAGTTCTAGATCTATGATCTTATAATCTTTGTGTTGACTTATCTCATTAATGAATGGTCTAGTTCAGAACAAAATGTAGACTCCATGATCCCCTCACCACATGAGTAAAGTTCAAACCTTCAGACTAGAAGCACTCACCCTCCCTTTGCTCTCCCTCCCATTATTTCTGGGGATGCCCTTCCCAGTCAAGCTCTCTGCCCTCAGGGCTTACTGCTATCTTGCTTCCCTTCTCCTTCCTACTCAAATCTTATTTCATCTGGGCTAGGTTCTCCCACTCTTACAAAATGATAATAATATAAGCTAAAGCTCCTAGCCCTACTATGCTGATGGGTGTCATAGGAATGGGAATTTAAGATCTTCCCTGCCTCTAGGCCCTTTGATAGGCTTAAGTGCACCTGGAACCTGTGGTGGGAGGCTTGGTTTTCAGGAATGCCCACACCTTGCTGCTCTGACTGGGCAGGGGGTCAAGAGGATTATGACAGTCCCTGAGCCAGGAGAAGGCTATATGTACCCGGATGTGAGATATTTTGGGGGGGCTCACTTTGAGGAAAGTTATGTGGTTTGACCAGATGAGACTGGGCAGCTGTTGAGCCCCCCCGGCTTTGAAAACCCAGATGTTGATGCTTCCCTCTCTGGTAACTGACTAGGTACAGATGTAATGGTCAGACAGTTGGAGGCCTCTCTGCTGATATGTTTCTCTGTATTTGTTGTCTGCTTATAACCTCTGTATTCTCTGAAGTTCTTTTACCCCTGAACTAGGTAAATGACATATGTTTGATTAAAGCAAGATTGTTAGCCCATTTTGAGTTGCTTTCCTTTAGAAAATCAGATCTAAGAACCTATGTTGGCAATCACCCTGGGGATGCTAGGGTGCTTGCTGCTACAATGGGAGTGTATAGAAATTTGCAAGGGCCCCCCCCTTCAGATCTGAATTCATATAATATAATAAGGGCCTTATGGAGACAATACATGATTATTCATTCTTGGTATTGTGGTATGGTATAGTGGAAAGGGCACTAGATGAAGTTCAAGTTTACCTGACCTCTTTAACCTTCAGTGGCTTTATTTATGGATAAAAACCAATAACAACAACTACTGAAGTAGGTAATTTCTAAGCTTTTTTCCATATCTGACATTCTATAAACTTAGATAAATTAAATAATAAAAACTACAGATGAGGTTGATGTGAAATCTGGGATCAAGTGAATACTTGTGCCTATAAAGTCTGATGCAGCTGTTCCAACTGTTGTATGATGCCTAGTGGCACCTCTCTCTGGGCTGCTGCTGGCACAGTAAATAGAGCCATTGGTCTCAAGTCAGTAAGACCTGATTTCAATACTGGCTCTGTGATCCTAGACAAGTCACTTAATCTTTGTCTGCACCTCAATTTTTCCAGGGTTGTTGTAAGGATCCAATGAGCTGATATCTGTAAAGAGCTTAGCACAATGCCTGGTGCATAGTAGGTGTTTAATACACACTTATTTCCTTCCCCCACCTCCCTTCTAAAAAACCTGACCTACTTGAAAGTTTGCCTTAGATTAGACTCACCTTAGAAAGTGACTTAGGTTAAAAAAAATAAAGTAGCTTTCTAAAGTCCTGGGGATAAGAAAAGGATCAGTAGGATTTGAGGAAAATAAGAAAGTGGGTATGACAATTTCAGGTCTTGAGGTTTCATAGGGGAATATGACACTCAGAATGTTCTAAAAGACTGAATCAAATTTATAACTGCCTTAAATGCTTTTACCTTGAAATTCTGAATCTGAAAAGGAGAAATGTATTCAATAGAAAGACAGGACTCTTTATTATCTTTCCTGTGCCTTCACATGGTGATTTAAATATATTCATGATCTGAGATGGGACTCATTGGTTTTATAGCCAAAAAGTATTGTGATGCAAAATTAATCTTTTCTAGCTGTCAGTTACTCATTTTGGTTTGTTTGTCCTCTCCAACTCTCTCTGAAATTTGCCATATTTGGTAGAATAGGAAGTTAAAATAGGTGTAGGAAGGGTACATTTTATCCCAAAGTGACTCATAATGCCAAAGCCCCTACTGTCACTGACTCCCTATGATTAAGATTATTTCTAGCTCAAAGTATGAAAAGAGAGCAGATCTAGATCCATTTCTTTAGATCCTTCTGTGTGACTAAAATGTTCATTTCCTCTCTAACCTACTCCTCCCTGTCTTGTGCTCCCTGTAGCAGAACTGTCAGGAATGACCAGGAGTGGTCAGTGCCTGTCGTCAAGATGCCAGATGAGAAATAAAGCATTCATTATCACAGGCTAATGCACCCAAACAGTGAATGTCTCTTTCATAAGCTCATGAAAGAAGGAAAAATTTCAGTTACTGAGTCATAATGGTGACCTAGAGACAAACAATCTAGGCGAGTAATCCTTGCTACCTATAAAAGACAGGATGTTATGACAACATCTGTAGGATGGCTTTAGCAATACTAATCCCTGGGACTATCTATATCAGTGATTCTAAAACAGACTCTCTATGGGGCACTGATAAGTACTTTAAAAGAGACCTCCAACTTGATAAAAATCATCATTTGACAATGTGCCACCCCCTCTATCTTTTCCTTTACTTCCTTTGTTCCTTTTACTGACAAATTTTTCCAACATGTGGTCAACATCTACAGCATTCACTTCCTCATTGCCCATTCTCAGATGAAGTCTTTGCAGTCTAGCAAATTCTGCTCTCAACAAACCATTGAATCTGCTCTTTTGAAAAATTTTAATGACATTTTTAATCGCCCAAACCCAGTGGCTTTTTCTCAGTCCTCATTCTCCTTTCCCTCTCTATAGTACCCAATTCTATCAAACAGCCAACTTGAAATTCTTTCTGTGGCACTACATTGCTTTATCCCTTATCTTTTATATCTGCTACTGACCTGATTATGCCTTTTTCTCATACGTAAATGTGGGCATACTCCAAAAGTTGGTCTTCAGTTCTCTGAGGCTCTTTTTTCCCTCAGAGATCACTGTCATCAATTCAATTATCACCTCCATTTGGGGTACTTCCAGATTTATGTCTCTGGTCCTGAACTTTAGTTTTTATTCTTCAATTAGCTGTTAATCATTTAATCTGCATGTCCTACTATTACCACAGCCTAAAAATTTCTAAAACCTAAGTATGACCATAGATTGAGAGCTGGAAGGGACTTTAGAGGTTATTTAATTCAATTACCTTATTTTATAAATGAAGTGTTTGAGGCCTAGAGAGATTATATAAGTAATAAATGTTAAGAGGAACATTTGAACCCAGGCCCTCTGAATCCAAATCCAGTGTTCTTTCCACTATGCCACCCTACTATTCATCTTTTCCCTAATACAGATTTCTCCTTAGAGCTTCCCTATTCACCAGTTGTACAATCCTTCCTCCATCCACAGAGTCTGGGAACCTTGGAATCATCTTTGCTTCCTCAGCTTCAATTAGTCAGTTCTGGGAAGCACAGTTCCAGGATTTCAAAAATTCCTAACGGGAGATGGAGTCCTGCAACTTGACCTTGTGCAATGCCTATACCATACCTGTATCATGACCTTGTATCATAAAAAGTTGACAGATTTCTCTAAATGATATAGATAATCATGGCCCAGGAACTTTCCTGATTCAAACCTCACTGAAAATCTATGGGCTATAATAAAGGTTAGACTTGGAAAAATTGACTATTATAAAGATACAATATGGCACCTTTTATAGTGATGAAAGTATGATTTCATGGTGAAAAAAATAAAATGTGTCAAAACTTAATGAACTCAATGCCATATCATATAAAAATGACTGCAGGAAAAAGAATATAATACATCTCAAATTTTTTTTTGTTGTAAAAAATTATAAGGCATAGCAATAAATTTAATTATTTTACATTGTCATAAGTAATTAAAATACCAGCATTATAGCTGTTCAGAAATTTGCTGACTGAAAATTTCCTAAATTGGGTCAATTGAAAGAAGAAATTTTCTTATTCTTCCTAGTGCCAAAAGTACCAGGATGGATGCCTGGTGAATGTCACTTCCCACTCAAAAAGCATATTTAATTTCAACACAGTCAGAAGTCTAGGTATAAACTAAAGGAAAAAAAATTCATGGACTCTGGAAGGTTTGACATGGCTTTGAGTATGCCATGAAGAAATTCAGGTAGTCCTGATTCCATTTGGAAGACAATCTGTAAATTGCAACTGGTTATATTTAGGTATTGGAACTTAGTTTGGTTTAGTAATATTAATAGATAGCTTTTTACATAGCATTAAGCTTAAAAATGCTTTATACATGCTATCTAATTTGATTCTCACAACAATCCTATAGGGTAGGTACTAATATTATCCTCATTTACAAAGAAACTGAGGCTGACAGGTCAAGTGACTTGGCTAAGGTCACATAGCTACTAAGTGTTTTGAGGTCCTGAGTATCAAACTAAGGTCTTTCTGACTCCAAGTCCAGCACTCTGTGCCATCTAGCTGCCCAATAGTAAGTATAAAATGATAATACTCATATTTTGCAATGATAGCCCAATGGTATCAATTTCAAATTTATTTTCATTTACTAATTTGTTCATCATTGAAAAGGATTCACCTATCCTTTACTCTGATGTTTTCAACATCCTTCTTGGCAGGTTGGGCTTCCCTGTATGCTACTAACTAGCCAATGAGAACTTGTTAGATATTAGGACAGCTCCATTTGAAATTATTATTCAAAGGGCCCCAAGTTCAACAGGTCTGGATTTCTCGCAGGTTAATGAATGATAATGGCTTGATGTGTAACCTCTCCCAATCTTTTTCGAGTAAGAAGACTTCTTTTTAAGATGCAAAAATTCACATACCATTGTGATAGGATCCCTGATAGCCTTTACTTCCCTGGCACAGGTTCCTCCTGGCACTTCATTCATTCCCCAGTAGTAGTAGCTTCTCCTCTGGGACAGCTTGGTTGGCCCACCTCTACTACCTCCCCCCACCATTTACTTCCTCCTTTTACTCCCCCTCCACTTGCTCCACAATGAAATCTTGTTGGCCCCAGCTTCCCTGACCCAGCTTTGTGTTGTGGGGCCGATAGAAGCTGTGCAGACTCAAGCCTCCTGGGCTTGGTGAATGCCTAACTCCACTGGAGTCAGCATATCCTGTAGGGCCGATCAGACATGTTTTCATGAGGAGGAGATAGCAGCAGCATCTTGCTGAAGATAAGTGCGGCTGTTATACTTGCCGCATATTCTTGCCATGTTTGGGCAAAGTAAACGTCTTTTGTTAAATATCCCAACATCGAACCTGAACTTACAGGGTCCTGGCTTTAGAGGCACTGTTTAAATTATATTACTGGTATTTGTTGCAGAAAAAATATTTGATAACAAAAAGCTATTATGAATTCATGCTTTCAGATGAATTTGCATTTTATTCCTCATAATATTATCTACATATATTTGAAAAATGGCAATGCATATATGTATGAGACATTTATTCAGTCTATAGAAGTTATTTGGGCTTATTTACTATAGAGTCATTTAATGACTTGGGCCACTTCAATCCCTCAATCAAAAGGACTTATCAAGTGTCTATATTTCATGAGCTATGCTAGGCACTGGGGATATAAAGGCAAAAATGAAAAAAAAAAATTCCTGCTCTCAAGGAGTTTATGGAGAGACAACATGTAAATATGTGATGTAGATACAAAATAGAAATGAGATATGCATGACAAGGATATGGAATAGATAGCAAAGTGGTTTTGAGAAGGCACCAGCGAATTGGGACATCAAGGAGGTGACACTTAAGGTAAGCATTTTAAAAATTTACTTAAATAGGTTTATTTATTATTATTATAATCTGTCTCTCTTCTTGGCTTCTCCTCCTCACAACTGACCAACAATAAAAAATGAAAGATAAAACTCCCACTAAAAACATGAATTGTTCAGCAAATCAAATTCCCATATTGGCCTCACCCCAAAATGTATGTCTTTCTCTGGATTTCAATTTATCACCTTTCTGGCAAGAGAGTGGCATGTTTCATTCTCAGTCTTCAAGACTCAGGGTTCAGTATTGCAATGATAGAGTTCTAAAGTCTTTCAGTACTGTTTTCTCTTTGTATTTTTTTGTAACCATGTAAACTGTTCTCCTAGTTCTGCTCACTTTATTCTACATCAGTTTATAGAAGTCTTCCCAGCTTCCTCTTATATTTTATTTCTTATGGCACAATAATATTCCATTATGTTCATTACCATAATCTGAATAGCTATTCCTCAAAAAGAGGACACTCCTTTAATTTTCAGTTTACTACTATGAAGATAGCTGCTATAAATATTTTTATAATGAAAAGACCTTTTCTTCTTTCTTTGATTTTTGTGGCAGATAGGTCTAGTTACATAGCTGGGCCAAAAAAGATGTACAGTATAATACTTTTTGGGCACAGTTCCAAATTGTTGAGCTTAGCCTTGAAGGAAACTATAAATTCTGAGAGATAGAGATGAGAATACAGTGCATTCTTGATATGAGAACAACCAAAGTCATAGAGTTATGTATGAAGAACAGCAATTAAACCAGTTTGGCAGGACCTCATTATGTATGGAGAGGAGTAATATTCAAATAAGCTGGCAAAGTAGGTTGGGGCCAAGTTGTAAAGGGAGTTAAATGCCCCAAAAAGGAATTTATATTTGATCCTGGTATTATTATAGGAATTTATCAAGTTAGATAGTGACATAGTGAGATTTGTGTTTTAAGGAAATCAATTTAGCAGCTGCATGAAGAACAAATTGGAATAGCAAAATATTTGAGGCAGAGGGAGAAATTATGAAGATATAATAATAGTACAGGTAAGAGGTGCGGAGGAACTGAAGTAGGGTTATTAACAACTCTGTGAGTAGAAAGAAGAGGATGGAGGCAAGAGATTTTGTAGAGGTAGAAATGTCAAGATTTAGCAACCAAGTGAATCTGTGGAGTCTGAGTGAGAAGTCAAAAATGACACAGATTATGAACCTAGATGATTACAATGATATTTATTGCCTTTGACAAAGGGAAGTCCAGGATATGGGGAGAATTTTTTGGGGAAAAATGAGCTCTGTTTTGTCATATTTGAGTAGAAGATGTCTATGGAATATCCAATCTAGTAGGCAGTTGAATATACATAACTGGAACTCTGCACAAATATTAAGGCAGTAAATGTAGATCAGGAGTTTATCAGTGTAGATAAATAAACGAATATGAGGAAATGAGCTTACTAAGAGAGAGAGTACAGAGAAAGAAGAGGAAGACCTAGGACAATCCCTCTGCAACTCTTCAGGGATTATAGACCATACATTAGGGACTATTGATGTAAAAATGTAGGTACTCCCTTAAGACATGATATAATCCAAAGGTATTGACTTCTAATGGTAGAATTTTAATTTATTTGGCAGAACAGTGGAGGTAGCAAGTTGGACAGAGAAATCTTTCCACATCATCAGTAGCTGGTTTTTCTTCTTGTGAATAAAAATGGCCATTGTTAGAGATGCCGTGGAGCTGCCTTGATGTGGCAGTGGAGTAAGAAGCCATGTCCTTCTTTAGCTTTCCCTATTGGCCAATATGTAATTTTGACATTGGGTGGGAGAGTTGATCTTTTCTCTGTTCTTACATTGAAGGCTACTTCATAGCCAATTTTTTTCTTTTCTTTTTCTCTTTTTAAAATTTTAGACTCAAACACCAGAACTCAAATATGGAATAGAGAAAAGAAAAAGAAACATGTCATTAACCTGATTATTGAAACTTAAATGCAAAGTAAGAAAAGAAAAAAAAAGCATATTATGTGCACAGCAGAACATAACATAGCCAGCTCTTGCAACCATACTTCCCACTCCCCTCCTGGAGCACAACTTTTTCCCTCTCATTTGGACATTGCTCCCCAAAAGTGCTGCTAAAGGTGCCTCTCCAAGAGGGAGTACTGACCTTAGAAGCAATGTAGTAATAGTACAAGTGTTGAGGGTTAGGGGTTCTGGGACCCTGAAATAGTGACAAGTGGGTCCTGACCAAATGAATTTGACCCAAGCCTTCCTTCAGCCAAGAAAAACAAAGTTTATTAAAGATCTGCCATATGGGGTAGACACTTAAGGAATCTGAGCATTTGTATCACTAATGCCAATGGGCCAGATTAAATCTGAGCCTTTGTAATGCTAATGTAAACCAGTCAGATTGAATCTCAGTCAAGGTGACACTTGTATTGACAAGCATTCCAGAATGAATATGAGCACTTTCACATAGGGTAAGATGGATCTTATATAGAGAAAGACTGTGGGAAGGTTCTAGGAGTAGCCAAGTAGTCTGGGGTGCCTCAAGGAGATGTTTAGAGAGGGTCTTGATGAAAGTGGTCAGTAGGCTGGGATAACAAGAGGTTGGACACACAAAAGAATGAGGTTTTGATAGGATATAGGGTGAGAAGTAGCAGAAGGAGATATCCCAATAGACATTGGAGGGCTAGGCTAGGTTAAGGGTAACAGAGAATTGGGCGCAGGGATAATGAAAGGCTTACAGCCTCAGGTGAACACCAGAGCAAGAGGGAAGATTCAAGGAAAGTTCAAGGGGGTTCCCAGAGCCTGTTCCCAGTCACTAGGAGGCAAGAACATGACTCCTCAGTTAGCTAAGAAGTGCCACATTCAGGAGAACATTTTGTTCCAAGAGTAGAGAGGGAGCTTCAATCAACCAATCAATAAATATTTATTAAATAACTATTATGAATCAGGAAATGTGTTGAGCCTTGAGGATACAAAAAGAAGCTAAAGATTGTCCCTTAGAGGAGCTTTAAAGGGATGCTGAATCCTAGAATAGTCTGTTTGGGCAAGTTGTGAAAATTTTGTCCCTGCCTTCCTTTTTGGTACCAGTTATTTTCAGTATTCTTAACAGTGGATTCATTTCAGCTGTCTCTCATGCCTTGGCCTGCCCTGTCCCAAGTAAAATCCATTACTATGTCCTGTCTGTTCTTGCTCTTCATTGTTTCACTATTTCTACCCTTTCCATTTCAAAAACTTATCATCCTAGTCTAGCTTTTCAAAATTCAAACCAAGATCATTGCAACAACCTCTCGCTGATTTTCCTCCCTTTAGAGTTTTAGAATACTAAAACTGTAACAGACCTTAGAGACCTTCTAGACCAGGGGTTCTTAATTCATTTATATAAGTATCCCTTTGGTTGTCTGGTGAAGCTTGTAGATCCCTTCTCCAAATAATGTTTTTAAATGCAAAAAACCCAAAACAAACAAAGAACCCCAAATACACACACAAAATTAAGGGAAACCAAATATATAGTTATTCCTTCCACATCAACAGGTTAAGAACACAGTGTCCTTTCAATCTGGAAAATCTGGAAAATTATTGGCCTACCAGAGAAGAAGTCTGAATTTTTTTTTTGTTCGAGTTAAATTTTTGGTCATAGGCTTTGTCATCTGAAGTCTTCACATGTCTCTGCAGCATCCACAAAACCCCCCAAATTCCCATTTAATTTCTTCTGTCTACCTACAATATATGGAAATCACAGTGAGGAAAGTCACAATGTGAAAGGCATAAATGTATTGAAATATAGTCATTAATTTCTTTTAAAGTTCGAAGATTTAGGTTAAGAATCCCTAAGTCTAGGGGCAGCTAGGTAGTACAATGAATAGCGCACTGGCCATGGAGTCAGGAAGACCTGAATTCAAATCTGACCTCAGACATTTGACACACTTACTAGCCAAGTGACTTTGGGCAAGTCACTTAACCCCAATTGCCCTCCAAAAAAGCAATAAATAAATAATAGAATCCCTAAATCTAGATGAATATTTCAATGAGAAAGAAGCCCAAAGATTTCCATTGGTGTGCCCAAGGTTACACAGGGAGAAAAGAGTGGATGCAGTATTAGAATTCAAGTCCTATTCACTCTAAATTCCATGCTCTTTCCATTATACAAGATTCACACAGTTCACAAAAGTGGCAGGGTTAGATTGATGTTCTTTCTGGTGCATCACACTATCCAATCAGTCAGTCTGTCAAAAAAACACTTATTAAGTCCCTACCATATGCCAAGCACTATTGGGGTGTTTTCCACTTGAACCCTGTCCACAAGTACCAGAATAAGTTGGCTTCCCACCACCACCCTAAACACCACCACTCCCACATTCAAGAAACCTCCATGGCTCCTTATTTCCTTTCAGTTCCAGATTTAAATTCCTTACCTTAGCATACAAAATTCCCTATCAGTTGGATACTCTATTTCTTTTGATGAGGGGGCAATGGGTGTTACAGGGGCTCTAAGGACCAGAGCCCCTGCGGTGTAGTCTGGAAAGAATTCACAAGGTCCAAGCAATCTTTTAAGTCAGGATTGTAAAAGTTTGTTATGCTTTACAGCGGGCAGGGTTTCTTAGGGAACCTGCAAACCTAAAGAAGTCATAGGTATGGTTTTTAAAGAGTTACAATAGTAAATCAGATGTCAATTATGCTAACTAGGTGAGTAAGGGTGGGATTAGGGAGGAATTAAGGAGTGGTCAGTGCTTAAAGAAACATGCACTTTTATTATCTAGTGTGCAGGTGTATTGCCCATACCTGGAGGTGTGATTTTAGGTTTGAAATATCACTAAGTCAGCTCGAGGTCAGGGCTGACTGAGAAGTGCCTAGTCTGGCATCCATCAGTGTCATATTTGAGAAGATGAATTTTGGGAGCCAAGGCTAACAGAGATTCAGTATGTGTATAATTGGCTAAGGAGTTAACTTACAGATAGTGCATTGAAGGATTCATAGGTACAGCTGGCTGTTATACTAGGGGGAGATAACATTTGCCTAAGCTAAAAGGTTTATAGATGGTTTAGTGAAGGATTCATAGGTGTAGCTTTTTTTTTTTTTTTTTGTATCAAGCAGAAATAAACAGTTCATGAATTGTTGCTAGGCAGAGTGTTGGCAGGGGGAAGGGGCAGAGTTAATGCTCTGAGGCTGGGTGTGAGGAAAGTGATTTTACAGACTGGTTTTACAAATTGACTTTACAAACTGATGTTACAAATAGATCCCAAGCACCTGTAATGGAAATGCAAATTTAAAGATCTTCCCTGCCCCTAGCTTAAGTGCACCTGGAGCTTGTGGTGGGAGGCTTGTTTTTCAGGAAAGCCCACACCTTGATACTTTGTGATTAGGCTGTGGGTCAAGAAGTTTGTTACATTCTCTGAGCCAGGAGAAGGCTATATAAACCCTGATGAGAGGCTTTGCTTTGGGGCTCACTTTGAGAAGTGTTGTGTGATTTGACCAGATGAGACTCTGGGAAGCCGTTGTTGAGAGCTTCCCCCGGCTTTGAAAACCCAGATGTTGATGCTTCCCTCTCTGGTAACTGTGATTTGGTATTGATATAATGGTTGGACAGTTTGGAAGCCTGTCTGTTTGATCTGTAAGTTCTGTAACTCTGAAGTTCGGGGTGCTGACCTTTTTCCCCTGAACTAGGTAATGTGTGTTTGATTAAAGTAAGCTTGTTAACCCATTTTGAGTTACTTTCCTTTTGAAAAGCAGATCTAAGAACCTGTGTTGGCAGCCACGCTGGGAATGCTGGGGTGCTTGCTTCTACAGCACCCCATCACTATCACTTAAACAAAAATGTTCCTAGATGTAATAATAGCACCTATTTCACAGGGCTGTGATGAGGATCAAATGAAACCATGTGTAAATGGCTTTGCCAACCCCAAAGTGCTAGCTAAGAAACTCTGGGTGGGGAAAAAATAATCCAGAAAAAAATGCCATTTTGAGGCAGCTTTTCCAAAACTGAACAGGTAGTGGTGTCATGCACATGTGATTTATTTCTAATCCAGATTGTGTTCTCATTTAAGTCTGGAACCATGTTGCTGGATCATAATATTTTGAGATGGAAGAGATATTCAAAATTTTTTTCACTTTTTTTTGAAGGGGGAAGGCAGGGCAATTGGGGTTAAATGACTTGCCCAAGGTCACACAGCTAGTAAGTGTTAAGTGTCTAAGGTCAGATTTGGACTCAGGTCCTCTTGACTCAAGGGCTGATGCTCTATTCACTGCTTCTCCCCCCACCCCCCAGATATTCAAGTTCTTCTAGTCTTAGGGCAAGAGAAGTTAAGTGACTTGCCCCAAATCACACAGGGGGTAAGTAGTTGGGCCAAGATGCAAACCCTGATCTTTCAATGTTCTTTCTGTTATGTTGTGATGACTTCCATTTCTTTGGTATACCTTGTGATTCAGGCAGGCAGTCAACTCGTATTTATTAAATTCCTGGTAGGTGCAAAGTGCTATAGTAAGTCCTGGATTCCTCTTATAACTTCATACATAGAGCAAATGCTTGGTAAATTCTTATTAAGTTGAACTGAACCAATTGAGAAATAATTAATCGAGAAGCATCCATCTTAAAGAGCAGCTCCACCTCAAAGAGATTACTTCCTTGACCTTTGCTTTTCCATAGTGTCTATAACTCTCAGGAAAAAGTTGGCCAGAAGTTCAGGAGAAAGTAGGAGCTGAAGCTTTCCAGCCAGTCAGTTACTTCCTGCTTCTAAGTAGGTGCTATTGATTTTTTTTTTTACCTCAGGTACTATATATTTTGTAGGACAGTCCCTACTAGATTTCACTCACTCTTATTCTTATAGAGTACCTTCCAAATATTTTTAGATAATTTAGAATCTAAAAGTATTTATTATACATATATAATTTTATAATTAGCAGAAAAATAAACCTTTAGTAAAATTGTCTTATCATATAATATGGAAAAAGGAATAACAATTCCAGGGACAAAGCCAAGTTTATTTGAAAGAATTACCTATTCATGATAGACTCAGCTTCCCAATTCCTCATAAACTATTTATCAGTTTCTTAAAAGAAAAACCTACAGTGACTCTCCATCAATATTTAATGCAACAATGCCTCGAGCATTAGATTGACTTTCACATTTGTGAAAAAGGAAAAGGAAATATAGACATTGCCCTGTTCTTTAATAGTGGGAACCTTGGCTATATTCCAATTGTTACCATTGTTGCCATTGTTTCCTTCTTAGCACTATTAATAATTTGGCGTTGTGTGGTTGTGCTGAAGCCCTTTTGCTACTCTCTTCTTGACAGATTTAACAGTAGCATTTGTTGCTATTGATTTCTGTATTTGATTTGAGTATCTGGTATGTACTAGGTTGACCTAACACTGCCAAGACACTTGGGCTGTTTCTTTTAAAGAAATGGTGTGCTGGAATTCTTTGCTAGGTTCCTGAACTATACAAGGTTTTTCCTCAACTCTTTAGTTGTGGTCCCTTGCCTGCTGATACTTGGTCATTGGATCCTATCATACCTTGACAGATTTTGCTTTCATTTTTGTATCCTAGTCAGAAAACCTTAATATATTCCTGTGAGTTCTTTTGTTCTTTATATGCTGATTAAAGAAAGGTATGGCATCTCTGCCACTATCACCAGCTTATCATGCAGATATCAAGTAGGATGTCATATCAAGTGTATCTGTCATACAAAATATAGATGGTCTGTTTAAAGAATATCATTAATGAGCCCAGATCTGCCCTACACGCATAGAAGCATGAGGTATAGGTATAGGTCACTTAAGGGACTTGTTCTTCCTGTGTTGCTGTTGACTTTCCATCTGGGATGACTGTCAGTTAACATGTGGATCAGGATGTTAATTTTTCTCCACAGGCAAGGATGAAACACCCTCTTCATTTAGATCAGAGTCTAGAAGTGATGGCTTCATATCAATCATATGACAAGGGACCCCTGACTTTATCCTAAAATGCATTTGCCTTTCTTCACCTCCTCCTCTTAGAATCTTTTGATTCCTGAAAATTTCAGCTCAAACACCCTCTGCTTTTTGAAGTGTCTCCTGATCTTCCCAAGGTACTAGTGCCTCCAAGTAAAAAATTACTTCATGGGGCGGCTAGGTGGCGCAGTGAGTAGAGCATCTTCCCTGGAGTCAGAAGGACCTGAGTTCTGATCCAGCCTCAGACACTTAACACACAAACAAAAAAACCTAGCCATGTGACCTTGGGCAAGTTACTTAACCCCAATTGCCCTCCAAAAGGCAAAAAAAAGATTACTTCGTATTTATGATAGACATACTTATGTGTATATGTGTTGTATATCTTGTCTGCTCCTGTAAAATACAATGTCTTTGAAGTCAGGGACTCTTTCATTTTTGTCTTTGTACATTCAGGACCTAGCACAGTACTTGGCAAATAGTAAATGCTTGCTGGTTGATCTTTTTAGCTGCAAGTATTCCTGCCCCCTGCCCCACAATTATCTTGTATTTGTCTTGCATATATTGGTATAAGAAGGGATTGGCTAATAAGTCCAGTTATTTAGAGCCTTTGCAGATGGCCATGTAGTCCTAGTGTGGACTTTGTAGCATTCATGTAACTGATTTTAGTCTGTTAATCCCATGATGAAGAGAATCCATTTTGAATGGTTAGGGAGGTGGAACTGGGGTGCATTTAAAAGGTGCTAGATAAGGGCAGCTAGGTGGCACAGTGAATAGGACACCAGCCCTGGACTCAGGAGGACCTGAGTTCAAATCCGGCCTCAGACACTTGGCACACTTACTAGCCATATGACTTAACCCCAATTGCCCTCCAAAAAGCAAAAAAAAAAAAAGGTGTTAGCCTGGACCATCTTTTGGTGTAGACTCTTTCTCGAAAGTGGAGAAGGGGGTCAAGCTGCTGATGGCTTCCAAGTAGAGGAAGGGCCTTGGCCCTCTCTCACTCAGAGCCAACATGAAGCTGAGAGAGGATAGCCTTGATGTTGCTGCTGTCACTATTGCATCTATTCTTCTTGCTTTTAGGTTAAAGTAGACTGGAGATTATTATGAGTTTGTGAGCTTTGAAAGGTCAGGAGAACAAGTTACCAAAAGCCTGGGAGCAGAGTCTAGTCTGTGTTTAGAGACCATTCAGTCCAGCAATGAAGCCCTGATGAAGGACCTTTGGAACCCAGACCAGTGGTAACTGAAATCAAGATCTGTGCTGCATTTGGATATGAACTAGGTGGGAACAATACCATGTAGAAACTATGTAAAGTTTGAGCCCTCTTTTCTTAAGGACCAAAGTGGAATAGAGAAAAGTGTGACCTTGAGTGTTGGCTGGGGTGAGGGTTTTGGAATTTTGTATTTCTGTTTTAGATGTGTCTTTGAAGTAAATATTGCTTTGTAAATAATAATTGAAGATAATTAGTTAAATTGAATTGGGGCATCAAACACTGGGGTATACAACATAAACAAACCAATTGAAAACAACAGGAGCTTAGAGTCTGAAAACCTAAAGACTCTAGTTACTATAGTAGTGAAATCACTATTCAACAAAACTGACAAAACTGGAAACTGGTACGACCAAAACTAGGTATTTGCCAGTACCTCACAACATATACTACAAAAATGGGTACAAGATTTAAATACAAAGGGTGGAATCATGAACAAATTAGAGAAATGAAGGAAAAACTACCTTTCAGATCTATAGATAAGAGAATTCATGACCCAACAAGAGGTCAAGACAATCACAGAAGATAAAGTAGACAATTTTGATTACATGAAAATAAAATGTTTTGTGCAAACAAAACTAATTCAGTTAAATTAGAAGAAAGATAGAACTGGAGAACAATCTTTGTGACAAATTTGCAGAAAAGTGTAAAATTTCCAAGATGTATAAGGAACTGATTCAAATTTCTAAGAGCTATTCCCTAACTGATAGTCAAAGGCTATGCACAGTTTTCAAAGGAAGAGATCCAACTATCAATAGCTATATTGAAAAAAATTCTTCAAATCACTGAAAATTAAAGAAATGCTGATTAAAACAACTCTGGATTTCTTCTACATACCTCTCAGAATGATGAAGTTGACAAGAAAGGAAACTGACAAATGTTGGTAAGGCCTTGGGAAAAACAAGCATGTTACTACACTATTGGTGGAGCTGCAATTTGGGCCAGCCATCCTGGAAAATAATTTGCCCCAGGTTACTCAGTTGTTTATATTCTTTGCCCTAGTGATAACACTACTAGGTCTATAAACCAAAGAGATCAAAGAAAGAGGAAAAGGATACATATTTTAAACACACACACACACACACACACACACACACACACACACACACACACACACACATATATGTAGCTCATTTTAAAAAAGCTGGAAACCAAACTGTTATTCAGATGGAAAACAAATTGTGGTATATGAAAATAATATAATGCTGGTGTGCTATAAGAAATGATGAAGAGTGAAGTGAGCAGAACCAGGAGAATCATGTATATAATAACAACATTGCAGAGAAAAACAACTTTGAAAGGCTTAAGAACTCAGATCAACAAAATGAACAACCATGCTATATTCAGTATATATCTATATGTATTTATGTATATGTATGCATATACATATGTGTGTATTTATATGTATGTATCTCCAATCTAGGAATTAGTTTTGCTTGACTATATTTGTTAAAAGAATTTGTTTTGGGTTGGCTAGGTAGCACAGTCAATAGAGCACAGGCCCTGGAGTCAGGAAGACCTGAGTTCAAATCTGGCCTCAGACACTTAACACTTACTAGCTGTGTGACCTTGGGCAAGTCACTTAACCCCAATTGCCCTGCCTTCCCCTCTCCAAAAAAAAAAAAAGAATCTTGTTTCTCTTTTTTACTTTTTCAATGTGGGTGGACAGGACAGAAAGAAAAAATATTTTTGTTAATCGAAAAAAATTTTAGAAATAAGTGCTGATGTTTTGGCTTATACAATACTACTTGAATTTATTGATACACACAATTCAAAGGTAGATTTTGCCAAATGAACTAAAAATAATAATGTTATCTCTCATTCAGGCTTTGCAGTATTCTAGTCCCCTCTCCCTGTACATCTTCCACTGACATCTAGATAGAAATGGACGTCCTCACTCAGACAGTGATAACTCACATACTGGGGACCCCGAGTAGTTAAATGCCAGACTTTACAGGTATTTATTGAGTCAGTCAATCAACAAGCATTTATGAAGAGCCTACTGCATGCTAAGCATGCAGGATAAACAGGGAAAAATAAAATACTACCTGTCCTCAAAATGTTTATATTTTATAAAGGAAGATAATAGGCACACATATTGAAAGCTATAAATCAGAGAAGACATTAGCCACACTTGGTAAAACAGCCTCTAATATTGTATTAGTCACATTTGTATATCCAAGAAAATTACTTCCAATGCTCTGAGAATGGGTTCAGTACCTTCATCATAAATGATTCTAGAGGACTTCATACCTACAAACCTGGGAGATATTATGAGTTGTACAATGAAAAGTTAGACATTTTAAACTCTTGGTAAATAGAACCATTTCTACTAGATACATAAAGAAAAAATGTATGTGTCTACAATGTAAACAGAGAGAACATTTCCCTAAAAATCCTTTCAAGTATCACATAATTATGATGATAAACTGTCTCCAGGGAAGTGAGAAAATTGATCTACCTTTTTTTTTCCAGAGGTGAGGAGACTAACTATGGTTGTGGAACATTTCATACACTGTTGAACATGGTTGATATGTTGGTTAATTTTACTGAAGAGCTTTTTTTTTTCTTACTATCTTTTTTTTTTTTTTTTGACACGGGATGGCTCTATGACCAGGGAAGGGGGAGAGAGAGAGTCAGAAACGATGAGAAAAAAGTATCAATAAAATATTTTTAAATGAAAAAGAATTAATGTTATCTGTATTTATATGTTTAAGAGAGATGGCAATTGAGAAAAGATGATATGATTGGGGCAGCTAGGTGGCACAGTGAATAGATCACCTGCCCTGGAGTCAGGAGGACCTGAGTTCAAATGTGGCCTCAGACACTTAACACTCACTAGCCATTGGACAAGTCACTTAACCCCAATTACCCTGCCCTTCCCCCTACAAAAAAAAAAAAAGCAAAAAAAAAAAAAGATGATAAGTTTTTGCTTCCTCCCTGCTACATATTAAATTTAAATATTATGTTTTCTAAGGAAGAGAGACTTTTTTTCATTGCCCAATTGACTATGTATTAGAAAAATTAAGGTTGGACAACTTCAGGTACCAATTACATTGTCAATTGTTCTTGATGGAAAATCAAAAAGTAGTGACACTTTGAAGCTTTACTTGTGCTAAAGAGTATGGATCTGAGAATATGGAAAGAGTAAGAGGAAAGATGTAAGTGGAATTTAATACGAAACTACTGGCTAAACCACTAAAAAAGATTGAAAAAATGGAGTCTGAATCAATGAATCAAGTAATCACATTCCCTGCCTCTCCCATTCTACTATGTTATGGAACTGCTTGCTCTATTTCTTAAGTTCAGAAAAATAATTAATGAAATTTAAAAAAAGAAAAATGGAATCTGAATGCAGATTGAAGTAGACTTTTAAAAAACTTTCCCTATTTTTCTTGTTTATTTTTAGTCTTCTCAACATGACTAATATGGAAATAGGTTTTACATGACTGCACATGTATAACCTGTATCAAGTTGCTGGCCTTCTTAATGGCAGGGCAGTGGAGGGAGAGAATTTGGAGCTCAAAATTTTTTAAATGTTTAAAAATATTTACATGTAATTGGAAAAAATAAATTTTTTAAAAAGAAAAATTGAAAAAATACCTCAAAACCATTCATAATGAGGTAGGATTTTTTTGGGGGGAGGGGTGTTTGTTTTTTGGTACCAAGGCAAGTCCTATCAAACACCCAGCTTCAGAGCTACAGGCTGGGGCTATGAGGTGAAAAATGGGATGGAATATTACTAATGACAATTACCATTTACTAAGATAAAAAAGCAAAAAGTGATGGAGGTGATTTTTGTACTTAGTACATTTTAAGTATTTGTTTAATTGAAGAAGGAATAGGAGAAAGCAAAAGAAGTAAAAGTTTTCAAGAATAAGATGGGAAAAGTTATTTAATCCCTCTAAGCTTCAGTCTTTATCTGTTACTAAGGTCTATTCTAACTTGAGCCCTAATAACACCATACTTCTTCCTTCCCCCACTCTTAAACACACACACACACACACACACACACACACACACACACACACACACACACACAATACTCTCACACCCATATTACTGCCAAGATACTTAATATATTTAATGGATGCTGTTCCCTATGGACCAAATCAATTGAAGATTTGGGAGAAATTATTCAGCCAAGACTGATGACTTTTTTTTACAGCCATATTTCCAACCAGAACATCAAAAGAAACTCTAATTCCAAAAGAATCTCTAGGGCAAATATCAAATTATATAATTGACAAAAAGCTCCAATTTTAGAAGTATGAAACCTCAGGGTGTTGAGCTGGATCAAGGCAGGTGAGGTACTCCCTTAACTAGGCTATGCCCTAGGAGACAAAGGTTCTGAAGCCAATTTGTTACATTTAAAGGTTGCTACTTAGGATTGAAAGAAAAGACAATTAAGTCACAAGACAAGTCCTAGGTAAAATCAAGCCTCTGGGACTTGGATCAACCACTTGGGACTCCATGTGTTGCTAGGTTGCCAGAATTTATCCCAACACCACATAAGATAACACTCAGCATATGTGGAAACTTTGAACGTGTTTACTTCTGTCTCTGTTCTGTGGTCAGCTTGTCCTTCATATGCCTCTGCTCATTTATGGAGTGAGGAAGTAACTATTGAAGAGAATCCACTGATAACTCAACCAGAAGAACCTTTCTGCCACAACATAAGCAGGATTATCTGGGTTTCAGATGATCTCTTTTTTTTAAAGAAATGGTCCTGAGGTAGGGTTGCTAGATAGACAATATTTGATGGTTTGGGCTTGGATTTGGTTGCAGAATCCTGTGACTTCTCACTGATGGGATAAACCTAGGAATTCTAGGAGGCAGAAGTGAAGAGGGCACAGAATCCAAGCATGGGCAACAGACTGTGCAAAGGTGTGAAAACAGAAGGGAAATGTTTTTAGCTGGAAAATAGAGTGTGTAAAAGAGAATTTAAAAAAAACCAACAACCTGGAAATGGAGGTTGGCTGAATGAGGCCAGAGAGTCCTTTAGGTGTTGTCTTTGGCAAGAGTTCTTGGGAAACAACCTGTAATTATCCTTTTATTGTTACCACAGAAGGTTTCGGTCACATAGACATTCAAAGATCCATTAAGAAATCTAAGCTTGGCTTCTAGATGCTTCTTTGTTCCTCACAGAGGCACACCTGATTCCATTGACAGTAGCCCACATGGAAGTGGTGCAGTCATTAGGTTGTCACCTGTCCACAAGGTTCCTTTTATCCCATTCAGATTCTAGGCACCATATCAACCCAGAATCTCTCAGGTAATTGTGAAAATATAGTAATTGAAATGGGCATGGTGCTATGTACCTTGTTGCTCCATCACCTTGGACTTTCCCTTTCTAGCTTTATAACCTTATTTTCCTGCTTCCACATAGTTAAATCTCCACTGTGCAACTGTTCTAGGGTATCTCTTCATTCTGACTCTATGTAAATGAGGGGGACTTAGTTGGGTTTATAGCAAAGTCTGACCAAAGCCTACTGCATCTGCCTTGATTTTGGCTCTGAGTAGCCATCTCATGCCACTACTAAAATCTCAATCTAGTTACAGTATTGTGTCCTTGCTTTAAGATACCAGAAATACAGCCCCAGGCTATAGTCATTGTGGCTAAAACTTCAACTATTTCTAGTAGAGTTTGAAAAAGAAACTTCCTTATGGACCCCAACCACCCCTCTGGTCAGAATCTCAAATCTCTTCCCCACCATGGTAATATGAAGAAGAGTTCAGGCAACTCTATGGAAGGTCAGCGAAAGTATACTGGACTTTTTCTAGGTGAAAGCAAAATGTACCTGATTAGTCTTAGCCACAGGAAAAGAAAAAAAAAGCATTGATTAGTTCAATAACCCTTTACCATTCACCTGGGCCTGGGCTCCCTGGTCTCACCCAACTGGATATTGTCCATGGTACCATAGCTAAATTGCAAGCAGCATCTCTCTGGTCGTTAGTTCTCACACTCCCTCTTAATGCAGGTGAGGGGAAGGAAACAAGTCCTTCCACAATATTCTTCCTTTTCAAGATGGAAGATGTGCTTTTCTCTTCCTGTCTTCTTCCCAGAATTCTCTGAATACCAGTCCCAGTCATGTCCCACATGCATAGCATCTAGATGTTTTTTGACATCTGTTGCAGTGTATTTTGAGATTGTTGTGTTTTGAAAGGTGGGAAACACTATGCTAATCCATCCATTTAACTAAGCACATGATGCAAATAGTTGATCCTGAGAATATTCCTGTTAGTAGGAACTCTTTTTAATTCTCAGTGTGTTAACAATTTATTATAATCACAAATACTTAATAGTACTTTTGCATCATTGTAGCTATAACTATGGGTTGATTATTTCCCAGTGAAGTTTATGTTACTGTCTTGCTCAAAGAATTCTAATTGTTTCAAAGCAAATGATGTTTGATGATTTCTTGAGTAAAATTATACCTTCATTATAAAATTTCCTCTTAGGGGCGGCTAGGTGGCACAGTGAGTAAGAGTACCTGCCCGGAGTTGGGAAGACCTGGGATCAGATCCGGCCTCAGAAAATGAGCACCCACACATAAATAATGACTGGCCGTGTAACTTTGAGCAAGTTACTTAACCCCAATTGCTTTAAAAAAATTTTTCCTCTTGTTTTTTAGGTCTTCCTTTATTTTGGTCATTATAGTTCCATTGTAGTAGGCTTATTCCAAAATATTTGAAGTTTCTGTTGTAGTAAAAGGTTTTATTTATTTTTTATGTCTAAAAATATTTGTTGACAGAAAATGCTAATTCAATTTATTTCTTGTGGGTTAACCTATCTTGTATTTTACTGAACTCACTGTGTCTATTAATTTTTTGGTTGAGATGATTGGTATTTCTAAAGACACTTTTATTCCATGTGTAAATAATGATATTTTGACTTTCTTTATTTCCACTTTTTAATTTGCCGTAGTTTGAATCTGTAATTGACATAGTGAGAGTCAAATGAGAAACCTTCCTCTGACTGCAGGCCAACAACTGATTTTCAATTTGTAGTCTTAAGAAAGTTTCAGTATTACTTCTGCTATCTTTCAAACCTCATCTTATTACAATTGCTATACTTTCCAATATTGTGACAAAGACAAACAGTAGAGTAGGAGTAGACATCTTTGCTTTTTACCTCTTTTTAATGGGAATACTTCTAAGGTTTCTTCATTGCATGTTATGTTGACTTTTGGATTAAAGTAGATAATTTTTATTGTATTAAGGGAAACCTCTTTATTCTCATTTATAAATGGATATTGAGCTTTATCAAAAGATTTTCCTTCATATAGTAATATGAAAATAAATAGGTTTTTTTAATTGGGGTTATCTTTTTATTTTGTTAATTTTTTTTTCTGATCTCAGTCTTGCATGCCTGATATTTACACTGCTTGGGCAAAACAAATAATTTTCTTAATGCAGTGCTATATTCTGGTCAAAATTTTATTCAGTAATTACGCTTCTATATTAATTAGTTATTGGCTTATAAATTTCTTTTTTAATGTTAGTTTTACCTAGTTTGAAAACTAATAACATGTTTTTCTCATAAAATATTTTGGTATCCACTCTTTGTGTTTATGAATAATGTATGTAATAATGTATGTAAGGATTATTTGTACTCAGCAAGTTTAAAAGAATCCTGTGAACATATCTGGATCAGGTTTTTTCTTGGATTAATTCTTTGACTACACCATGTTTCTTTAAGATATTTTTTTTGCCATCCTGCCCTGTATCCACTTCTGCAGTAAGATCTAGAATATCAAGATCTATGTTGACTTAATTAGGAGAATTATGTAAGGTCTTATAGAATTCTTCTACAATATCATCCATAACAGACATTGGCATGGAAGCTACAATTATCTTCATGGTGGTCTCAAACACATTTTAAAAAATTGCCTTTGGGCATATATTGATACCTGCCAACTATTTTTGTCTCTCTGAGGGGAATTTAAGTCTTTTTGATTTTTTGAGTTATAATTATACCTTAAGAAAAGCAATAGTTAAAATAAATGGAGATGGTCTAAGTTGTCATAACAATCATTCAATCAAAAACTTGCAATATGGGCAAAAATTATCAGCATATTGAGAGAATCTTCTGCTATTTGAGGGGTTAAAAATAAACTTCTTAAAATATACTTCATATTGCTTCCTTGATAACTCAGTCTTGAAAATGGATTACTACTTATCTTTTGTGGGTCTAATTATTCTAGTGCTATTTTTCAAATTATATGCAAAAATGACAGATCCATTGTCTTCTAACTGCAATCTATCAATAAGCTCCCAAGGTACATAATCTTGCCATTATGTGCAACGTGATCTTGGAATGTAACAGGTGCAGTTAGATAGAAAGTGTGTTAACAAAAGACCTAATCACAGATCCCAAAAGGGAAAAAAATAGCTGGCATATCATTAGAGATTCCACCTGCAGAAAATTAGAAATGTATATTTTAGCATATAGCCAATCCTGTTTAACTTACCTGCATTGGAAATGTTTTCTCTGTCAAAAATCATTATGGAGAAAAAAAAATCTTCTTTCTCTGTCATTATGTAACCAATCTAAATATAATTACCTGTGTATTTCCACTGTAGAATAGTTGAACTTTCTTTTCAGATGATAATTGTTATTTGCCATATAAAAATAGCTTAATAGAACAACCATTGTGTAGGAATTTGATGAATGTTTAAATATGTTAAGTTGAAAAATATATTTGGTTTCAAATGTATCAGCAAAACTGACTAAAAGCTAAAATTCCAAATATACATATATATATTATATTAATTATCTTATGCTCTACTACATTATGTTATATGTTATGTCATATAATATGATGTCATAAATTTCCATCTTAACAATAACAGTTTTTCTATTGGGGCATGGGGAATATAACAGCTCAAGATTTTAGAAACAAAATTTTTATTAAAAATAAATAACACTTTCAAGTTTGCAAAGTGTTTTTAAAAATCTCTCTTTTTATCTTCACAAAAACCTGAGAAGTAGGTGCTATTATCATCTAATTTTAGCAGATGAGGTAAGTTATTGGTCTATCCCAATTTCTGCCATACTGCTTTCCAGTTTTCTGCAGAATTTTTATTGAATAGTGACTTCTTGAACCAATAGCTGGGATCTTTGCATTTATCAAGTGTTGAGAGCCAAAATATTTGATTCAGATTGACTGTTGGGTGGTTGGCTCCTATGCAGATGTCCTTGATGACAGCTTTGGCTTTGGCCTTGAAGCCTGCTCTTGAGATTAAGTACTAGGCTCCTATGCTTATTTGCTTATGTGTTTTGTGTACCTAATCTGTTCTACTAATCTACCTCAATATTTCTTAATAAGTATGAAATTGTTTTATATTATTATTGCTTAATAGTATAGTTTGAAATCTGGTATTGCTAGGCCCTCTTTCTTATTGCTTTTTAAAAAATTATTTACCTGGAGATTCTTGACTTTCTATTCCACCAGATGAATTTTATTATTATTTTTCTAACTCTATAAGTAATCCTTTGGCTGTTTTATTGGTTTGACACCAAATAAGTAAATGAATGTAACTAGTATTATCATTTTTATTATAGCTCCTTGGCTTACCCATGAGCATTATTTAGGTCTGCTATTATTTGTGTGAAAAATATTTTGTTTTGGTTTTTTCATGTAGTTCTTATGTGTGTTTTGGAACATAGACTCACAAGTATTTTACAAAATCTAGAATTATTTTGAATGGAATTTCTGTTTATATATCCTCCTGTTGAATTTTGTTGGTAACATACAGAAATGCTAGTGATTTAGATGGGCCCATTTTATATCTAGCAACTTTACTGAAGTTATTAATTGTTCTAATTAGTTTAGTTGACTTTCTAGGGTTCTCTAAGTAAACTATCATATCTTCTCTAATAAAGTGCTGATTTTGTCTCCTCTTTTCCTGTGCTTATTCCCATAGTTTCTTTACTTGCCTTTTTGCTATAGCTAGCATTTCTAGAATTATACTGAATAATAATAAAGATAATGCACACCCTTATTTTACCCATGGTCTTATAAAGCCATAAAATTTATTTCTTTTACAGGTAATAATGGCTCTTGTTTTTAGAAAAAAAAAAACACTTATATTAAGGAAAGATCCATTTATTGCTATGCTTTCTAGTGTTTTTTTTTTTAAATCAGGAATCAATTTATTAAGCACCTACTATGGTCCAGGCACTATACTAAACTCTGAGGCAAAAGACAGTTCTTGCCCTCAAGGAGCTTACAGCCTAATGGGGAAACAACATGCAAATACACGTACACAAACAAAGCAAGCTATATACAGGAAAAATAGGAAATAATTAACATCAGGTACTTTAATTAAGATAGTTTGGGGAAGGCTTCCTGTTGGTGAGATTTTTGGGGGCCTTAAAGGAAGCCAGGGAGGTCAGTAGTCAGGGTAGAAAAGGGAGACCATTCTAGGCATGGGAGAGAGCCAGGAGACCATCCATCTAATTTAGATCATCAGTTTTACTGACATACAATTAGATGAAACAGTTTCCAAGAATTTATTTTTATTTATTGTTTGTTAATCTACCTTTTTTTTGATCCTGGTAATCTGATTTTCTTTCTCTTTTTTAAACATTAAATTGGCTGATGATTTATTTTATTTTTTAAAAAGAAGCTCCTAGGGGTGGCTAGGTGGTGCAGTGAATAGGGCATTGGCCTTGGAGTCAGGAGGGCCTGAGTTCAAATCTGGCCTCAGACACTTAACACTTACTAGTAGTGTGACCTTGGGCAAATCACTTAACTCCAAATGCCCTGCCCTCCCCCCTCCAAAAAGAAAAAATAAAGAAGCTCTTATTTTATTTATTAATTGAATATGTTTTTATTTTTAAGTTTATTAATCTCTTCTTCAATTTTCAAGATTGATATTGTGGTTATTTAATTGGGATTTTCTAATTTGTTATTTTTTTAGTTTTTTTTTCCTGTTCTTTCTCTCTTTCATTGATGAAAATGTTTAGAAATACATATTTTCTACTAAGTACAGCTTTGACTGTATCTCCAAAATTCTGGTATGTTGTCTTATTGTCATTATCTTTAATAAAATTATGAATTGTTTTTATTATTGGTTTTCTGATCATGCTTTAAGATTAAGTTAGTGTCTATTCAGTTTTTAATCATTTCATCAGTGTCTTTTTATTGAGTGAAAGTTTTATTGTCTTGTGTTCCATAAGACACATTTAATATTTCTGCTATTCTGAGTTTGTGAGGTTTTTGTGTCCTAATATTGGTCAGTTTTTGTAAAAATTCCATGTTCATGTAAAAAAAGTGTATTCTTCTACATTCAGTAATTTTCTAATAGTCATAAAATTCTATTAAAATCCTTAATTTCTGCATTTTTGTATTTTTATTAACTTATTCAGATCTAAAAGGGTTAAATTGAGATCTTCCACTATTATAATTTTACTGTTTCTTTCTCTAGCTTATTTAATTTTTCTTTTAAGTATTGAGATGCTATGCTATTTGGGACATATTATCTAAGATCATCACTCCTACCTCTGCTTCTTTTATGTCAATTAAAGCATATTGTGGGATTCATACCAAGTGGTATTTATACCAGAAATGCAGGGATATTTTAACATAAGGAAAACTATTAATATATTTGATTATATCAATAGTAAAAGTAACTAAAATCATATGATTACATCAATAGATAAAGGAAAAGCTTTTGATAAAATAAAAAACTCATTCCCATTAAAAACACTGGAAAGTATGGTTATAAATAGATTTTTCTCTTAAGTTGATAAAAAGCATTTACCTGAAACCATCAATAAACATTATTTGCAATGGGGAAAAGCTAGAAGTCTTCCCAGTAAGGTCAAGTCTGAAACAAAGGGGGTGGCTAGGTGGTGCAGTGAATGGCCCTGGAATCAGGAGGACCTGAGTTCAAAACCTGCCTCAGACACTTAACACTTACTAGCCATGTGACCTTGGGCAAGTCACTTAACCCCAATTGTCCTGCCCTCCCCCCTCCAAAAAGAAAAGGAAAAGAAAGAAAGAAAAAAGTCTGAAACAAGGATGCCAACTGTCACCAATATTATTCAGCATTGTACTGGAAATCCTGGCAATAGCCAGGAAATAGAAGGAATTGGAATAGGAAATGAAGTAATGAAACTATCTTTTTGCAGATGATATTATGATATACACGGAAAATTCCAAAGACTAAAATAAAGTTACTTGAAACAATTAATAAATTTAGCAAATAGAAAGATATAAAGTAAATCCACATATATCACCAGCATTTCTACGTTATCAGAAACAAAACCCTCCAAGAAGAGATAATAAGAGATACTCCATTTAAAATAACTCTAAATGGTACAAAATACCTGGGAGCATACCTACCAAAACAAACCCAGGAGCTATATGAACAAAATTATTTTTAAAAATCTTTTTTATACAAAAGCATCAGATTTAAATAATTGGAAAAATATTAATTGCTCATAGGTAAGCAGGGCCAATATAATAAAAAAGACCAATTTTACCTAAACTAATTTGTATATGTAATACCATCCCAATTAAATTACCAAAAAATTATTTTATTGAGTTATAAAAATAATAACAAAAATATCAAGGGACCTAAATGAAAAAATGTAAAGGAAGGGGTTTAGAAGTATCAGATCTTAAACTATGTTATAAAGCAGTAATCATCAAAACTATCTGACTGACTAAGAAATAGTAAGGTAGATCAGTAGAACAGAGTAGGCACACATTTTATACCAGCAAATATAGTAATCTTGTGTTTGGCAAGTACAAAGTTAAGATTTTGGGATAAGAATTCATTATTTGGTAATATTTGTTGGGAAAGCTGGAAAACAGTCTGGCAGAAATTGGGGTATAGAACAAAATAGCTTACACCATTTACCAAGATAAGGTCAAAATGGATACATGATCTAGATTTAAAGAGAGATATTATAAGCAAATTTGAAGAAGATGGAACATATTACTTATCAGACTATGGGTTGCTGAATAATTTATGAGTAAATAAGAGAGAAAGCATTGTGAGGTATAAAATGAATAATTTTGACTACATTAAATTTTAAAAAGTGTCTGTACAAATAAAACAAATGTAGCCAAGATCAGAAGGAAAGCAGGAAATGGGGGAAACATTTTTATAGGTAGTTTCTCAGATAAAGTTCTCTTATCTCAAATATATAAAGAATTTTGTCAAATCTATAAGAATACAAGTCATTCCCCAGTTGATAAATGGTCAATATGAACAGGTGGTTTTTAGATGAAGAAATCAAAACAATTTATAGTCATATAAAAATACTCTAAATCATTACTAATTAGAGAAATGCAAATAAAAACAACCTTGAGATATCACTTTATACCTATGAGATTGGCCAAAATGACTGAAGGGCAAAGCAATAAATGCTGCAAGGGATGTAGAAATATTAGGACACAAATTCATTGTTGGTGGATCTGTGAACTAAACCAACCATTCTGGAGAGCAATGTGGAATTATGCCCAAAGAGTTATTCAACTGCCATACCTTTTGACACAGCAGCACCACTACTAGTTCTGTTTCCAAAGATGATTAGGAAAAAATGAAAAGAACTTATATATTCTAAAATATTTCCAGCAGTTCTCTTTGTGGTGGCAAAGGACTAGAACTTGCAGAGATGCCTGTCAATTGCAGAATGACTGAAAAAGTTGTGGTATATGAGAGTGACAGATTTTATTTTTGTGCTACAAGAACTTGCTATAAGAAATGATGGGCTAAATGATCTTAGAGAAACATAGACTTGAATGAAATAATGAATAGCAAAATGAGCAGAACCAAGAGGATGTTGTATACAGTAACAGCAATATTATTTTAGGAACAACTTTGAGTGAGTAAGTAATTTTGACTATTGTAAATACTCAAATTAACTACAAAGGGCCTATGAAAGAAGGTGCTAGGGGAGTCAAGATGGCGGAGTAGAAACAGCATTTCCAATGTGCTCTGCCCCACACAAATTTCAAATAATGTGAAAGGAGACTCTGAACAACTTCTGGAGCCACAGCACCCACAGAACTGCACAGAGAAGCTAACCTCCTGCTGAGGACAGCCCAGAAGCCCTGCAAGGAGTGGCCAGCGCAGCGCTCTGAGAGCAGGCAGCACAGTGCACTGGGAACCGACATCTCAGCTCTCAGAGCCGAGCCCAGGTCCAAGGTTTTAGCCCCAGGGTGGCCGGGCCTTCAGCCAGCTGGAGGGACCCCAGAACACCAGCAACTGTAGCGATTCCAGTATTATCAGCACAAATATGCCTAGGACAAAGTGAGAGGTTAGTGCCCTATGGACTTTGGGACCAGTATTTGGGGAACACGTGGCTTCCTCCCCTGGGGGCGAAAAGCTGCTGAAGAAACAGCTGCACAGAAGCCTTTTCATCAGCAGTGGCTCTAGCTCCTGGTCTGCGAACTGTAGGGAGATCCAGCAATCAGTCTGGGGGTTAATTGCTCTTGCTTTAAACTGCCTGGATCTGGATTGTGGTCTGGGGGGGAAGTTTGGGGTGGGTATCCAACTTGCCAGAGTGGGTGGAGGCTTTACAGAGGCCACCCAACTGGCAGAAGTTGTGAAGACCCCACGTTTGGGCGGAAGCTCCCCTGTCTGGTGGCAGAGTCCTACTGTGGCAACAAGCCCCAAAATCAAGTAATTAAGTGGCAACATGCCTAGGCAAATGAAACAAAATAAACAGAAAAGTTCAACATTGGATTCCTATTTTAGGGGCAAAGAGGCTCAAAGCATGGAGGAGGACTGTGAGGTCAGAACTCCTGCACCAAAAGCCCCAAATGAAAATACAAGCTGGCTACAGGCCATAGAGGACCTTAAGAAGCAGATAAGAGAAGTGGGGGAAAATTTGGGAAGAGAAATGAAAAAGATGCAAGAAAAGTATGAAATGACAGTCAACAGCCTGACTGAGGAAAATAACACCTTAAAAAATAGACTAACTCAAATGGCAAAAGAGGCTCAGAAAGGCAATGAGGAGAAGAATGCCTTAAAAAGTCGAATTTGCCAGATGGAAAAAGAATCTCAAAAGCTCACTGAGGAGATTCATTCCTTCAGAGTTAGACTGGAGCAAATGGAAGCTAGTGACTTTATGAGAAATCAAGATACTATTAAACAGATCCAAACAAATGAAAGAATAGAAGGCAATGTGAAATATCTCATGGGAAAAACCATTGACCTGGAAAATAGATCCAGAAGAGATAATGTAAAAATTATTGGACTACCTGAAAGCCATGATCAAAGAAAGAACCTAGAAATCATCCTTCAAGAAATTCTCAAGGAAAATTGCCCTTATGTTTTAGACCCAGAGGGCAAAATAGAGGTTGAAAGAATACACAGATCACCTCCTGAAAAAGATCCCAAAAAGAAAACTCCTAGGAATATTATAGCCAGGCTCCAGAACCCCCAGATCAAGGAGAAAATACTACAAGCAGCCAGGAAGAAACAATTTCCATATTGTGGAAACACAATCAGAATAGCCCAGGACCTGGCAGCTTCTACACTGAGGGATCGAAGAGCATGGAATATGATATTCCAGAGGGCAAAAGAGCTGGGACTGAACCCAAGGGTCACCTACCCAGCAAAACTGAGTATCTTGTTTCAGAGGAAAATATGGTCATTCAGTGGAACAGAGGACTTTCAAGCATTCTTTTTTTTTTTTTTTTAAAGCAATTGGGGTTAAATAACTTGCTCAAGGTTACACGGCTAGTCATTATGTGTGGGTGCTCATTTTCTGAGGCCAGATTTGATCTCAGGTCATCCCAACTCCAAGGCCGGCACTCTTACTCACTGCGCCACCTAGCCGCCCCTTTAGGGCAATTGGGGTTAAGTAACTTGCCCAAGGTTACACGGCTAGGTTTTTGTTTGTGTGGATTAAGTGTCTGAGGCTGGCTCCGAACTCAGGTCCTTCTGACTCCAGGGCCGGCGCTTTATTCACTGTGCCACCTAGCCGCCCCGCTTTCAAGCATTCTTGATGAAAAACCCAGAGTTGAATAGAAAATTTGACATTCAGACGCAAGAAGCAAGAGATGCTTGAGAAGGTAATCAAGGAAAAGAAATCAAAAGGAACTTATCAAAGTTGGACTATTTACATTCCTACATGGAAAAACAATAACTGTGTTTGATGAAACCTTTCTCATTATGAAAATAATTGAAGAAGGGTACATGGCATATGTTCACAGGTATACATGGATAGAGGGCACAGGTTGAATTTGATGGGAAGTGATGATTCTTTTTTTTTTTTTTTTGGAGGGCAATTGGGGTTGGGTGACTTGCCCGGGGTCATGCAGCTGGGTTTTTGTTTGTGTGTTGGGTGTCTGGGGCCGGATCCCAGCTCGGGTCCTTCTGGCTCCGGCCCGGCACTCTGCTTGCTGCGCCACCTAGCCGCCCCAAGGAAGGGATGATTCTTAAGGGGTGAAGTCAAGAGGTGAGAGAGGAAAGTGGCAAGAGGAGATGGAGAGAGACAGGGTAGGGTAAACTATCTCATGTAGAAGAGGCAAGGGGAAGTAGTTGCAGGGGAGGGGAAGAACAGGAAGGCAAAAAGGCAAAAGCATATTCTCATTGAAGTTGGCTCAAGGAGAGAATCACATACATACTAAATGGAATATCTTACCCTCACTCACTCTCCTGAGTAGGGGAAAGGAGGATGAGAGGGGGGATGATGGAGGGGAGGGCATTCTGGGGGAGGGGAGGTTGGAAGTACCCACTATCAAAGAGGGACAGGATCAAAGTAGGTAATGGACCAGGTGGGAGGTGAGACAGGTGGGAGGGAAATATAAGCAGTCTTTTACAATATATCTACTATGGTAATGTTTTGCATAGATATACATGTACAACACATACTGAATTGCTTATCTTCTCAGAGGGAGTGGGTGACAAGGGAGGAAGGGAATGGATCTGAAAATCGAAGTTTTAAAATTAAATGTTTCATAAGATGTCCAGGCATTGGGGCTCAGAGATTCACCTTGCCCTAATGGCAAAGTCGAAGGGGGTATGGGAGAAGATATGGGAGAGAGCAGATTGGATGAGGGGATATCTAGTGGGACTGCTATTCTGGGGTGGTGGGTAGGGAAAAATGGGGGGAAAATGTAACTCATAATCTGGTGGAAATGAATGATGTAAACCAGAAGTTAAAGCATTTGTTTAATTAAAAAAAAAAGCAGCATTGGTGAAGGCTTCCCAGAAGTCTTCAAGACAAAAGATATGAATAAAGATTTTTTCCCTGAAAAAAAAAAGAAAGAAGGTGCTAGCTATATTCTGAAAAAGAACTGATAAATAGAAGCATATATATATATATATATGTATATACACACCCATACACACACATACATATTTGTGTCTAATGGTGGCTATCTCTAGGTGAGGAGGGGAGGGAAGAAAAAAGGAAAAAAGAAAGTGACATGATAACTTTTATACATATATATTTAAAAAGATTAGAAATTTTTGCATAATAAATGTGCAGTTTTGATGTTCAATCATCTTTTTTTCCTATTCTACTATGTTATGGAAAGGTTTGTTTTATTTCTTAAGTTCATAAATAAATAAATAAACAAACAAACAAATAAATAAGTACATACATACATAAATGGATGAATGAATGAATAAATAAATGAATAATGAAATGAAATGAAAAATGAAATATATTTTCCTCTCTCCCTTTCCCTCATATTTATCTGTTGAATGAAATGTACAGGGTATCCCAAAAGTCTGAGTACAATGTTAAGGTTTTGTAGCTTATATAACTTTAAGAACCTGAAACAGTACTAAGACTTCTGGGAGATCCTATATCTATACTCAACTCCGAGTTTGAGGGTGAGTATGAGTGTGTATGTATTCTTTTCTTGTTTGACTAGTTCAAATAAAGCAGAGTTTCAAGTGTTAGTTTCTTCCTTGACATCATCATAAACAATGAGTTGTTTAGACAATCTCCACCTTGCACATCCTGATTATGAGTTTCCTCTACTCTTCTCCCTTTCTCCCTCCTTCTACTCTATTCATTTCCCTTTCATCTTTTATCCTTCTTTTAAGATAATAAAAACATAATAAAAACTACTCTGCTCTGTCTTACTAAACTCCATCTATAACCTGTAAACAGTTTGTCCTTGTTTAGTCCCTTATGATTAGCTTTTTATGTTTCTCCTAATTTGTATTTGTATTTCAAAGTTTTTAAGCAGCTGTGGTTTTTTCATCAGTAATGCTTTTAAGTCTTTTACTTCATAGGAAAGAAGTACCTTCTTTCCCCTGTAGAATTATATTCATTTGTTGGGTAAGTTATTTTTTGTAGAAAACATTTGCCTACTGAAATATTCTATTTGAAGTTTTCTTTTCCTTTATAGTGGTGGCTGTTAAAACTTGTGTGATCCTGACTGTAGCTTCTTGGTACTTGAATCATTTCTTTTTTTTTTTTTAATTTTTATTTTTATTTTATTTTTTTTTAAACAAATGCTTTATTAACTTCTGCTTCACATCATCCACCTCCGCCAGACTTTGAGTTACAATCACCTTCCCCCCACTATTCCCCCACCCAACCTCCCAGAACAGCAGCCCCACACGACATCGCTTCCTCCAATCTGCTCCCCCCCACACCCTCTCCCATACCCCCATCGACCCTTCCATCAGAGGAAGGCGAATCCCTGTGTCCCAATGCCTGCACATCTCATCTCCCCATTACAAGCAAAAGAGCATTAATAATAGTATTTATATATATTTGAAACATTTAATCTTAAGACCTCGAATTTCAGATCCATTTCCTTCCTCCCTTGTCACCCATTCCTTCTTGGGAGATAAGTAATTCAGTATATGTTGTACATGTCTAGCTATGCAAAACATTATCATAGTAGATATATTGTACAAGGCTGCTTATAATTCCCTCCCACTCATCCCACCCCCCACCTGGTCCATTCCCTACATGATCCTGTCCCTCTTCTATAGTGGGTACTTCCAACCTCCCCTCACCCCAAGGATGCCCTCCCATCCATCATCCCTCCTCTCATCCACCTTCCCCCTATCCTGCTGCAGGTTGAGATATCCCATTTAGTATGTATGTCATTTTCTCCCTGAACCAAATTCAATGTGAATGTGGTTTTGCCTTTTTAGCCCTCCTTATTCTCCCCCTCCTTTGCAACCACTTCCCCTTGCCTCCTCCACATGGGATAGCTTACCCCACCCTGTCTCTCCCCATCTCCTCCTGCCACCCTCCTCTCTCACCTCATAATTTCATCCCTTGAGTATTCTCCCTTCCCAACAAATTCAACCTATGCCCTCCATCCATATATAACTGTAACCATATACACACACATTCACATATGTATTCATATGACCACACACCCTTCTTCCATTATTTTCATAGTGAGAAAGATATCATCAGTCACAGTTACTGCTTTTCCATATAGGAATGCAAATAGTTCAACTTTGATAAGTTCCTTTTGATTTCTTTTCCCTGATTACCTTCTCAGGCATTTCTTGCTTCTTGTGTCTGGATGTCAAATTTTCTATTCAATTCTGGTTTTTTCCTCAAGAATGCTTGAAAGTCCTCTATTCCACTGAATGACCACATTTTCCCCTGAAACAAAATACTCAGTTTTGCTGGGTAGGTGACCCTTGGGTTCATTCCCAGTTCTTTTGCCCTCTGGAATATCATATTCCATGCCCTTCTATCCCTCAGTGTAGAAGCTGCCAGGTCCTGGGCTATTCTGATTGTGTTTCCACAATATTGAAATTGTTTCTTCCTGGCTGCTTGTAGTATTTTCTCCTTGATCTGGGGATTCTGGAACCTGGCTATAATATTCCTGGGAGTTTTCTTTTTGGGATCTTTTTCAGGAGGTGATCTGTGGATTCTTTCAACCTCTATTTTGCCCTCTGGATCTAAAACATCAGGGCAGTTTTCCTTGAGAATTTCTTGAAGGGTGATTTCTAGGTTCTTTCTTTGATCATGGCTTTCAGGTAGTCCAATAATTTTTAAATTGTCTCTCCTGGATCTATTTTCCAGGTCAGTGGTTTTTCCCATGAGATATTTCACATTGCCTTCTAATCTTTCGTTTGTTTGGATCTGCTTAACAGCATCTTGATTTCTCATAAAGTCACTAGCTTCCATTTGCTCCAGTCCAACTCCGAAGGAATGAATCTCCTCAGTGAACTCCTGAGATTCCCTTTCCATCTGGCAAATTCGACCTTTCAAGGCATTCTTCTCCTCATTGCCCTTTTGGGCCTCCTTTGCCATTTGAGCTAGTCTATTTTTTAAGGTGTTGTTTTCCTCAGTCAGGCTGTTGACCCTCATTTCATACTTTTCCTGCATCCTTCTCATTTCTCTTTCTAATTTTTCCTCTACTTCTCTTATTTGATTTTTAAAGTCCTTCTTAAGGTCCTCTATGGCCTGCACCCCGCTCATGTTTTCCCCTTGGGCTTTTGGAGCAGGACCTCACAGTCCCCCTCCCGCTCTATGCCCCCAAAATAGGAGTCCAGGGCTACATCCTTCCGTTTCCTTTGCCTTGGCATGTTGCCACCCAATCGCTTGACCTCTGGGCTTGTTGCCACACTATGGCTTTAAGGCCAGATAGAGGAATTTTCGTCCCGAACGTGTGGGGGGCAACTTCCGTTTCTGGCAAGCTGTAAACCCACCCACAACCTCCACCCCAGATCACAATCCAGATCCAGGGAGGCCAAAGCAAGAGCGACCACCCCCCAAGACTGATCGCTGGATCTCCCCACGATTTGTAGGCTGGGAACCAGAGTTGCCTCTGAAAACTACAAAATGGCGTGTCTCCTCAGAGGCTTCTAGCCCCCAGGGGAGGGAGCTGACGCATTCCCCAAATACAGGTCCCAAAGTCCATAGGACACTAACCTCTTACTTTGTCCTAGGCATGTCTATGTTGATAATTCTGGAGTCGCCACAGCTCCTGGTGTTCTGGGGTTCCTCCAGCTGGCTGCTGGCCCTGCCGCCCTGGGGCTAAAACCTCGGCTCACGCGGACCTGGGCTCGGCTCGGCTCCTGCGCTCTGCGCTCTGCACGCTGCCAGGTCCCAGACCGCTGCGCTGGTCCTTCTTGCAGGGCTGCTGGGCTGTCCTCAGCGGGAGGTTAGCTTCTCTGTGTCATTCTGTGGGTGCTGGGGCTCCAGAAGTTGTTCAGAGTTCCCTTTTATGGGGGGAATCTGGGGGGAGAGAGGCTTGGACGAGCTGTTTCTACTCCGCCATCTTGGCTCCACCCCCGAATCATTTCTTTCTGGTCACATAAAATATTCTTCCTTTGACCAGAAGGCTCTGTATTTTGGCAATAATGTTTCTGGAAGTTTTTATTTTGGGTTTTCTTTCAGGATGTGACTGGTGAATTTCTCTTTTAATTTTGCCTTCTTATTCTAATATGTCTGAGCAGTTTTCATTCATGAAAAATGATAAAATATTTCTTTTTGAAAGATGATTTGATTCTTTCCTTCCTTCCTTCCATCCTTCCTTCCTTCCTTCCTTCCTTCCTTCCTTCCTTCCTTCCTTCCTTCCTTCCTTCCTTCCTTCCTTTGTTTTGCTTTCTTTCTTTCTGTCATAGTTTTCATGTAGCCCTGGGATTCTTAAATGATCTTTCCTTGATCTATTTTCCAATAGTGTTTTTGCTATGATAAAGTCAAATGATTGATTTTGTTTTAATATTTCTTGTCACATGAAGTTAACTTCTATTTGATCCATTCTAATTCTCAGGGATTTGTTGTTTAGGCAATTTCATGTGCTAAACTATATGGTCTCTTTCTGATACTTTCTTCCATGGCTTTCATTTCTGTTCCATTTTTTTTTTACTCTACCACTCTCATTCCATTTATAGGTTAATTTTTAACTCTAAAAAAAAGAAATACTAAGCCCTTGCTTTATCTCATCTAAGAACTGCTGCTAAACTTAGGTATAATAATGTTTTTCTTTGAGGCTTTGCTTGTAGATGTTTTGGAGTCAATTTTATTTTTTTTTTTTTTGCTTTTTGGTGGGGGGAAGGTAGAGCAATTGGGGTTAAGTGACTTGCCCAAGGTCACAGGGCTAGTTTTTGTATTAAGTGTCTGAGGCCAGAATTGAACTTAGGTCCTCCTGACTCCAGGGCTAGTGCTCTATTCACTGTGCTACCTAGCTGCTCCATGGAGTCAATTTTCTTCTGAATTGTGTCTTAAGTGTCCCTGTTCCCATAATAGCTTTAAATCATGGGATTTTTAAAATTGGTTTTCTTATTCTTCCAGCCTGCTTTATGATTTAGACTTCATGTTAAGGGGTGAGCTCTGCACACTTCTGGAGGCAACATCTGGGTTGACATTGTGTCCTTTAAGATCTTATCACGACTTTCTTAGTGTATTGCATTTTAGGTTATTCCTGGATCTCAGGCCAGCTTAGGCTAAGGACCTATAAGTTTTCAGTAATCCCAAAGTGATCCAGTGTGAAGTGTCATCATTACCTTGGTCCAAGCTCTCCAAGTTCCTTACCTGGGTTTGGGTCTAAGCAGATCATCTGTAGAGTTGTCTCTGGTTGAAATTTCGTTGGACGACTCCTAGATTCAGCCCCTCTCAACTAGATGTGAGGCTCTGCTTATTCAGAGTGACAGAACTTCAGGCTCCTCTTTGATATGGTATTTTGGACCTTGTTATTCCACTTCAGACTTCAGACTGATCTGGAGGTTAGAACTGATACCCATGCCCCACTGCTCTCTCAAGGTTAGAGTTACACAGCTTCTGCTTGTTGCTGAACTTGCTCCTCACTCAGTACACAGCCTGGGGCCAGCAAGCACTCCTTACCTTGGAATGCTACTCTTAGATTCAGGGCTCCTCTAGAGCTTGCCTTGGATATGTGATCTGGAACTGGGGAGTAAATGACAGAGCTGCCAGTTAGCACTTGTTCCAACTGGCTGTACAAGGCTGAGTTCCTCTCTGTGGGTCTAAGACCTGTCTTTGTCCTGATATATAGCAGCAGCAGTCTCTTTCAGTTCTTGTGCTAGAATATTCAGCATGGTTGTTTTTGGCTAGGCAGTTCTAAGGTCCACAGACACCTTTATCTGTCTCCTTATGTCAACTTGGTGTGGAAGGAAGGAAATTAGCATTTATTAAGTTCCTCCTATGTGTCAGGAACTATGTCAAGTCATTACAAGCATTTGATCCTCACAAGAACCCTGGCAGATAGGTGTTAGTATCATCTTCATTTTATATAGCTTATTTTATAGCTTTTTTTAATAGCTTAGGAAACTGAAGTGGACATAGAGGTTAAGTAACTTGCCTGGGGTCACACAGCTAGTAAGTGACTGAGGCAGAATATAAATTCAGGTCTTCCTGACTCAAGGCCCAGAACTTTAGTCACTGCCATCACCCAATTACCTGGAAAAATGTCTCACTCTGATTTTTATTGCGTTTCTCAGAACTTGGTTTACTGCATTTTTTAGATCTTTGTTGCATTGTGTTGTGGAAGAGTACTTGGCTATACTTCGTCCTGCCAATCCATCTTCTTGACTAGTCTCTTGAAGGCTATTTTTTATTGCATTCTGGGCTGATGTTTGCTATGGAGGATGTGAGTAAAAGTGAGAATGGTAAGAATTCTTCAGAATGTAGCATAGAAAAGAGAAGACAGTTCATGTGTTTAAGGATGGGAAATTTCTTCCCTAATCTTAAGGTTCTATGCATATTGAATTTCATGAATAATTTGCATTTGTTTAACAAATGAAAATTTCAGGTAGCACCTGAAAAAAAATTGTGAACACTAAGTGCAAGGATTTGAAATTATCCCATGCAAGGTTACCTTTTCAATCTACAAATACATGAAATAAACTCAATTTGCTCTTGTGCCTGACTGCAAAGCCGTGGTAAGCATTTTATTGACTGGTAAGGGGTAAATAAACCCTGATGAAAATCACCTTGGCATTTATTGAGTTTGAAGAAAGTTCTCTTGATTTAGTGATTTTTTGAATTTTTTTTCCTACATTGAGGAAAATTGTCCCACATAATTGTCATCTCTGCAAAATGCTATTGTGGGATATTATTATTTAAATGCATTTTCAATTTCATTCATATGTTTGATCCACTGACAGATCCATCTTATCACAGGTAGTATTTATGGTAGGACAACTAGAAATGGTTTGAAAGAAAAGAAAATGAGTTATTTATATTGGGTTTAAGCAGTTACATTTGATTTTCCTATATTAGAACAGTGTGGAATAGATCTAGTCTTGCAGTTATGACCTTACTAGAAAGCTTTAAGAACAAAGCTTTCTAACTATACTTAATTAAAAAGTGCATTCAGAAGCAGAATGGTACTATGGATCAAGCATTAAACTTACAGTCAGAAAAGTATGAGTTTAAACCCCCTCCTGCCACTCACTAGCTGTTTGACTCTGGTTAAGTCACTGAAAGAGCTACTAGCTGGTTTGGTGGATAGAGTACTGGACCTGAATTCATGAAGACTCATCTATTCAAATAGTTCAAACCTGGGCTCAGACACTAGCTATGTGACCCTGGCAAGTCACATAACCCTGTTTCGTCATTGTAATGGCAAGGGTAATTTGAAGATCTTCCCTGCCCCTTAATAAGCCTAAGGGAATTTGAAGACCTTCCCTGTTTTGAAGATATACCTTGCCCCCTAATAGGCTGAATGTAATCACATGGAGCCTGTGGTAGGAAGAATTTGCTGAAGGGTGGAGCAGAGCCCACAGGAAGCTGGGACTCAGAGCAGTTAGAGACAGAGGGAGGAGAGGACACACCTGAGGGAGACAGGATTGTGAGTTGGTTATTTGCCACCTGCTGTGACAGCTAGGCTTGTGTTGGTTTGTGGGAAGGCTAAAGGATGGTGTGGCTCTCTGCTACATTGTGGAGTATTAACTTCTACATTGCTATGATGGATTTGGTTTCCTGGTGTTGGAATTTGGCTTCTGGTATCTAAATAAATGTTTTGTTTCTGTCTTCTATATAGAGAATCTGTTATATTTTGTGATTAAGCACTATGCCAGCATATTTAAAGTTGGTGCTACATAAATCACTCCTGTATCTTTGCCAATAAAACCTCATATGGGCTCTGGAAGAGTCAGATATTACTGAATTAACTGAACAACAACAAAAGTCACTGAAAATTTCTAAGTTTGTCTTCCCATCTATAAAATGGAGATAATAATACCTTTAATACTTATTTCATGGGGTTACTGTGAGGATCAAATGAGAGAAAATAATTTATTCTATTATTGAATTTTATACAATTATTTTATTTTAATTTATATGTTATATAAAGACTGGTAATTACCACTAATTCTAAAAAAGGAAGACTTTCACTAAACCTTAGGCAAGTGGCTTTTCCTGGATCTCAGTTTCCCTGTGTGGTAAAAAAAGGCCTGACTATATAATCTTTCTAAGCTCCTTTCAGGTTAGAACAGTCTACCCCAAATAACAGAAAGCAATGTGGTATAGTAGAAAAAAAGCAGTGGCTCTGGAGAGTCAGAATAAATGTCTCCAAATCCCACCTCAGGTTCTCACTATTCATGGGACCATAGCAAGTCCCTTAGGCTCTCTGGGCCCCAGTTTTCACATCTGAAAAATGACAGGGATGAACTGAATGACCTCTGAAGATCCTTCCAATTCTAGATCTATAAATCCATAAAATCATAATTGAAAATTAAAGATTTGACTATTTTAGTGACACTGAAAGTTTTGACCAGAATTTCCCTCTTTCTGTATCAGGTTCCTGTACTTCATAGAAGGATTCAATGAGTCAGCTTGTGTCAGGCTGGACTAGTGATTTAGGTTCAAAAACTAGTTTAACCCTGTAAGGAAGGTGGATTTTAGTATGTATAAAGTGAATTTTTGTTATTGTTTCTTAGAGTTCAGTTTTCCAGGATCCATAGCCATAATAATCTCTTGTTCCCAGGTATTAGATATGAGTTCCCAAAATTATGATTCAAAACATCTCTACCACACTTTTGAAGCACTATATAATGATAAGTAATATAAATATCCACCGTGACTTCACAATGAGATATAGGGATGAGGTGATGTAAATTTGTGAGGCTATTGCTGGCAATATGCCTTTTTTTGTCTGTTGCCCCTGTAAAGCAGGTGGGCAATGGTCGAGGAGTGGGGAACCTCAGGGTTGAATGCACAAAAGCTGTGTGTGCCTCAACTGGTCCCCAGTGAGGTTTGAGGGGATTTAGGGGGATGCACAAGTTGTGCCTATCTTGACTGACCCCATTGACATGTAGGAGTTTAGCTGCTCCCTGTGAGGAGGGTGATTAGGGAATGCTGTAGGAATTTGTCCTCCCATTATCAGCAACCTCTTCTGAGAAAGTTAGACTGGAATAAAATAAGATTGTTAAGCCCTTCTTAGTGTTTTTTCCTGTCTGACCAGATCAAGAGTGAACCTGTGCTAACAGCCCTCTGGTGTGCTGTGTTTATTTGTCTTACAGCCCCCAAAATAGCATGGAACAATTATTAGGCAATGAGACAGCATTGATTCAGTTGGGTGCAGCATTCTTGCCTCTGCATTTGCTGTGGTGGCACGCCTGAGGAGCTCCTGACTCCTCATGCACTGGGCTTTTGTACTTGGTCATTGGGACACTACAAGAATGTTTCCAACTTTAGTTCCCTGGACCAGTTAAGTTTCAGGGATGGTTTCCTTACCTTTTTGGAAAAAGCTTGTCTAGTCTATATGTCTTAGTGGGTTTTGTTCCTAGCACAGATGAGATCAATCAGCAAGAATCCTGTTATGGGGGTGGCTAGGTGGCACAGTGAATAGAGCAAGCCTTGGAGTCAGGAGGAACTGAGTTCAAATCTGGCCTCAGATACTTAACATTTACTAGCTGTGTGACCTTGGGCAAATCACTTAAACCCAATTGCCCTGCCTTGCCCCCTCCAAAAAGCAAAAAAAAAAAAAAAAATCCTATTATGCTTCCTAAAGAAGGTGATGCTTGAACTTCACCTTGAATGAAATAGGGCACTTCATGAGGCAGAGATGAGGAGGCAATGCAATCTAGGCATGTGGAATGGACAACAAAAATGGCTTAGAGATGGGAAATGAAACACTGTGAGGAAGAAAGAAGGTCGTTATGATTGAACCACAGACAGCAGAAAAAGGATTCACATATAATGAGACTGGGAAGATAGGTTGTGAAGGGGTTTAAAACTCAAGCAGAAGAAGCAGTGGGGGTTGGGAGGGCAGGGCCAAGATGGCAGAGTAGAAACAGCACTTCCCCAGCCCTCTAGCCAAGACAACTTCAAAATTATGTAAAAGGGGTCTCTGAACAACCTCTGGAGCTCCAACACCCACAGAATGACACAGAGAAGCGAACCTCCCATTGAGGACAGCCTGGCAGCCTGGCAAGGAGCAGCCAGCGCAGCTCTCTAGGAGCCAAGCCCAGGACCACATGAGTCAGAGGTTTTAGCCCAAGGGTGGCCAGAACAGCAACCAGCTGGAGGGACCCCAGAACACCAATAGCTGTGGCTTTTCCAGAATTACCAAGACATAGTTGCCTAGGAACAAAGTGAGAGATTAGTGCCCTATAGACTTTGGGACCAGTATTTGGGAATGCATCAGCTTCTTCCCCTGGGGGTGAAAAGCCACTGAGGAGCCATGGCACAGCCACCATTTTGCAGCTTCAGCTCCTGGCCTGCAGACTGTAGGGGGATCTGGCAATGAGTCTTGGGGGTAATTGCTCTTGCTTTAACCTCCCTGGATCTGGATTGTGGTCTGGGGTGGAGGTCTTGGGGTGTGTGTGTCCAGTTTGCCAGAGTGTGTGGGGGCTTCAGGGAGGGCACCCAACTAATACCTCTGGCAGCTGAGACCTCCCCAGCATTTAGGATGGAAGTTTCCCTGGCTGGTAGCAGAGTCCTACTGTGACAACAAGCCCAAAAGTCAAGTAACTAAGTGGCAACATGCCTAGGCAAAGAAAACAAAATAAAAAGAAAAGTTCAACATTAGACTCCTATTTTGGGGGCAAAGAGGATTGAAGCATGGAACAGGAGGAGGACTGGGAGGTCAGAACTCCTGCACCAAAAGCCACAAATGAAAACATCAGCTGGTTACAGGCCATAGAGGAGCTTAAGAAGGATTTTAAAAATCAAATAAGAGAAGTGGAGGAAAAATTGGGAAAAGAAATGAGGACACAGGAAAAGTATGAAATAAGAGTCAATAGCCTTACTGGAGAAAATAAAACCTTAAAAAATAGACTAACTCAAATGGCAAAAGAGGCCCAAAAAGGCAATGAGGAGAAGAATGCCTTAAAAATCTGTATTTGCCAGATGGAAAAACAATCTCAAAAGCTCACTGAGGAGATTCATTCCTTCAGAATTAGACTGGAGCAAATGGAAGCTAGCGACTTTATGAGAAATTAAGATGCTGTTAAACAGATCCAAGCAATTGAAAGAATAGAAGGCAATGTGAAGTATCTCATGGGAAAAACCACCGACCTGGAAAATAGATCCAGGAGAGATAATTTTAAAATTATTGGACTACCTGGAAGCCATGATCAAAGAACCTAGAACTCATCCTTTAAGAAGTTCTCAAGGAAAATTGCCCTGATGTTTTAGACCCAGAGCGTGAAATAGAGGTTGAAAGAATCCACAGATCACCTCCTGAAAAAGATCCCAAAAAGAAAACTCCTAGGAATATTATAGCCAGGTCCCAGAATTCCCAGATCAAGTAGCAAATACTACAAGCAGCCAGGAAGAAACAATTTCAATATTGTGGAAATACAATCAGAATAGCCCAGGACCTGGCAGCTTCTACACTGAGGGATTGAAGGGCTTGGAATATGATATTCTGCAGGGCAAAGGACCTGGGATTAAAACAAAGAATCACCTACCCAGCAAAACTGAGTATCTTGTTTCAGGGGAAAATATGGTCATTCAGTGGAATAGAGGACTTTCAAGCATTCTTGAGGAAAAAACCAGAGTTGAATAGAAAATTTGACATTCAGACACAAGAAGCATGAGATGCTTGAGAAGGAGTGGGTGACAAGGGATGAAGGGAATGGATCTGGAATTCGAAGTTTTAAAATTAAATGTTTCAAATATATATAAAAAAAGAAGAAGCAGCAGGAATTCACTGAAGGGAAGTGAGGTGGTTATATCTGAGCTCAAAGAAAATCATTTTGGTAGTTATTTGAAAGATGGACTAAAGTGGGTAGAGACTTGAAGCAGGAAGACAAACTAGGAGGCTGGTGAAATGTTCCAGGTGAGAGGTGTTGAAGGCCTGAATTAGAGTGATAGCTCTAATTTTAACGAAGCTTTTTTTTTTTTTTTTACTACATTAAACTGAAATTTCCTTCTGTGTTTTCTTGCCCTTTAGTTCTCCCTCTAGGTCAGGGTTTATTAACTTTTTCTATCATAGATCCCTTTGGTAGCCTGGTGAAATCTATGGACCCCCTCTGAAAATAATGTTTTTAAATGCATAAAATAAAAATAAATAGGATGACCAAGGAAACCAATTATTTCGAAATAAAGATTTATGTTTCCCACCCAAGTTCATGAACTTGGATGAAATAAGCCCATGTCAACAACCTCCATTACGGAGACAACCAAGTAAAAGAAATCAAATCTCTTTTCTATCCTATAAAACCTTTCTTCTCCAGGCTAAACATCCCTAATTCCTTCAATTTTGCAGGGTACAGTAAGAAGAGTTCCCTGCCCCCACTCTTTCTAGGTTGCCCCCTTCTATATGTGCCCCAACTTAATCAGTGTCCTTCCTAAGAAATGATGCTCAAAGGAGAGCATAATATTTCAAGTGTGTCCCCACTAGGCTAGAATTACAATTTCCCTCATTCTGGACATTATGTGTCTATTAATACAAATGACAAAAGTGTATTACAGTGGATAGATAGCTATCTGCAAAGTGAGAAAAACCTGGGTTCAAGTCCTACATCTGATGCTTATTAACTGGGTGGCCTTGGTTAAGTTATTTGCACTTTCAGTACTCTCTGCAACTCTCTACTAATATAAATTGCCAAGAAAGTGCTAATCTATGTTAGTAGAAGGAGTTGTTACCCACATCCAGGAATGTACTGGAGCCCACCTGAAAAGGCTCATGAGAGATGATTATTAAATTTTCAGAATGAGGGTTTTACATCTTGGAAAGTGGCAAATGCTACAAGTCAGAAATTGATTTATTATTTTATTGCTTGTCTAGACTTAAGAGAGTGATGGAGAAAATATTAATAATGCAAATTAAATTTAAAAGCATGTCTTACATACATTTTTTCCCCATAGAGCCAGTTGATAAAAATTTACCAACATATTCCTGCCTATACCAATGAAATCACAGGACCAGTCTCTAGACTTAAAATCACTTAGTTTTTCTGGCAGCCACATCAGTCAGTGGCTGTTATTCTAATACTAATCTTGGCCCAACAGCTTTCTAGTTTTCTCAGGAATTCTTGTCAAACAGAGAATTCTTCTTTCAAGTAAATTATGATTTCCATTTTATCAAACAATAGGTCACTGTTTCTGATTATTCCTTATCTAAATCTTCAACACTGATTTACTTTCCTATTTCATAAGCAGTACTAAAAAGTTTTTCTTTTAATTTATTTATTTACTTTTAGTTTACAACATTCAGTTCTATAATCCCTTGAGTTCAAAATTTTCTCCCCTTCCCCCTCCTCATCCTTCCCCACATGGCGGCATGCAATCCTATATAGGTTCTACAAATACCTTCACATTAAACATTAGTCAAGTAGTAAAGAAAAAATTATAACCAATGGAGTGAACTAGAAAGAAGGAGTGAAACAAAACTAAACACAAAAGAGAGAGAGCAAGTAGTTTGCTTCAATCTGTATTCAAACTCTGTAGTTCTTTTCTCTGAATGTGGATACTCTTTTCTCTGGATGTGGATATTCCTTTCCTCCCTGAGTCCTTTGGAGTTGTCTTATAACCTTGCATTGCCGAGAGGAGCCCAGTCTATCAAAGTTAGTCATCACACGTATGATGTATCTGTAATTGTGTACAAATTTCTCCTGGTTCTGCTCACCTCACTCAGCATCAGTTTATATAAGTCTCTTCAGGTTATTATGAAGTAAGTCTGCTCCTCATTTCTTATAGCACAATAGTATTCCATTACATCTATATACCACAACTTGTTTAGCCATTCCCCAATTGATGGGCATCCCCTTGATTTCCAATTCTTTGCCACCACAAAAAGAGGTGCTATAAATATTTTTGTATATACAGGTCCCCCTCCCACTCTTTGGGATATAGCCCTAGAAGAGATATTGCTGGTTCAAAGTGTATAAACTTTTTAAAATAACCCTTTGGGCATAAGTATTAAAACGTTTTGATTCATAATATCATTTTTGATATGTGATCTCCCATCCTAGTTTTTTTTTTCCTTTTGAGATTCTAGATCTTCTGTTTCTCCAAGTGAATTTTGTCACTATTTTGTTCATCCCTATTAAGTCTCCCTTTGGTTGCTAGATCCTATTTTTTGTAAACTCAAGTGAGCTCATCATGATTTTTCTTTTCCAGTAGCTCACAAACTATCCCTTAAATACCAGGAATATTGCCAGGAACCAGACTTAGGCTCCCTGACTTACAGTTTAAAGAATCCATATATATATATATATATATATATATATATATATATATTTAAACTTTTTTAAAAGCCCATCGACAAGGCTTTTTTGTTTGTTTGGTTTTTGCCCTTTAAAATATTTGCCTGGGTTGCTGTTGTGCAAACTGTTTCCCAAAAATGTTTGGCTCATTGGTCCTGTTAAGACATAGCCATGACCCTAATGTTTCTATGTGGCAGTAATAAGAGAAATAAGAGGAGTGCTTTAAAGTTTTCAAGGTGTTTTACATACATTATCTTGTTTTCAACTCATGCTATTTTTATTCTGATTGCATAGATGAAGAAATCAAGTCTCTGAGAGGCTGGGTAAATCACCCATGGTCCCGGTGGGCTATAAAACCAGGTCTTCCTGACTCCAAATCCAACATTCTCTCCATTACAATTGAATGGCACTAACATGAGCCTGCTTCTTTCTGTGTTGGTTGTCAGCAGGCTCAGTTTCTACTCAGCATGCTACTGATTTGGCCTTTTTTGGGTGATGATTATTTCGCCAGTGAAACAGCCCAAAGTGAGGGATCTTAATGTAACAATTTACTTCTCCATGTGGTGAGGTTGTAGCTTTGTAATCACAAAAAACTGTGTGATTCTAATCTAACCCAAGAAGATTTAATCTTAAATTGTTTTGATAATTTAAATTAGATACTACTTACATTTAGATTCTGAGCATTTAAACATTAAATTCAAATAGCTTTCAGCTATATAAAGAGAATGTAACAAAGAATAATGGAAATAAAGCAAAGGAAATTTGGATTAAATATCTAGGGAAAACCTCCAAACAGTTAGATATATTAGATTGTCGATTTGTCTCTCGAGGGATGTGGTAGAAGCCCCATTGCTTGAATCACTTAAAATTCTAAACTTGACTAGACTAAACTCTGGGGACTATACTATTGGGAGCAATCATGGTTTGACAGGGAGTGGACTGAGAGTTCTTTTCCAATTCTAATTGCCATGATTCTATGTAATTCAATTTGAAGCAACTGAGCCAGTCTAATTCACAAAGATTCTGTTTTTACTAACCCACTCATTTTAACTGTCTCTGATATCTCTGTCCTTTTAAAGAGAGGGGGGAGTTTTATTCTTAGACTTCGCTCAAAACATTTTTGAGGTATTTTATTTATTCTCTCTCTCTCTCTCTCTCTCTCTCTCTCTCTCTCTCTCTCTCTCTCTCTTCTCTCTCTCTCTTCCTCCTCCTTCTTCTCTCTCCTTCTACTCCTTCCTTTCCCTTTCTTGTCTCCCTCTCAACATCCCTTCTCCTTCTTTCTCTTCCCCAAACAGAGAATTATGAGAACTGCATCAATTTTCTAGCCCAATAGTTATTATCATCTTAAAAAAAGAGCCCTCCTCCACATGTAGCAAGAGGCATTTGCACGTTTTGAGGGGCCTTGCCTTGTGTGGTTCAAAGGGAGGCAATGTAGATATCTCTAGCTTCTCCTCCCACTTTTTTCTAAGAGACTTTAATTCCTTCTAAGAGAGGAAACAGGAAATTGGGTGGGAGACTACTCTCCTCTCTTAAGAGAGAGTACTGGGCTAGAAGTATATCTACCTGCTCCCTTAAATACTGTTAGTCTAGGAGATATAACCAGATGCCATCTAATTTCTGATTGCTTTGTCATTTGGGGGGAGGAAGGAGGACCCCAAACTCTATATACAAGGCTTGATGTCTTTCCCATCCAATACCAGTTTCACAGTGAACATAGTAAACAGCAAAGGAAACCCATTATCCAAATCAGTAGCAAAACAGAAATCAGAGAAGATATCTATCTATCTTATCTATCTATTTATCTATCTATCTATCTATCTATCTATCTATCTATCTATCTATCTATCTATCCCAAACAATACAATGAAGGTGTCCTCCCATTGGGAGCAAGCTCAACCAAGAAAGGGGAAACTCCATGAAGTCTCTTGTCTAGCAAACTGAGAATAGGGATACGATGGAGACTGCTAGTTCCAGCCTTGTCATTCTAGAGTCTTCTACTTCAGCAACCTGCAGTGGGGTTGGCTTCTCCTGTTTTCCCTCTTGAAGCTGGAACCCGGAAACCAGAAATAACTAAAGTGACTGGAGGCTTAAAGACTTGAAACCTGATAAGCTTGCTGTAATGAGTATCAAAAGGAACTGGTAAAAACTGCAGTTCTCTTTCTTTTCTCCAGCTCTGCCTTGCCCCTTATGCAGAGCAGGGTTTTCATCTCTGCAAATAAGGAGAGAGGCTTTGGGATAGGGATTAAATAATCATCTAGGGCAGTTAGTAAGTTAAGGGTGAAGGTTAACGAAGAGAGGATTTCACGCTGGTCACTGTAAAGGCTCCCAGGAGGTCAATTCAGAATGATCTGATTGAAATGTGGCTAAGAAATATTGTCAATTTGTGGCTAATACCCTTATTAATTTCTAGGATAGCAGCAATAGTCAAGCTTGACTAAGGCTACTGGGGCTGACAACTTGTATTAATCTCTCTGTCTCATCAGCCATTTGGGTTTGTTTGGGGCTCATTGCTCTGGGGATCCTGACTCCCCAACAGAGAAATTAGACTGTCCAGCACTTCATTCTACCATGACTTCAGATTTCTGAGGAATGTTGCTTATTATAGAGTCCAGGGTTTCCCTCCAGCAAGGGAATAAAGTAAACATGTGCAAAAATGAAACAGGTATGGAACAGATAGTTTATCCCCACACAAAAAGGAAATGCTAATTAAGATTTATAGAATGATAAGAAAGTACCAGTAGTACAGTTAGTACAGAGTGTCCCTCCTGTTCTTCCACAATCTCTCCAGCAACAAAGCTTGTGGTATTTAATTATTCTTGCCCATTTGATGGTTTGAAATGGAGCTTCTAAGTTGTTTTAATTTGTATCATTTTTATTAGTGAAGTTGATTTTTTAAATGTGATTATTGCCTTCATCATTAAGAATTAGGTAGATCAGATGGATTAAGAACTGATCTGATGAATATATGTGAAGAGATAGCTGTTGCCTTGGAGGGATGTTTCTATGGAGTGCCTCAAATATTTGTCCTTGAATTTGTATTATTCAACATTTTTATCAATTATTTAAATACGAGTGTAAAAGGCTTGGCTGTCAAAGTTATAGATATACAAGAAGGTTCAAGATATAACTAATATGTTTGATGACAGAGTCAGGGTCCATACACTCTTGACAGGATAGAATGATGGGCCAAATCTTAGAAATTAAAACTAAATAAATATATAGGTACAGTCTTACAGTTGGTTTGATAAATCAACTACACATGTTCAAGATGGGGGAGGCATAGCTAGAAAACATTTCATCAGAAAAAGATTCGGAAATATTAGACTACAAGCTCAATATGAGTCAACAGTGTGATATGGTAACCAATAAATTTAATGCTAGCATAGGCAATATGATGTGAATCCTCAAAGGATATGTGATTTCATGCATGTGGGAGAATTCCAGGTGGGGGAATTTCCTTTAACAATACAGATTGCAACCCATCTGTATCTTATTAGATAAGTCCTATGGGATTTCTTGAGACTCTCAGAGGATAAGTAACTTTCTCAGGGTCACACAGCTATTAAGTATCAGAGGTGATCTCTGAACCCAGATCTTCCTAATTCTAAGAAATTCATTCTCTCTACTGTACCATGTTGCCTCTGCATACACTATTAAAAGAGGTTAAATATGAATGAAAGTGATAGCCCCTCTATATTTTTCCTTGCTTGGGCCACACCTGGTATATTATGTTTAATTCTGGCTGCTACATTTTAGAAAGGACATTGTAAATTGGAGTACATTCAAAATAGGAGTGACCCAGATGGTAAATGAGAATTGACTGAAGAAACATTTTATCCTGGAGAAGAAATAGAGAAACAATGATAATCTTTAGGACTGCTATATGGAAGAAAGATTTGACTTATTATGTTTGGTCTTAGAGAGTAGAACTGGGAGCAATGGGTGAAAATGGTGAAAAAGCAGATTTCAACTCATCAACATCAAGGGAAACATCTCTAACAACTGGTTCAATCCAATAGTGGAATGAGCTACTTTGGGGTTTTCTCTCATTAGAGGTTCTCAAGTGACTCCTAGATAACTGCTTTTTAAAATTATACTTTAGAAGCGATGGGTTTGGGTAGAGGTTGCATTACAAATCATCTGAGATATCTTCCAACACTGATATTTTGTAGTAATACTATTTCCTCTCCTATTCTGTCCTTCATCTCTATCAATTCTATCCCTCCCCAGGACCACTCTTCTACCAAGTCTCCTATCCTCTTTAACTATGGTACATAGTTGGAATTGGAATTTCTATTGTACTTCAAATTAACCTCCCTCCATCATTTGCATTAACTGAAATCTGACATCCATTAGGATATCACATCTGTCTGAACTCTCTGTAAGGGAGAATGATACTCCTCACGATCCTCCTGACTTGTGGAACTTGGATCACAGAATGACAGAATTTGAGTGCTGAAAGGAACTGCAGTGACTATCTATTCCAATCCATAAGCAAGAGGAAAGTTCACTATAACATACTTGAAAAGTGATCTTCCCACCTCTCTTCAGAGACTTTCAAGGAGGTAACCCAGGATTTCTCAAACACATCTAGTTATTGTCCTTTTGCACAACTCCAGTTGGAAAGTTTTTACAGATATCAAGTCTAAAATTATCTCTTTGAAGCTTCCATCCATTGTTCACTGTTCTTCCATCCTATACCAAAAAGAACAAGACTAATCCCCCTTTCACATGACAGCCCTTCAAATATCTGTCCTGTGCCACCAGAGTATCTCCTTCTTTGTCCTAAACATGCTCAGTCCTTATAGGAAATGGATTCAAGGCCTTTCAAGATCTTGGTCACCTTCCTGTAGATCAGGGATGGGGAACCTAAGGCCTCGAAACCACATATGACCATAAGACCTTGGGCTTCCCATCCATGTTCTAGAGTCTCTTTCCAGTTTACCAATGTCCTTCTTCTTTTTTTTTTGCTATTTCTTTTTTTTTAAACAAATGCTTTATTAACTTCTGTTTTAACTTCATTTCTGCCAGATTTTGAGTTACAATTATTTCCCCACCCCCTGTTTTTCCCCTACCCACCCTCCCAGAATAGCAGTCCCACAAGATATTGCTTCCTCCAATCTGCTCTCTCCCATATCTTCTCCCATACCCCTTCTACTTTTCCATTGGAGGAAGGTGAATCTTTGTGTCCCAATGCCTGCACATCTTATCTCCCAATTACAAGCCAAAGAGTATTAATAATAGTATTTATATATATTTGAAACATTTAATCTTAAGACCTCGAATTTCAGATCCATTCTCTTCTTCCCTTGTCACCCATTCCCTCTGGAAAGATAAGTAATTCAGTATATGTTGTACATGTCTAGCTATGCAAAACATTACCATGGTAGATATATTGTACAAGGCTGCTTATAATTCCCTCCCACTCATCCCACCCCCCACCTGGTCCATTCCCTACATGATCCTGTCCCTCTTCTATAGTGGGTACTTCCAACCTCCCCTCCCCCCAAGGATGCCCTCCCATCCATCATCCCTCCTCTCATCCCCCTTCCCCCTATTCTGCTGCAGGTTGAGATATCCCATTTAGTATGTATGTTATTCTCTCCCTGAACCAAATTCAATGAGAATGTGGTTTTGCCTTTTTGCCTTCCTATTCTCCCCCTCCCTTGCAACCACTTCCCCTTGCTTCTTCTACATGAGATAGTTTACTCTACCCTGTCTCTCCCCATCTCCTCTTGCCACTTTCCTCTCTCACCTCATAATTTCACTCCTTGAGTATCCTCCCTTCCCAACAAATTCAACCTATGCCCTCTATCCATATATAACTGTAAACATATATACACACATTCACATATGTATTCATATGACCATACACCCTTCTTCCATTATTTTCATACTGAGAAAGATTTCATCAGTCACAGTTATTGTTTTTCCATATAGGAATGTAAATAGTTCAACTTTGATAAGTTCCTTTTGATTTCTTTTCCCTGATTACCTTCTCAGACATCTCTTGCTTCTTGCATCTGGATGTCAAATTTTCTATTTAACTCTGGTTTTTTCCTCAAGAATGCTTGAAAGTTCTCTATTCCACTGAATGACCATATTTTCCCCTGAAACAAAATACTCAGTTTTGCTGGGTAGGTGACCCTTGGGTTCAGTCCCAGCTCTTTTGCCCTCTGGAATATCATATTCCATGTCCTTCAATCCCTTAGTGTAGAAGCTACCAGGTCCTGAGCTATTCTGATTGTGTTTCCACAATATTGAAATTGTTTCTTCCTGGCTGCTTGAAGTATTTTCTCCTTGATCTGGGGATTCTGGAACCTGGCTATAATATTCCTGGGAGTTTTCTTTTTGGGATCTTTTTCAGGAGGTGGTCTGTGGATTCTTTTAACCTCTATTTTCCCCTCTGGATCTAAAACATCAGGGCAATTTTTCTTGAGAATTTCTTGAAGGGTGATTTCTAGGTTCTTTCTTTGATCATGTCTTTCAGGTAGTCCAATAATTTTTAAATTGTCTCTCCTGGATCTATTTTCCAGGTTAGTGGTTTTTCCCATGAGATATTTCACATTGTCTTCTAATCTTTCATTTGTTTGGATTTGCTTAACAGCATCTTGATTTCTCATAAAGTCATTAGCTTCCATTTGCTCCAGTCTAACTCTGAAGGAATGAATCTCCTCAGTGAGCTTTTGAGATTCTTTTTCCATCTGGCAAATTAGACTTTTTAAGGCATTCTTCTCCTCATTGCCCTTTTGGGCCTCCTTTGCCATTTGAGTTAATCTATTTTTTAAGGTGTTGTTTTCCTCAGTCAGGCTGTTGACCCTCATTTCATACTTTTCCTGCATCCTTCTCATTTCTCTTCCCAATTTTTCCTTCACTTCTCTTATTTGATTTTTAAAGTTCTTCTTAAGGTCCTCTATGGCTTGCAAACCACTCATGTTTTCCCCTGGGGCTTTTGGAGCAGGACTTCTTACCTCACAGCCCTCCTCCTGCTCTATGCTTCGATCCTCTTTGCCCCCAAAGTAGGAGTCTGAGGTTGCATTTTTCTGTTTGATTTGTTTCCTTTGCCTTGGCATGTTGCCACTTAATTACTTGACTTTTGGGCTTGTTGCCACAGTATGGCTCTGCTGCCAGACAGGGGAATTTCTGTCCCGAATGTGTGGGGGGACAACTTCTGTTCCTGGCAAGCTGGAAACCCACCCACAACCTCCACCCCAGATCACAATCCAGATCCAGGGAGGTTAAAGCAAGAGCTATTACCCCCCCAAGACTGATCGCTGGATCTCCCTACAGTTTGCAGGCCAGGAGCTGGAGCTGCCTCTGAAAACTACAAACTGGCATGTCTCCTCAGCGGCTTCTAGCCCCCAGGGGAGGAAGCCAACACCTTTCCCAAATACTGGTCCCAAAGTCCATAGGGCACTAACCTCTTACTTTGTCCTAGGCATGTCTATGTTGATAATTCTGGAGTCACCACAGCTGCTGGTGTTCTGGGGTCCCTCCAGCTGGCTGCTGGCCCTGCCGCCCTGGGGCTAAAACTGAGACTCAGGTGGACCTGTGCTCAGCTCCCCACTCTGGTCCTTTCTGCAGGGCTGCTGTGCTGTCCTCAGCGGGAGGTTAGCTTCTCTGTGACGTTCTGTGGGTGCTGGGGCTCCAGAAGTTGTTCGGAGTCCCCTTTTACATAGTTTGGAGGTGATCTGGGTGGAGAGTGGCTTGGACACGCTGTTTCTACTCTGCCATCTTGGCTCCGCCTACCAATGTCCTTCTTAAACTATAGCGACCAGAATTGAATAAAATATTTCCAGGTAAGGCACAATACAATCAGAGTATACTGGATACATCGCCTCCCTAATTCCTAGAAATTATCTGCTCTTCATGTAACCCAATACTGCATTAGCTTTTTTTTGGATTCTGCATAATACTACTTGCAACATACTAAAAACCCCAGATTATTTTTAGAATCATTTCCTGACCATGGCTTTTCTATCATATTCATGAGGTAACATTTTCTACTTGTGGCTATTCCTATAGAATTTCATCTTATCAGATTCAGCTCAATATTGTAGTCTATCTAGATATTTTTGGATCCTGACTCTGTCACTTGGTAGATTAGCTTTCCCTTCCACCTTTGTTTCTTCTGCAAATTCTCTAAGTATCCCATCTATACTTTTATCCTAGTCATGGATAAAAGTGTTAAATAGCACAGAGTCAAGATCCCTTTCTCACTGGAGACCTTCTGCTATACTGATAATGTGTTGTCAACAATTATTCATTGAACCTATCCATCAGACCAATTCTGTACCCATATTGTTTTATAATCCATATGTCCCCATCTTCTCCATGAGAAAAGTATGATATGCTTTCTCAAAAACTTTTCAAGAATCTAGGCAAACTATACCTACAGAATTCTTCTTACCTCCTACATTAGTAATCCTGTAAAAAAAAAGAAATGAGATTTTAAGAAGGGAGCCATCATCATCTTCAGAAGTATTTGGACAAATACACATTAGAAACATTACTCTTCTTTACTTACAAGTTTTGCTGCAGGATATAGTAAGGTACAAGGTGTCAGATATACTTAAAAAGAGATGACCTCATTTAATATCTTTCCTTCTCTCCCTCTCATTACTTTGTCAGATATTTGAATTATAGTTTATTTTTAAAAATTCCAGTTCTTTTATCAACATGAAAATTCAGTCCTAAATATAAGAACAATGTTCATTTTCTCAGTTTTGTTTAATTTGCTTTCAGAATCAGGTGAGGTTTAGCAACTGGAAACACTATGCCGTATTACACATTATTGTCTATTAATTGGATATTTTCAATGAGATGTCCTAAAGGAATATTAAAGTCAATATGTCCAAATGGCATCCCCTCAGAACCACATAATAATCCCCCCTCAAATTGTGTGAGTATTTTATATATATTCTGTATATACTTAATGATAAACATGTATTTCACCAGTAGAATACAAGCTTGTATTACTGTCTTACTTTTGAAACTTGAAACTGTCTTACTTTTTTGGTATGTGTACCCTCAGCACTAACAGAGTCCTTAGCATGTTGTAGGCAGTTTTAAAGAGTTTGGTGATGGATAAGATCCCCAGATCCCAGAGTAGAAGGAACCTCAAAGATAATTGAATCCAACCTATGCCTGATTAAGAATTTCATCTGCAGCGTTCTTAATAATATTCCTTCATTTGAACCTTTTAAGGTAGTTCCTTCTATTTTTGTATAGTGCTAATTATCAGGAAGCTTTTCTTTCTAGCAAACCTCAATTTGCCTCTTGCAGCTTTCATTTATTGCTCCTATTTCTGCCCACTAGGGTAGCAGAACAAGTGAAGTTCTCTTACACATGACAACTCTTCAGTACTTGAAGATAAGGGTCATGGCCCCCAGAAGTCTTCTCTTTTTCAGGCTAACTTTGCCCATCTCCTTCAACAACTTCAGTACTTGCCTCCTACTCTTCCTCTCTACTTCAGCACTTGCCATCATTCTTAGCATCATTCCATATGTATCTTGGTAACTCTTAGAATATTATGTCCTGACATCACAGTTTCTTTACCACCATCTCTTAAAATTTCCATATTACATAACACTACAACATTACCAGAAAGTGTGATGCTCCCAGAATCCTGAGTTCCTAAATTCTATTTTCTAATCTATCTCCTATCTATTCACTTCTCCCATCTATTCCCTTAGGAGTAACCATGTCTTCTGGTTGGCAAATACCTCCTTACTGTCTGTCTTACCAATTATGGCTCCCACTGGTACCCTTGCAAGTGGTCACCCACTTTAGTGGTTTGGTTCAGTAGCAATAAATTTTAGATTCTTTGCTCTCTTGACCTTCCACTATTTTGATAAGGCAATGAGGCTGACCCCAGCAAAGTCTTATTATCATATTGCTCGAAACACTAAGCACCGTGATTGTTGAGTAATATTGGAACAAATTTTTAAATTAAATTGGTTTCATTCATTATAAAATTATACTAAATAACCTCATTTAAACCTTTGCTTACTTTTTGCTTACATTATTGTAATATTGTATTATAGTTGGTCTTCCTGCTTCTACTCCTCCCCCTCTATAACTCATTATGCACACATTATTTTACCAAATTGATATTGCTAAACTACAGGTTTGACCATGTCACTTCACTGCTTAAGAATGGCTTGCTATTGCCTATAGAATAGGCAACTCTGTTTGCTATTTAAAACCCTTCATAGTTTTACTTTAGGCTTTCTTCCCAGACATTTCAAATTACTGCTCTTCCTGTGCTCTAGGCCTACTGACTATTCTCAAAATTAAACATTCCACCTCTCACCACCATGTTTTTGCATAGGCTTCCCTCATGACTGAAAGGAGCTCTTTCAGCAATGCTTCTTCAACTGTGGGTCATGACCAAGGGGTCCAGAAAAATTTGGCAACAGCAAAAGCCTTCTGAACATGCAACAACCAAAAATTAATTCAAAATCAAATATATAAGGAATTAAATGTGTTCTGGCAGCATTTGCCAAAGATATATCACACAACTTCATCATAGCTTTGGTTCTGAACACAAAGCATGTGCACTTTGAACTGTGCATGCCTTCAGGCTGCTGAAATGTGAAATGGGGTCAAGAGTGGAAAAAGTTTAAGAAGGCTTGCCTTAGACATCCTACTAGAACCTTTCCTAAAGTCCCTGCTTCAAGGGCTTTCTGTAGTCAGTTCCAGAAAGCTTACAAATCTGGGCTTGATTTATCGTTTTGTGGATTGTCTAGACTTAAGAAAATGATGTTACTAATGCAGATAAAATTTAAAAGTGTGTTGTACATACTTGGTTTTTCTCCCAAGTTGCTTACCAGCACATCACTTTCCTAATTGTTAGTACTTTCTCTGTTCAAATTTTAGCATATTACTACTTATCTATGTACATGTTCTATTCATACTGTAGAATGTAACTACTTGAGAGCATAAAATGTTTTTTGTTTTATCTCTGTATCTGTTGTTCATAGGACTTAATGAATGCTTATTGGATTTAAATAATATGTAAGCATTTACTTTATTCTATATCCATTTATAGCAATAATATTATCATCATTATTATATTAATTTAGAATGTATTGTATTATAAGTAATTTTTGCATTTGAATTACTTTATGTCTTCAATTAGAATGCAAGCTTCCTGATGGAAGGGATTAAATCTTACCCCCTTTTTGGGGAGTACCTTCCCCTCAATCAGTTTTCCTCTGTCCTCTCCAAAACTCATTCAGATTAGTATGCTGCTTTGAACACAAGACTGAATGACTAATTGATGGTCAATTACTAAACTTTTTATATGGAAGGCATCTCTTAATATGACAAAAACAATTTGAAAGAAAGGTCTTGGCAAAGCATTTTGTAGAGTGAAATGAAATTTCCTTCCACATAAGAAAGAAAAATGGGCTTACTACTCCCATGAACTCCCAAAAATGTGTTTGCTAGTGTGAAGAAATTGCCTCAGAGAAAAATATTCAAGAGTCTTGTAGTTAGCCAGGCCAAGTATTTAAAACAAATGTTCCTCTACTTGATATTCTAATATATCTTGTCAAATCTATTGTTAAAAAAAAAAATAACCTACCACTTAAGTGGATTAGAACCACTTTTGAAAAGATGTTATTTCAAGAGATATTTTGCTGGAGGAGAGGGTAGGGGTAAGAAGAAATATAAAAACATCTGAAAAGATCAAAATGAACTAAATGTCTTTTTAAATTGTAATAAGGTGATTTACAAGTACTCTAATGCAGTTACTCAAGCAAGTGGAGTGAAGTGCCTTGGGCTGATGGTCTGCCCAGATACCCTGAGGTGCTGTCTAACTCAATCCATTCAGAATTAAGGTACTGAATAAGAAAAAGATGAAGAAAAATTAGAAGAAAATTTGCATTGTTCTTTAAAAGAAATTTGTTTTATCATTCTCCCAAAATCCCATTTATAAGAATCTCATTGGACAATAATTTTAAAATATAAGATATAGAAAATAATCGCAACCAAAGCACCCACATCTAAGAATTAACTGGCCTAAGAAACAAGGTAGCTACATACAATTACACCCAAAACTTGCTAAACTTATTATTTGTTGCTCCCATTAGATGGAAAAACAATATAGAAAAAGTAGTCTTTTTAAAATAAGATTTGTAGTTATTATGATAAACAACGTTGTCAAAAAAGACAAGTACAAATACCGCAAAGTTTAGATCACTCACTTTCTTGTAAGTGTAAGGTTTCTGGTGAAAATAGTTCACATCTAAAGTATGTCTTCCCTTGGGGATCACACAACTATTTAATTTTCATTCTGACACTAGGCTATTGAATTTCAGAGTTTCTATGGAGAAATGAAGTTGATGATTTCTTCCATCATCACAAAAGAAAAGTTGAGGGTTACTTTAAAAAAAAAATTCTGTTTTTGTAAGCTTTCAAGTGTTTCTTTTAAACAAGGATTTATTATTAAATGCCTTTTTATATACATACTATCCATTCTTTTATATGCAATTTCTTTCTAATTGTGAACTTAAAAATTAACACATATGAACCTTAATTCGCAAAGAAGAACAGAAATAGATTAGCACATGAAAATGTGAGATTCTGTGTAGTTTGCTTTTTTAAAAGTATATTTTTAATATGACAATAACAAGTTTTCTTGTCTGAATCCCCTTCTGAACTTTCTTCTTTTTTTCTTCCGTTATTGCTACATGGTATCATTAATGTTCTTTTTCCCCCTTCCTTATTTGTTACTTGAACTTTAGTGTTTTTTTCTTAGACCTAGAAGTTCTAGATTTTGGCCATGATGTTTTGATAATTTTCATTTTAGATCTTCTTTCAGAAGAAGACTGGTGAATTCTTTCTATTTTCACTTTGCCCTTTGGTTCTAAGAATTCTCTCCAGCTTTAATTTGTAATTTCTTGAAATATGGCATCCAGACTTTTTTGGCCATGTTCAATGATTCTTAGATTCCTCTCCTTGACCCATTTTCAGTCAGATTCTTATTGTAATATTCTTTGTATTTTGTTCTCTTCCAATCTTTGGGTTTTGTTTTAATATTTCTGTTGTGTTATTGAGTTGGCTTCTGTTTGGCTTATTCTAATTTGCAAGACATTTAGTTCTTGATGGAGGTTTTCCACTGTCCTTTCTAAAGGTATAAATTCTCTTCATCATTCCCTTGCCAGCCATTCCAAATTGTATCTCTTCTTTTGCTTCTTACAGGAGCGCCTGCAGTCCCTATAGCCAAGACACATTTTCTGTACTGAGGCTTTATCTGGACTTGTGTGTTCACTGTCTTCTTTGAGATTTATCCCTTTAGAATCCCTCAGCTCAAAGTATGTTCATGGTATTGTCTGGGGAATGAAAACTTGAAAACTACTCAGAATGCATTTTATAAATTGGCTTCATTTCTGAAGGTCTGCTTCACCCTTTCCTCCTCCCCCACCCCCTTTGTTTCTGCTGTCAATTAGCAGCAAGCTCCTTCAGGAGTCTTTCGACCTCCACCCCTGTTGGCCACACCCTTATCATCATTAGGCCCTTTAGGATTTTTAGACCTCCAACCTTGCTGGCCACTTTAGTCCCTCCCTTCTTCACTTTGGCATTTGTCAAATAAAGATAGGTATATTTGAAGTGTCCATCCCCCATTTCCCTGTTCTTTGTAAGCCCGCCTCCCAGCCACTGAGAGATAGCGGCAAGCTTCCCTGTTGTTTGCCATTGGGGAAGATTTTCCTGCTGAGACTTGAGCCCACCACTCAGCCAATGGGAAAAGGGACAGTAGGGGGGGGTTGACTGCATTAGGGTATAAATTCTTGTTCTGCCTTTTGTAACTCTCCACTTGCTCATGACCAGTCATGGGGAAGACTGCCCTCTTATCTTGGGGGAAGAGAATAAAATTCCTGTTCTTATCCCAAGAAATCACCATGTTCTTGATTAAATTTTGGATGGGGTTTTTCATCCCACACAGTATAATTTTTCTTGGCTTATTAATTTCATCAGCCTTCATATAGAGGTTGTTTGGGGCAATTGAATGTCTTGGGAAGGACTGGCCTGGTCCTGAGTGTAGGTGTCAAAACTAGACCCCTCTTTAAATGTATACTGGGGCTGATCTGCTTCTGAACTCTGCCATGGGATTCTTCTGCAGTTATTCCTCCTGCATTCAGTTCTGGTCAGTGTCTTTCACCTCTGCTGCTTGGCTCAGGTTGTACTCCTTTCCCCAAGCTGGTCTTTGCCTAGAGCTTTTCTTCTGCCATTGGCTTCAGGGCCACTGGTGTCATTCTAGTCCCCAACTGGACACCCCTTTGTACTACTGTCTACCTACCCCAACTTGTCTATCCCAGTGTCTCCACAGGTTTCCTGGGAGACCCTGTTAAACCTAAAGAAGTGAATGTAAGGGAAAGGAAGGCCTAGTTGGAAGGAATCAGCTCAGATAATTACCTAAGGCTTTGAGATCTAGTGATAGATCTTCATTTATTGCCAGCCTTAAAGTCACCAAGCCTGAAAATAAGTTTTCAATGTCAAGAAATGATAAGATGGATACTCACAAAATCATGGAATTTGGGGACTGAAGGAATTTTAGGAGGTAAAGGATCCCAGATCACCAAAATCCTAAGTAGGCTTAGAATAAAATATATAAGATGAATCACCTGTGGACAAAGGATCCACAGAAGAACCTCAGGAAATCTATGGAGACACTGAGAGTAGGTGAAACTGAGGGTAGGTGGAAACAGAAAGTGTGGGGGAATAAGACATAGTTTCTGCTGCCAAGGGTCTTATAGACTAGTTTGGAGGAAAACCACACACACACACACACACATCACTATTGTACAAGTCATGGGTCAAAGCTACTTTCAGGCCTTCATTTGCTATATAGTCTTAGCTCAGAGAATCTCTAATAGAACTCAAATAGAAACAAACTTCAATATTATGCTTAAGTCAAAATCTTCAGGAAGGTATAAAGTTCTGCTGAAAAAAAATCTTGTTGTGTTTGTGATATACAAGACAGTGAACAAATTGATACTCCATCTAAGTAGCTAAAAGACTACCAACTGGCTAGCCTTAGGCTGTGGTCAGGGCTCTACAGAAACAATGCATGGAAGCAGCTTACTGGAGAGTTAGTCAGATTCTCTAGTGACCAGAGGAAAGGAGTGATAAAGAGACTTTGAAAAGAACTTTGAGAAGATAGGTCCCCTATGATTGCCAGCATTGGAGTGGTAACCTCCACACATATTTGGCCAAATCCCTCATGCCATTCTTATGTTTGCATGAACTCCATTAAAATGCAAAAGGGAGGGGGCAGAGCCAAGATGGTGGAGTAGAAGCAGCCCTTCCCCAGCACTCCTGCCCACACCACTTCCAATATATATAAAAGGGGACTATGAACAACCTCTGGAGCTATAGCACCCACAAGATGACACAGAGAAGCTAACCTCCCACTGAGGACAGCCCAGCAGCCCGGCAGGGAGTGACCAGCTCAGTGCTCTGGGAACTGAGACTAGGACCACCTGAGTCAGAGCTTTTAGCCCCAGGGCAGCCAGACCAGCAGCCAGCTGGAGGGACTCTAGAACACCATCAGCTGTGGCATTTCCAGAATTATCAACACATAGATGCCTAGGACAAAGTGAGAGGTTAGTGCCCTATAGACTTTGGGACCAGTATTTGGGAGCACGTCAGTTTCTTCCCCTGGGAGCAAGAAGCCACTGAGGAGCTGTGGTGCAGCCACCATTTTGCAGCTTCAGTTGCAGCTTCAGCTCCTGGACTGCAGACTACTGGGGGATCCGGCCATCAGTCTGGGGGGTAATGGCTCTTGTTTAAACACCCTGGATCTGGATTGTGGTCTGGGGTGGAGGTCTTGGGGTATATGTGTCCAGTTGGCCAGAGTGTGTGAGGGCTTCAGGGAGGGCACCCAACTAATACCTCTAGTAGCTGAGAACTCCCCAGTGTTTAGGATGGAAGCTCCCCTGGCTGGTGGCAGAATCCTACTGTGGCAACAAGCCCAAAAGTCAAGTAATTAAGTGGCAACATGCCCAGGCAAAGGAAACAAAATAAACAGAAAAATTCAACATTAGACTCCTATTTTGGGGGCAAAGAGGACTGTGAGGTCAGAAATCCTGCACCAAAAGCCCCAAATGAAAATACCAGCTGGTTACAGGCCATAGAGGACCTTAAGAAGGATTTTTAAAACCAAATAAGAGAAGTGGAGGAAAAATTGGGAAAATAAATGAGAAGGATACAGGAAAAGTATGAAATGAGAGTCAACAGCCTGACTGAGGAAAATAACACCTTAAAAAATAGACTAACTCAAATGGCAAAAGAGGCCCAAAAAGGCAATGAGGAGAAGAATGCCTCAAAAAGCTGACTTTGCCAGATAGAAAAAGAATCTCAAAAGCTCACTGAGGAGATTCATTTCTTCAGAATTAGACTAGAGCAAATGGAAGCCAGTTGTTAAGCAGATCTAAACAAATGAAAGAATAGAAGGCAATGTGAAATATCTCATGGGAAAAACCACTGACCTGGAAAATACATCCAAGAGACATAATTTAAAAATTATTGGACTACCTGGAAGCCATGATCAAAGAAAGAATCTAGAAATCACCCTTCAAGAAATTCTCAAGGAAAATTGCCCTGATGTTTAGACCCAGAGGGTGAAATAGAGGTTGAAAGAATCCACAGATCACTTCCTGAAAAAGATCCCAAAAAGAAAACTCCTAGGAATATTATAGCCAGGTTCCAGAATTCCCAGATCAAGGAGAAAATACTACAAGCAGTCAGGAAGAAACAATTTCAATATTATGGAAACACAATCAGAATAGCTCAGGACCTGGTAGCTTCTACACTGAGGGATTGAAGAGCATGGAATATGATATTCTGGAGGGCAAAGGAGCTGGAATTAAAACCAAGAATCACCTACCCAGCAAAACTGAGTATCATGTTTCAGGGGGAAATATGGTCATTCAGTGGAATAGAGGACTTTCAAAGATTCTTGAGGAAAAAACCAGTGTTGAATAGAAAATTTGACTTTCAGACAGAAGAAGCAAGAGATGCTTGAGAAGGTAAACAGGGAAAAGAAATCAAAAGGAACTTATCAAAGTTGAACTGTTTACATTCCTACATGGAAAAACGATAACTGTAACTGATGAAACCTTTCTCAGTATGAAAATAGTTGAAGAAGGGTATATGGGCATATGAATACATATATGAATGTGTGTATATATGTTTACAGGTATACATAGATAGGGGGCACAGGTCAAATTTAATAGGAAGGGATGATACTTAAAAGGTGAAATTAAGAGGGGAGAGAGGAATATAATGAGAGGAAATGGGGAGAGACAGAAAGGGGTAAACTATCTCATATAGAAGAGGCAAGGGGAAGTGGTTGCAAGGGAGGGGAAGAACAAGAAGGCAAAAAGGCAAAACCATATTTTCATTGAATTTGGCTCAGGGAGAGTGACATACATACTAAATGGTATATCTCAACCTACAGGAGAGTAGGGGGGAGGGGGATAAGAAGGGGGATGATGGAAGGGAGGGCATGCTTGGGAGAAGGGCAGTTGGAAGCACCCCCTTTTGAAAAGGGACAGGATCAAAGTAGGGAATGGACCAAGTGGGGGGTGGGATAGGTGGGAGGGAAATATAGCCAGTCTTTTACAATATATCTACGATGGTAAAATGCAGAAGGGAAAGAAAAAAGTTAGGAAGTGTTTTTCCTCCTGATTGGGTTCAAGTAGACCCATAAGAATCTATTTGGATAAGTATAGACAATACTATACCCTTAGACTAACAAAAAGAACATTAGCTCATAAAAGGAGTGAAGTTAGGAATAGAGGCAACCAGTTGTTTGCGAGTGATAGAGAATAAGAAGTACCTTCTAGTAATGAGTGAAAAGCATCATGGTCAGGGTGACCATGAGATTAATGAAATATAGCTACTCCCAGTAGATAGGGTCAGGTACATGGCTAGCAGTTAGCCCTCTATCCAGTATGTCACAAACGAGAAGGCGGTGGGGGGGGGCGGGGGGAAGGGGGTAGAGCCTTAGATGATTTTTAAATCTTTATATTGTAAATTAACTAAAAATATTCTTTTTTCTGAAAACACTTTGTAGTCACAGAATATTCCTGCTCTTAAATGCATCATGAGATCCAGCTTTTGGGACAGAAAATCTCTTTAGTAGAAAATGAAAGAGAGTAGATGGATGAACAGTTAAATGAGAAAGAAGTAAAGGGGGTAAATTGATAGGAAAAAGCATAAATCATACATTATTGCAGACAATGTAAATTTCCAATATATCTTTTGGAGAGAAAGATCTGTAATTAGTATAGAAACCAAAAAAATTGTTGCCTTCAGTGAATGATTAGTGACAAGAATAGTACTTAGCATTTATATAGTGATCTATATCTGTTAAATGTTTCAAAATTTATTGTTAATTATTTCTCAAAGCCTGTGAGGTGGGGTAATAGATGAAATAAAAAGGACCAATAAATATGTCTTTCCAGTTCTTAATGGTTTTATTTTTAGCATGGTTTTAAAAAAGACAAGCCACTGTTTCTGATTCTAATAGGTGGCAAATTAAGAACTGTAGTCAGTCTTTGAAAGAGAAAATGCCAGCTAGTCTTGTATTCAAACAGTATCTTTTAAGTGTTTAGGTAGAATGTACAGGTGTATCACAGTCCTATAAACCCCTTTCTCTGCTACCCCTGAATTGTAATCTCTGGTTAAATCCTCTAGGGGATGACTAAGGTATTCAAGGTATTCTGTGAAGGCCTCACTCGGAAAACTAAATGCTCTTGTTAAGTACCCTGAGACTCTGTCAGGTAGGTAAAAGCTTCAATACTGGTCTTCTAGAATCATGGTTGGTTACTGCATTGATATTTTTTTCTTTGCTTTTTGGAGGAGGGAAGGTAGGGCAATTGGGGTTAAATGACTTTTTTTTGTTTTTTTTTTTTTGTTTGTTTGTTTGTGTGCATTAAGTATCTGAGGCCAGATCCAAACTCAGGTCCTTCTGACTCCAGGGCCGGCACTCTACTCACTGTGCCACCTAGCCGCCCCTATGATGTCACTTTTAATGTCTAAATCATATACCCACTGAAAGCTTATTTTGATTTATATTGTGAGTTGTCTATAATTTCTGGCAGATTGTTTTCCAGTTTTTTTCCAGCAACCTTTATTGAATAGTTCCTTCTTACCAAAATAATTGGGGTCTTTGGATTTTTCAAGCAGCAGACTACTAATTTAATTTGTTTTCTATATATTGAATATATATATATATATATATTTCTGTATGTTGTGATCTATTCCTCTGATTAAACTACTTATTTTTAAAACTGAATTAAACTTTATTTGTGATTAATTCAGATATACTTCTTTCTCACAAACTTCTCCCACCACATTGAAAAAGAAAAAGAAAATCCTTATAACAAATATGTCTTAATCTGCACTCTGAATATATTACCACTATAAGGAAGGGAGTAACATTTTTCACCATGAAACCTCTGAAATTGTGCTTGGTCACTGCATTGATCAACATTCCTAAATCTTTCAAAGTTATTTTATTTAGAAATTTGTTTTTATTATTTAATTTGTTCTTTTTGTTCTGCTAATTTCACTCTGCATCAGTTAATATAAGTTTTCCCAGGTTTTTCTGAAACAATGTCTTTCATAATTTCTTGTGGCACAATTTTATTTTGTGACATTCATATACCATAATTTGTTCATACATTTCTAATTGATGAGCACTCCCTTAATTTATAATTCTATGCTACTGCAAAAAAGAGTTGCTGTAAATATTTTTTGTATATATGAGTTCATTTATTTTTTCTTTGTTTTCTTTGGAGTATAGACCTCAGGCAAAAGATACACACACTTTAGTAACGTTTGGGGTATAGCTCCAAAATGCTTTTCAGAATGCATAGAATTCATACCTCCATCACAGTGCAATGATATACCTACTTTCCCTTGCACCTGATTTTCCATTTCTCATTTTCCTTTCATCAACTTTAACAATCCAATATGTGTGAAGTAGAACTGAGCTGTTTTGATTTGCACTTTTCTTATTATTAGTAACTTAAAGTATTTTTTTCATAAGGTTATTATTAGTTCAGATTTCTTTCTTATAACACTGACTATTCATATCCTTTGGCCTTTTATCACTTGAGTGAATGTCTTTTAGTCTTAGAAATTTGAATCTGTTTCTTCTATGTCTTGGAAACAAGACCTGAAAAACTTGCTGCAAAGATTTTTTTTTCCCCATTCACTTGCTTCTCTTTATTTTAATCAATGCCAGATCACTTTTGTGATTGCTACCTTATAGATTAGTTTGGATTCTGTTACTGCTATGTCACCTTCTCGCTCTCCCCGCCCCATTATTTCCCTTGAGATTCCTGAATTTTTTTTCTACAGGTTATTGTTACTACTTTTTCTAGTTTCATAAAGTAATCCTTTAGTAATTTGATTAGTATGGAATTCAATAAGTATATTAATTTATGTAGTATTATAATTTTTATTATATTGGCTCAGCCTACCCATGAGCAATTAATATTTTTCCAATTATTTAAGTCTGTCTTTGTTTCCATAAAGAGTGTTTTGTATTTGTATTTATATAGTTCCTATGTACATCTTGGTAGGAAGACTCCCAAATATTTTATGCATTATGTAATTATTTTAAATGGAATTTTGCTTTTAATCTCTTGCTACTGCGTTTTATTTATAATATAAAGAAATGATTAAGATTTATATGAATTTATTTTATATCCTGTAACTTTGCAAACATTATTAGTTCAATTAATTTTAGTTAATTCTCTATAGCTCTCTACAACATCCTATTTCTATAAAAAGCAATAATCTTGATCCCTCTTTGCCTATGCTTATTCCCTTAATTTTTTTTGTCTTATTGCTTTAACAAGCATTTCTAGTCATATATCAAATTGAAGTGATGATAATGAATATCCTTGTTATTCCCTGATCTTATTGGAAAGGCCTCTAGTTTTTCCCCATTACATGTGATTCTAGTTTTTGCTTTTAGATACATAACATAACATAACATAAAATGTTAAGGAAATTTATTTCTATGCTTTCTTATTTGTTTACAGAAATGCTTATTGTATTTTCTAAAACACAATTCTATATCTATTGAAATAATTCTATTGTTTTGTTATTCTAGCTATCAATTTGGTAAATTATGTTTACAGTTTTTCTAATATTAAGCCATTCCTCTATAAATCCCACATGGTCATATTATATGATTTTTGTGATATGTTGCTGTAGTCCTTTTTCTAGTGTTTTATTTATAGGTTTTACATCATTTTACATTAGATACATTGATTTATAGTTTTCTTTCTCTGTTTTGATTTTCCCTGTTTTAGGTTCCGGTACTGTTAATCAGAGTATTTTATATTTTTGCAAATGTTTATCCATTTCATTTAAATTATCAGTTTTACTAGCACATGTATTTGGGCAAACTGATTTCTAATTATATCCTTATTTCTTATTTATTTTTTATCAGTCATCTCTTTTTCATTTTAGCACTAGCAATTTTCTTTTTCTTTTTCTTTTTTAAAAAAAAATCAAATTAGTGATTGGTATGTTTATTTTACCACTTCAAAAGAAGCTTCTAGTTTTATTTATTTGTTCAATTTTTATTTTTGAGTTTATTAATCTCTTCTTTTAAATTTTTTAGGGGCTTTTAATTTGTTTGGTTTCTAGTGTTTTTAGTCAAATGTCCAATTTGTTAATCTATTCTCTTTTTTGATGAAAGACATATATATGTATATATGCATGCATATTTAATACAATATATGTATGTATGTATATATATGCATACATTCTCCCCCCCAAACTGATTTTGCTGCATCACCAAATTTTTGATATATTGTTCCATTAATGACATTGTATTTAATGAAATTATATATTATTTCTATGATTTGTTCTTTGATTTACCCATTCTTTAGGAATAAGTAATTTAGTCTCCAGTTTTTTGTTTTTGTTTTGCTTTTTGAAGGGCAATTGGGGTTAAGTGACTTGCCCAAGGTCACACGGCTAGATTTTGTGTTAAGTGTCTGAGGCCGGATTTGAACTCAGGTCCTCCTGACTCCAGGGACAATGTTCTATTCACTGCACCACCTAGCCATCCCTCCAGTTAATTTGTAATGCTTTCTTCAATGCCCCCCCTTTAATTGGATATACCCAGTAAAGAACTGTTTAATATTTTTGCTTTTCATCATTTGTTTGTGAGGTTTTTGTGCCCTCATATATGGTCAATTTTTGTAAAGGTGACATGCATAATTGAGATATGAATATGTGTATATGTGTGGATTGTAGATGTCTGTATTATGTTTGTCTATATATACACATAAACACACACATATATGTGTATGTATATATGTATGTATGTATATATATTCTTTCATATTCCCCTTCACTAATTGCCAAAGATCTAGCATATCTAACTTTTCTAAAGTTGTATTCAGGCACTTAACTTCTTTCTTTGTTTTTTTTGTTTAGATTTGTCTAGCTCTGGAAGGGGCTATTTTGAAATCCCTAATTATTATTTTATTACTATCTATTTTTCATTATAACTAATTTAGTTTTTCCTTCAAGCATTTAGATACTATTCTATTTGATGCATATATATTAAGCATTGAATTAATTTATTGTCTGTGGTATCTTTAGCAAGATGTAGCTTTTACCCCCCAGTTTGATTTTAATGGCAATAAGGGGTACGTCTAAATCTTCAGACAATGATTAGCTGACTTATAATTCCACCAAGTTTTACTGAGGAACCCTTTAACATCCCCAAAAGGAGAAGAGAAGCATAAACATTTCATTATACTTCCTCTACCAACTTCAGATGTGTCACTGTAGTTTCCCTGATTATGTTACTGATCACCAGTCTCAAAATGTAAATGTCCAGAGAATCATGTGAGTTTCAAAAAGTCTGAAGGTCTATGGCTACTTTGGCAGCGATGTCTAATAGCATGGTGGCAACAGATGAATCTATTAACATAATGGCAGTGTTGTGCACTGAAGTAGCAATGACTGATATAAGATAAAGCTTCTGGAATATAGCATTTGGCTAGGAGAAGGGCTATGTCTGTGCCCTTTGCAGACAGACAAGTATTGAAAGTAATAGGACAAAGCCAATCTAAAGTGAAATGTAAAGTGGCTCAGGAGCAGTATTGTGCAACTACATTATATCTTGTTAGATCATAACTATCAGTCTCCCAACAGATTTTAGTTACAAGTTAACGTACTGAATCTTGTTTAAATCAATTATTGACCCCAGGACATTGAGGTGGAACTTTATTATTGAGCCAGAAAGTATAAGAATGGGAAGCCTAATAATCCTAATTAACTGTCAGGCTTACCCAGAGCTGAACTTAGGCAACCTGCAATTTCTGGGTACAGAAGAGAAAAATGGTACAGTTCAGCATACCCTATGAGTCAGCTAAATGGTCCCTTTATGCTAGACTCATCTATACAAAATAAAAAGGTATAGGGGGACTGGACCTCTGATTAACTAACATAGAGAATTAACTATACCAGTGAAGGCAGGCAAATTCTTGCAGACTTGACTAGAGTAGTGAGAGATTAAGTTATTTATCCAGAGTCATGAGCCAGTATGTGGAAGAGGCATAATTTGAACCTGAGTCTTTCAACCCCTTCTCTCTATCCACTGTGCCATATTGCCTCTCTTGAAAGATACTAATAATTCTAAGATATGAGGTGAGAAAGGCACGAATCCCAAGTATGAGGGACAGTCTATGTCAAAGCATATTGGGTGGAGATGAAATGTTTCATTTGAAGATGCTTGTAAAACATTGACTTACAAGACACATTTGCCACGTATATATCCAGGTAGATGGCTGCAAAAAACTTAATTGTATTTAAAATCTGCTCTATCCATTTTGTCGTCGTCATAGTAGTAGTAATAGTAGTAGTAGTAGTAGTAGTAGTAGTAGTAGTAGTAGTAGTAGTAGTAGTAGTAGTAAATAGTAATAGTAGCAGTAGTAGCAACAGCAGCAACAGCAGCAGCAGCAGTAATAGTAGTAGTAATAGAACCCCAAAGGTATTGTTATCGGTCTGATCCTTTTATTCTTTTCAAAGCAATGAAAATATTTCTTTTCTAAACTAATTTGATCAATTAGGGTACTAAGTTAGAAAAGGAAATATCTTCTTTATATTTTCTGTAAAATAGATTATTTCCTACACATCTAAAAATGTGTCCTTGTGTGTTTGTAATTATGCTGTCTACTACTCAAAGGGTCAAAAATTCTTTTGACAAGATGGTTCCTCTGAACTAACCTTATGCATTTATCATCATTTCAACTCAAAGCATATCGTGAAATACTTTTGCCTATTCCTAATCTTTTGCTTCATATGTGTTTCTTTTAGAATAAATCATGCAATAGTTTGGGTTTTTCCCTGAGCTACATCTAAGCATTGTAGGGCTCAGTACACCTTTTCTCCCCACTGACTAAGGTGTGGATGTTTCTTAATATAGATTTAAATCTCCTGAAATAGAACTGTTCAGGACATCTGACTCTGTTAACCATTTCTCTCCACATGTCCTGGAAACAGTATTTTTCCTTCAGAAGAGAATATCATGGGGAAATGATATATCTGTTGCTACTCATCAGCTCTTTCTTGATTCTATCTTGATTAGCATAAAACTAACATTCTGATTAAGTCTCAAAGTTAAATGGTAACAAGAATGAAGAGAAGAGCCAACTAAATTAATATTCACAATAATTCTAAAGTGCTGAATTTACATGTTACATGTATATATTAATATAATATTCATATACATGAGTATTGATTCATGTCATAGTGTTACTGATACTGACAATAACAAGTATTTATTAAGCTCTCATTAAGTTGTAGACACTTTTCTGGGAATTGAGAATGTAAATATAAAATAGCTCCTTCCTTCAAAGGATTTACTGGGGGTAATAACACATGTTCACAGATAAAATATAAATATATAAATATTTATATTCACAGATAAAATATAAATATATAAAATACAAATACAAAGTGATTTTGGAAGCAGGGGATGTTAACAACTGGGAGAATCAAGAAAAGTCTCTTAGAATCATTGGATTGTAAGACCATAGATTTAGATATTGAAGGGACCTTAGAGGACACAGAATCTAACACTTTCATTTTACAAATGAGGAAACTAAGGGTCCAGGGAAATTAAGTAGCTTGCCCAGGTCAGAGAGCTAGTAAATACATGAGATGTGATTCAAAACCAGAAGATTTGAATTGAATCTTGAAGAGAGTGAGGGTCCCAAAAGGAGTAGGGGGTGAGGGGAATGCAGTTGAAGAATGGAGGACAGCCTATGCAAAGGCATAAAGAGGGGAGACAAAATGCCATGTCCAGGGTATGATAAGGAGGTTAGTCTGGCTATTGTGTACGGTGTCTGAGGGGTAGCAATGTGTAATCAGCATGGTAAAAGCAGAGTTAGTCTATATAGACAAAACTACTCACTTGACAAATGTGATTTGGAGGATACTGCTACCCTCAAGCATCTTCCTTTTCTGTTGTTGATTCTAAAGGAATTAATCATTGCCTCCTATCAAAATGCAAAAAAAATCAAAAGGACTAACAATTGTTATTAGCAATCATTATATTAAAATATGAATTAGTTTACAGCATGAAGCTTTTGCTTGGTGAAATATTTTGTAAGGAGTATTTCCATTCAAGTATTGGTTGGACTAGATGGTCTCTGAGTGGAGTTTCTCCACTCCATGACATGAGTGAAAGGGACAAGAATATAACCTTCTGTAGAATAACATAAAGGAAAGTGTACTATTCCATGGCCTTGGAGCCAGGAAGACCCAAGTTCAAGTTTTACTTCTGACGCAAACTGGCTGTGTGACCCTGAGCAAATCACTTAATCTCTTAGCTCTCTAGGACAGTGCTATCAAACTCAAATAGAAAGGATTCCCATAAATCTCATACTAACTTAGAAAACCACACATTAAGACTATCTATGTTTTATTGCATTTTTATTTATTTTATTAAATATTTCCTAATTACATTTTAATCTGACTGTGGCCACATTTGCATGCCATGTGCAGTCTGCAGGCCAGGAATTTAACACCTCTGTTCTAGGCAACTTTCTAAGACTATGGGTTGCAGAACAGGGGCTACTAGATAAAGATAAAATCTAGTAACCAATCAATATGTGTAAATTTTTTTAATTGAGGAGAAAAAGGGTAAATCTCTAAAGTATATGAACACTATGAACTGAAAGGAAAAAGGGGGAGGAAAATAGCAAGTTTTAGACCAAGCATTCTTCCTCCAAGTTGTGAAGGAAAGCAGTGAACCAAACCCCAGGCTGCTTGAAGTGATGTTTGAGGATACCTCTGCCTGTAGGTTAGGGACTTCTTATGGGAAATCTGATACTCTACAAGGCCTGGAAAACTAATGGAACTTCAACATTATTGTGACTACTGTAGCAATCTAGCAAAAAAGTATCTGCTATAAAAAAAATGAGACAGAAAATTAAAAAATTTTAAAGTCAGTACAGGAAGCTGACAGTTTTAGAGAAAAATGAATAAAAATGATGAAAAGGAAAATTAAAAATCATATAATCTGAGTGTTCATTCACTGGAAGAAGTTGTGGTTCATAAATATACAACATTAAAGATAGCTGAAAGAACCATTAAGCAGCAGGAAGCTAACTACAAAAATTTGGAACAAAAAGTAAAGCTTTCTTCAAAATATTATCTGAAAATTACAAGATCAAAAGGAAAATTAGGATTTGTTAGAAAAAGATAGCATCTTTGTACGAAAACAAATATGAGAAGAATAATTTGGGAACTTAATATGATAGGACTAAAATCTATCCTGCCCTGACCAAAACCCTGTAGCCAAATGTCACCTCTTAAGAAACTTGAAAATGTCAGAAATAATATGTGAATAGAAGCTTATTCATATCAGTACCTAAAAGTGGGGTAAAATGTCTAAAAATGGAATTACAAAATTCATATTACAGAATGAATATAATGTGAGACAGATGGCTACTAATTAGGTTCTATTATGTAAAAACTGGCTACTTTTGAGTTTTAATAAGGTTCTGTGTGTATGGGGCATTCTGGGAGGAATAGCACCTTTGGTGTGAGTTTGCTGAGCCCTTTTCAGAGCTACTCATACACTTTTGGTGTCCATTTGGCACTCAGCTCTCACCTGTGGTCCTAAGAAGCTATAGCATGTGCAGTGACCACACTCCAGTAAAATCATCTCAACAGATGAACTAAACCACATTGAGGGTAAACCAATAATCCTCAAACCCATCAGTGAGTTAGGCAGATATCTATCCTAAGCATATGAAGACTTCCCCCAGGGATTGGGTAGATGAGAACAATTTGTTTCAAGGGCCATGAAGTTGGCTGAAGCATCCACTGTGGATCTCTTAGAGCTTGGTCAAACATTGAAGACACCAAGGTTTTCTGCTGCATCTCAGGCCATCACTTGTTTTGCCACTGGACTTCAGTGACTCTGGAAGGGAGAATGAGGCTGATGGCTTTGTGTAGCTCCACCTTACCCAATTTATTCACAAGTCAAGACATCAGCCCATGATGTCAATGGTCCTCTTCAAAAGCAAAGGACAAATAATAACAACAAAGTTCCTTGGAAAGAAAAAATAAAAAATGGTTTTATTTTTAAGGCATTTGTTTTGAATCCTTTGAGTGTCTCATCAAGGAATTCAATTGCCCCAGGATTCTTATAGGCTATGCCTGTGGAACACAAAGCTAATCTGTACTGTGATAGAAACTCTGCTTAAAAAGCTTTAAGCCCAGTCCTAGGAACAGATTGTCTGCTTCTGAGAATCAGCCTAGGTAACTGCAAAGATGTTCAGTACTAGTTAGTTTGTCTACTTGGTGATAGATAATTTGGCTTTTAGCAACCCATGAAATAAAGAAATTACAAAATGGACCTCAGTGGCATAGCTGATAGGATATTAGATTTGGACTCAAGAAGACCCTCATTCAAACTCAGAAGTTTCTGCTTCTATGGTGACTAGACTAAGTCAACTACTGTTTGCTCCCTCAAATAAAAGCCAATCTTTTTTTTTTAATAAAAATATTGTTATTGGTGATGCAATACCACTGCAAATGATGATGTAAAAGTGGTTGTCTTATTGAATTTCCATCAGGATAGTCCTTCTTTCTGGCCTTTTCCAGTGCGCCTCTTGACAAAGCTCATATTTATCCAGAGACATCTGGCTTTTATGACTTTCCCCTCCTTTTGCTAATATTCCCATATGTGGGAGGTGGGGTGGGATGAAGGGGCCATGCCAAAGGGGATGAATTAGTTGCTTAACAGAAAGAACCTCTCATTCAAAGTACTTTAAAGGGAGGAACAAATTTATCTCCTTCTTTCTCCTTTCTTCCTAATGTGTCTCTTGGGATCTGACAGCTCTTCCTTGGACTTCTCTAGAGGCAAAGTGGAGGGTGTTTTTCTCTTCTTCCCCAATTCCTACTAGTATGGTAGCTGTTTGTACATGGCAGCAAGAAAAGTGATCCTAAGAGATTTTTTTTTTTTTCAGATCTAGTAGCTACCTTGGGAGTTCAGGAGTTCTTAGATTCCTCAGTCCATACTAGTTGCCTTGGTTTTCCCTGCAGTTATACTTAAGAAGAGTGTTATCAATGGGATAATGAATCATATATTTCAGGTTGACCAGAAGAAATGGATGTTGAGTAAGTTGCTCAGAAAATTGCTGCTCTAACCTAAAGACCACTGGGTTTTTTCATCTGTCCTGCAACTGAGCCCTCCTCCATGTTCTTTCCCATTTGGTTGATACTCCATAGAGTAGAGACTTTCTAGCTTTTCTGTTTATATTCTCAAGCTTTAGGATTGTATTTGGCACATTGTAAGTGCTTGAATGCCTTTTTATTCACTAATTTATTAATGCTGCTTTTATATGAAAATCACCATTGGTAAATATGCTATAAACATATATATGTACAATGATACATCTCTTTGTGGCCCTTTAAATAATTCAAATGTTGATATCTTGAACACTGGGATTTCATGATTTGTGGCCATGTGTAATGGAAATGCAGATTTAAAGATCTTCCCTGCCCCTAGGCCCTTTGATTGGCTTAAGAGACTTTGATTGGCTTTAAGAGACTCTGAAAACCTTCCTTGATTTGAAAATATACTCTGCCTTCTAATAATATGGTCACATGGAGCCTGTGGTAGGAGGCTTGGTTTTCAGGAATGACCACACCTTGATGCTGCGTGATTGGGCAGTGGGTCAAGAGGGTGGTTACATTCTCTGAGCCAGGAAAAGGCTGATTTAAGGCTTTGCTTTGGGGCTCACTTTGAGAAGTGTTGTGTGATTTGACCAGATGAGATTCTGGGCAGCTGCTGAAAGCCCCTCAGCTTTGAAAACCCAGATATTGATGCTTCCCTCTCTGGTAACTGTGATTTTGGTATTGATAATGGTTGGACAGTTTGGGAGCCTGTCTGTTTGATCTGTCGGTATACTCTGAAGTTCGGGGTGCTGACCTTTTCCCCCTGAACTAGATAAATTATATATGTTTGTTTGATTAAAGTAAGCTTGTTAACCAATTTTGAGTTGCTTTCCTTTTAAAAAGCAGATCTAAGAACTTGTGTTGGCAGCTACCCTGGGGCTGTTGGGGTGCTTGCTACTACACCATACAGCATCATGTATGAGAAGATTGCTATTACAATGGTTGGTTTTGTGATTTGAATTATATTACAAAGTGACATATATATGTATATATATATATGTACACACACAAACACATATGTGCATATATATATATATATATATATATATATACACACACATATATATCCCCTTTAACCTTGAGATCCAAGTGCTAGACATATACTATAAAGAAGTCAAAGATAAAAAGGTCTCATATGTACCATAAATATAATAACACTTTTTGTAATAGCAAAGATAAGGATAGAGAGAGTGACTAGACCTGTGATTTCATTAGTAGGGAAACCCTGACAATGCTGGTTGGTACTTTCTCTGAAACTTTTGTTCTTAGAGAGTCATTTAGAACACTGAAAGGTTATATGACTTGTCCAAAGTTACATAGCCAGTAAGTGTCAAAGGTAGGACCCCATTAGAATGTAACCCTCCCGAGAGCAAGAATTCTTTATTTTTGCTTGTATTTGTATCTTTACAGAAATACAGTAAGTCCTTAATAAATATTTGTTGATTTGACTTGAGTATGGTGTAGTCAGATGAACAGTGGATTAGGCAAGGGTACTAGGTTTGTTTGAGGCAGCATGGCATAGTTGATAGAATATTAGATTTGGACTCAAGTAGACCCTGATTCAAATCTCATACCAGCTACTTATTAGCTGGACAAGTCAACCTCTTTAGGCTTTCATTTCCTCATCTATAAAATTACAAGGTTGGTCTTATAACCTTTTAGGTCCTTCACAACTACAAATCTATGATCCTATGGTTCTCTGCTACTTCTTGAAAAAATCCTTGTTGATAAGATACTATAACTACTTATGCTCATAATATATCTTTTCAGTGCTCTTTATACTATTGATAATAATATGAGATCATAACCATACATGACTAATAGACATAAATCCTAAGTGGGAGAATATATATGGTAAAAAGATGAGCTTTTATGGCAGAAAGCAATGCTCATTGAAAGCCCTACATAATTTCCCAAATATGACCCAGGTTAATGTACTTTTCCTCAATTTTTTATCCAGATAATTTTCTAAAATATACATTTTGATGGACTAGCTCAATGGGTTGCCCCTGTAGCTACATACCACAATTTGGGCAAAATATATTTCTCATTAATTTCCCCCATTTTCTTTTTCTTTTTTTTAATAATAGTATTTATATATTTTTACACATTTGATTTTAAAACTGAATTCCAGATTCATTCCCTTCCTCCCTTGTCACCCACCCTTACTGGGATAAGCAATTTTTATTGTATATTTCCTCCCATTTTCAACAGTGAGACCAATCAATGTCTTTCATATTATTGTGGATTTTACTGAGGAGGTATTATAGTGTTCTGAATCTAAAAGAAATAGTATATGTTGAGGCAGCTAGGTGGCACAGTGAATAGAGCACTGGCCCTGGAGTCAGGAGGACCTGAGTTCAAATCTGACCTCAGACACTTGACACACTTACTAGCTGTGTGACCTTGGGCAAGTCACTTAACACCAATTGCCCTTCAAAAAAGCAAAAAAAAAAAAGAAAGAAAGAAATAGTATATGTTATCTGAACAAGTGCTAGATCTGAGGATGCCTAGGCAGTTATCCTAGGGAGGTAACAGGGGAATGTAACTGCCCATAGTTATTAGTTCTGTCTGCAAATTCTCTGATCATAATAATTCGAGAAGGTCTGAATTACTGTCCTCCATATGTACCTTTCCTGCCCTACCTAGTCGTCACCTTGCTCCCATTTTATGTCTCTGGACAATCAATATTTTTTTTTCCTGTGTGAAAATTACTGTGGGATCTGTCCTATTCAGATGTTAAAGTTTCTTCTTCATTGCTCCCTAGATAATGATATTGTTACATGTGAGAGAGCTAGGACTGAAGATGCATAGTCTCAGGGATGAAATCGCCAGCAGGGCATCTGAACCTAGCCCTCAAAGCTCTATGCTGGCCCACAAACTTTCAGGCCTCCATAATCTCACAAACTCACATACTTACTCATAAGTTTGCTATGCTCTCTCTCACTACTATGCTCTTAATAAAGTGCAAATATTTTTATAACAAATTTTTGTCATCATCAGAAACAAAGAAGCCATCAAACTTGGGCTCTAATACTGTGTTTCTGCATATGCTTAGAAAAGAGGGAGAATAAGCTTCTGTACAAACAAAGCCAATGTAACCAAGATTAAAAGGGCAGTGGAAAATTGGGAAAGACTTTTTACAACCAATGTCTCTGATAAAGGCCTCATTTAAAAAATATACAGAGAATTGAGTCAAATCTATAAGAATACAAGTCATTCCCCAATTGATAAATGGTCAAAGGATATGAAGAGGCAATTTTCAGAGGAAGAAATTAAAGATATCCATAAACATATAAAAATGCTCTAAATCACTATTGGTTAGAGAAATGCAAATCAAAACAACTCTGAGGTACCATATCTCACCAGTCAGATTGGCTAAGATGACAAAACAGGAAAATGATAAATGCTGGAGAGGATGTGGAAAAATTGGAACACTAATGCATTGCTGCTGGAGTTGTGAACTGAATCAACCATTCCGGAGAGCAATCTGGAACTATGCCCAAAGGGCTATAAGTAATTTTATATCCTTTGACCCAGTAATGCCACTTCTAGGATTTTATCCCAAAGAGAACATAGAAGCGGGAGGAAGACCCATATGTACAAAAATATTTATAGCAGCTCTTTTTGTGGTGGCAAAGAATTGGAAATTAAGGGGATGCTCATAAATTGGGGAATGGCTAAACAAGTTATGGTATATAAATGTAATGGAATACTATTGTGCCATAAGAAAAGGACTTCATATCTACCTGGAGTGGCTTATACGAACTGATACCAGGTGAGAAGAGCAGAACCAGGAGAAATTTGTGCACAATTACAGATACAATGTATGTGTGATGGCCAATGTTGATAGACTGGACTCCTCTCAGCAATGCAGGGCTATAACTCAACTCCAAAAGACTCAAGATGGAGAGAGATGTCTACATTCAAATAAAAAACTAGAAAGAACAGAGTTTGAATGCAGATTCAAGCAAATTACCTGCTCTCTTTCTTTTCCTTGTTTGGTTTTGTTTCCCATTGCTCATTCCATCTGATACAATCCTTCTTTATAATCTGACTAATGTCTAATGTGAAAGTATCTACAGATCCTATACTTAATTGTATTCAGCCATGGGGTGGGGGGCAGGAGAAAGGGGAGGGGAAGAAAATTTGAAACTCAAAGAACTGTGGAACTGAATCTTGTAAACTAAAATTAAATGAACACATTAATAAAGACCAAAAAAAAAAGTAAAAAAAAAGAGGGAAAATAATACAAACAAGAAAAAAAAATAGGGGACACAACTAAATGAGACCAACAGCTCCCAGTAGAGAGCATGCTGGTAAGGGCACTGAGAGACTGATTTAGTGCTCATGGCTTGGTCATACCAATATAATAAAATCACAATACTACCTAAGTTAATTTACACTTTTAATGTTATACTAATCAAATTGCCAAAGGATACTTTATAGAACTTAATGAAATAATAAAATTGATTTGTAAAAACAAAAGATATAGACTATCAAGGGAAATGATGGGAAAAGGTAGGGATGAAGGGTAGTAACACTTCCATATCTCAGACTATATTAAAGAGCAGCAGGCATCTACATATGATACTGGGAAAAATAGAGAGTTAGGTAAATGAAATAGTCTAGATAAAGGGAAGATACAATGGAATTCAACCCAGTTTTTGTTAAATGGAAAACAAAAATTACCCAGGAAAGGATATCTTATATAATAAAAACTGCTAGGAAAACTAGAAGGCAGTTTGGCAGAAATTAAGCTTAGACTAACAACTTTTACAGTTTTCCATAATATATTCTTATAGATCATACTGTAAAAAACTAGAAGAGAAGCAAATCATATACCCTTCATAGCTAGGGGGAGGAGATATATTCTTAATCAAACAAGAGGTAGAGATAATTGTAAAAGACAGAATAGAAGAATTTGATTATATGAAACTGAAAAGCACAAAGAAAATTAATAAATCTATGATAAGAAGGTATATTGCTAGATGGAAAAAAAATCTTTGTATCAAATTTCTCTAGTAAGGATTTGATATCCAAGATCTATTAAAAATGAACAAATATATGTATATATTTCATACATATTTAAATTACTTTAGCATATACAATATTATATATATGAATAACAATTAGCTATTCTTCACTTGAAAAGTGGTCAAAGAATAGGAACAAATAGTTCTTAAAAGAAGAATTTCAAAGTATTCATATCCATATGAAAGAATGCTCCAAATCACTAGCAATAAAAATGCACAACAAAAGAACTCTGAGCTTTCACTTCACACATTCTATTGATAAAGATGACAAAAATTATGAATAGTTAATGTTGGAGTGATTGTAGGGTGATAGGTCCACTATTACATTGTTGGTGGAGCTTTGAATTGATACAGTTATTTTGGAAAACAATTTGGAATTATGCAAATAAAATGACAAAAATGTCTATAGCTTTTGAACCAGAGACTCCATTACTAGGTTTCTACCCCAAGGAAGCCATGGATACAAAAAATTTCCCTGTATACACCAAAATATTTATGGCAACACTTTTTTTTTTGATAGCACAGAATTAGAAACAAAGTATCTACCCATTGATTGGGAATAGCTAAACGAATTGTGGTACATGAATGTAATGATATTACTATGTTGTAAGAAATGATTTGTGATTGAATACAGAGAAGCATGGAAAGATCTATATGAACTAATACAGAATTAAGTAAGCAGAGCCAAGAAAACAATATACACAATGATTACTACAATGTAAATAGAACAAGCATATACACACAAATTAAAAATGAATATAACAAAATTATAAAGATCAAGTATGACTCAAATGAAGATATATGAGGGGACACTTCCAATCCACCTCTTCTTGGAGAGATGAGAAGCACACAGATATTTCATATTGCACGTGTTTTTTTTTTTTATTTAAGTTTTTCAATGCATTCATCAACACACTGGTCAGTTGTACTGATTTTTTCTTTTTTTTTTTTTTTCTTAAAATACTATTTGCTATAGGGGTTGTTTCTTTGGGAGGGGCAAAGAGGAATACTGCAGAAAACTATGGTGATATAAAAAACTAAAAACATCAATAAAAACATTTTTTAAAAAGCATCCTTTACACCCCTACTGATATTCCACAGTAAGACTACAAATTTCCTATCACATAATTGAGTCATTCCTGATTTTGGGGGGAAATCTTCCATTGTTTCTCCATTAACAAAAATGCAGTTTCCTGGTTTCACATAGATGCTTGTGGACATATTACATTACATCCTTTTCATGAGCACTGCATTTTGTTAAAGGCTTTTTCTGAATCATTAACATAATCATGAAATTTGTTATTATATTTGGTATTAATATGATGATACATGTTTATAATTTTCCTTATGTTGAACATCCCTTTTATTCTTGGGATGAAGCCAAACTCAATGGTTCTTTGAATATATGATTTCAGTTACAGGGCAGAGGGATGAGCTGAAGTTTGCAGCCACAGGATGAACCACAGGGAGCAAGACCTTTTGCAGTGACAGCAAAGCTAGGGGCCCTAGCCATGGGTCGGTGGTGGAGATGAGTCAGGTCCCCAGATGGTGCTGAAAAACAACAGTATCAGGACAGCTAGGTGGCACAGTGAATAGCGCACCAGCTCTGGAGTCAGAAAGACCCGAGTTCAAATCTGACCTCAGACACTTGACATACTTACTAGCTGAGTGACCTTGGGCAAGTCACTTAAGTCCAATTACCTTGCCTTTCCTCCTCAAAACAAAACAAAACAAAACAAAAAAAACCACCACCACCACGAACAAAAACTATGAAAAACTTGAAGCGTGAGGCATCGACCCCCCCCAAACCCTGCAACTCAGGATAAGAATATAATAATAATAAATAATAATGATTATGCAAAAGAGAAAGAATCTGATAGCTACTATGGGCATAAAGAAGATCTGAGCTCATACTAAGAAGAAGATAGTATAAAAAGCCACTTATTGCCCTTTCTATCCCGGTCTCCGTCTAGAGCAGCAGTCGCCGCCGCCACCGAGATGTTGATGCCCAAGAAGAACCGAATTGCCATCTATGAACTCCTTTTTAAGGAGGGAGTAATGGTAGCCAAGAAGGATGTTCACATGCCAAAGCACCCTGAGCTGGCAGACAAGAATGTGCCTAATCTCCATGTTATGAAGGCCATGCAGTCTCTAAAGTCTCGTGGCTATGTTAAGGAACAGTTTGCATGGAGGCATTTCTACTGGTACCTCACCAACGAGGGCATTCAGTATCTCCAGGATTACCTTCACCTTCCCCCTGAGATTGTGCCTGCCACCCTCCGAAGAAGTCGCCCTGAGACAGGAAGGCCAAGGCCCAAAGGTCTGGAGGGTGAGCGACCTGTCCGACTTACTCGGGGTGAAGCTGACAGAGACACATACAGACGAAGTGCTGCTCCTCCTGGTGCTGACAAGAAGGCTGAGGCTGGGGCTGGGTCAGCAACAGAATTCCAATTTAGAGGTGGATTTGGTCGTGGACATGGTCAGCCTCCTCAATAAAGACTGTAGAGATATGTTTCATATTGAATAAAATTTGGGGAAAAAAAAGCCACTTATTTAAAGAAAATGTCAAATGGTCACAAGACCAAAAAGAGTTTTTGGAAGAACTTACAAAGGATTTTAAAATTCAAATAAGATAAGTTGAAGAAAAATCATAGAAAAAAATTAAGAGCAATTCAAGAAAATTAAGAAAATTATGAAAGTCAGCCAATTGAAAAAGAGATCCAAAAACTTAAGGAAGAAAATAACTTCTTAAAAATTAGAATTGGGCAGGGGAAAGCTGATGATGTTATAAGATACCAAGAAATAATAAAAGAAAGTCAAAAGAAAAAAGTATGGGAGAAGGTGAAACATCTTATTAGAAAAATAACTGCTATAGAGAACAGATTGAGGAGGGACAACAGGAAAATTATAATAAAGTTCATTCTTTAGGATTATTTAGTTTCCAATTAATTTTTAGTCCATTTTTCCAACTTCTTTTATGGAATGTAATTTTTGTTGTATTATGGTCTGGAAGGGTTAATTTAATATTTCTGCTTTTCTGTACACAAGTATGAAGGTTTTTATGCCATAGTACATGGTCATTTTTTTTTTTTTTTGGCAAAGGTATCACTTACTGCTCAGAAAAAGGCATACTTCTTTCTATTTCCATTCAATTTCCTCCAGAGGTCTATCATATTTTAACTTTTCTAAAATTCTACTCCTCTCTTTAACTTCTTTTTTATTTATTTTATGGTTAGAATTATCTACTTTTGAGAGGGGACAAATTAAAGCTCCCCCACAAGTATAGTTTTTGCTATTTCCTCCTATAACTCATTTAACTTTTCCTTGAAGAATTTGGATGTTATGCCATTTGGAGCATATAGATTTAATTTTGATATTACTTCATTTTCTATGGCATCTTTTAGCAAAATGAAGTTTCTCTGATTTCCTCTTTTAATTAGGTCTATTTTTGCTTTTGCTGTGTCTGAAATCATGATTGCTACCCCCTACCTTTTCTAATTCAGTTGTAGCATAATAGAGTCTTCTCTAGCCCCTTATTTTAACTTTGTGTGTTTTGTCATATTGTTTGATTCTAGGTTCTAATCTAATCTAAGTTTATGCTTTTTATTTTATGGGCAAGTCCATCACATTCACATTCAAAGTTATGATGACTATATATTTTCCCCATCTTACTTTCTTCCCTTTCCTCCCCCTCCTCTCCTCTCCTCTCCTCTCCTCTCTTCCCCTCCCTTCCCCTCCCCCTCCTCTCTCTCTCTCTCTCTCTCTCTCTCTCTCTCTCTCTCTCTCTCTCTCTCTCTCTCTCCCTCCTCCTCTTCTCCCCCCTCCCCCTTCCTTGAGCCAGGTCATTCATATAAGAATCAGATTCAAGTATTGCCCACTTCCCTCCCCATTTTCTCCTCCCTTGTAAATACTCTTCCTCAAGTGCCTCTTTTACGTGAGACAATTTTCCCCATTCTTCCCTCTCTTCCTCCTTCTCCCAATGTATCCCTCTTTTTCAGCCTTTCATTCTTTTTTTGAGGTCATCCCAAAATAATCATCACATACTTATTCCCTCTATGTAGACTCCTAAATGCCTTAATAAAGATAACATCCTTAGGATTTACATGCATCACCTTCCCATATAGGAATGTAAATAGTTTAAGTCCCATGTGATTTCTCCCTCATGTTTACCTTTTTATGCTTTTTCAGTTTTTTGTTTGAATATTAGATTTTCTATTCAGCATTTTTTTTTTTTTTTTGCTTTTTGGAAGGCAATTTGGGTTAAGTAACTTGCCCAAGGTCACAAGGCTAGGTTTTTGTTTGTGTGTTCCTTAAGTGTCTGAGGCTGGATCCTGAACTCAGGGCCTTCTGACTCCAGGGCCGACGCTGTACTCACTGCGCCACCTAGTCGCCCCCTATTCAGCATATTTCAATGAGGGATTCTTGAAAGTCTTCTATTTCATTAAATATCCATTTTTCTCCCTGAAAGATTATACCCAGTTTTTCTGGGTAGGTTATTCTTGGTTATTCTAGCTTCTTTTCCTTATGAAATATATTCCAAGTCTTCTGTTTCTTTAAAGTTGTAGTTGCTAAATTTTGTGTAATCATGACTGTGGTTCTATAATATTCTAATGGTTTCTTTCTGATTACTAGAAGAAGTTTGTCCTTGACCTGGGATCTCTGAAATTTGGATTTTTTCAATTTGTATTTCACCTTCTGTTCCTGAGATATCTGAATAGTTTTCCTTTATAATTTCTTGAAATATGATATTTAAGCTCTTTTAAAATTATTAAATTTCTTCAATGAGGTTTTGTACCTCTTTTAGCATTTTGCCAATTTTGCATTTTAAGGAGTTATTTTCTTCAGTATTTTTTGGGCTTTTTTTTTTTTACCAGTTAATAATCCTTCCATAATTTTCTTGCATTGCTCTAGTTTCTTTCCATAATTTTTCCTCTATAATTCTTATTTGATTTTTACAACCTTTTAAAAATTCATTTTAAATCGATTTCTTTAGGTCTTCTAGGATTTTCTATTGGGCTTGTGTCCAATCTGCATTTTCCTTTGAAGTTTTGCTTGTAGATGTTTTCTCTTTATTGTCCTCTTTTAAGTCTGTCTTGAGCTTCCCTAGCTCCATATTAGCTTCTTATGCCAGATTCTTTTTTTGTTGTTTGCTCATTTTCTCCAGGCTATTTTTTTACTTTGAACTTTATGCTAGAGTTGGGCTCCACTTACCTAGGGAGTTGGGGTTAGGGACTATCTCAAGCTTTAGGCTTTTTCATATTATCTTTTAAAAAATTATGCTGCTATTTTCAAAGCTGGTTTTGGGGATCTGTAAATTCTGGGTGCTTTTAAGGTGTTGTGATCTGGGGAGAGTATGGTCATTGCTCTGCATTCTGGTCCTTACTCAGGAAGGGCCCTGCTCACTTTCTGCTCTAAAACTGCTACCAGGAATTAGGGCCCTTGTACTCTCTCCACCCTGGTACTCCCACATACAACTGGGTAATGGGCAATGGGATTGCCAGATGACATTCAGTCCTGCTCTCAGTGCCTGAACACTGGTCCCCTATAATCTCTTTCTGACCAGTTGTCCAATTCCCTTGCTGTCTCTGGTCAGTGAGAACTTCCAGAACTGTTGTTGCTGTTGCTGTCACCAGTGTAGCCTCTAAGGCCTATAGCTGGGGTCACTGCCTGACCAGCCTCTCCCCTAATTATCACAGACTTCTTCTAATTCCCTAAGTTGTCTTGGGCTGGAAAAATGTCTCACCCTGACCTTTTGTTGGCTGTGCTGCTCTAAAATTTTATTTGATGTGTTACTTTAAAGTATTTTGGAAAGGAATATTAGGAGAGCTCAATTGGAATGATCATTCTATTCTGCCATCTTGGTTGCACTTAGAATTATTTTCACAATAAGACAAATTGATAACTTAAATGGACAAAAGTTTTATGAAGATAAAACTAAGCATTGTAAATAGAGTTGGCCATAAAGTTAGGATAACTAATAACTCCTGAAAACTATAAATTTCAGAATAATTTCTGATTCACATTGGGCTGAGAGAATTTCTTCATCATGAGTTGTTCACACCAGTGAAATTACATGTCCCTTGAAACCAAAAATAACATTTCAGAAGTGCATATAATATACTGAACAATTTTACAGAAGTAGAGTTGCTACCTTTTAAATTGCATTCAGGGAGTATCCCCAGGTAGGCCTTCCTAAGTGATTTTCTCCAGTGGAATAACATTTTAAAGTTATAGAACTAATTGATAGATATATAGAATATAAGTTACATTATGTTTATATCAAGCAAAATGTAGTTAAAAGGTTCACTGTAGACAAGGTGTATCTAGTCTGGCCATCATGCCCACATCCCTCCTCTAATAACCTTTTCTCTATCCCTGGAACCACCTTGGTCTCTGATAGGTGACTTTTCTCCTTACCTTGACCAGAATCAGGCCTCTGCTTCACTTTTATGTAGCATGAGAAGTGCCCTTTGATTCTTTCTAGATCTCTTTTCTGAGTTGTTTTCCTCCAGGAGAATGTAAGCTCCTTGAAATCAGGGATTATGTTGCTTGCTTGTATTTGCACAGTGCCTGGTACATTGTAAGGACTTAATAAATGTTCTGTGCATCTTTCTATATATCTATTAATTGATATCAAGTGAGATAAATCATTAACAAGTGGAATATATCTTTTATGCAGTCAAAAGGAAAGTATGGTTTCCTATTGATGGCAAAATTCTCTAAGTCATATAATTCCACTGATACCTATAGCACAATTGTGTGAAGTTTACAGCAATGTAAAAGATATTTGTCTAACTTTCCCTCCTAGAAAAACAAACTATACAAAAAATGCATATTGCCCAGACTATAATATGCAGCTGGATGGGTAGCTTGTCTAATTAGTTCATTAATATGTATATCTTGGACAGCAATATTGAAGTTGGCTCAAATTTGAGTAGGACAAGAAAATCAGGCTGGAATACATTTAGGAAACTTTGCAGTGCTTTCAATGATCCAAAATTGCTTGATACTGGGAAAGGTCATTCCTTCAACACCAATATTTTCCCAGTGAGACAACACTCATTTTAATCCAACAAAAATCTACCAAGCATCTCCTCTGTGCAAGGTACTGTTAGGTGCTGCAGACAAAAAAGAGAATAATGCATGGTTTAGTATAGCTCCAAAGGAGTTCACATTCAATTAGGAAACTACAACATATACACAGCTGAACAAATAGAAGATAATTTGAAGAAGGAGAGACTATTGACAGCTAGTAGAATCAGAGAAAACTTCAAGGAGAAGATAGAACTTGAACTCAGTCTTGAAGAAAAGTGAGGATTCTGAAAAGTGAAGATGAGGGAATTCATAAGCTATAGCTTTTGGAAATGCACAACATGAGAAGATTGAACATCTGAGTATTTGAAACACATAATAGTCTGGTTTGACGGGAACAAAAGGAGAACAAGAAGGAATACAGACAGTTCTCACTTTATGTAACTTTTGGTAAGGAATTTTAAAAGAAACCTGCATTAAAAAAAAAAAAACCAACAAAACAAAACAACAATTCACCACTTATTTTAACTTTACAGTATAGTACTTTTTGTCTCCACTCTTGCTCCTACCCTCCATCCACATTAAAAAAAACTCCTAAAAAAAGAAACCCTAAAAGAAGCCCCTCCAAATGAAAGAAGGAGAACTGATACAGAGAGACCTCCACCTCCACCTCCACCTGACTGGGAGATAGGAGGGGAGATTGACTTGAGACCTCTGGAGTCGAGAGAGGAAACCTTTGCTCACTGCCCACTCACCCTTGTGACTTCTTCCTCTTCCCATCTGTCTTCTGTCCATCCTCTCCTATGTCTATGTCTACCCCCATGTGTCTGCCCCTCAATTTGTTCTTCTCAGTTCAAGTCAAGCCTTCATGTCCTGCCTCTGTTTTTCCTCCTGCTAATTTCATTTCCCTATTTCCAGCCTCCACGTGTCCTTGAACTATGTGCGAGCCCATTTTCTGCCTCTCTCTTCTCTCCCTAACCCACCTTAGAGGGAAAATTTGCATTACTGGTAAAAATTACTTTGTGTAGAGGTCCACTTATGTAAAGCAAGAGTTGTCCATAATATGAAATAAGGCTACAAAATTAAGTCAAGATCAATTTCCTATAGGGCCTTGAGATAGACTGAGAATTGTGTATTTTATCCTAGAGGTGGTGAGGGTCCACTGATCACTGAGTGACCTGTGCCTAGGAAAATTATTTGTAGTACTGAAAAAAAATACACCTGGGGCAGCTAGGTGACACAGTGAATAGAGCACCGCCCTGGAGTCGGGAGGACCTGAGTTCAAATCTGCCCTCAGACACTTAACACTTACTAGTTGTGTGACCTTGGGCAAGTCACTTAACCCCAATTGCCCTCCTTCCCCCCTCCAAAAAGCGGGGGGGGGGGGGAAGAGAAAAAATACACCTACACTTGCACATATATGTTAAGTCACCTGATTTGGTTGTCTTCATCAATTAAATCAACTGAATAACAGCCAACTGAGCTGGAGTTACCAAATCTATAAATTCCCATTTTTTTAAAAAAAAAACAACTTGGCAAGTTCTAAATATACTTTAGAAAGTTCAAAAACAATAAGATCAGTCCCTTTAAGAAAATTCCTTCTGCAGAATATTGCAACAGCTTGTAAAACTGCTGGCCTAGAACGTGTTAACTGGTAGTAGAATTAGTAGTAGGTGGGTGTTGTGAAATACGGATTTAGCATGCAATGGAAGAAGAGGGGAAAGTAAGGAAAAGGCAGATTTCCAGTTACAGGATGGGGAAAGCTTTCCAAAAATTACTGGTTAGTAGAGCTTTCGTTCTACACTCAGAAGGGAACAGAAAAGATGAGGTTTTTTTTTAATGCCTTCAGAGAGAAGTCTCAACAAGAAATTCAGCTCTTCTAACATAGAGCACCTGCTAAAGAAGTAGTCTAAGCCAGGGATGGGGAAGCTGTGGCCTTGAGGCCACATGCAGCTTTCTAGGTCCTTGGGTGCAGTCTTTTGGCTGAGAAGAAATTTTATAGAACAAATCCTTTTATTAAGGGGATTTGTTCTGTGAAGTTTAGATTCAGTCAAAGGGCTGCACTTGAGGACCTAGAGGGCCACATATGGCCTTGAGGCTGTAGGTTCTCCACTCCTGGTCTAAGCAACCCAATTAAAAAGAGCTATCAGATGAGACTAACTACAGAAAGGAAGAAATGTCCTGGAGAATTTCTGATGCAAGGGAGGGTAGGACATTATTCCAAGCTTGAAGCAGTAGTAACTTAGCAGAATTAGGCAAAAGGTTTTTCAGGGAGACAGGCAAGTCGAGATCCATAACTACTTTTCAATGATAGGAACCTATTGAGGACTCACTGAACAGTGCTGGGAAGATGCCAAAAAAGCAAAGATTAAGAATAGTTTAACATCTATTAGGAAGGTATGTGATTTGTACCTAATTAATTCTGATCCTTTAATCCTTGTACTCAAGAGTATTTCCTTTGTTATAGAGACCAGTTCTAATCATATTTTTATTTTTAATAAAAGACTCTGTTGGGGGGGCAACTAGGTGATGTAGTGAATAAAGCACTGGCCCTGGAGACAGGAGGACCTGAGTTCAAATATGGCCTCAGACACTTAACACTTACTAGCTGTGTGACCTTGGGCAAGTCACTTAACCCCAATTGCCTTGCCTTCCCTCCTCCAAAAAGCATAAAATAAAATCTTCTGTGATTATAAAAGATCTTGATCATATAATTTAAATCCAGACCTATTTCAGTCACTGTCACTGCAAAGGAGAGGCTAATTGCTTAGCAATTCTTTCATTAATTAAAAAACAATAATAATTCATGTATATTATAGTACTATAAGATTTCTTCCAATGTGCAGATGGTAAGTTAAGGCAAAGTACTATGGTAGCCAGTGGGAATAGAGAATAACAATAACAATAACTATGGTATAGAACAGAATAACAAAAGGGGGTACAAATAGTGCTTTATGAAGTCTGGGAATCATCTCTCACTGGGGCAAGGGAGTCAGGGATGAATGAAGGCTTCATGGAGAAGGGATATTTGAAGTTGGGCATAGAAAGACAGAGATTTCAATAGATGGAGATGAGGACATGGGCCCAGTACTCTATCCATTGTACCATCTAGCTGTCTCTTGAGATCTATATTCAATCACCTACATTTGAATATGCACTATGTTCTAGGCATCATGCGAAATGCTTTTAAAACATTATCTCACTTAATTATCACCAAAACCCTGAAAGGTAGGTGTTATTAATAACACCTACCATCATATAGTTGAGGAAACTGAGGCAAATAGAGGTTAAGGTACTTGCCCCGGGGCCACAGAGTTAACAAGTGCCTGAGATACAGCATGAACTCGTCTTCCTGAGTGCAGGCAAACTCCTTTCTCCACTGGGCAACCAAGTGCTTCTTAGGGAAGAACACAAAGCAGGAGAAGGTGTTAGGCCTCTAAGATCTAATCTCAGGCTTGTTTAGGCATATGTGCTTTAGCAACCAGTCACTCATAGCTGAATGTTGACTAGGTGGGGATGTAGATGCTTCCTGCCCTCCACTCCTTTTAAGAAGATGTTTACAGTTTCCTTCTATGCTTTGCAACCTGAGGGAACATTGTCTTTCCCATTTAAAGTCCCATTGAGTTATTGCCTCTCCCTAGTCACTGGCTAATAAAAGTTTGCTTTGTCATTCCTAAAGCAGTGATCCCTAAAGTACTCTTCAGTTCTGAGCCACAGATGACTAGCTAGAAGCAGCTTAGGGGCTTCATCATTTCCAAAGTGCTCAAGCACAGGTGGTGGGCTATCAGGCAAGGAAAGTCTGTGAACCACCTGGTTACACATAGAAGAAACCTTTGAAATTTACTTCTTTAAAAAGCTAACCCAATACAAAGCAATTATTTCGATGATGCTGATTTATGAGTATTTATGTTGTTTTTCAATATCTTTTTCTCTTCAAAAGTAATACAAAAGCATTTCTGGGAGCCAAGATGGCAGAGGAAGCAGTAAATTGCTGTAATTCTACCATATTCACCTCTAAAACAACCATAAAACAGGGTCCCAAAACAAATCCTAGAGCAGCAGAACCAGCAAAAAGATGGAGTAGAACAATATTTTAGCCCAAGAAGCTTGGAAGATTGGCAAGAAAAGTCCATCTTACTTGGGTAAAAGGGGAATACATTCCAGGACAGGAAGCATCCCAGCAAATCAACAGCAAGTCCCGCTTTAGCAAACCAGTGGGAGATCCTGAGCCCCAGTGTAGTGAAGCAGGCAAACACCAATACCAGGAACCCCCATGTGCCTTAGCATAGCCAGGGGGAACCACAGACTCCAGTTCCAAGAACTACCACATGCTTCAGTGTAGCCCCAGACAAAGGAGTATCCTACAACATGACTAGAAAGTAGGCTAGACCTCCATGTGCTTCAGTGTAGTGCTGGGGAAATGCAGAAACACCACACTGGACCTCAGCACATGCTGGACACCACCGCTAGGACCCCAGTTCAGAACCAGGTAACCTGTCAGACCCCTGCAGCTTTCAGCAGTGTCAACTAACACCCCCCACTCCCTCAGCACAGTATCAGACACAAGGATCCCCTGGGGGCCTCAGGGCAAGATGAGTGCAACACCAGGTAAACAGCTAGGTCCTGAAGCCCCTGGCACAAGAAGCCTGAGAGAGTGTCCCTTCCACCCTGGGTACAGAGCTCAAATTTAAAAGAAAGGAACTCCCCCCCCCCAAAAAAAAGATGAGCAAAAAACAACAAAGAAAGAATCTGATTATAGAAAGTTATTATGGTAACAGGGAAAATCAAGGCATCAACTCAGAAGAGGACAACAATGTCAAAATATCTATGGGCAAAACCCCAAAGAAAAATGAGAAGTGGTGTCAAGTCCAGAAAGAACTCATGGAAGAGTTCAAAAAGGAGTTTAAAAATCATATAAAAGAGGTAGAAGAAAAAATGGGAAAAGAAATGTAAGTGATGTAAGAGAATTATGAAAAAAAGTCAATAGTTTAGAAAAAGAAAACAACTGCTTATAAAGAAGAATTTGTCAAATGGAAAAGAAAATACAAAAGCTAATTGAGGAAAAAAATCTTAAAAGTTAGAATTGGGAAAGTGGAAGCAAATGACTCTATGAGACATCATGAATCAATCAAACAAATTCAAAAGAATGAAAAAGTGGAAGAAAATGTAAAGTACTTCATGGAAAAAAACAAATGACCTGGAAGATAGATCCAGGAGAGTCAATGTCAGAATCACTGGACTACCTGAAAGCCATAATCAAAAGGAGGACCTGGACAGCATCTTTTAAGAAATTATCAAGGGAAACTGCACTGATATTCTGAAAGAGGCTAGAGCAGAGTCTATTATGCTTTAGTTGTAGTAAAAAAAAAAAAAAAAGGTGGGGTAGCAATCCTGACCTCAGACAAAGTAAAAGCAAAACTAGACCTATTTAAAAGAGATAATGAATGAAATTGCACCTTGCTAAAAGGTACCACACACAATGAAGCAATATCAGTACTAAACATATATGTACCAAGTGGTATAGCATCCAGATTCTTAAAGGAGCAGGTAAGTGAGTTACAGGAAAAAATAGACAGCACAACTATACTAGTGGGGAACTTCAACTCTCCTCTCAGAACTTGATAAATACAACCAAAAATAAACAAGAATGAAACTAAGGAGGTAAACAGAGTATTAGGAAACTTACATATAACAGACCTTTGGCATGATTTAGACATAAAGAGTGACATCATAAGCAATAGAAGAGCAAGGAATAATCTGTCAGCTCTATGACCAATTGAGATAGAGAACATTATGAAATGTAAAATAGATAATTTTGATTATCTATTATTACTAATTTAATAAATTAAAAAAAGGTTTTGTACAAACAAAATCAACACAACCAAGATTAGAAGGAAAGCAGAAAGATGGCAAACATTCTTTACAGCAAGTGTCTGTGATAAAGGCCTCATTTCTCAAATATATAGAAAATTTAAAGATTACAAACCATTTTCCAATTGATAAATTGTCAAAAGATATGAATAGGCAGTTTTCAAATGAAGAAATCAAAACTAACTATAGGCATATGAAGAAGTGCTTTAAATCATTTTTGCTTAGAGAAATGCAAATTAAAACAACTCTGAGGTACCACCTCACATCTATCAGACTGGCTAATATGACAGAAAAGAAAAATGATAAATGCTGGAGAAGATGTGGGAAAATTGGGACTCTAATGTACTGTTGGTAGAGTTGTAAACTGATCCAACCATTCTGAAGAACAATGTGGAACTATGCCCAAAGGTCAACCAAACTGTGCATACCCTTTCTTCTAGCAATACCACTACTAGGTCTGTAAACCAAAGAGATCATAAAAAGGGGAAAGGACCTACATATGCAAAAATATATATAGTAGACCTTTTTGAGGTGACAAAGAATTGGAAATTGAGAGGATGCCCATCAATTGGGGAACAGCTGAATAAACTGTGGTATGTGAATGTAATGGAATACTATTGTGCAATAAGAAATGATGAACAGGCAGATTTCAGAAATACCTGCAAAGACTTATATGAACTAATGCAAAATGAAATAAGCAGAACCAGGAAAATATTTTACATAATATCAGCACCACTGCTTGATGATCAACTATGAATGATTCAGCTCTTCTCAGTAACACAATGATCCAAGACAACTACAAAGGACTCAGGAAGGAAAATGCTGCCATATCCAGGAACCAAACCAAACCAAACCTGATAGACTCTGAATGCAGATCAAAGCATATTTTTTTCACTCACTTCATTCTTTCTTGTGTGTTTTTTTTCCTTTTGATCTCTTTCTTCTTCCACAACTGTGATGAATATGGTAATATTTTTATAAGATAACACATGTATAAACTCTATCAAACTGCTTATTATTTTCAGAAGAGGGGAGAGCAGGGAGGGAGGGAGAAAAATTTGGAAAATAAACTCATAAAAATGAATGCTTGGGGTGGCTAGGTGGCACAGTGAGTAAGAGCACCGGCCTCGGAGTTGGGATGACCCGAGATCGAAACTGGCCTCAGAAAATGAGCACCCACACATAAATAATGACTAGCTGTGTAACCTTGAGCAAGTTACTTAACCCCAATTGCTTTAAAAAAAAATGAATGCTAAAAATTTTCTTGACATGTAACGGAGGGGAATACTATTAAAAAAAAGGTAATACAAGAGAATGTTGTATACAGTAACATCAATACTACTTTAAGAACAACTTTAAGTGACTAAATCATTTTGACTATTATAAGTACCCAGTTTAACTACAAAGGACCTATGAAGGAAGCTGCTATTTGCATCCAGAGAAAGAACTAATAGAAGTATGTATAGAATGATTGATTGTGTGTGTGTTATTGTGTGTATGTCTAATGGTACCTATCTTGGGGGGGGGGGAGGAAGGAAGAAAAAGAAATGCAAGATAGCTTTATTATATATTTAACAGGAATAGCAAGTTGTATAGAATAGATTTGCAATTTCAGGTACAATCATCTTTTTTTCCTCCTTCCTATTCTACTATGTTATGGAAATGCTTGTTTCATTTCTTAAGATCAGAATAAAATGAAAAAGTAATAATCATTAAGCAGTTATAACTTCAAAAAATAGTTATTCTTAATTATATAAGCAACAAAAGGAGCATATGAATATTCATTTATAGGCATTTTATGTGCCCATTTAAACAATGGCCTGAGACATAAATTTCAGTATTTTTCTTTATTCTCATGCTTTTCATATTTAAATGACAGAATAATTTGATAATCTGGTTGAAGTCCTTGTGTCTATAGTAGGTGATCATATAATTAACCAAAGTAGGAAAATGCTAAATATTTTTAAATCTACAAGTTTTTTTTTGCATATGGTTTTCTCATTTATATATAGCATTTATTTTAAGCAACAAATAAGTATAATTCTTTTTTCAATTTTTCATTTTTAAACAACTTAGACAAGTAGTTATGCCATAAATACATTATCTGTTTTTTTAAAAAGTTCCACTCACAAATGTATTAGCACTTTTCCATAAAAGATTTATTAAAGGCAGTAGATATTCCCCTTACTAAAGATATATTCATCCCTTGACACCGTCCAGATTTCTTTTAAAGCTGATTCAATCATCCAAGTATCTATTGTTACTATTTCAAAAAAGTTAAGGGGAAGCTAACATGAGATACTTTTTCTGAGTAAAAACAAACAAAAAACAACAAAAAAACTAGTCTCAGGAAAGATTACATAAAATAATGAAAACTGAGGAAATAATGTTTCGCATGATACATTATATGGAGAATATGCTTAATATTTGGAGCTTACTGTTCAAGTTCTTTTCCTCTGCTTTAGTTAAATAATATCCAGTCTTTAAACTTTCTAGAAAAGAGTGGGTGTCTCTATGTTAGATTACTTTGGTGACTACTGGATGAATATCTTTATTTGAAGTTCCAGAATTCTATAGATTAAAATCTAGACCCAGTCACAAGATTTGGAAGAATGTTAGCTAAACACTTTTGTATGTTATTTCAGTCTTCCTAATTGTGGGTTTTTTCGGTAACATTGTGGGAAAAATACAAAGCATACATGAGATAAAACTCTTAAGCTAGCACTATTCCTCTCAGAGTTTTTCCTTTTTAAAAATCTAAATGAATATTAATCTAATACGTTTAATATGTCCTATTTCCTGTAATGTCCAGCAGCACCCTTAAAGAGTGTGTGACAAAAATCCACCACTGGAGGGAGTCTGGGCGCTTTCAAACAGCTCGGAGCCTCAGAAATTCTGAGCAAGGGCGAGGGAAACAGAAAGAAAGGACGTGAGAGAAAAAGCTAATGTGTTCTGTTGGAGTAGCATGTACAAGGCAGAAGTGGCAGGCTTTAGGGGCAAAATCTAATTTGCTCTTTTTTTTTTCTTCGGTCCAGTCCTATCTACTGGGACAGAAAACTCTTGTGAGAATAAGAAAAAAAAAATACGAAGGGAGGTTTGAGACTGTAGCACCTCGAGAGCTATAGTCTCCAGCGGCCCCGGAGTGGCACGAGGGAACGAGCTGCAAAATTGCAGCAGTCTCTGTGCTGTAGGCTCTCCCTCTGGACACCAGAAGCAGATGTCCCTTGACGTCCTCAGGTGAAAACCCAGAGGCACTTTAGGTGATTTGCGCAAACTTTGCTGCCAGGTTACTATGTTTCAGTGGCCAGACAAATGCAAATGTCTATGGATCAGTCTATAAAGTCAAAGAAGAGGGGGCTATAGTCTTAAGAATAAAGGAAACCTTTTCTTCGCTCACTCATCCCTCCTTCCTTTCTGTACCCCCCTACCCCTTAAGTGTTAATGACATTTTCGCCTTTAGGGAAGTGGGATTGAAGAGAGCTGAGCAGTTGCCGAGAGGGTATGAATACATTCTCTTAGCTGAAATGTACAGGGTGTAAAGTATTTCTAATCGGTTCACTTGCCACATTAATGTCCTCTCGGCTGCAGGTTTGCACTGAATTGTAATAATTTTCAACTGTTATTTCTCAGAATTTCAAAAAAATACGTGTTTTTAGAGCACCATTTAAAACCAATTTAAAGAAATGTCTCCCTTTCCATTTATTAACCTTTAAATCACTGGTAAGAAGTAAAAGACTAATGTCTTTTACTTACCAGTGAATATCTGGTTTTTCAGACAAGAAAACACCAGGAGACATCTCAAGATTAAGGGACTATATTTTATAATAAAAATGCAGTTGTTATTGCCGCCCCAATCAGCAGAGATTGTGTCACTGAAGGAGAACAGGAAACACACTTTGTCCTCTGATAAAGGGATGAGAGTCCACTCTTAGAATGACACCCTCTCCTAAAATCACCCCCTCCTCCTCCCCGTCCCCCCAGCCCCAGTTGTTCTGAAGCAAAAGGTGTCGAATACTTCGAACATTCTAACCGGAATGCAGCATCCAAAGGGTTACTCTCAACAGCCAGGCTCCCGTAGTGGATACAGGCCACTCGGATCTCCCAGTAATTCAATTAGTCAGGTTGCAGGAAGGTGGGGCCGGTGTTTTTGGAGGGGGGAGGGGAAGAGATTAAGAAAACGCCTCTTTCTCTTGTTGCAAACCAATCGGGTTGGAGTAAAGAGAGGGGAAAAAAAGCAATCTGTAAGCAAACAGCAGGCTGCTCCCTGACTGGCTGCTCCTGCAAATCCCCCTTTCCCAAGTAAACTGCATGAAAAAAAAAAAAAAAACCACATGATCAACCAGCAGCGCCTGGGCTCTGAGCTTGCTGGCTGCACCTCCTCTGTGCACATATTCCGAAAACATACACGCATACACGCCAACCAGCTTCCAGATCGCTCACACATGCAGACATATGCATGGATATAAAATATATATGCTGCATACGTATTCGCATATGTTCATTGCACAGAGGGCGCCCAGCTTTTGGATTGTCCGAGGTTGCTGCTGAAGTCGGATTTACGCGCAGGTCATTGAGAAGGGGGCGTGACTGTTTAGGATTTTTTTTCTCCCACAAAGCACCCCCACCTTTTTTTTTTTTTCAAAACTGACTTTTGCCCCCCTCTCCAGTCGTTGAAATCCTTGCCGCTGCACTGAAGTTTATTCATTTTCTTGCAGGATTCGTCTTTTTTGGGGGGGGGGAGTAGCAGTGTGGTTCCCCCCTCTTGTTGCTGCTTTTTTTTCCTCCGGAAAGGAAAAGGGAGCAGCTGCCGAAGAAGAACAAGATTTTCTGATGTAGTCTTCGGTGAGGTTTCTCTCTCCCTTTTTGCTCTTTTTCTTATTTGAAACTGATTTATGCATTTCTCCAAGTTAATGTTCCCGGGATTGGACTCGTTTTAGCCACAGACACTTTGACAGCTTGCTCCGGAGATGTTTGGATCTCAGTTTATGCCTCTATCTAGATCTCAGTCCTTGTGCGGACAAGGCGACTGACACCAGCTTTTTCCAGAGTTTGTCGGATTCATTTAAAAAAAAATTTTTTTCACCCTTCAAGCAAAACAGTTTTATTTGTGTTGGCTTGATTTGGCATCACAGCACTGCTTGGATTGGCTGATTTTTACATCTGCTGTTTCTTACACTCTTTGGTGCACCCACAGCCCAGCAAAGAAAAGAATACGAGAAAAAAAATTCCCTATCAAGTCTCCTCCAACACACCGGGTGTCTCCTCTTCCTCTTCCTCCTCCTCCTCCTGCTCCTGCTGCTGCAGCAGAACCACCGCTTCATCTCTGTTACCGCAGCCAAACTCTATCGAGCATTTTTGTTGGATGAAGGAAAGGACGAAACTTTCTTAAAGGTTTGGGTGGCACTGCCATTCTTCTTCAACCCAACTACTTTTTAACCATTTCCAGGACCTTGGCAGAGTGAGATTTAATTGAGCAGTTTTGCTTCCCCACCCATCTTTGCTTCTCACAGCCTCCCCGAACCCGCAGCATTTACTTCCTCAAAGACTTCCACGGGTTTGGTAAAGCAAAGGCAAAAGCGTGGTGGTGAGGGGAGTATTTTATTTTCCGAAAAGAAACGTATATACCCCAAACCAACCACTTTTCTTCAGCAGGTTTTTTTTTTTTTAAATCAACTACCAAAATAACTTTGAACGAAACAAGGCAGAGCGAGAGAACAGTGCCCGAGAAGAGCAGCCACCCGTCAGCTTCCACTACCACCCTCAGCTGGAGGTGCACGGTCTGAGCCGGGGTGGGTGGGTTGGTGTATGTCTCGCTGTGGCTGCTGCACTGAACTCCCGGTGAATGTGCGCGGAGCGCCGCCGCCACCTCCTCGTTGTGCCGCCGCCGCCACAGCCCGATTCGGCTCCCACTTCCCCCTCCCAGGGTGACCAGCCTCCTCCCACTTCTTAAGAAACAGATTTGGCATCCTCCCGCTCCCCCCCTCCCAACCACGAAATACACACGCGTCTCTTCTCCCTCTTTTATTTTCTTTATTTCTTTCTTAAACTCCCCGCTCCCTCCCCCCCTCCGGGGGGTGGGAGAGCTCTCTTGATTTAAGAAAAAATCTGTGATTTTTCTCTTTACCCCTTTTACTTCTCATTCCCTCGTTCCCTACATTCTGTTTAGATCTTTGTTTTCCTTTTTTCCCCTCATTTTTTTTCTTCCTCTCTCCCTCCTCCCTCCCCCCTCTCCCTCCTGTGTTTGTGTTTTTCACTGTTGGAGGGGAGTGATGTTGCACGTGGAGATGTTGATGCTGGTGTTTCTGGTGCTCTGGATGTCTGTGTTCAGCCAAGATCCTGGCTCCAAAGCTGTCGCTGATCGCTACGCTGTCTACTGGAACAGCACCAACCCCAGGTAAGAGGGTGGTGGTAAGAGGGACATGATCCGGGGTCCTCGCCTCCCTAGGCCGACGGGGTAGGCGAGAGGACAGGCGTAGATATTTGGAGGAGGAGGAGGAGAGGAATTGGTGGGAGTGAAGAAACGCCTGAGGCGCCGACATCTCAGGAACCTGAAGGACTCTTTTCTTTTATAACAGAATAGGAATCCTGACCGAATTAGCAGGGAAGGAGGCTTCAATTTCCTTCTTTGTTAAGTGCGCCTGGAGAAACCAGGTGGAGACCAGGTTCACCTAGGACTAATGAATCTTCCTCACTCCTAGAGGACGCGCAGGGTGAGAACTTGAAAGGAGTGAGAGGCAGGCGGAGGTTCTCCTTCCTTCTCTAATCTGTTCGGGACAAGGGAACCATATCCTACCAGAGCAGAATGTATAGTTGCAGAACTGCACTTTCCTTTCCCCCAAGCCGCAATTTTCTTTTTCTTTTTTTTTTCCTTTAGCGGAAAATAGTTTCCCTTGTGCACTTCGAGTCATTCAAGCTTCTCTCCTCCGGTCGAGCCCCAAACTTTTTCGGTGCGCTCTGAGCGCACTGGCAGGGGAAGGAGGGAGTTGGAAAGCGGAAGCTTTTAGTTTTCCTTTAACTCGTTAAACTGAGAGGAAATACAATAGCCCATCCATCAGTCTGGTTCCTTTGAGTTGGCAGTTGTGGAGATTTCCCCCATTCTCTCTTCCCTTCCCCTCCCCCCACGGCCTTTTTATGATGGCAAAAAGTTTGCTCTAATACAAAGGTTACGTCATGTATGCCAAGTGTGTTCATTCTCTTGGTAGCTCTGTTCGCCAGTTCGCCGAAATATATCTTGATAAACATTTTGGCACCCCGCCCCCCCCCCCACCCAAAAGAGAAATGAGAATTCTGAAGGGGTAGACAGAAATGTCGGTTCCGTCCAGACACGGCTTTTTTAGTGACTTGAGTCTAGTCCAGCTACTGAGTCATTTTAGGTCTGATGACCTAGTAGAATCTCGGGGGTGCTTTCGCATTACATCTAGGCCTTCCCCAGGGGCCCACTGGAGTCCCGATTCGAAAGGGACCCAAATTGACCCGATCCGCCTCGTATCCCTTCCAACTGAGCTCCTATTTTATTATCCTTCCACTCCTCATCCCACCAGCTTTTGCTCGACCCCTAGGGCTGATTTCTTTATTGGCCAGTGGAAACTCATAAGGTCACTGGACTGCCATACAATGAAGATAAAAGTTGAGCAGAACGGGTGGGAAATAGAGTCCGCACAGAGCGCGCGGTTTCACGGGAAAGCCGCGCCAAGTGCTGTGCTCCCGGAGAACCATGTGGCTGCCGCGAGCTCTAAGCGCTCGCTTCTGGAGAGGGAGGTACAAGTAGCGATCCCCGCCTCTTCTCAACCGGTTTGCCCGGCCCTCCGCCCGATCCATTGTCCCGGGATGAGAGAGAATCCCAGCTGAAGCCAAGGCTGCCCAGTAAAGAAGGTGCATATTTCTACCCCTGCGGGCCACTTGGGTTCTCGCTGAAGATGGGAGAACTGCTCCTTTGGCGGAGAAAGATGATTTCCCCTTCCACCCAACCTCGGAAAAAAGTCTCCACCAAGCATACAGCCAAAGTAGAATTGTTAGTGATAAATGCACAAAACAAGGTGAAGTGCCAACAAACATTCCTAAAGCATTAAGTGTGAGCGTATACACAAAACAAGATACCTAAACCTCTATCTATCTGGTGGGACAGGGCAACCTATTTCATTTCTGACATGGCACTTAGCACTATTAAAAAAAGAGAAAGAGAAGCCATTCTGCCAGAGGAGGTGCCTTTTATTAAACCTGACAAGACAAATGGAGCAAACGCTCCAGTTGTGATGGTGTTAAAAGCAAGGCTCATTATGTAGGTTCGTTTATTCCCTTTGGGTTTTATTAAACAGTGTTTGTGAAACAGAGGAATTTATACTTTAAAAACTTAAACTGATCATATTAGGTGAAACAACAGAAACAAGGTGGTTTAACTTGGGTGTTCTTTGCTGGGGTGATCTCCCTCCTTTTCACATCATCCTAAACATTGTGAACCTTTTCTCTCTTAGCATCCATTTGTTTTGATATCTGACTTATCTTTTTTCCTCCTTAAAACTGATGGGACTTCCCCCCTCCCTTCTTTTTTTTTTTTTTAACCTGTCAAGCTGGTCTGAGTGAGTTTGAGGACATTTTATCTTAGGTTATCTCTGTTTTATGTTCCTGATACTGCTGTTTGGTTTGAGATTAGCACATTGATTTTTGTCACAGGTCATGTTTTTTAATAGATCTGCCTTGCCTGCAGAAAACTGTTCTATTCAGTATTCCATGGTGGGTTTGAAATGGCTGAGACAAAGTTAATCTGTAGAATTTTAAAGTGCCCAGAGTTTTCTTGTCGATTGAGTATTCTAATGTGAGGCTTTTCAGTTCCTCCTTTTAGGTTACTGGACCAATTTAATACTGACAATCTCCCACCAAAAGGCTGATAGTTTTAAAAGAGATTCATATTTTACATTTCATGAAATAGTGTATCCTTACCAATTTATCACCTGATTTTTTCTTGTCCCCCCCCTCTAAACTTAACAACTTTAAAATGGAAAACATGTTACACACGTGAAATGTTGAATAAAAAGGCATATCCTATGTTTCATCAAATGTTACCAAAGAAGAGAGTTAAAGAACTAAACCCAGTAAAATAGCTTTTAAATAAAACCCAGCAGCTTTTAAATAAAACCCAAGGTAAAAGATTATATGAGGAAATACATTTCTGCCAAATGTTTTACACATCATGCTACGATATTTTAAAAGTCTAGTACTTTAAACTTTTCTTTCTTAAGTAATATGTATTTTGCAAAGGAAGATATCCCTGCTTTTAATATTACTTTATGTAATCAGATTGGCTTGTTTAAGATTTTACCAAGCCAGTAATGTAATTGCTAAGTGATCTTTTGAAACAAAATGGATAGCTCTAATTGCTTCTATAGTAGCATTTCATTTAGCTCCAAGAGGAAAAAAAGTTCACTAAATGCAAGAGTAGCAACAATGGTTATTGCATAAAATGTAAATAAATATTTTATATCAATATGATGTTACTTGAGAAAAAATATTTAGATACATTCAGAATTTAATTTGCTGTCTTGATTGAAGGGTTTGGATATTCTATTATGTAGTTTGTTGAGTAGTTAGTTGGTCTCATAGTGATACATTGGAACCATAAACAGATACAGAGAGAGAAGAAAAATATTAGCTTTATTAGAAAAAAATTGGCTAGAATCTATGTTAATTTATCTGTTCTTTCTTGACAAAATTAGTTATTTTCTAAAACTGGTGTTGAGTTGTCAGTAGTTATGGGATAGTGGACAGAATTGATTTTATGTAATGAATAGGACAGAAATCAATAAGATAACAATTGGGTAATAGTAGTTCAAATGGACAGTTGTGACAAATGCATCTTCTATAGTTTTTTTTTTTTACAATGTTTTGTTAATCCTACCTGAATAGTGAAGGTTAGAAAAAATGATATTCAGTGGTGTACTATGAACTCTGCTCTAGCATCTAAACAACATTTAAAAAATGTGACCTCCAAACAAAAAGATAACTTATTTGTATCTTATTTCTTAAAGAACTTTAAAAGTTTTAAAGTAATTTTATGTGGTCATCTAGCTATGTGAGTTAAATCACATCTATTCCTTAGTTATTTTAAAAGTTATGGGATATAATTAAGACTTTTGGAAACTCTTAAAAATTACGATGAGTTATAAATACATGACTGCTATCAGTAAGGGGAAATGTCCTTAAGTTAAATAGAATGAGTATATGGGGTTTTTCAAAGTATGTGCTGAAATAATACTTAAAATTGTCCTCTGTCAGTAGACATTTATGTATGGAGTAGTAACGTGAAATAAGAAATCACTCTGTTGCTAAATGTGCCTAGTGTACTTTTAGTAAAATCAATTTCAGGTATAATTTTGTTCTCTTTACTTTTAGTTCATAGCTTATGTTGCTAATAAGGTGTGTGAGAACTTTCCTAAACAGGAAAGACTACTTTTGTGCATCACCACTTAAAGTATGATTACTACATCATTCTGAAATAATCAAGTTTTTTTCCTTTCCCTTATTTGCAACCTAAGACTTGTGAATTAATTATTTCCTAGTATGGTAGTGAAAACTTGACACAGTGTTGCCTTGTTAATATGACATCTTGTTGCTGTGAAAATGGTGTGAATTCTATCCATTATTCAAAACCAACACTATACTACTACTCTAACATTCCCCTGGGGTGTCATACTCCATCTGATATTATTTTTCTCTTGAAATTCATATATATGTCATATATATGTATACATATATATTTTTTCTGAGACACCTTTTTTCTTATTGTCAACAAATTCCTAATTCAATAAAAACAGTGAGCAAAATTGTTACACTTAGATTCCATGAATTTATTTTGAGGAGAGAGTGGAACATGGGTATAAATTTTTAAAGAGTTGAACTATGTAACTTAATAGGTTAATTTCTTTCATTTTTGGTATATTAAAACATTTTAGTGATGTTTATGCATGTTGAAAACATTCATAGAGTTAAAGGGTAAATTACTATTAGATGTATATTGTAATTTTAATACATTTAACATTTATAAAGAGATCTTTTTATATATGTGGTGCATATTTGAAAAATAAAGCACGTGCATGCTTTGAGTATCTTCTTGTCCTCTGAATTTATGTGAACACTTCAAATTATTTTCTTTGTAAGTAAGACTAGGATACATATGTTTTGCAACATATATATTCCATCATATTATGATTTTAAAAATATATACAAATCAGTCAACTTCCTGGTATTTTGAAAGTAGATGGGAAATTAATAATACATGTCTCCCACTTGAAAGGGTAGTCTAATTTGTCATTTTCCAATCTGAGCTAAAAAGGTCTCAAGCTCCATAACTTCCACTTAACTAAAAGTTCTGGAGAAGAATCTTCACCATTCAGTAGTAATTCACATCCCCAGTTAGTTGATTTTAATGGTGATAGGAGGACTGGAACAATACCTTGTTACCTTGTATCTTCCCACCAATGAGCAGTGTTTTCATAGGCCTCAACTTTTAAAGGCTGTGAACGGGTAAGAAGGAGCACATAGTTGAAGGGCAAATTGCCTTCCTTAAATTCTTGCCATTTTATCTTGTGCAAATGCCCTCAGAAAAGGCATTTCATTGCTTTCCACTCACTGGCCTGGTTTCCTGTTGGATGGGGACAGATAAAGATGAGTGTTTCTTTCTCTCCCCTGTTGCTATGAACTAAGCAATCTACCAGCTACATGCTGGGCTGAGAAAATGAATGAATACAATTAGTCCTTCAGGAGTCCTGCACTTTCCTGGCTTGGGAAATATATACATACATATGTATGTCCACACATACGTATAAACATATATATGTAATCATACCAAGAAATATATCTTCCGAAAAGGAAGTTAAAACTTTAATTTTAATTTTACATATAGGTGGAAGTAGCACTTTTTTCTCATGCAAGAATTTTCCTTAATGAAGAAAATTTATCCATAAAGTATTAAATAATTTCCTACTTAGTTTTAACTCCTGATTCACTTTATTTTTTAAAATAAAAACAAATAAATTGCTGATTTTTTTTGTTTGATAGCTCCCCATCCTCTTTATTTTTATATATTAGCATCTATAGATATTGGTACAGATATTCTGTAACTATAATATTTTGTTAAAAAAAAGCACTTAGCAATGACTGTCACACGTTATTATTGCATATTTGTGAAGCTTTCCCAAAGTGGATCTGTTAAAATACTGGTCTTTATTGGGAAATTCACAATGTTGGGGAAACAGTTTCCTTGAGTAATATGATGGAACACTTCTATGTCCCGATGACCCTCCCCCAAGTCAGCATTTCTTACAATGGAGAAAAATTTAGTGAATATCATTCTTTTAAGTTGGAAAATTTTCCTTTTTTCTTCTGCGATAAAGTTTGAACATTTTGAGAAACAGTTGTTTAAAAAAATCTCAAACTTAGTTAATTTTTAAAAATTTTAATGTACTTTTTATAATTGCTTTTTATGGCAGTAGTTCCATATAGCTAAATGTCAATAAATTACTACATATACATTTAGTTTGATTTATATTTTAGTCAGTTTCTTAACATTAATCTTGAGCTGTTTTATGGAAAAGTTTAAGATGATTGATTATTTTGATGTTCAAGTGTTTCTGAATGATATATTTCTACTATTAAGAATTAAAAAGCGTGGTTTAAGTTTTTGTGTACTTGTGTTTTAAAGTCAGAAACATGGGCAACATAATGAAATGGAAAACACTTTAAAATAAATTTATTATGGCAAATTTTCTTTGAGTATTACAGTTACACTGGGTAGAAACCATTCAGTAGAGCTGAGTGGGGAAAAAAAATTAAAACCTGCTTCTATCTTAGTACTCCTTCTGGTAACCTTAACCATGGCCTACAATAGTTAAAAAGAATATATTATAAAGTAATTAAGCCTATATTACTAATATTTAAGCTAAAAGTATTTTATAAATCCAAATGCTGGCTTTTAAGGTTATAAAATATAGTTGTCAAATAGTGAAACTTTGTTTTGATATAAATGTCATTTTAAAATAAAAGTGTGTCAGCTAGTACATATATCTGTATTGGGTATGGACATATTACATATACAGAAAGAGAAAATATGAATGTGTTATGAAATGTTTATTGTTAGATCAGCTTTCAGTCAGGTGCTAGTCTATCATTTTTAATAACAAAATAAGCCTTTGTCATCTTCAGAAACACCCTTTAAATGCTTGATAGTTATAAGGTAGAAGAAAATGTACTGCCAGGTCTTATTTTTCATTCAAGTGAGAAATAAAAATAAGTTTGGCTATTTTTTTTAGTTTTCAAAATTAAAAGAGAAGGAAGCATACAATTGATACGTTTATGCTCTGCTATCTGGCATCCTAGAGTTTTTTGTGTTTTTTTTTAAACTGTAGGGTGGAACAATAAAATTACACTCCAAGGAAGGATTGCCTAATAGCTAAATTTTCAAAATTTTTATTAAGTGGCTAGATATAGTTGAATTGTTCATTTTCCTGTCTATTTCTTATGCTGTTTCATTTCCTCATTTAAATTAGTATGTATTTATGTATATTTGTGTATATATATATATCTGTATGTGTGTATATACATATATATACATATATATCAATATCTATCCATCTTTCTCTATATATATTGATCTGACAGTCTGTCGGTCTATCTGTCTGCCTTTATCAATGGCCAAATAGCACATTTCCATTACAGAAGGTAATGAAATTGGAATTATTGGGTCAGGTGACATCACTGCCTATTTGCATTGGACAACCATTTTTAGCAAGCAACGATTAAGAGAGATTTTTTTTTTCCGCTCCGCTTTTGATAAATAAAATATTTTTTTATAGACATGTTTCACGGCATGGGCATCGATACCCATAAATGTTGAGATGCCTTAGTTACCAAGAAGTAACTAAGTTGTTTTTTCCAGGTTGAAAAATTAAATTTTCATTTTCAATTATATCAACCTCTTTAGTAGCAGCCATCTTGTTTTTAGGCTGAATTTATTTCACTCATGAAAAGAGCTCAGAAAGAGTGTGAATAATAGAAAAGGAATAAACCATATGACAGTTATTTGGGCAAGGAATCTTCAAGTATCAAAGATATAGTATTATCCATCAGGTCATGAAAATGTTAGCTCCCTTTTTTGTCTCATGTTGTAGAAGCATTTTCTTGAGAAAAGAATGTTTTAATTAATGACACTGTATTTAAATTCAAATACATGCATCTTTTAATGTTAAGTGATAGCTTGCACCACCATATGTTTTTTATTTTTAACTACTAATATATGTTATTAATTTCAACAAAAATATATTTTAATTAGTTACCCTGGTTCCTTTTGTCAACCTCACTCAACCTCAAATAGTTCTTTAATTTCTTCTTTGGTAGTATATATTTGCTAACTGGCTTATTTCCTAACTGTACATCAGTAAAAAGTATTTCCTTCTAAGGGGAGATGCTGATGGCTACTTAAATTTAAGCATTTCAAGATTTTAAAGTCATGTTATACAGTAAGGGTTTCATTACAAAAACCCCTTCTGTATCATTTTCTTCCATCTCTTTATTGTGTCTTTATTAGAAACACTTATGTAATTGAATTCTTTAGTGATATATTAAATTATTAGAATATTGTATGCTGATGGTACAGAGGTCCACAAAGTATTATTTTTCTTTCAGTATTTAACAGATTCTACAATTCCAGAATTAACTATTTTGGAGTTTAGCAAAAAGTTAGAAAACTTAGAGTGCACTTTGTTTCATTAACATCTCTTTGGTTCTTCTAACATTGGTCTATTATAGAAGTATAGCTGCTGTGCCATAAGATAAATTTCAAATACAGTCCAAGTCAGACAGAGTGAATTAACAAGTCATACCCTGAACATCTGTGCTGTAGACTGACATGAGTACATTAATAGTTGTATTTCTAATGATTTAATAAAATCTGCTAATGTCATTTCCAGAATTTCCAAAATGACTAAAAAGAAGTAGATAAGTAAAATTCATGGTAGCTCTTTTTCCTTTTTGGGGGGTGGGGGAATGGATGGAAGGAAGGGGGAGGATAACAGATGCATGTCTCATGATAACAAATGGGCTCCTTGTTTCAGTCCAGGTGTAAGTGTCAACAGCTTTAACACAGAAGGACTTCTGTTATGTGGATAACCATTACTTTGTAAAAAAAAAATTAACCACCCAGTAGAGGAGTCCAAACATCCAAATGTTTAAAATGACCTTTCTATTTTGAATGAACTCAAAAACATCTTCTGTTTTGTTTTCCTGCTGTTCCAACTTGTCAAGGTGTTAGTATTCTGATATCCTGTCAATTATTAGTGTATGTAAAATCTGTAATTTACAACTAGTATCTATTCCCCTTTTCATAAAAATGTGTAGTATGAAGGTAAAGGAAATAGCAATATTTCCTCTCTCTCTAACAGATTTGAATAAAATCACTTTATGTTTTACTTTTGTTGCATAGTTTCTGTACATATTGCTAACATCCTTTGTAGTAGTGATAGATTCCATTTTGATGTTTTATAGAATCATAAGGAGCAAGGAGAGACTTGACTATAAAGGTGGGTTTGGTCTACAATAGTTTTGTCCTTACCAAAATTAAACGTGTGGTATTCAGTTTTGTAGTTGAAATTTCTATTTATTTATTTATACTTTATAAAAACAGTAAGATTTGGAGGAAAATAAAGGGGGGGGAACTGTGCATAGTTGGGAACATTTATCCCATGTGTTTAACAATTAGGTTAAACAAAGTGGGAACAAATGAGCCTAGTTCCCTGTCTATTGTTTCAGGGCAAGAAAAAAAAAAGAAAGATGCTGGAATTTGGAAGCAGTGACCTTCTGACACACACACAGCATGGCTATTACACTGTCACATCAAGTGTCTTGAGCCACCCTAATGTCAGCCTGCATTTTGGAAGTTAGTGACATGAGAGGTAGCTGCTTGTGGACTGGAGCGCCTCATATTGACTTTGCAGTTATATTCAACTTTCCAGTATCATACTTGACAGTTTCATTTTAAAATTCTGAAGCTTATCATTTGAGAAACATGTTTCTTTGTTCAGTTTAGACACAGATTTTGTAACCACTATATAGATTCAACATCTCTGTTGTTCCCCTAAACATACTTGCCTCTGAGAATAATTTCATTCATCTGGTTTGGGGGAAGATATGTGGCAGAGGGAGGCTCAGATGTAACATTCTTCCGCTAGCAAAGTGCTTGTCTGCTTTATTTAGTTAAAACCTTTTTCCCTCCAAACAGATGAAAGTAGTGGTTTTGTTAATGGCCATTTCCTTCAGACTGTGCAATCTCACCAGTACCCCTGGATTCAGACAGGGCAGGAAAGGAATGATGTTTAAAATACTATGACTTTCAATTTTTCTTCATATATTTGTTTACTATTATTGCTTCAATAAACTTTTATACCTTTTTTGTAGTTCTCTGGGGGCTCCATTTATAAAAAATTAGTGATCCAGCACTAAGAGGACGCTAATTCAAATAGTGTCACTCCTGACAGGGTTTTGAGCCAAACCAGAGGAAATAATAGGGAAATGAAAGCTGCCAAAATGTGTCTCCCAATTACTAATTAATCAAGCGATAAAGGACCTTTGTGAAAGATCCAGTGTCAGCTATGACAGCATCTCTGGGGCCCTTGATTTTAAGTACTGTATAAAACAAATTAGCACAATCCACAGGGAGTATGGTACCCAGTTGTTTCATATCACCACTGAATTTTTTAAACATATTGTTAAGAAGCAAAACAATCCTTCCTCCAAAAACAAACTTTTAAACTGTATCTCTTAGACTTCCCTGTTTAAAAATGATATCAGAAGATGGAGCTGTTCTAAATGATTTTTTTTCCCACTTGTTAATATTCAATACCTTTCTTCATACCGTGGATAATCAATCATATTATTTTAGGTCATCCAGTCTCACCCCCTTAGTTGGACATATTTTGTTATCTTTTGGTTCTAGGACTTGGTTTTGGTGCTACACATTTAATTCAACTTACAAAAGTCCTTACTTTAATATGATATTTTTTTATCAGCAGGAATGCTATACATCAATATTTTGAGCATCATAGTAGTTGAGGAATGAAATTCTTTCTGCAAACATTGATAGAACCCAGAGCTGCCAATCTCTTCTGGCACTACTCCCACTATGGCTGCTGGGCCCATCATTAAACACCTGTTATTAGTGTATTTTTTCCATTGCATTTACAACATACCTTACAACATAAAAATAAAGGGGTCCTGTGTGGAGTTCTGGCTGTCAGGGGAACAATGAAAACTAATTACACACTCGGCTGTCACCACTGTCAACTGTGCTCCTGGGAAAACAGCAGTGTGACAAAATGCATGGAGATGTATGCTACTGCATAGAAATATATGTACATCCATTTAACAATATCTAATCACACAAGTTTAGATTATAGATCTCCAAAGGAAATATTTTAGATTGGACCCCATCTACTTTTTGTTTTGTAATTAACAAAGAGAAGCAAAAGGAGTACTACAATAGAGAGGGGCCTTTTCATGCTCTCCTTTTCATCATCTCTTTGAATTATATGAGGACTGCCTGGATACATAACAACAATAACTAAGGTTTATTGCAAAGTGCTTTACAAATATTAACTTATTCATATGAACACACTCATATTAATAGGCATGTGTATGTATACACACACATACACACATAATTGTGGGATACAATAATTATTGTTAATCCTAGAGCATCCTTAAAAGAATTCTCTTTGTAGATTTCAAAATAATGATTTTTTAAAAAAAGTTATGCTTATATTTTATGACTAATTCTTGATTAGTTACTACTCTTCCAGTTCACTAATTACTTTGCTTCTCCTTCTCCTCCCCTCTGGCCCCCAGTTATTTTGCTACCAACAAGACTGGCCACCAGTGGATGACTATGGAAAAGGAAAGAAAAATTTAAATTAAAAATATTTTTTAAAAAATGTTCTTAATAAAATTATGGTTTGGTAGGAGAGGACATTATAGCTACTAACAAAAGTTCCATGCTATCTCTGTTATCACATAAACCAAGATTTGGTGGTGGACAGTTTTTTTTTTCCCCTCTAGTATTTTTACTCTTTTACTTTTATATTTTCTTTCTCTAAAACTTTAACAAAATGGGGGTAATTGCAGGAAGTTTCCATTGAATTAATTGAATTAATGTAGACTTTTCTATAGTTTTTGTGGTAAAATAGCTCATCAGACAACAATTTCCCACCCCTTCATTTCCCATATGTAACATTAATCACAAGAGACCTCTTCCTTTGAAAGAATCTTATGTGATATTGCCATGAATTTCCCAATATTTCATGAAGCATAATGTTTAAATATGTGGAATTCATTTGTCTTTCTGAAAGCCTTGGTAGCATAAGAAATATGTTTGATCCTAGTTTAGTGCAATAAGATATAGATTGTCAGTGCATTTTAAAATTGAATGTTATACAATATTAAAAATAAAAGCTGATAGGCCAGGAATTTTGCTATGGATCATGTCTTGTGGATAAAGCCATGATGGGTTATAAGCATGGCCTTGTTAAGTTGTTATATTAATTAACCTCATAATTTTATTTTATTTTATTTTTTTTTATTTTTTATATTTTTTTTTTTGGAGGGCAATTGGGGTTAAGTAACTTGCCCAAGGTCACACGGCTAGGTTTTTTTGTTTGTGTGTGCGTTAAGTGTCTGAGGTCGGATCCGAACTCAGGTCCTTCTGACTCCAGGGCCGACACTCTACTCACTGCGCCACCTAGCCGCCCCCATAATTTTATAAAAATACTTTTTTGCATAACAGCATCATAAATTTCTAAAGAAATTTCTACAAAACTCTCCCATTAATTTTTTTAGCACCTTCTGATTTGAATCCATATCGTTAAATAAGCCCTAAATGTTCATTTTACATTGGGTATAAGAGATGACTGTTTCTCTGTTTTTACTGGTGGTGATTCTCCATAGTGGTTTATATTAGTATACATTTTCTCAAGAACCATAAAATCTTTCTTGAAATGCCCTGGCAGCATCTTGAATTAATGAAAGAAGTTTCTATTGTTGTAATGTGTAGGTTATATGGAGTGTACAAATAAGCCCAAGGTCTGTTTTTTCATAGAAAATATTATGTGCTATTAGAAATGATCAATCATAAGGAAACTAGTTAAACATTGTGAATGCAGGTTTATTCCTTCCTTCCTATTTGCTCTTCTTAGTGTCTTCACACACAAAAACCATGCTACTAATCTGCTATCAACAGGTTTTGAACCTTAAGCTGTTTGAAGCTACCAACAGATACCATGCTAATGATAATACTATTTCCAAGAACACATAAACAGAGTAATAAAAATAATTTCTTATTTAAAACATTTTTGTCTTTTAAATGAGAGACCCATGAGATCATGGGCGGGCATCTTCTAAAGTTTCCATTTTCTTTGATTCCCCCCCTTCACCACACCCAACTCTGGGCATTTCGACAATGCACTGTCATCAAAAGAACTCTGTTATAGTTTACAGTAAAATGGAATCATAGTCTTTCAGTTTCAAGTAATCACAGCTTGTATTTCTCTATTAGCCATTTTGATTTCTTATTGAGAAAGTGTATTTCTTTAGAACAAAACATTTAGTAGAACTTTATAAGAACATTTCTATGGTGAAGGGCAAATATTAGAAGTTATTGATTAGATTGCTTTTGTTCACAAAGTTGATTATAAATATGTAAATGAATCAATACATTGAGTTCTGTATATATTTCCTGATTCTTGGAGAGAAAAAGGATTAAAGAATCTCTTCCATTGATAATAATACATTTGGATCTGATTGGCTCCCAAAGAAAGTGTAAGCTAGATAAGAGTTGCTCCTCAGTTGGTTATTTATACTGATTAAAAAGAAAAAAAATTGTGTTATACCTAGAGACAAAAATAGAACACAGAAAAGTTTATACAAGTATAATTTATGATCTTCAGTGATTAGGGAGAACTTGATTATGTTAATAAACTCTGATATTGCAGTCACTTTTGGTTCCCTTTTCTAATAAAAATTATTAGTAAATTTATACTGTTATATTTTCTTTTTCATTTATAACAATGAATTATCATAGAATTGATAATTTTAGAATAATTTAATATTTAGTGAAAAGTATCCATCATGAGACCCATTTTATAGTGATTATAGGTAGTGGACTTCTTCACTGAAGCTACCAAAATGTAAAAATTAATGTGATTACAGTTTTAAGAAAGTTGAGTTCAGTCTAGCAGCCTTCTCCCCACCCACCATCCATTATATGTGATAACTGATTTTCTAGAACATTTTCACTTTTTAAAACATTTGGATGTGCAGGGATTCAGGTTTGGAAAGAAACAAAATTCACACAAGAATCTCAAAGACATTCTGTCAGAAATAGATTAATTAAACAATTAACTCTTAGCTTTTTCAATACACCTGTACTTTATTTTACATAATAGATGCATTGTTAAGGAGTTGAAATAAAAAAAAACACATTTTATAAATAAAATGTCTCAAATGTATCAGGGAATCAACTAAAGGAAAACTGTAAAATGAAGAATCCTTTAATGAAGAAAAAAACAATTTTAAAATCTCTTTTGATGTGGATTTTGTAGATTATACTTTATTTTGAAATGGGGTACTTTTATTTTTTACATTGTTATATTTCTAAGAGGACCATAGCAGATGGGTGAAGTTTGGGTAGCCTATACATCAAATAGTGATAAGCTCACCATACATGTAGCATGTGGAGATTTTCATCAGTTACTGACCCTGGACAAAGTGGCAAAGCAATTAAATTTTATTTATAAAGCCTTTCAAATTTCTTTTTGGCACTATAGTCATGCCATACATCTGATAACCAGACCCAGACACCCAGTGTTCTCTCTCTCTCTTTTTTCCTTTTTGGAGGGGGGAAGGCAGAGCAATTGGGGTTAAGTGACTTGTCCAAGGTCACACAGCTAGTACGTGTTAAGTGTCTGAGGTCAAATTTGAACTTAGGTCCTCCTGACTCTAGGGCTGGTACTCTGTTCACTGTGCCACCTAGCTTCCCCCCAGCATGCTCTCTTATCTTGCCCTTTGGCTATCTAGAGGTAGGTTTCCACATTGCTTCAAAATCTTCCCTCCCATATTCACATATATCTGTTTAAGGTAGTTTACACTAATGTGTAAAGGACAGTCTTCACTTCCTCAGACAATATGTACATTTGACATGAGAAGCTTATTGGCCTAAATAAACCTCTAATTGCTGAAATATGTGGAAAGGCTTTTTTTTTGGTATTTGTTTTTAGCAAGTAGACCCTTTCTGATACCCTTTGGCTGTTTCTAATGCCTCCCTTTCTCTTCCCAGGCCAGAAGAAGGGAGGTTTGCAATTTGGCACCCTGCTCCTTCAAAGACCTTTGCTACAGATTAATTTTGCATATATATACGTACATATATACATAGAGATGTGTGTATGTGTATATATACATATACATGTATATGTATATATATGTGTGTGTATGTGTATATATACATATACACGTATATGTATATATATATGTGTGTGTATATGTATATATATATATATATATATATATATATAATAAAATGTAGTAGATAAATAGAAACAAATAGGTCGTAGAAACATCCATCTAAGCCAATGGTAGGTCTTTCTTAACTTAACACATATTGCTTGTAATATTGCTATTAACTACCTAGCAGATTGTCTGTATTTCAAACACTGACAAACACTGTGAACCTGCTTAGTTATTATTCTAACAACATAGATATTTAAGTGACTATTGAAGTACTTATGTATGGATGCCTTTTAAAATTTTATTTGCATACATAGTAAATTGTTTTATACATTTTTTAAACTATCCTTTGACCTTGAAGGTTTGAATGTCTTAATGCCTGGAAGGTGTTCAGAAGGAGAATTAACTAAGATCCATAAAATTACATATCCTATGTTCAACAAATTAGTGAGTACTGGAAATAGAATTTGGTCTGCAGAATTTAAATACTGCAATTCATGTTTTGTGTTGGAATGTTTAGGAAGCATATATCTTATCTCTATGGACACATTTATCTTGAATAATAAAATGTGTTTGTTAGGTCTAATTTTTATGTTTATTTGTATATACCTGAACACCCCAACATTTACTTTGTTTCTCCCTAATTAATTGGTATTTAGTTGGTATTTCTTCATCTTATGTTGGGAGCCAAGTGTCCACCAAGTAAACTTGACACAACTTAACCTCTGATATCTTTATAAATGAATTTCTTATTTTAAAACATTTATAGTTTCATTTAATTTAGTTTCTCTCCTTGAGGAATGATAATTAAAATGCAGTGCCTGTCCCAGGCTTCTTTTCTCTATTTGATGACATTGTCACATCAACAAAAATTAAGCTCATGCAGAACACTGTGCCAGGCATGGAGGAGACAAACTATCCTTGCCTTCAGTCTAGTAAAGAGATTTAGCATATACAGATAATTTGGCTGTGGAATTGCTGTAATAAATTTTGAGTGTGATTATTATTTTCCTAGGATTATAGATTCAGAGTTTGAAGAGACATTGGAGGTCATAGAATACATCCCCTTCATTTTATAGATAAGAAAACTGAGGCCTGGTGGTTAAGTGACTTGCCCAGCATCATATAGTAAGTGTCTGGGAATTTAAACTGAGGTCTTCTAGTCTCCAACTCTGGTTTTACTAGATCCTGGATTTGTCAGAAAAATACTAATCTGTGAAGTTTTTTTTTTAATAGTCATTCATCAACTTAAGAGAATGTCAACTGGCAAAAATCAAGTTCAGCATATTTTCCTCTGCTTTAATGATTATGTTAAATATTATTATTATTTATTCATAATAAGCTGATTGATTAAATTGAATGGATAGCTCCATGGCCATTCTTTAAAATTGCTTAAATGACTAGATTAACCTATAGTCCACTTTATAGAATCTTCGAATTTTAAAGAATCTCAAAGTTTATCTTGTCCAACTCAGGTCTGAGCAAGAAGTGCTAAGGAACTTACTACCTTACTTATTATTCTGCTTTTGTAATACTCTAATTGTTTTTTGTTTTTTCTATATGGAACTAAAATCTTCCTCTCTGTCACTGCTATCCATTGCTCCAAGTTCTTGACTTAGGAGTTAAGGGTGCTTTTCTACATCAAAGCCTTTTAAAGTCCCAACTAATGCTTTTATTCTTAAAGCTAAAAATCCACATTTCCTCCAACCAATACTGGCATGACATATTATTTGGTAGTGATAGGCCGTGAAGTATAATTGAGGATAATAATTGATTGAACTTGATTAACACAGACATTCAATAATCTTCCCACCCCCAACTTTTCCTTATTAAGAGAACATTTTGCTTACATTTTCTGGATGATTTCCTCAGCCTTCCACTTGCTTTTGCTTTATAAGCAAAGCTAAGTTACTTAAAGGTATTCTACTTAATAGGTTTTTCTTTTGATTGTTAAAGAAAAGAGTTGATGAACTGCCCTTTAACCTCAAAACTATCATAAATGATAATTTTCAAACTTTGATACACAGGAGGTTTGTACTTATATCTTTTCTAATTTTTAAAACCACAGTTTATTAGATCACTTGACACCTTGTAGAAAGAGTAGGAAATATAAAAGGAGTTTCTGAACAAATCTTTTAGCATTTAAAAAAGAAACTCTAGAATGGATAGTAGTCTTTTTACAATAGCATATGTCAAATGCTTTGCAGCCTTTAAAGTGCTACATAAATTCTAGCTGTTATGATGAGGATGATGATTATTAGAATGGGGTTTTAATCATTTTAGTGAAGTTTTATAATTGTGATTTCAGATGAAGTTTGTGGTAGTTGATAAAAAAAGGCAAGAAGAATGTTGTTGGGTTTTTTTGTTTGTTTGTTTTTTTGCTGTGGCAGTATGGTATAATGGAAAGAACCCAGAATTCTGAGTTTGGAGAGACTTAGGTTTGAATTCTACCACTAGGACTTGCTAGCTATGTGACTCTGGGCAAATTATTCTATTTCCCTTTTTCTGTCAAAATTTTATCATGGGACATGCTGTGAGGACCAAATCTATTTAAAATGCTTTGAAAACTTCAAACTACTATGTGAATGACAGTTATTAAGTTCATTTTGGGAGAGGAGAATTCTGTTGTCCTGATTTTTAGTACATTTGATAATCTAGTTTTGCAGTAAATTATTTGTGCTAATACTTTTGCCATTGTCCTCAATGTAGATAATTGAGTTAATGCAGAATTCTGCAGACTGAGGAAATGTCTAATGCAGACAGTTGAACTGGCAGGTTCTTACTCTTCCCCTTGGTATCTGTCTTCCTGTGGGCAAATTACTTAATATCTTTTATCCTCAATTTCTTCATCTTTAAAATGTTAATTGTGCAGCACTCAAGGATCAAGTGAGGTAATTTATGCAAATGAACCTTATACATGATGAAGTGCTGGATAAAAGTGAGGTGTTATTGTTAAAATATTGAAGTCCCTTCATTCACTTTCAAGATATTTGCCTTATAAATACTATTTATCACATACTGATCTGATAGCAGGTGCCAGATATTAATTGATGGGCAGCTAGGTGGCAAATTGGATAGAACTCCAGGCCTAGAGTCAGGATGATCTGAATTCAAATTTGATCTCAGACACTTGGTAGCTATATGACCCTTACTCAACTCTGTTTGCCTCAGTTTCCTCATCTGTAAAATGAGCTGGAGAAGGAAATGGCAAGCCACTCCAAGATCTTTGCCAAGAAAGCCCCAAATGGTATCACAAAGAGTTGGACACAACTAATCGACAAACTGACAATAATATTAATTTATGTTTAAGACATTTGAATTGGTTGTATAAAATCAGATAGAGAATATATGAAAATAACGACTTTTAGGCTGTCCTCTTCTAGGTACACTGACTTGCCATTGTTGGAAATAGTAAGCTTTAAGTAGTTGACAAGAAGATCAGTGCCTTGCTGGACAAGATGTAAAAGGATCAGTTTAAATGGATTTGTATGTTGTTTCTGCCTGATATAGGATTTTTAGTGTTCTAATCACCTTTAGAGGACAATCAATTTTCCCAATTACAAACTGCTAATTAGTACTGAAAAATCTAAACTGTTTTGTTGATCAAGTCTCCTTTATTATTTCTACAAAAAAGTGATGTACACAGTTATTTATCTATTATTCCTTTATCTGCCTCCCCCCTCCTCTTTTAATTCCCTTTCCCCATTTAAAAATCCAGCAACCTTTGGGGGCTCCCCACTGTTGAGTTCTGCTTGGAAGGAGCTGTAAAACAGTAGCTCCAAACTGAAGTAAATATTGACTAGGTCTCTGAGCTGAGCCCTTCTCAAAGGATCCTATTGTTCCTCCTTAGTCAGCACTCCATAGCCAAGGCTCAAGTATGCATGTGTTAGAAAATGAAGAAAGGCAGCAGAGGGAAATTAAACAGGGCACACAGCTGAACTTGTAAATGCTCCATATAGAGGAAAGGGAAACCTACAACAAAGAGAGCAGGAGCTTATACTGGGTTACTGAAAACTTCAGAGACATTGGCTTCCTTGTCTCTGAGGTTAGAGAAGTTTTCGATACATGTAACTTCTTGCTTTGCTATGAGTGGGACCATCATCTTACTCCTGAGCCTGTTGTGTCATCCCAGGTGGAAATGAAAGCTCTCATGTTAAGAGTTTTTTAAGGAGAGTATTGTTCAAATCTGGGCTCTAAAACCATAATTTGCCCTAATTGATACATGTCAGTAGAAGAACTCTTGTCAATTTCTTAAAACTACTGCCTGACCATGAAGTCCTTGTGGGTCCCTCTTAAGTGCTTTGAGATCCCATGGACATCAAATAAGTCAAACCATTTATCATATGAAGTGTAAGCTCTCAAGTTCTAAAGGAGAGTCTTGTTCTTTTTCTAACAAAAAAAATACAAAAAGATGTAAATATTTTTCTTTTAATTAAGCCATGTAAATGTGTAATATTTTATCCTTTCCTTAAAAATGGAATACACTAAATAACAACTGCTGGTATTTTTACTGCTTAAGGGCCCAAACAGCTGGCTGATTTATGTTGTAACAAAAAAAAATCTTAATATTCTTATTAATAGGGACATCTGTAAAAATTCTTATGTGTCCTGATTATAAAGTACTGAACAATAATATATAATAATGTATTTCAATAAATATAGTAAAAAGAAGCCAAATTACTGCATTGTATTATTATTAATTTCTTATTGGTATACCAAGGTTCCTGTAGTCTTAGGTTTCTAAGTTTGTTGCCTTTATGTTTATATATATATGTATATATATCATATAAATATGTATGTATATGTATGTATATATTTGTATATATGTATATACATATACACTCATATATATTCATATTAAAGCTGAAAACCAATGTGTGAGCAAATTTTTATCAGTTAACATGATTTTTGCTACAAATTCAACTGCTTATTTAAGCAAAATAGTCTGTCTTCATAAAAATCATTAGTATATTTGGATAAATAATAATGAATCTTACCAAATCTTATCAATTTATTGAGATTTCACAAAGTTTGATTTTTCTAAAAAGGACAGAGGCTTTCATAAACAGATCTCTGGAATTTAGGCATAGGGACAGTTACTTAATATTCTAATAGAATAAAAGTAGGACTTCAATGATAAATAAGGACTTTAAATAAGGACTTTTTCAGATAGTTTTGTTCTGCTATGGATATTATTCTTTGTTCAGTTGCCTCATAAATGACTGGGTGTTAGTACCTTCCTGAGGACCTTTAATTTGGACTGGAATTGTAAATGATTATGTAGTGGGGTAATAAAAAGTATTCTAATGTTAAATTCTTCCCATGTTCTTAGTAAAGTCATAGATACACCAAAGTATGAAGATTTCCTTAGGTCTTATATTAATTGCATAATTGGTATTTCCCTTGATTCTACAATTTTCGAATGTCAGTAGTATTTTGGAGCTTATGTATTAGGAGGAAAGACAGAGAACAAAATGTAGTTGATTCAGATAGGTAGAGTGGGACAGGAATTCAGACAGGGCCAGTGGATACAGCACTGTTCAAATCTGGCCTCAGACACTTACTGTTGTGACCCTGGACAAGTTACTCATCCTCTCTTAAAGGGGATAAAAATACCACCTACCTTTCAGAATTGTTGTGAGGATCAAATGAGAGGATATTTTTAAAGTGCTTTTCACAGTGTCTGACACATAGTAGGTGCTATATAAAAGTTATTATTGTTATTATTAATGTTAAAACTAATACTATTTCCATGGTTTAGAGAAGTAGGTCTTTTGTATCTCTGAGAATTATTGAGTGAAGCAATGATGGCACCTTGCTCCACACACTGTTATTTACTGGCATATTGCTTATTGCTACTCAGTCAGAATTCCGTGGGTAGCTGAGGATGTGGATATTACCATTTCTCATCATCTCACAAGAGACATGAGGGAGGGCTGTGTAACTGGGGGAAAACCAGGCTTACTCATTTCCTATATGTCTTTGAAAGGAGTGAAAATGAAAGGGTGAAAGTACACGGGGTCTAATGCCAGAAGACCCCAAGGCTTGAAACCCTTTTTGCTACTTTGTATGTTCCTGATCTTAGGCAAGTTATACTTCCCTGAATCTGTTTCTTCATCTGTAAAACCAAACGATTGGGATAATAATTTTTTATTGTCATGAACCCCCTTCTTGGGATAATTTTTTAAATGTGTAAAATAAAATACATAGTATAATAATAGAAACAAATTATATTGAAATAAATATATAACTTTTCCCCATCCAAGTTCATGGACCCGCCTCACCTCCTGTACCCCTTATTCAATCTATTCATAGACCCCTTGAGTGCCTGTGAACTCTAAGTTAAGAACCCAATGTCCCTTCCAGCTATAAATCTACAATCCTCTTCTCCTGTTATAAAATGTATTATTTAGTATAATTTGTAGTTATCCTCCTTGAGGAGTACAAGGGTACCTTAATTACAAATTTCATTCCAACTGTTTTTTTCTTTAGAGCTATTGAACAACTGGAACAACTAGGTGGTACAATGCATAGAGTGCTGGCCTGGAATCAGGAAAACCTGAGTTCAACTCTGGCCTCAGACATTTTACTAGCTGTGTGATCCTGGGCAAGTCACTTAACCCCATTTGCCTCAGTTTCCTCATTTGTAAAATGAGCTAGAGAAGGGAATGGCAAACCACTCCAGTATCTTTGCCAAGAAAATCACAAATAGGGTCACGGAGAGTTGGGCATGACTGAAAATGACTGATCAACAACAATATTGGACAAATATACGTAACATGGATGTGAGTACGTACACACACATTTCATAGAGCGTGTGTTTTGTGTTAGATATCTGTGATTCCATTGACATAGGGAAAAGCCTCTACAAATGCAGATTGACAACTGTTCTGCAACTTGTAGCCTTAGAGAGTTGCCTGAGAGCCCTGAGAGGTTAAGTTATTTGACCCACAACCTGTCAGAGACAGGACTTGATCCTAGGAGCTTTGTGATTTTGAGGTCTGGTCCTCTATCCACTACTCCCAGGAACCCATTTTGTGTGAATTCACTTCACGTTTCCATTTTTTCCCTGAAATTTTGGGGCTACTTTTGTTTTTATCTATATTTCTAATCTGTCCCCGGAGTTGTACAGTCTCTGGATTTTCAAATGGTAAGTCACTCCCAATCATTTCAGATTATCTGTTTCCAGATTAGACAAGGGGAAAATGGTGATAAAGAGATTTGCAAATACTTACTTTGCATAGATTAGGCCTTGCTGTGGTGTTACATTTGGAATGAATGCATGTAGAAGTTAAAAAAATTCATCACTGAACCCCTTTAGTGTTTTGTAATAGGTTTGTTATGTCACATTTCTGGCACCCATTTTCCATTACATTTATCTATAAATCATTCAGCCTTTTCATGAAGATCATTAGTAAGAGATACTTTTTGAAGTAACTCATTTCATTTCTGGACACAAAACTGGGAAGGGGGTGTAGCTGAACACATTGGATGACAGTCGGGATACACCAAGATAATTATAAGTTAGAGCACTGGCTTGAAACTAATAAGATGGGTTTATGGGGGTAAATGTAGAGGCTTACATTTGGGTTCAGAAAGTCAGCTCCCCAAGTTCAAGGATGATGGAGGCAAGATTCATAATTGTAGCTAGCATTTATATAGCACTTTAAGGTTTACAGTATTTTACAAATATTAACATATGTGATCCTCATAGCAATCCTGGGTAGAGGTGCTATTATTATCCTCATTTTATGTATGAGGAAACTGAGCCAGGAAGGTTAAGTGACTTTCCCAGGGTCACAGCTAGGATGTTTGAGGATAAATTTGAACTCATCCTTTCAGACTCCAGGTTCAGTATTTTATCCACTGTGCCACCTACCTGCCAGACAGCAGTTTTAGAAGGATCTTGGGACTTTAATGGACTGCAAACTCAATATTATTCAGCAGTATGATATGGAAGTCAAAAAAGCTAATGTAGTTTCAGATTGCATTAAGAGAATATAGTTTCTAGGAAAAAGGTGATAATCATAGCTCTCTACTATGTCCTGCTTTGACATCTGGAGTATTGTGTTCTGTTCTGGGCACCACAGTTTAGGAAAGATATGGATAAGCTGCAGAACTTCCAAAGGACGACGACCAGAATAGTAAAGGGTGCCATATGAGAATTAGCTAAAGAAACTGGGGATGGCTAGCCTGAAAAAATAAAAAAAAAAATAAAAAAACCCCAAGACACAGAACTTCAGGTATTTGAAGGATTGCCATGTAAAAGAGATGTTATCTCCCTCTCCCCCACCACAAATCCTCCCTTCTTCCAGATCTCCCTAGTCATCCTGCTCACAACCTAGATTTCAACCTCAACTCTTAATTCTTACCTTCTATATCCAATCTATTGATTTTACCTTTGTAACATTTTTTTGCATATTCCCCATTTTCTCCTCCGACATGGTGCAGGCCTTTAAAACCTCATGCTTGAACTCTTCCAGTAGCCTAATGTTGGTCTTCCTGCTGCAAGTCTTTTCCCACTTTAGTCCATTCCTCTCAGTTGTCAAAGTGATCTTCCCAAAATGTCAATCTGGCCATATTACCTGCCACCCATAAACTCTAGTGTTTTCACCTCAAGCATCATGTACAAAATATCTTTTGGAATTCAAAACCCTTCATAACCTGCCATTCTTTACCTTTCCAGCATTCCTATACCTTATACTTCTCCATCCATTTACTCTTCTGTCCAGTGACACTGGCCTCCTAGCTGTTGTTCAGGCAAGACACTCTGTCTCCCAACTCCAGACATCTTCACTGGCTGTCTGTTCCCCCATACATTGACTGCTTTCCCTCCTCTTCTCTGCCTCCTGCCTTCCCTGTCTTCCTTCAAGTCTTGGCTAAAATTCTACAAGAAGCCTTTCCTAGTCCTTCTTGGTTCTCTTGTCTTTCCCTTTGTTGATTATTTCTACTTTATCCTTTATATAACTGGTTTCTCCATAGTTATTTGTATGTTGTCTCTCCTCTTGAATTATGAGCTCTTCAAGAGCAGAAACTGCATTTTTCCTTTATTTGTATTCCCAGTACTTAGCACAGTGCTTGGCACATAGTAGGAACTTAATAAATGTTTATTGACTGTTCTGTTTGGCCCTAGAGTACATAATTAGGAATGATAGACTGAAGTCATAAAGAGGCAAATTAAGACTTCATGTCATAAGAACAAATAAATAAACTTCTGACAATCAGAATTATCCATAAGTTGAATCAGATGCCTTATGAGGTTATAATAGATTTCCTTTCATTAAATGTGTTGTAATGGGGTTTCTTTTTCCTTCCTTCCTTCCTTCCTTCCTTCCTTCCTTCCTTCCTTCCTTCCTTCCTTCCTTCCTTCCTTCCTTCCTTCCTTCCGTCCTTCCCTTTCTTGTGGGACTCAGTGGCAACTGAGATCCCTTCCAAATCTATAATTCTGTGATTCTTTGGCTCTAGAGAGCTATCATACCTTCTTCTTTACATTCTGCCCATTTTTCCTAGGACTCCCCTGTGGTGCCAAGCAGAACAAGTATGATCTTTTTTCTTCTCAACAGCCTTCCTCTCAAGGATCACATCAAAATACCTTCAGATACCAAAAATACTTCAGATACCAAAATACAAGGATCACATCCTTTTAAAAGTATTTTCTAGGCTAAATCTTTCCTGTTTTGCTAATTGTTGAACAACATGGTTCTAAGTTGCTTGGATTTTCTGGTCATCCTCTGTATGTGCTACAGCTTGTGACTATCCCCTCTAAAAGTTTTGAATTAAACTGGAAATGAAACTCCAGATATCCAGGGTAGGATGTAAAAGAGTACCTTTCAGAAACTGAATTTGCTTTGTCAGATCTTATTATAGCTTTTGTATTATAACTTGGAGCTGGAAGGGACTTCAGAAATCAACTGGCACAACAACCTCTCAAATCATAGAACCTGTCTATACTATAACATGCCCAGGAAGCTCTCACCAGCCTTCAAATTGTCCTTTAAGATGATGGCATTACATACCTGTAATTTATCTGTCTTGTTCTAAAACAGTGCTAAACCTGAAATTTCAACTGAGTCAGTGAGATACAAGTTTAAATCCCAGCCCTGTCACTTTTATTTGTGTGACCTTGGACAAGTCATACAACAGTAACGTGATTCAGTTTCTTCCTCTACAGAATGACTGGATTCAATAACCTCTTAAGGTCCCTTTTGGCAATCTAGCTCTTATGATTTTAAGATTCTTCACACTTTAGCTTTTTCACTTTAAACAGCTGACTAAAGTAGTTGTGCTGGAGGGGATACAGGAGGAGAAAGGCATTATATATTGATGAAGGTGAAGGACAGGGGCTTGGACCTCCTTAGGTGTGGTCCTTGGAGGAGAAATCCCACCATATAGTGGCAGCAGAAAGTGAATATAAATGGGTGTCTCCTCCTTCTACTATTTTCTGAGTCTTCCTTGACAATCTCTTTTCTCAAGACTTATTTCCTCCTCCTCCTTCTTAATACCTGTCTGTATTTAATTTCCTAAGGACATGTTTTCTGTAACTGAGAAAATGGTACAAATTAATTAATGTGGTATTCAGCATTTACTAAATAAAGGTAATCATAGAACTGATTCATTTCACTCTAGGATATAACTTTTTGGTGAAACCTCATGCAAAATATGCTCATTGATACATATTTGAGTTTTACTATCAGAATAATTAGATAAGAAATCAGTAGGACTGGATAATATCACTTAGCAGTGGGGTCTGACCAACCTGGTTCCTTACTCATTATTGAATCATTTTTGGGGTATAAGGTTTGAATCTGTGCATAGAAGCTGAAATACATCTTTAAAAAACTCTGTTGCAGTTTTTATAGAGGCAATGAGCAATAGTAGATAAAAGGCCATCCTCAAAATCTGGAAAACCTGGGTTCAAGTTGTGTTTCTAACACATATTAGCAGTAGGATCCCAAAAAAGTCACTTTCCGTTCCCTTGGAAACTTAGGATTAAGTTAGAGAAAATCTATAGATTTGCACTAAAGGAAGTACATTCTACACTGGGAAATTCTACTACCAATGATATTCCATGTCCAGATACTCCATCCACTCCTCAAAAGAAGGACATTTATAAATGAATCCATAATAATTTATAACACTAAATAAAGTAATACATTTGGACCTGGAAAAGTACACTTAATCAGCAAGAAAAACAGCATGGTTTTATTATTGTCCTTGCTTTACATGATTTCATTTCATAAAAAATGTTTTATTAAATGAAGTTAAATTTTAAAAACTTCAAATTTGGAAATTAAATACAGTGATATTTACAGTTTTACTAAATCTAAAATTTCTTCATGTCTGCCCATGAAATGGTTTTAGTTCCAAAATAACCTAAGACTATTTCTTTAAAATAAAGTGTTCTAACAGGATTTGAGAAGGACTTTTTTTTTCAGTTCTCAGCATTATTACTGTTGTATGAATATTACATACTGACACATTTCAATTCATTTTGATTTTTCCATTTATTTACCTTTTTTTTATCCTTGCGCAAAAAGGGGAAAAAGTATGATTAATTTAGGAAATAGAGAAAACCTATAAGTATTGGAATGTAATATACTGATAAGAATTTATAACTTAAAAAAATCACAGAAATAAGATTCTTTACTGAGTTGCATAGTCTGTTTTATTCTTTTTTTCTCATGGAACTAATAAAAATACTCACTATATATACAAACAATAAAGTGGCAACAGAAGACTTAATTTAAAATGTATTATTTAAAATTTTAATTATCAAAAAGTAAACTGAAGAGCAAAGAAACTAGCTTGTTATATTAGAAAGGATTCAACAAAGAGAGTAAATTAAATAATTCAAGAATGTATTCAATTGCATAAAGATTGTGGTAATATACAAAAAGGATGTTTTCAGCCATTTTAGTTACACAGCCTAATTCACCTGCTTTTTGTATATGCTACACATTAGATAGGCTTATTAAAGAGGAAAGAAAAGTTTTGTTTATTTACAGACTTCCAAACCTATTTAATTATCCATTCTCAAAATTGTTTCTGATTCAAATTTTCTTAATTATCTTTCCTGGTTGGATTGGAACAGATTCAACATATTTCCTGTGGCAATGTGACTTCAATAAATTTATGAAGACTAGACATTAGGTATTGTTCTCACTTGAGCTCATTGCTTTAAGTAGATTGATCAGAAAACAGCAATCATTACAATGTTAAATACATGTTTATTAATGTTTTTCTACTTAATAAATTATTGAGTATACAACTTTTTCACTATCTGATAGACATCTGATTGCATTTAATGTCCCAAGTTTTGCTTTAGACAGATTTATGTCATTAGACTAGTGTTATCCTAGGCTTTCAGCTGTTGAAAACAAATATTTAAAGATAGATTGTTACTAAAATTTGCTTCCTTTTAGAATGGGATAACTTTTACATTCTTTGAATTATGGCTTTTTTAGTCAAGAAGGATAATGAAGATAGGATTTTAATGTATATTTTCTGATAAATATTAAGCTACCATCAATAAATAACACAATGAGCTATAATATTGTTACATAGCAGTAGTTAAATATTTGTGATGTGGAAAGTTTTGAGAATCTGAATTTCTATTTCCCTGAATTCTAGATGATGGACTTAGCCACTTTATTATGGCTACATATCATATTTATCTATAAATTTATCTATAAATGTCTATAATTTAGTAACAGATCTTGAAAGCTTTGTATTTCAATTTGATATTTCATATAATTCTCACTTTTTATATTCTGAGGATACCACCTGAAAGATTGGCATTCTTAAAATATATTTTTCCCATGCATTATGGGAATTGACCATATTATATGTATCTTTATTTCATAATCAGTTTCACATGGAACTTTTGGATTCTATTATATACCTATAGGTCACTATAGCTTTAAGTCCTAAATTCAGTGGAGAATTACTATTAATGATCATATTGTCTCTGGAGCTATTATAGTTACAATAAAGATTACTTCATGAAACATTTTAATCAGAGTTAAATTTATTTAAAGTTTATGAGATTGCATATTATGGAACCTTTTGTACTACAGTGCCTACTATGCACTAAGCAACATCTAAAATTAGTTTTTGTATTACACATTAAGATTTATCTGAAAAGTTACTGCATAGTAGTAACCAGTGTTAATATATTGATCTAATGTAGACTAATACCCCAAACTGAACAAAAAGAACAATTAGTAACATCATTAGCTAAGGGACCTGCTTACAATTCTGCATTCCAGGATGGCATTTAGTTTCAAGTAAATATTCTATCTTTAGAAAACCATAAACACCATGTATAAATGAAAATGCTTTTGAATTTTAAAAGGACCTTTAAATTTCACACTTTTTTTCATTTCATATAAAGGAATTCAGGTTCAGTCAGTACTATTTCCTGGTTGACACTTGAAAGAATCTTACCTGAGATAACAAATAATTATTGTGCTGGCATTTGTTGCTTTTCTCTACTATACTGTTTGACTGATCATCCATAGAATCATAGCATATTAGTGTTATATGCAACCTTGTTCATCACTCTCATTTTAGAGATCTGGATCCCAGAATGTTGATTAAAGACAAGTTCACACTACCATTAATGGCAAAAATTGGGACTAGTACCTTGGCAACTATGCCATCCAGACAAAAACAAACTACTATTTAGTTAGCAAGAGCATGGCAAAATGATATTTTTTTCTTTTATTAGTGGGCATTAACTACTTTGGGTTTAGGTTACAAATTACAGTGAAATTAACTAATTAGGTCAAAAATAAACTTTTCTGTGTTAACACAATTTAGCCTTTTTGAGAAAATCAACAACAAAAACCTTAATCTTTTTGGACTATTTCACATACCAACAATAAGTATTTATGTCATATATATTAAAAAAGGAAGTTTTAAAAAACTCTTTAAGAGCCTTTTGCAGTTAACATAGAGAATGATATATGATCAAACATTTCATGAACAAAAAGATGAGATTGAAGATCACGAGTTGGAACTGACTCTTGTGGTATTATATAAGATGAAAAAGGAAATTTAACTTATAAAAGGAGATTTTTTAAATAGTGGAAGAGTTGCATGGTTATGTAACTATTATCTGTTCAAAATTACTGAAAGTATCTGGCTAGTTAAAAGTAGGTCTTGCAGGAAAAACCCTAAATAATTTTCTATAAGAAAATAATATGTTTGGGTTCATGTTCTTTTAATTTATAAATTGTTAAATTATATATTTACGTGCAAAATTTCTTTAGGTAAATTGCTTTCTCAAGTCTTTTACCCTTGACTATTCAAGCATTCAACAATTTCTTTTAATCAAATTGTCTATATAGCAAAATGAAGTAAAATCTTCCCTCTATTATTAAAACAGTAAAAATAAAACAAGAAAATTTTTTAAGAGCTAAAGCTTTCTGAAGGTTAACATATATTAGGGCAGAGTTGCAATGCAGTGTTTGCCTGAGACATTTGAGCCAAGGTGTCTATTTATCTCTAATGGAGGATGACAACTAAGGATTTAAAAAGTCATCCCCCTTTATTGTCTTCAACACAAAAACCTTCCGCCTGCATCTTTCAACTTTGCATCACCACTTCTAAAGGATCCATAGGCAAACTGCTGAATTTTTATTAATCAGCTTAACCTAATGAGATGAAAAGACCTTTTGAAAAGAATGAGGAAGAAGGGAGTGACAGAAAGGACCATTTTCATATTCTTTTCCACTAACATTTTCCACACAGAATTTTCAGAGCTACTAATTTAGTTCCGGTTCTAGCTAATTCATTTGGTCAGTCTTCCTCGTTTTCATCCAATTGTGGACTTTCTGTAGTCATGTGCTGGTGATTTTTTTTTCTTTTTTAAGCAGACAGCTAAAGGGAAGAATTAATGAGAGTTGAGGGGGGAAATACCTTTGGGAAAGGAGGCAGGAAAGCTTAAGCTGATAAAACATGACTCTTTTTTGATGGGGGCTCTGTTTGGATAACTTGCCCTTTTCTAAATTCTTCTCTCTTCCCGCCCTCTTTTCCCCTCTTTTTTCTCTCTTGTCAAATCCACTTCATAAACGGTAGCAGCTGGAGATCTTTTAGTGGCATTCAGGGATTACTGCCCTTCAGGATTTTAATAAGCTCTGATGCTTGAAATGCCTGTAAGGGTGCTCTCAGAGACAATTACCATTCAGGACTGGGGATTGAGGACCCTTCAGTGGCCCAGATGGTTAGGGTTCTGTGCACGGGGAGATAGTGTTCCAAGAACAACAGATCACTGAAGCAGAGCATTTATGGGGCCAAGGGGGCCTAGAAAGGGACATGGCAGAGGAGAGGGAGAAGGCAGAAGAGGGAGGTGTGTGTTTCCATCACTTCACAGCTAATCAAAGCTGCGTTTACCCATCCTCCCATCGATGACTGGATTTCAGTCTATGACCCTTGGAATTGCTACTCATAAGGTCACACAGTCTTGTGGTTAACATAAGCAGAGCATAATGTAAGATGACCATGCTATGTAACTTAAAGGTCACTACTTTCATTCATAAGGAGATTTCTGGAAGAGGTATTTTTTGGGGACCCTGCTTGTGTTACGGACATATGTGGAACACTATTACAAGAGCTGAACTTTTTTTGAAGTCTAAGGATACTGGGTATTTCAGTGAAGTATTAAAATTGCATCTTAAGGCTCTTAGTCATCATCATAAAGTAGAAATCTCTTTTAAGGTCACTGTTTCCGACAACTTTTCTTCAATTACTTAGAGTCACTCCCACATTTAGAAAGCTGAGGGTCCAGGACCTGCCTCTGATAAATGCTGGCTCTGTAACTCTGGGCAAGTCACTTAACCTCTGAGTGCCCCTGGTCTAATCCACTAAATTGTTGAAGAGTTGGGGTTTTGCATTGGTAGAGATTCTTTACTCCCTGGGAGTTTGCTATACTAATGAGATCACAGGTCTGCCAGCCCACTCCATTTCATCCTATCCAACAAAAACCAAAACAAAACGAATTTATCCCAATAAGTAGTTCTTTTAAATTCATCTCTAAGAATGGGTGGAGAAAACCAAAGTTATGACATAGTCCTTGAATTTATTTGTTAAGAAGGTGTAGAAAGGACATTTATTTAAATGTAGAGAGTATAGGATATGATTATTTATGTTAATTTCCTGAGTCTCAGTAAATAATTCATAGTACCAAGCAGATTGTTGGACCTGTACAGGATTTTGGAGATCAAAGAGTCCAACTCCTTTGTATACTTAGTTCTTGAGAGGTTAGATAGTTTAACTGAACCCACTCAGATAGCTATGTCTGAAGATCTTAGATTTAGAGATGGAAGAGACTTAGTTGTTGTTCAGTCCTGTTTTTGTGATCCCATTTGGAATTTTCTTAGCAAAGGTACCCAGTACCTTTGGTTTGCCATTTCCTTCTACAGCTCATTTTACAGAAGGGCAGACTGAAGCCAACAGGGTTAAATGACTTGCCCAGGGTCACAGAGCTAGTAAATATCTGAGGTCAGATATGAACTCAGGAAGATGAGTTTTTTTGACTCCAGGTCCATCACTCCCTACACTGCTGTACCTCACTACCCTTGGAAGAGACCTTAGAAATAATTGAATTCAGTACCCTTCAGCTGGGACTTAGAGAAATCAAGTGACTTTCCCTTGGTCATAAAGCTAAGAAGTGACAGAGATAAGATTTGAATCAAGTCTTACTGACTCTAAGCTGTGCACTACAATTGTATATTGATAAAGCTACACCATAAACATACCTATATTGTTCTTTCTACTTTATTAGACGGCTTTCCCTAGTACTTCACTTTAGACACCTGAAATGTATTAACTTTCCTCCCTTTCATGTCCCTCCAGAAGATAAAAATATATTTATTTTAACTCTCTTTCTCATTCTTTCCCTGTCTCCCTTCTTTCTGCTAAATTAGGTTGCTGGTCATGTTCTGATTTTTTTTTTGAGATATCGTTTGAAAGTTATTTGGGCCCCTGAGAGAATAACACAAAGAAAACCATTTTTTCCCCTTGAGACTATCTCCTGTATTTTTAGACATTAATTTATGGCTTAGCACTATGCCTATTTCCTAAGACAGGTTTTATGTTGTTTTTGATATAATCCAGAAGACAGAATTAGTTTATATTCTTAATTAAGGAGTCTTCTTCTGTTGGCATCCTGAAGTGGGGGAGGTAATGTTGCCTTTATTTAAGCCTAATCAATTTTTTGGTTGCACAGTTGTTGGATATCAAGTAGAGATATTAAGGAACAGCTATTCTTTGTCAGGAAGGACAATCATTAGTTTTTTTAATCTTTGGACCATCTCATGGCAGGAAAATCCATTTGTGCCTCTTTAGATTAAGGTTAATATTTTGATTCTAATTAAAAATACACAGAACAGATGCCAGGGCAGGTGTTTTGGTTCCAACTATGCAGTTTTTATCTTTTTAAGTCAAAATAACTAAAAAATTAAATGTATCATAAAAGACAGAATAGAATTGCTTCAAATAAAATATATGGCCTCAGAAAAAACCCTGGTAACTGATGACTGAATATTATCAACAGGTAAATTAACCCAACTGTTAATTATTTAGATTTTTCATTGCCTACATTAATTTGCCTTGGTGAGATAACTTTTAGCATTCTTGCAAGGTGTCTAGCAAGAAAAATAAAGCAAATCTTTTGATTCTAGCCATAACAAAATAAAACAGGGTTTTTAAAACATCTATAAACAGAGACATTGTGCAACATATATAAATAGGTGTGTGTTCCAGGTTGCTAAATTAAAACCTCATAAAGTGCTTCAAAAAATATCTTAGCCTGCCCCCTTTATACATTATGAGGATCTCTCTATGTTCGGTTTTAGGAAGAAGTAAAACTTTGACTACTAGGGCTCATTTTGAATGATCTTGAATTAAAAAAAATACTAATTTGATTTGCAAAAAGTGCCTTTTTGTTTCTTTTCATATATAATCATTTATAACTTAGAAGTGGAATACTAGGGATGGCTAGGCTGCTCAGTGAATAGAGCAATGACCCTGGAGTCAGGAGGACCTGAGTTCAAATCCAGCCTCAGGCACTTCACACTTACTAGCTGTGTGACTATGGGCAAGTCACTTAACACCAATTGCCATGCCTTCCCCCCTCCCAAAAGCAAAAAAAGAAAAAAAAAAGCAGTGGAATACTCTAAGACAATTAGCTTACCAGCAGATAATATTTCATTACTCACTTTCAGCCTGAGAAGACCGGCTGTTTTCTTATGTTCCTCCTTGAAACCGAATAATCAGATTTCTTAATTATTATTTGTTAATCATGATCAATGCAGGTCACTTTCTCTTCCTAAGAATTTTCCCTTTAGGTCTTAATAAAATAACATATAGGACTTCAAGATCTGGAAGAATGAAGAAAGATTCTGACATAATTAGAAGTTTGATACTTCTTTGACCTTGGCACAGTTTGCCTTGAAAGCAGGTACTTTTTTTTTTATTCCTGAACTTACTAAACAAATGCTGATTTAACCCCCATCAGAACAGGGGAGGATTTTCCCTTTTTATTCAAAGCAACAATATTTTAGGAAGGACAAATCACTTAAAGCATCTTTACTAAAGCCTCATGGTATTATGGTTCTGTTATGTATGACAGGTGAGGGTATGGGTTAAACAGAAAAGGCAAAATTGGGGTGGTTAGGTGGCACAGTGAATAGAGCACTGGTCCTGGATTCAGGAGGACCTGAGTTCAAATCTGACCTCAGACACTTGACACACTAGCAGTGTAACTTTGGGCAATTCACTTAATCCCAGTTGCCCTCCAAAAAGCAAAAAAAAAAAAAAAGGCAAAATAATGTGAAATGTTCAGATTTTACATATTGTGCAGTTAGAAATTCATTTAGGAATGGAAACTGAATTCTTAATCAACAGTGCAGAACTCTGTGCAAACTACGTGCATGGAGGTTCTTGGATCTTTGATGGAATCTACACTGAAAAATATGTCCTAAAAAGTGGTTTTTTGATGAAGTGTTATTAAAAAAATAAAGATGACCTACAATTGAAGTTCTTGGCACATTAGCTTGTACTTTTGTTTCCATACTGGTAACTCAGTTTTATGAGAGATATTTGTATACTGAGTGACAGAAAGTAAATGTGCCTCTGAGGTAGGACTTCATATTTTCCTCCTATCATGAATCTTTTCAATATGAAGTTAATTTTTTTCTTCATTTAAATTTGTTGTATTCAATACCCCAAAGTTAAGAAACGAGAAATTGTTACATTTTCAGCTATTTGTATAGATTTGGCTCTGAACTGTAATAATACGTTTCTTCCTTCCACAAGATTTATTCCTCTCATGTTAGCATTCTCCCATGAATTGAAAGTTAGGTTTGTGATTTTCTTGACAGATGCTGGAAGCAGCATGGAGTCACAGGACTCCTCTTGTCATTCTGAATATCATAGATTGAAAGGACTACTTTAACCAAAAGTTTCATTTGGAGAGGTGGAGAGGGTGGTGAGTTGATAGCCATAATTTCAGTTTAGAGGGACTTTGGGTATTTTTAAAATTTTTACTTTAAAAAAATGTCTCTTTGGTTGTGGGTTAACAGAGAGAAGGCAGCCAATAATGAACTCATTTACTATAGTTGGCATTATAAAAGATATTTAAGCTGCCCACACACAATTTAGGGATAAAAATCTTTGCCTAGTTCAGCATTTAAATATTTGTAGTGGTCATTATTGGCTTGGTTAAAATAAAATAAACAAAAGAAAGGCAAGCTTTAGAAAGATTTGTTGTAGTATATTCTTATAAGGCCAGAAGGTTTTAAATCTGGCTTTTCCTTCGCTCTCATACACTTATAAAATGCTGAATAATGCCATACTTTTCTCTTATGGCTTTTAGATTATTGCTTTGTGTGATTTTAAAAAATCTTATAAGATACACAATTGATTATTGTGTGGCTCTGTTTGCTGCTGATTCTTGATTTTCTAATTCAAGAAAATTTCATGAGATTTATCCTTCAAAGTTTTCTTATAGGAAAACTTTTGTTTCATAGACCTAGAGTTTGAGCCAAGATGATTAGGGTATATATGATGGTGAATTCCTTGAAGAAAAACTGGATAAAGAGGTATTCGAAGCTTCAGGGGACAATAAATGGCATGATATGATTCTTAAAATGACTGCGGGGATCAGGAATCATAAAGGCAGATCAACAATCACTGTTTCAAAGTGAGCTTTTTATTTATGTCAGAGATTATTTAATAAATGGCCTAGAAACATCTGAAAGAACCTGTATCATTATCTTAAAACTTGCCAGTGTTCTATGGTGTTTTTAGTTGTGTCCCTTTATTTATCTGTGAAGGATGAGGTAAAGCATTTTCTTGTATTGAATTTGAGTGTACGTTATGCTTTGGGCCCAATAAAATATTAACTACAGTTTGCAATCTTACAGACTGGCAAATTCGAATGCTAACACCAAGGGGTAAAAATTGAGGTCAAGGCTCATGGACTTTATTTTTTATTATTAAGCAATGGCATTTACTTGTTTTGGGATATTTTTTGGTACTGGATGGTAATATTACTATTAATATTAGCTAGAACTACTTTAAAATTACTCAGTGTTAGATAAAATATTAGAAATTTAATGAAGTATATAACCAGTATTGTTGAAGGGGGATGCATTTAAAAAAATCAGAATATCCTTAATCCCATGAAAATGAATAGGAATTAATGGATGGAAGTATTTTAAAGTTTTGACTGATTATTTTAATTGTGTGGCAAAATGTTACAGAGAATATTTATTTTCTTATAATCTTGGTTTACTAAAGTGACTCTTAAGACCATTGCCTCTCTAAGAAGTCTCTTTAACTAGTAGTAACTAATGAGAAGCGGTGAGGTTGGGGTAGGTGGAAATTAATAGGCTGTACATTAGTAGAGCCACATATACAGATATTAGTGTGCTCTGTTGGTCTATTTGGAAATATAAACACCCCTCACAGTCAATAGATTGACATTGAAAAAGCAGGAACCCACCTCTTACATGACAGAACTTGTCTGAAATATTCACACAGTAGCTGAGGCACAAAATGTATTTTCCAAGTCAAGAATGATATATCTAATGTGAAAAAAAATCCTCAATTATAAATAGTTGGCTCAAAGCAAATAATGAAATCATATCAGAAAATAACTATGATTATTTATTGGCTTTGGCCATATCAGTTTGTTAAATCATATGGATGTGATTAAGTAAAATTGTTATTTTAAGAAGCTTTGCTCCCCTTTAATTTTACATGACTAAATTGGAAACCTTTTTTGGAAACCACAGAATTTTTTCCTTGCTCCTTGAGTTTCATAGACTTACATTTAGTGATATAATATTAGTTCTTATGTAGACCAGAGATTAAATTTGGAATACTTCTAGATAAAGGGAGCCTGTTATCAGGAGTTGAATGAGTGCTTCAATTTCATACTACTCCCTTAGAATCCATTTATATATGTATGTATGTATGTATGTTTTGAAGGACAGGTTTTGATGTATAAACATCCCTATTGCTACTCAATTCTGTACAAATCAGAAGGATTAACCTCATATTGTTGCTGTGTTAGGCATTCTAAATCTAAGTCATATTTTAGGGAACTGTGGAATTGAGGCAATTTTTTGAATTTTTTTGGGTTCAAATACATCTTAACCTCAATTATCTGGGTATTTCAAGAAAAAATATAACAGCTACGTTTTGTAGTTTAGGAATGCTGACTCAGCCATTATATGTGCATAACATTGTAAGAGCCATAATCATTTTTTAAAAGTTTTGTGATTTGCTGTCATTGTAGTAGGATACAATATTCAATTTGAGTCACATTTAACAATTTTTGATGGATTCTAGTTTTGGCTGAGATAGTTGAATTATAAGTGGAAATATAAAAATCCACAATATACAGAAATGTTTTTGAGGCCAAATTTAATAAAAAAATTTTGTCACTATTTGAGATGTCAGTCTTTGTCAGAAGGCCATTTGGGATGTAATATTGTTAAAATTTAGGGAAAAATACTTTGAAATAAAATTTGACTTTTTCCTGAATTCTTCTTAAGGTAATCTTTCACCTTCATCCAAAATTACATAATAACCTTTATGTTTTACGGTGCTAATTTACTTTAAGTAAGCTGGAAGTAAGGGAATATGTCAAGTTATCATGGCCTTAGTAATTTGAGAACTTTTTAAAAAATTAAACACATGATTGCTTTTAAAGTATTAAATTTATTTTATTCATTAAATTTCAAAGAGAAATAGTAAACAGGAAAGTTTACCAATTAATTTTTATTTGTATTTTCCCAAATTAACCATCTATATGAGCCTTCAAAAATAGTGAATGACATTGCACAAGCCTCATATCATTAGTAAAAAGAACATGAATTCAGGTGTTTAAATTATTTATACTCATAATCGGCCTTTATATTCCATGGTCTTGCCAAGGTCTCTGTTATTCTAGTGCATAATTGATGGTGCTCAGAAGTGGAAAAGTTAGAAAAGCGGAAATAATATGACGCCAAAGTTCAGTGAGGCAGCTTGGGTTGTCAGAGACCACGGGGGCTGAGGAATCCACAGCCACAGAAGAAGGAACATTGGCATGATAACTCAGGTTGCATTCCAGAATGAACAGGTTTTCTTTTGCCATCTCAGCAAGGGTTTTTTTTCCTCCTTTTCTTATTTTTCAAGGTAGAAGAGTTATGAAAAGTAGGAGGAATCAAAAATCAAATCAGTTTGAAGCCAGATATCATGACTAGAATTGAACTGGGCCACTTTTAATGATTTTCACAAAACTTGTTTGTGAAGCAGTTTAATTGAAGGAGTGCTTAATTTGGTGTCAAAGGACCTGAGTTCAAATTCCAGCTTCTCAATTTGTTACCAATGTGACTTTGGACAATCTAATCCAGTATAACAAGCATTTGTAAATTACTTACTATGTGCAAGGCACTGTACTAGATGCTGGGGAAACAAAGACAAAAAATAAATAGCCTTTGCTTCCCAAGGATTTTACATTTGCTTGTAAGTGGCGATTGTGTGTTTGTGGGGTGGAGGGGAGATAATAACTTGCAAATAGAGTTGGACAAATAGGATTCTTCTTTGGGTCTCATTTTTCTATCTGTAAAATTATGGAGTTTAATTAGTTGATTTCTAATGTCCCTTTCCCCACTAAACACAGGATCTGAAATAGCTGGGTCTACCTAACATAGAGCTCGATGTCCTTATCATGATTTTGATTGAGACCAGTAAGTTGATTACAAATACTGAAATCATATTTCACCTTCATAGAACTTATTAGAAAATATGCAGGGATTTTTCAAAAAAGGATGTACACCTTGGTACTTGGAATTGTATATAAAACATGGAATGTTCAAGTCAGAATAGAGCCTAGATGCCATTAGAGATCAGATCAAGCCTGTAGTTTAACAGATGAAGAAATCTGGAACCCAGAGAAATAAAACAACTTCCCAAGATCATATGACTTTTAAGTGGCCGAACCAAGGCTGGAACCTGGGTCTTTTAATTACCATTCCAGTGTGCTTTCCACCAAACTGTGTGCAAATATTGTATGCTATCTATAGTAAGGATGACAATGAGATGAGGAATGAAGTATGGAAGGAGAACAGAAAGGAAGGAAGGGAGAGGAGACAAAATAAGAATGAAGATCAGTGATGGAAAGATAGATGAAAGGAAGAAGAAAAAGTACATAAGAATATCAGGGAGAAGTGAAAAGAGAATTTGAGGGGGGAAAGAGGAAGATAGAAGGAGAAACAGAAGAGAAATTGTAAATTCTTTGGAAGCAGTATTTTGCCATTTTCATTGTTGAACTGAGTAGAGGAGAGAGAATAGGAAATAGGGGGAGAGGGGATCATGAGGAACAGGAGAAAAGAATTGATGGGAAACAAAGAAAAGGAGAAGTGAGATAAGAGAACAAGAATAATGGAGAGAAGAGAAAAAATTAACAGAAAAAGGGACAACAAAAAAAAAGAGAAGGGTTAACTTTGGAGAACTGTTGGATTTCCTGTTGTAGTATCACCACCTGGAGCTGTCCTTTCCCTCCTGCTGGTTCATGACCTTTTCCCTTGCTCCAGTTCCCTAGGTCTCAGGGCTGCATTAGTGGCAGCTGTACTTCTATATAACTCACTGTAATAACAGCATAGGGACTCTTTTATGGGATAGGGGAAACACCTGCTTTGTTTAGAAATAGGCAAAGTTGAAGGAAGCATCAATTGTGGTTTGAGCCATCATGATAATTCAGTGAAGTAAACCTAAAACATCTTTGAGATGTACCAGTTGGAAAACAGTCTTAGGAGAAAAATAAAAGAAAATTTGAGAAACTCATTATATCTACTCAGAATAACTGGAGATTATTCAACTGTTGTTTCCACCTGTTATATGAGGTGTGAGAAATTAAGGTAGGTAGATTTTTTAAAATAAAAACTTTTTCAACAAAAGCTTTTATGTACTTTTCGAATAAGATATTTTATCAGAGTGGCCAAGTTTGTATCTTAGACATAGCATAAGTAATGGTGCAGTTCCTTAAATTAAATAGCATACTTTCATTTTGGGAAAATATAAATAATTTTCACATCTTCACTGTGAATGAATGTAGTATATTTCTCATATGGGATTAATCCTCAATATTTTATCAGCCTTTTGTTTTGAAGGTCAATTGTTCTAAATTCTATCTATGACAGAGTAGGCATGTAAAAATATTTGTTACTGTTTAATTATTTTTCCTTTCTTTTGGAATAATTGGTGATAATACAAAACTTTAATGTGTTATAGTTTCAGTACTGAATTGTAATAACATCTGTTGGCCTTTGGAGCATATAGATTATGCTAGGTGAAAACAATTGCTTTTCGCATGAGAAAAAATTCTTCTAAATTGCAAATGTAGCACTTTAAATGTGGTCTCACATTTTTTTCTTCTGGAACATTATTATATAACATAGTCTGTAAAAATGAAAATCATTAGTTATTTGAATACAAAATGATTTTAGCTAAATATTGTATTATTGTGATTAATTTGAGTAAAACATTTTGATTTTAGAAAAACATCCAAGGGACTGAAAACACATTTTCCTATTGGGATGTGAGATTAACTTTTCCCCCTATTTTTTTTTTTACTTTCTTTGATGAAAAGAATATCAAGAATATGCATGTATAGTGATTTGTACTTGTATGTATGCAGGCATTTTAAACATTAGTGACTTAAACAATTTGAGTGGTAACATACAAGACATTTGTGAAGCTCCTGTCTCCCCCTCCTAAAAGAGCCTACATTTTTTTTTTGGAGGACCCCATACTTCGATGGGTACCTAAATACCAAGGATCTGCTTGGGTAGTAGTCACTTTCATCTTAATTATCTTCTTGAGTTCAAGCCAGACCCTTACTAACTGTGTGACCTTGGGCAAGTCACTTAACCCTGTTTGCCTCAGTTTCCTTATCTGTGAAATGAGCTGGAGAAGGGAATGGCAAACCACTCCAGTATCTTTGCAGGAAAACCCTAAATTGGCGTCATGAAGAGTACAACATGATTGAAACAACTGAACAACAACAGCATAAATTTATTTTAAAGTTGAAGAAACTGAGGCCCAGAGAGGTAAGGTGGCTTGCCTACATTTATACAGGTTGTAGAGCCAGGACTTGAATGCAGGCAATTCTGATTCTTCCCACTGTATCACTCTCTCATTGTACACATGAATCTCAGCTCCAGTGGATAAAAAATAATGTAGAAATCTGCAAATTATATGTGAGATGTTTTCCATGCCCATAGGTACATAGTTAAAAATTTAAATAGGAAACAGGGAGAACAGAAATATATCTAATACAGCAGCAATATAGATATCACGATATTTCTAGAATAATGAGGCGTGGAAGGAAGAGGATATAGGGAATCTGTTCATAAAAAGTTTGTTTTAGGCAAAATGACATTTTGAATTATTTTTATGTATTTGGATTGTTTTTAAGGACTGTGTCTACTAAAAGTACAGCATTGTGGATAGTGTTCACCCTGTTATTAATTGGAGAAGTAAATAAATTTAGAGTTCTACTAAGGATGCTTCTAAAGAATGCATTTCATCTATAAATGGCTTCTGGTATTGTAGATACAGCCTAATTAGTCATGGTACATTGTTTCCTTTTATTCTCCTTGAGTACTGATAATTGTTTTAAGCAAAGTATTGCTTAGCTATGATGCTGAAAATAAATCTATTTCATAAATAGACCTCTAGTGAAAACAAGTATTATAGTTTGTGTAAACACCATTGTAGTAATTAAAATGAAAATTCATTATAATATAAAATACACGACTTAAGTAATGAAACATTACTATATATGCATATATATATAAACACACAATACATATATTCATATCTAAGAACTGGTGCCTTATGACAGAAGAACCATGGTTAAATGTTCTTTAATTGCTATGGCATTCTAGTCCTAAATGATACAGCATCTTGGGGGGAGGGTGTGTTGTAAATGACCACTCACTATTTAGCTAAACCTCTGCTTACATTACCTCTGAGGAAAAAAGTAGAGTGAATGCAGTCATTTACATTCTAAATGGTCCCTCAGTGGCAATTCTTCAGGTGATAAAGTAGCTAATAACTTTTATTATTATTTCTGTGCTGAGAAAATGAATGCTTCATCCCCACTCAATGGAGAGAGGAGAGTTGAGAACTCAAATCAATTCATCTGGGCACTTTAATAACCCTGCATCATTAACATTTCTAATATTAATTCCACCAAAGAAAACAAACTGATAAAAGAAAAATAAAGGAAATCACACAAAGCTTATGATGACAATAAAAAGAGAAGGGGGACACAAGTGTATTTCTCATAGAAAAAACAACTTTGTAACATTTAATGAAGTAATACAAATCCTTATAGGTTCACTGATGACGATGCTATAAAATATAAACCATAAAGAAAGCAATCTCAGCTCTGTTTTAAAATAAGGTATCAGTCATGTGTCAAAAACATCAATATGCTGGAAACTGAAATAAAGGTAATTAGATTCTGAGGAGGAAACCCAGACTGCTTTTAATTCTTTTTGCATAGTCTTTCATGAGTTACACTTACTGCAAAAGTGAGAAGTAACATGTTTTGCTAAAGTTAAAAGTGAACCCCCCCCCCCAAATAGCTTGAAGAATAATACAAAAATATTATATTTAAATGATTTGTTTTAGGTTTCTGCTTGCTTTATTTGACCAAAGTTAGCTGCACATCAGGGCTAAAGACCAGGTGTTGGATCAAGAACCAAAAGAGTGAATGTCCATAGCACAGATGAACTGGCAAATTTATCAAATAAGGGTGTGGTTTCCATGTCTCTTACCCAGGATGATGGTATGTGTCTTTTAAACCAGCTCTTTCACATTCATTAAAACTATTAGGTCCTGTCTGCAGTTGAAAATATATTTGAATTTCCTGTCTTGTGCTTTCTCAAATAGACCTAAAGGTGGACAATCTTTGTCTAATAATGTGAGTAGTTAAGACATAAGATTTTACTTAGGCAAACAAATAATCATCCTTTACAGATATAGGATCTTGGTTCATAATTTTGTTAATTATTTTTAACTTCTACAAATGTTGGCCTGCATTGAGTCCTTAGCTGTTGCTTGTTTATACAGCATTAAGGTTGAATGAGGGCTTAAGTTTGATCAAAATACATACATAAGACCACCATAGAGCCCAATAAAATAAAAAGTTATGCTTAAGGTAAAGTGATTAACTTTTACTTTAATTTACATTTGCGGAAGAGAATGAAGAATTCAAGTACTGTAGCATAAGTAACAAAAGGTGCAATTTTAATTTTATAATTGGGTTTAAAGTGTTATAGGTATTTAGAATGATTTTATGTTGTAATATTAACTATTTACTTTTATAACAAATGAATTAAATGCTGATAGGAGCTGAATCTGTTGCTTCTCCTGCTACCATAGACCATTGATTATAAAGTAAAAAGGAAATTCACAATTAATATGTGAATAGGGGAACTGAGGTAGCATAGTATAATGGATAGAAAACTGGTCTTATAATCACAAAGGCCTGGGTTTAAATTCAGCTTACGCATACTGTCAGTGTTACCCTGGGTAAGTCACTTGACCTCAGTGTCCTGGGAAAGTCTCTAAGACTGCAAGTTACCCTCTTGGAAATTCCCTGTGCCAGGGTCTGGGGTAGAGGTGGGATAGAATTAGCATTAAAATGTCAGTTCTTTCTTCAAACTCATCTATTGTAGTTAATTTAAGTTATTATTATTTGGGTATGTATTCTCATGGGCAGCTGGGTGGTACAATTGATAGAGTACTGGACCTGGAGTCAGGAAACTTCATCTTCTGAGTTCAAATACGACTTCAGAAACTTATGAGCTGGGTGACCCTGGGTGAGTCATTTCACCCTGTTTTCCTTAGTTTCCTCATCTGTAAAATGAATTGGAGAAGGAAATGACAATCCACTCCAGTATCTTTGCCAAGAAAATGCCAAATGGAATCACAAAGAACCTGACATAACTGAAACAACTCCACAACAGCAAAAATGTATCGTCATATGTTGTGGATTTTTTTTTTTTTTTTGCATGAGCTAAGTGTCTTAGAGATGTTTATGTTTTGGGGAATCTTTGTAGGTCAAGGTTGGGAGATGCTAATTGTCTATGCTATGAGTTATGGGTAATTATGCAAAATGATAGAATTATAGATTTAAGGGTGGAAGAAACCTTATAGATCATATAGATTCGTGGATTCCAACCTTTTTGTGAACAAGGACTCTCTTTTAACATAAAAAATCCCTTTCACTGATTACCATATGATAACAGGTATACTAGTAGTATGATTAAGAAATACATTATGAGAATTATATATATATATATATCTACACATACCCACACACACACACACATATATATATATATATATACACATGTATATAATTGTAGACTTGCAGTAATCCTGCAACTTTATCGTTTGTCTGAAGTCACATTGGTAGGATATGTCAGGACCAAGTTTTGAATCTGAATTCTCTGACTCAAATCCAGTGATCTTTTTCAATAATACAGCATCTTTCATGAAGTAGCCCCTTTTCTTGGAGTGTGTGTATGCATACATATCAAGAAGTTCCAGCATCTTACCCATCAGACTAAATGGCATTTTGCCATGTCTCTGCTTTACCACCACCCCAAAAAAAAACCCCTGATGAATTTGATGAATTCAGGTAATGAACTGATAATCAGTATGTATATGTTATATATGATAAAGATTTTCATTTTTCATTCATACTTATTAAAAGTTCAGTTTTTTTTTATCAGGCCCTGTATACATTTGAGAGGCAGCATGAAGTATTAGTTATAGTGTTGGCTTGGAATCTGGAAGATCTGAGTTCAGTTATGCTTCTGATGTTTAATAACTTTATGACCACAGGAATATATCACTTATCCTCTCTGCACCCCAAGTAATTCTCATCTACTAAGTTATAGAGAGTTCTTGATCTACAATGGCACTCCACTGATATGTCACAGATTTATGATATATTGATGCATATTAGGTCTATTTAGTAAATATGAAAAATGATATTAAAATTAACCTGGTATACATTCTTTGAAATTAATTGGTTAATAACATAATATAGTGTCTAACTAAATTATAGCTTAAAATGGGTGCACTCTAAAATGAAATACCCGTAATGATTAGGTCTTTAAGTAAAAAATTATGTTGCTATATAGATTTGTCTTTATATTTTCTCCAGAGAACTTGACACAACATTTTTGGTCACCAGTCTGTCAGTGTAACCTGCTGTGTTTTCATAAGGGTTGCAAGAGTACCAGGGGTGAAGCTTCTGAAGAATATGTATTTAAAAAGTAAGAAATAACAAGTAATTACAAAGTGAATCCACCTAGTAGTGCTGTCACACATTTCAAGAGTGCATTAGTCTATCAACTAAAGTACTGTAACATGTGTAATATATGTGGAATTAACCTTATAATTTGCTTTTAAGCAACCTGCATATTAAATTTCAAGTACTGATTATGTAGCACTGTTGAAAATGTCATCTGCCCTATGTTCCAGTTTAACATTTTTTAAAAAAATTTATAAGAAGAAATGAGAGTGGGGCATTTTTTGATGCACAAGGGAATATGAACCTTTCCCCCCTTGTTTTTAAGAAATCATTTAGTTCTTGGTCATTATTTACCTTGCACTTATATTCTAGTATTCCATTTCATTGTAATACTGATTATCGATGTAATCTTGTTCATTGAAGTGGTGATGAATGCAGGATAAGATTGTGACTGTTCCCAAGCATAGGCTAGTTGCTATGGCAATGTCATTTGTTATTGCAGGAAGGCAAATTGCAAAATCCATTTAACGTGGGTAAAGTGATTTCCTTTAGTCTGTTCATAGGTCATTTGGGGAATTTCACATTCTTTTTCTTAGAAAAATTTGGAATTATTTTTTATTTCATTTCACTGATGTTCTTTAGGAATTTCAATTAGTAACCACTGATTAAGCACCTGCTACATATAGCGTACTACTGTTCCAGAAGAGATTATAGATTTAGATAGAATGAGGCTCTTGCCATCATGGAGTTTATTTGGTAGATGAGGTTATAGTGAATCATCACAAAAGAACTTCATTGCCTTTGAGAGAATAGAAGGAATGAACAAATTCTCAGGAAAATAAGAAAAAGACACAATATGTTATAAAAGAAAATTGGTGTTGAAACCTGGGTTCATATTATGCCTCTGATACACACTAACTGTGTGACTTTTGGTAAATGAATTAATCCCTCAGTGTTCTACCAACTCCTTAGGATTAGAGTTCTTTTGTGTGTGTGTGTGTGTGTGTGTGTGTGTGTGTGTGTGTACTAGAGACCCATTTGGCAGTCTGGCAAAACCTATGGACTCCTCAGAATTTTTTTTTAATGTATAATTGAAGGAAATGCTAAATTTCTGTTGGAGGATAAGGAAAATAAAAATATATGTTTTTCCCCATATAAGTTCATGTGGACCTCAAGTTAAGAACCTCTGCTTTCCAATTGTAAATTGCAGAGAAGGTGCTATCTGCTTTGGTAGAGAGAGTTTCCTGATACTAAACTTCCCTATGACATTGAAATCACAGGTCTATTCTCTATCTCCAATAAAATAAAGTATTTTTTTCCTGCCAAAATAATTTATAGCATTGGCTAAAGTTTGTTTTTGGTAGCTGCCAAGCATTTTTTTTATGTTTATGAAAGTGGTAAGGCTGACATTAATTATAAATTGTTGTAGAGGTGGTCCTTCCCTAGATATCTGCCCATTCATTCATGCAATACAGCACTTTATGAAAAGTTATGCCTATCTTTACTTAATGAGCACTTAGACGTGGTCTGCTCTCAAGATGCTTTGATAGAGGGTTAAATTTACAAATGCCCTGTAGCTATAAATTACCATCAAAGATTAGGAAAGGAGAGAGAAAAATAAACAAAAAGAGACTGAGACAAAGGCAGAGAGGAGGAGGGAGGGAGAAAGAGTGCTTAGCCACATATTTCTTATAATTGACTTAACCTTCCTCCTAAATCAGCAGTTGGGCAAGAAGAGGAGAAATTTTACTTAGGATATTTGGTAGCTGCTGAAAACGGTCTGGAATTTTGCCTTCATATAGGGAATTCTGGCCTTGATCTGAGAGAAGTTTTAATGAAATAAAAAAGAATTGAGTTTCATTAGTAACTTTTTAATGCTAAAAATTATTTTAGTTCAGTCCATTGTAGTGTCCTGAGATCAAATAGTTAACCCTTGATTTTTTCAGTCTAATTATCTATATATTCCATATTCTTTCTGTTTTTTTCTCCATTCCTCTTTTTACCCCCACTTTTCCTTGTCATCTTCATTGAAGGGTGACCCGATGAAATGAAATAAAAGGAAATTCTCATCTGCTGTTGTTTCTCCTTGATATTCTGGTAAAAGGTTTGGTGCAAGAAGAGATATTTAGTACATTTTACAAAGCTCTTTATGTCCATACATTTTAATTACACAGATGTTTTATATAAAAGTGTGTTTATAGTTAGAATAGTAATTTATAGTTTAAATAGTAGTTTATAGTAATTATGCTTATTTTTCTTCTTACTTTTCCTATTTGTAAGCACCATGAAAACAGAAGCATTAACAAATATATCCTCCACAGTGTCTAACATGGTGCCTTGTTTATACTAGGTGTTTAATAAATATTTTTGGGGGGTGGCTAGGTGGTGCAGTGAATATAGCACTGGCCCTGGAGTCAGGGGGACCTGAGTTCAAATCCGGATTCAGACACTTAACACACACACACACACACACACACCCCTGTGTGACCTTGGGAAAGTCACTTAACTCTGATTTCCCTACCTTCCCCCCTCCAAAAATGTGTGTGTGTGTGTGTGTGTGTGTGTGTATGAATTGTTGGATTTTTAAACTTTTAAACTTTTATTTTTCATTTTATTTAAATAATAGTATCTATTTAGACATACTGAACTTCAAACTTACAAAATAAGGGAGTAAAGAATTTAAAAAGTAATAAGCACTAAACTTAAAAGAATTCTTAGTTTGGAAATTGGTAACTTGACACCAATGAAACATAACATTCCAAGATAAATTAGTATGAAATTCAGAGAATTAAGTATAGTGTTAAGGAATGCTTCCTACAAGGTCAAGAAGATAATTTTCCTGTTTCTTTGTATTCCCCAAAGTACTTAGCACCATACTTTTCACATATTGGTACACAAGAAATATTTGTTGCTTTCTTTCTTGCCTAATTAACTGTGGAGAAAAATATTGTATACAGCAAAGGACACTACATAGCTTCTATAATTGCAGTGCTCAGCATTCAAAATAATTCTTCCATTATGCTTCCAAACCGAAGTTAGTGTCCTGAAAGTTGATTTTTGTGTATGAGTATGCATGTTTGTATTTTGGGGACCATTTTAATTTTATAATGTAAGAAGTTTGAAAAATGATTTATTTTACAGATATTTATTTTATAGACTTAAAACATTTATTTCATAAAGTAAGAATTGTCCATTTTTAATAGTTTTAACACTTATTAACATGCATCCCCTCTTTATGCAGGCAACTCCTTTTTATGTATGTATTTACAATCTTAAAATTAATACTGGCTAGGAAAATTTGATCATGTTTATTTGATTAAATCCAACTTTAGTATCCAAAGCCAGAGCCAAATGCAGTACCCTTTTCGTATTTTTTCCATTGAACTCAACTATCTCCTGATGTACGATAGTTGTACATGTAGGAGGAGCATGACTTTGCCTGAACAGAGGGGAGAGCTTCATGGACTTTGGCAGATTTAGTCTAATCCTCCAATATTCACTCTTCATTACCCTCCATATCCAGTCAGTTGTCAAATTCCGTCAGTTTCTACCTCCATAACATTGCTTGTATCCGTCCCTTTCTTTTCACTCACATGACCACCACCCTAGGTCAGGTCTTCATCAGTTCTTGCCTGGACTATATCCTCCTAATTGGATTTCCTGCCTTTTTGCTCTTACTTGGAACCAGAAGTGAGAGCCCCTTGGGGCTTGTCTTCTTTCTCCAATCCCTAATTGGGGCGGGGGGAAGCAATCAGGGAAATGGTTTTTCACTAGCAGTGGGCTTACTTAATGATTCCTTGGGGTGGGACCTCTTTCTGACTCCCTAATGGGGCCTGGAGGCCCATACTTATACTATACTTTTCATGTGTATTCATCATGCTAGACTAGAATCAAGCCCAATGAGCCTCTCTCTTTTCTCATCCATCCTAAAGGCAACTGTCACAATGATATTCCTAAAACACAGGTGTTAGTTGCCTCTGAGATAAAGTACAAACTTGCCTCTGGCATATAAGGACTTTCACAACCTGTCTTTACCTAATTTTCCCAGATTTATCACATTAATCTCCTTCATATATGCTCCATTTTAGTTAAATTGACCTACTTTGTGTCCCCCTTATGCAACAGTATCTTCTTCACCTCTCTGTACTTTTTACACAGGCCCTTCTCTCATGCCAGGAATGTTTTCCCTACTCACCTCTGCCTCTTGGGGTTCCTTCTTCCCTTCAAGGCTCAATTCAGTTTCCACCTTCTAAAAGAATTTTCCAAATTCCACCAGTAGTTGATGTCACTTCCTCCCAATTGCTTTGCATTTATTTTATAATATTTACCTGTATGCATATTGTTTGCCCTAGTAGTACATAAGATCCTTGGGGATAGGAGGATATGTCTTGTTCTTCTTTTTGTAACCTTAGTTCCTTGGCACATAGTAGGCTTTTATTAAATAGCTATTGAGTTGAGTTGAATTGAATTGATATAAGGAAAAGGAAAAAAAATTCCATCAATTAGAAATACCCAGGAGTGGAATTGACTGCCTTTCTTAAGAGTAAGAATAACTTCTTGCTAGGCATATTGTAGTGGAGATTCCTTTTCAGGAATGAATTGGACTAGATCACCTGTGAAGTTTCTCTCAATTCTAAATTCTTACCAACCTTTTACACTTCTTAAAAGGAGAAGTGTGACAAGGAATTGGGTGAATTGGAATCCAGATTGCATACGTGTCTATTTACATGTGGGCAATCCACATTCTTTTTTTTTTTTTTTGCTTTTTGGAGGGCAATTGGGGTTAAGTAACTTGCCGAAGGTCACATGGCTAGGTTTTTGTTTGTGTGTGCGTTAAGTGTCAGAGGTCAAATCCGAACTCAGGTCCTTCTGACTCCAGGGCCGACACTACTCACTGCGCCACCTAGCTGCCCCCACATTCTAACTCACCTATTTATTATGAGTGACAATGGAAGGACATATTTTACTTGCTTGTTTTTGTTGTTGCTGTTTCTGTTTTTTTTCCCCACACATAAATAAAGCATATTCGCATATTGGTCTTAATTTTACAGATGAGATTAATAGTTTGTTATGTAATGTGCCATAATGTTTTATTAGTGAAGCTAGAGGGGAAAAATAAGTAAATAAGTTAGTTTCTGCTTTCCAAATCGAATGTTTGGGCTTATTTGGATCAATAACCTTCTTACAACCCCTGCCTTTTCTTATCCCAGCCCCCATTTTCAAGGCAAATGAATGATTGGGTAGTAAATGCTTTTATGTGCTGAACATGGTTGATTATATAGGCTTTCCCTGGCCTCTCAGAAAATTATGAGCCCAAGAAAAATCAGCTGTCAATGTTATTGTAAAAACTATCTGATTACAAAAGTGTGTTTGGATACAAATTCCTTTTTTACAAAGAGTTGCATAACTTTTGTATTTTCATGCCTTAGCTAATCAGATCTAAACCACTAATCGAGTAGTTTACAATGCTAGTCCAGAGCCTAGTAACCCAGGCAAACTAGTTTTCTGCATTTAGCTAAATTTTTTTTTTCAAGAAGAGTCTGTAGAGTTCAGGACAAAACTAAGCATTTTAAAAAAATGTCTTAATGTCCATCTGATTCCATCTCTTCCTTCTAAATCACTTTGAGACTGTCAGATATTTACAGATATATTTGGATGCTCTCTATTTTAACCCACAAAAATCCTTAGTGCTATGAAAGGGTTTCCTTGTTCCCTTTATAAGAAAACAAACATGCTTAGGAAAGGATGAGATGCTATGCAGAAAACTTAGAAAAAAAGATAAATTATATAGGCAAAGAACTATACAGGTAAATGCATTTTTCTTTTCTTTAATTGACTTATATGTGGATTGTATGGTTGTTTATACGGGTTTACTGATTAACATTGTAAAAGTAATTTTGAGCTTTCTGGGATATCACAATCATAGCTATGTAAATATGAAACAGGTTTAACAAAAAGCAGTTTAGTTTATTGGTTATTTGTAGTATAAATGCTGATAGACTGCTCCATTCATTTACTTTTAGTAAATGAAAGTAAAGTGAAATTTGTGCAGGATGATTGTAATTTAGTTGGGAGTGGCGGGGGAGGGAGAGAAGGGAAAAAATGCCAAAATAGCTGTAAAACTAAATATTAATTAGTCTTCATAAATGCTGGTAAATCTGTATACCTCCATTTGTATGGAATATCAAATGCAATAACTTTGAATTTTGGAGATAATTCAGGAAGAATTGCTATCAGTAAAGTAGCTTTTATATTTAAGAAGAAATTTGAGGTTCAATGTACAGTGCATCTGCAGAAACTGTCTTTTTGGCCTTTGGATAGAATTGGATCTTTTGGATTTCTTACAGTTGGAAAATTTGTATGGAGACTTGAAATTTTGTTCTATGTTGATAATGTTTTACTTTGCACCTGTAACATTGTAACTAATTGCAAAGCTTATCTCCAAAAGAATTATACCATCCTCTCAACCCCTTACCTCTTAATCCATTCCTGCCTCTCTTCCATAGCTGGCCTCCCAGGAACTATGCAAGCTCCAAACCTTTCCTCTTCCAAACCAGGTGCAACCCCTCAGTGCAGACCAGTGCCATTGAGAAAAACTAATTCTTTCTCTCCACCCAACATATCTCTTCAGATCACCTTGTACTTATGACATAGACTCTGTTTTCCAGGCAGCGGCTGACAAAGTCTCCCTTTTTCCCTTTTGTGGGAATAGTGTGAGGCACACGGGATAAACATATATGATTGAGTTGCAGTATGTACTGAAGTTTTCATTACATTATATTTTCCCCAAAACCTACTCTTCTTATAAATTTCTCCATATCTGTTGAGAGTGCCAGGGTTCCTACAGCCTCCCAGATTCTCCACCTCCTCAGTATACTTGACTCCTCACTCAACTGAAACTGCTCTCTTCAAAGATTCCAATGATCTCTTAATTGCCAATCGATCACCCTCTTTTAGATACTTAGTCTCTCCCTTCTATGTTGCTGAAACTAATGTAAGTTTCACCTCTAAAAACTCATCTCTCAACTCTTTAAATGTTTGAAGATAGAATTTTTGAAACTCTTTAAAACTTAAGTTTCAGTGGATTTTAAACATATTTGTTAAAAATATAAAAATACAGTACCTTCTGATTAGTTTGCAAGAACAAATGATTGATATAAGGGAAGGTAGAAATTTACTAGTCTCATTTCAATAATTTTTTTTGCATAATTGGTGAATGGGATTGAAAAATCAGCATCATGAGTAAGCACAGTCAGCAAAGTGCTTCTTCTATTTGGATCTACATGTCATTTTGAGTTAGCTTTTTCAGCCATTGACAACCAAGTATTAAGAAAAAACTTCACTTAGAACATGACATTTGAACTATTGTATCACAAAATTAAACCAAGATTTAAAAAAGCACATTTAATAACATTGCTGACACCCTATCAATAAAAGGTTTTTTTTATTCTGAATAAAGCAAATATTATTTCATCTTTGTGTCTAAATTTTCTATTCTTGTTTAAATTTTATAATGTACATAATGATTTGTTCAAGTAATTTATAAGCAAGTAAATATAAATTGAGAGGGCATGATCAAAATTCCTTTTATGGATAGAGGTTTGTGATCAAAAAATTTGGAGCCTACTTATCTGGACTATGGATTAAATTTGCTAGTCCCTACCTTGTTCAAGGTAATTAATTTTACATCATTTTCTGGTACAGAAATGATTCAATAATAACAATAATAATTCTATTTCTATAGTGCTTTAAGGTTTACAAAGTGCTTTGCAAATGTTATCTCATTTGATCCTCATGACAGCCCATGGACATAGGTGATATTATTATTCCTGTTTTATAGATGATGAAACTGAGGCAGAACTAGACTAAGTTATTTGACTAGGGTTACAGAGCTAGCAAGTGTCTGTGGCTGGATTTGAACTTGTGTTTTTCTTGACTTTGGGTCCGATCCATTGCACCACCTAATTACCTTAATGTGAATAGCCAATTGCAAACCCAGAACATTTTATCTCTGGTATATCTTTCTGTACTCTTGGGCAAGCAGGTTTTCTCAAATAGAAATATCATAAAGCTCACCTTAATCTACTTACTCTTAGTAATTTGTTTTCTCAGTTGTTTTTCTATTAATTTGATAGGCAGCCAGTTCACGATGCCTCTTGTCATAGACTGGAGTGGTATTTAATTAATTTCTTCTTGCAGAATATCACAATCCCTTCTAAAATAATGGACAATTCCCTCACCCCCATCTCTACCTTGGACTCTTAAACTTTGGTGTACTAAAACTGTCAGAAAGATGTACCCACATTGTCATCCCCAAACCTGACATTTCTAAAGATTATGCCAAATGTATTTTCTGACATCTTTCAGTTGATTCAGGCTGAGAAGTACATCTTATCTTTTGATTTGTCAGTCTACTGGCCTGAAGAATATAGTTATAGTGATTTATGAATCATATGATGTATAGTAACTGAATCACTGTTTTCAGGTGCTGTCAATTAGTGTTTGGAAATGAAGGGAAGGCCAATTCATGAGAATGTCACAAGTTCATATAATGAATGTTATTTAAAATGAATTTTACACTGAAAGAAACTTGTTACTATCAACATAACATAGGACTGAAATAACTCAAGACTTTGTTATCAAATTGGCACAGGAAGACTGTATTTTTTTTGTTGTTGTTATTAAAAGGTAACCTGTATGACCCAACTCATTCTTTCTTGGGTTATTTCATTTGTTTCTATTTAGGAAAGATGTTAGATTATCTTGCTGTGTTGAGCATTGACTTTGTTCAATTTTAAATCTTTAAGTTATATTTTATTTTATAAATAATAAGGTTGTTTTCCCAGATGTAAATTTTAAAAAATTAAATATTATCTTGATTCTTCCCTCTCCTACCTACCTTCTAAATAAAAGTTCTGGTTGGCAGATTTCTTGGAACTGTGTGAGGTAGGAGGGAGAGAATACAATGGGGGAGGAGGAGGAGGATTGGTTCATTTATTGGCTTTAATTCTGCTTTTGAGCAAATGTGAACCATTCTGGCTCATCTCTCTAATTCTATTTTTCTTTGGCCTTCTTTCCTTCTCCTCTACTCCCACCTCATTGAAAATCAAATCTGTAATCTGGCTTTGGGGCTGGGATCTAGAGAGAGTTGTCAGGGTCAAGTAGGTGGTTGGGAGTAGTTATGGTTGCTTTCCTTTTAATTTTCTTACTGAAAAGTCTGTGCTGCCAATAGCTACCTCTGGATTGAAATCTGATTATGAGTCAAAATACTGTGTTCTTGTGACCAATAAATGCTAGCTATTTTTTCTTCCTTCAGTGCCTTAAAGATTTAACCCATTAAAAAAGTTATAAAATTTGTATTTTGTTAGTTGTGCAGTAAAAGGTAAACAATAATGACTTACAACTTTTAGGGACTTTCCATTCAGATATTATATAGCACCTTGTTTTGCACCTCTCATGTGTGTCATCATGTATTTGTTGTATATTAAAGTTATCTAAATATATGTACTATTTCCCTTAGCAGATTCTGTAAGTTCTATGTGGGCAGGGGATGAGTTCTATTTAAACTTTGCGACCCAGCACCAGGTCAAGTCCACATTGAGGGTATTTTTCAATAATCATAGACTAATTCAAAGTCAGGTCTAAGTAAAACAATTAGTAAGGTATAGTTTCTGCCTTATAGTTTATTCCTTAACTAAAATCAAATAATGCCTTTCAAAGTTGGATACTTTTAGATTCTCTCTCTCTCTCTCTCTTTCCATATATATATACACACATACATATATACATACACATACATATATGTGTGTACATATATGTATATACACACATATATACATACATATATATGTATATTTTGGTAATCTACCTTGCCTTTAGTACAAATAATAAATTAATCATGTATACCATATGATGTAGGTCACAACAAAGGCAAATATTTTTATTAGGGAAGAACAATAAGCAAATTTGATAGTTATCCTTGTTCATCTTTTTAGTTATGAAACATATTTGTTATTTAAGTAAAACTTTATGATTGGATCAAAGTTATTTGGTGAAATGTGATACATAAAATTCAAATATATTTGTATTTATTAGTGACAACTAATGAACTATTTTTGGGCATGATCTTTAATGACACATTAGCTTATCAAATGAAGTATGAATTGTTTAGTATAAAGAGTACTCAGTTTGATTTAAAAAGACCTTAATTCAGGTTTCAGTTTCACCATTCACTGTATTATGCTATTCACCATATTTTGACAGTAAAATTATTTTATTTCTATGGGCCTCAGTTTCCTTATATGTATAATGAAGGGATTGAAAAAGATAATCTTGAGGTCCTAGCTGATCTAACATTAATTTGTCTATTGTTTTCTCCTGCTAGGGACATTAGCTGGTTTCAGTCTTTTGCTGTATGTACTAATAACACAATATGTCTAGTTTCTGACCTGTTTAATATAACCTATAGTTTGTGGCATAACTAGGGAAAAATCTACTAAAAATGTTCTATAGTACACTCAAACTGATTGCATTTCAAGGAAAGTGAGGTTTCTGATGATGGACTCGAATAGTGGTTAGTCAGATTTCAACTAAGTGTAGTCTTTTGAGTCCAAAGAGTATTTTTTTCTTTTTGGTATTTTCTTTAGAAACCTGAGAGGAAAGGATGCATAATGGGATCCCATACTTGTGCATTTCAGCAAAGATCTAATCTTTCTGAATTCATTGCTTGTGAGTTATTATTTCTAATCATACGCTTGATTGACTCCAGCTAAATGACTGCCTGACTGAAAGGCAGGGGTGTTAAATCTAAAACTGTAAGTACGTATTTTAACTGAAAATAGGGATCATCATGGAATGCCTTCTCAATCAGTGGTGCCTGACACCCCTCGGAATATATTTTTAAATACAAATTCCATCGCATCCTTATGTAGGAACAGAGCATCACAGAGCATGATTGAGCTCTGAGGGAAAAGATTGAAACCCTGGAGGGAATATCAAAATGATAAAACTGAGCCTTCAATGGTTCCACGATGAGTATGGTTAGCATGCCACTTTAATCTGACAAGCCAGTTAGGTGCCCCTTAAAACTCCTTGCTGAGATTACCTTGTCATTTTGAAGACTTAAAAAAAGGAAAAAGGTTAGTAGGAGAATTATTATTTAAAAAATGATTCAGACACTTCTATACACTCTTTGCATTAAAAGCCAACAGACGCTGTATTTTCTTTCAGTAGACATCCAACAGAAATAAATTGAGGAACCCAAATATCTCATTTGCTTTTATTCAAAATAAAACTTGATAAAATTCAGATAAAAGTACAGCAAGAAAACAGCAATAAATTGTATTGTTCTTTTACATAATGTAGTTTTGCCAAGTACTTAAATTTTTTTAATCACTTGACTATATTTTTAATATCAAATTTCCTAATAGGGTGAGTGCGTTTATTTAACAAAAATGATTACTTGATTATCATTAGTCATTCTTCAGATACTTCTTTCTTAATTTTTTGATAAAGAACATAATTATAGCCCAAATGTATGCCTAGTTCCCTCATGTTTATACTGATAGATTGAAATTAGTAGTGAGGAGCTATTATGTAAGGATTGGTACAGATCTTCAGTAATTGAGTGTGTGTTACCTTTGAAATAAAGACTAGACTTCAAATTGAACACATGACAAATATTTTGATGGAATGTATGCCCCTTGACATATCCTTGAGGGCAAGGATTGTTTCATTTTTGTTTTTGTATTCCCAGAGCCTAACAAAGTGCCGGGCTCATAGTAGTAAGGATTAGTGATTGAGTGATTGGATGAACACATGATTTTCCTACTTGACAAAAAAAGTTCTTCCAGCCAGTGAAGGTTGACTATGTTACTAGTCTGTTTTCTCAGCATATTTTAAATAAAATGAGAAAATGGTTATCACAGAAATAGGTGTATATTTTTAGGACAAGCAGGGGCTGTCAGTCCTTATAAATTTCATTAGAGTAGGGAGCTCTCCTTAAGGAAATGCCTTCTAATAAAGGACATCAGTAATTATTTTGCAATTTATAGTCTTTGAGACAGGGACACTAAAAAGTTAACTGGCTTGCCTAAGAATTAAGCATCTACGATGAAGTAAAGACAGAACCTTGAACCTCCCCGTCTTCTTTCTTTCAAGCATAGCCCTTTTCTGTCCGTCTAGGATAAGATACTAGTCAGAATTGTATCTTAACAACATGCATGAGGTTTAAAATGTTTTAAAATTTATGAGTTGCTCCATTAGGTTTACAAAATGTAAAAAAAAAAACCCTTTACATACTCAAAATTAAAACTAAACATAAAAATGATTAGTTCAAGGACACCTATCAAATTCTGTCTCTAAACTGAAGCCCGGGCATTGGTCCATTGTGAAGTTTTATTCATGTTAAATTGGGAAGAAATTCTAAGTATATAGAATAAATGTGCAGATTACCAAATGTATAAGAACTTGATGTTAATCATTTTATGAAGGTTATTTGATGGTGAGCAGGGACAGGTGCTAGGTTGGCTGTGAGTTCTTCAGGGATCAAAAGGTTAGACAAACTGCCCGTAGAATTTATATAGTGTAGTGATTTTCATGTCAGTTTAATTATCCTTATGTTTTATGATGTAGTCAATCAGGTTGTCTAGAAATTTTATGGAACTGGAGGATCTTATAGTTTTTAGGGCAAAGTTTTGATTGAGTTTGTTTGGTAATCATTCTTTTTGAGATAGTCTTTGTGGAAGTGATATGCTTTTAGAACTACAGGGCTTCCTTAGTGCCAGAAAGAGATTTAATCAATCCTTTTATAATCCAGTGAGGAAATGCCTTTAAGACTAATTGTATTCATATGAATTTACCTGATAATTTAGTAATCTCTGCTTGGGGTCTTCACTTTGATTTTTAACATCGCATATCAACTTTTCATATTCTTTAAAATGTTTAAATAGTTATGAATCCATCAAAATTATTTAATTTTGTCTATAGCTTTGGACATATCAACTGTCAAGAGAATTAGGGAATTAAAAAAAGGAAGCACAAAATATTATATTGTGCTAATCAATCATTGATTTAAAAAAGAAAACAAAAATCCTCAATCTCTTTCTAGTGAACTGAAAATAACTTGTTAAAAATAAGAAGAAAAATAATTTTAATGTGATCTCAAAAAAAATGAAATAAACCCAAATGTCTGTGTTTGTTAGTTTCATGAAGTGTTTAAGATTGTGTTTTTATTAGAATGATTCATTTAGAAATGAGTAGCTAGCAAATGAAGTAGGATTAAAAATTACATTGTGGGTTAATATTAGAATTCCCAAATTATTAATATTATTTAGTTCTTCATTGTAGAAGAAAAGCAAATAGTTTATAAAAGATATTTAGCATGCTATCTGTATTTGCATTAATTTCATTGACATTTGAGGAAAGTTAAGTGTAGTTTGTATTTTTTGCAGAGGGATGAGCCATAAGAAATGATATATGGGGTATCTTTTACAAATTTTTATTTTTTTATTTGTGTAGTCCTGGAAAGTTCTCCCCTCTAGCCTTTATTTTTCTAAGATGATTCTGGGATCTTATTATTCACTTTACACAAAACTTTTCCTTTTATCATCTCTTTTTTGATAGCAGTTCATTAAAAGTTTCCCACAATATTAATATAGTGACTGATAGGAATTTCAGAACTTATGCTTCTATGGAAAGACACTCTTTATTTACTCTTTTGTTGTATTTCCTTACCTTGCATTGGTCTCATACTTTTTGCATCTGTGCAACTTTAAAATAAACTATTTCATGATTAATTTTTCAATTATATAGCACTAGCAAATTGTCCAATATTCCTTTTTCACAGTACCACTTGTAGTATCAATTGTCCATAATTACACACAAGATCCAAACTACTACCATACATAGTTGGATCATATTTGACAATTTCTGGATTTTTAAATAAAATTCAATGAAGGAAACTGCTATATCAACCTGGTAATTTGTTTTTTTACTATCTTGGGATATGCAAGTATGTATGTTCTAATAAACAAAAGACTTCCCAATAATCATCAGCTTGAAAGGACAATTTTTAACTTTAGCAATATTGCCATAATTGATATTCCTCAGGTATTTGTATATTTTATTGATATTTTATCACATTATTTTATAAGATGTAAAATGTCATTAAAGATTGTATTTTCCCATAATAGATAAGGTACCAATCGGAATCTATATTCATCAATGAAATTTATATCCTGTTATTGAAAAGAATAAAAGATGAAAGTTATAGTGTATTACTTGTTTTAGAGAAAGTTGTAATGCACAGGATTATAAAACAGAATTGCATATCTTATAGAGATAGCTACAATAACTAGATGTTTTAATTTAATGATTTGCCTAATAATGAAAATAAAACACTTTGTAAAACTTTGATAATTCAGTCCTTCTCTTCCTCCTTTTTCTTCTTCTGTAACTACTACAATGACTACTACTACCACTGATTTTTTTTAAGGACAAAATTTTTTTTAAATCAGGGACTGATTTTTTTTTTAAGGACAGCATAGAAAAGTTTCCTGGTCTATTGATCGAGGCTTCATGGCCTCATTCTCCCACAGCATTCCAACTTTATGGACCATCAGCAAGTTTGTTATATGCCTAGCTATGGAAGCATTATTTGCTAAGTGATTTCTTAAAAGATCTGGTTCAAAAATACAATCTTATACTTGCTGCTTAATTTTAATAACATACTTGGTGATGCTAGGTCAATAGGTCCAACAGACTAGTTAGTTTCATTATGTGACCCAGAGAACAGTCGTAACTCTAGCTAGATTATTTTTTTTTGGCAAATCTGTGTTCTTAAAACTGTGTGAAAGAGTGTAAATTGAGCAACATGTTATCCAGGATTGCTATAGGAAACAAAAATACATGCCCTCTTCATAGTAGGAAAGACCACCTTTGTATATAAAAGGAACAAAATATGTATGTGTATATCTCTGCCTATCTGAAATTAGGAATGATAAAGTGTTTAGAGAAGAAAATTTTTTCTTCATATTTTATTTAAAATTTATATTTTATTTTTAGAAGAAAATTTTAATAGTTATTGATGTAGTTTCACCTTTCTCTTATAAGTCCCAAAGTAAAACTCAATTTAAAAGTCAAGGCTAAATTCAAATTTTAAAAATGGATGAAGGTTAAATATATATATCCTGCTATTTGCTTTTATAGAATTTTGCAAAATCATATTCTGCTTGACTCATTTTAAGTTGAGATAGAGAATATACTAGAAGAAAGTTTAGTCCAGGTTGAGTGCAATTTCCAACAGCAGCCATTTTATCGGCATATATGAATCAGTGGTAAGAGGCAATTTTTTAAAATGGAGATTTGCTATTTTCCTTAATACCTGGCTTTATCTATTTGATTTACATCTCACTGTTGCTATGTGGGTGCTCCTGGCTTGAAACCTAGAGTTATGAAACTGAGTTGGCAAGTAGCTAATACTGGGTAAATGCTAGGTAAAGCTTTATGTGGTGTTTCATGCAAGGTATTGTGTCTGTCACTGCCCCACTTTCATGCTTCTTTGAGTATGGAAATGATTTGAGACAGAATATCATTGGGAATGGACAGATAGATAAGTGCTCAGCTCTTGTGACTGTATATTGCATCATCACAAGCATCTCTATAAAACTGATATTTTTGGCATGCAATGTGCAGAGGGAATAAGTGTGAGAGAGCAAGATTGAAAGCTGCATTTCCAGAAAATTCACTCATGTTTTCAACATTCTGTCTTTGGAATCATTTCTGTACCCAAGTATGACCAAGACTTCTATAATGCCTAATGATAGGGGAACAATAAAAATGTGAATAACATAGAGGGAGGGTCTAGGCTTTTTTGTTGTTGTTGTTTCTCTTGTTCTTAAATTTTAAACATTGTATGCATTGGCTTATTTTAATGTATTTAGCTTTTTAAAATAATCAATCAAATGGCAATTATTCTCCAAAAGGGGAAGGAAAAAAAAAACATGAAACAGGAAATAAAAGGCATATAATGAGTTAATAAGGACATAATGAATGCATGAAAAATTTAAATCTAGACAGACTAGCCTATAATAATTTGCTTTACCAAAGGCTAATTTTTACTAAAGTCTTAACAGTTTACCAGGAAAACTATTCTTTTGCTTTTTAGGGCAGAATGCTTTTGAAGGCATATCTCTATATCTCTATCTGTCTATCTAAAAATAAGATATTGGAATTTCTACACTATACATCTTTCTGACTTGCTAAGCTGCCTGCTGCCCTTGGGATTCTTACTAGAAGAGCATACCCTGTGAAGTTAGTATGTTCAGTATTTCTTCATAAGCTTTACTCTTATGTTATGCCTGAAAACTCTTGAATATTATAATAATGTTAATAGAAATAGAAAATTCTGAATTCTTTATAGATGCCCAAAGAATTATAATTTCTATGTGACCTGAAAAACTCAAGTCATTATTCTGGTTCTTTGAAAGAATGCAGGTCTACTATAATGCTTTGTATTCCTTTCAACACTTTGCTATCTGTCTATTTTAAGATTGGAAATAATAAGACAGAATTTAACTCGGGGTTATGTTTTGAAGGACTGGTGGGGGTTTTCCCCTCTCTCTTTCACCCCTTTTCATTCAGAAGGGAAATTGTCTATCTTTCCTTCTTAAATGGGAGGTGATCTTGTTGATGAATAAAATTAAAGAATAATACAATTTTTCACTTATTCAGACAATTCCACCTTTTGGTGTTGTCCTTTTGAAAATAATAAATTGGATTTGTTATCGCACCTTTCAAGAGGCACAATTCAGTCATGGAATTTTAATCATTTGTTGGTAGGGGCACACTGGTGGTTGGGAGTAGGGAGGCGTCCCAGTAGAGGGAGAAAGAGTAAGGTAGATTGCTGAAGAGCTATGTGCTGTGCTTGAGAATCTTATGGCATGGAGTAAATCAGAGAGGGTTACACATTGATTCATTTGAAGAAAATATTCAACATTATGTAACTTCTGTTGGCCTGAAGCTAGTTTGTAGACACTGAGTGGCTATTAGATGTTTTCTCCAGAGAGAGTATCTGATTCATACTCTAGGGTGATTTTGTTTTCTTCTCTGAATATCACAGTATCAGATCTTGCTGTGTTTTGAGCACTGGTTTCACTTAGGAATTATTTTTCTCATTTTCACTTGAATCTACTACTTCTGCCACTGATATAATAACTAAGAGAGACAGATCAAAAGACGTACAGCCCCAGGAAGATGGAAGTAGGGCAATTTTTAGTTGGCATGAAATACACTTTTAATTACTAGTTTTATATACAATTTTAATAATGGCTCTTTTTAGTTCTTGGTTAAATGAATGTAAATTATTGACGTTGAATTTTTTATTTTTTCCTTTGTGTGATATTGAATACTGGAAGATTCAATATTCAGTTTTTCTATGTGAACAAAAATTTAGTCTTCTGACAAGGAAAACAATTTAATAGGAAGTTCTGTTGACATCATCTGGCATAATTTTAATTTATTCCATTGGTTTTCATACACTTTTAGTTATTGTCTTAAATATTTATTGAAGGGTTTTTTTGTTCTTTTAAAATGATCATAATAATATATGAAATGGGGTGGGATATACAAGTAAAATATACTCACAGAAAGAAGGAATATTCATTCAGCTCAAGACCGAGTGTGGAAAGGATAAGGATGTCTATAGTGCTGTTCAATTGTAGTAGTTTTGTTTTTAAAAAATGGATAAATAAAAATAACAAAATCACAACTTTCCTATTTCCTCCTTTTCTTATTAAAATGGCGATGTACACATATTCTTAGCTCATTTTGCTAATATGGAAATTCACTTACAAACTAGTCTCCTCTTTCAGGCACCAGAAAGACTACCCTAAGGAAAGGCACATCCCTGTGATGGTCATTAGCACCATTAAGGATTAAGGATAAAATGTTTTTGGACTATTTGACTCTACTGCCACATTGTGGAAAACGAAGCCTGGCTTTGACTGTGTCTCACACAGTAGGGAGGCAAAGTGCAGCCTTGATTCCACGTTCCCTTGCCCCTAATCTCAGATGAATTACATTTTGTACCCCTGGAAAATGAGCAGCTGGCTGACCCAACATCAGTGTTATTTGACAGCTAATGCCTTCTAGAGGGAACATTATGTCCCTAGTCTTTTTTACCCTTTTGATCACTGATTATGTTGCAGAGAAGCAACTTATCTTGATAGACAAATCAAAGAATACACACACACACACACACACACACACACACACACACATTCATGCAAAAAAGGCATATTCTGTGGAACTCTAGCTAGACAGATGAAACCTGCTGAGATACACTGATATTTCAGTGTATGTCTGCAAGAAGGGAAAATTCAGGTTTTGAAAAATGCAGTTCTATGGTGAATGGGGTATAATATTTAAAATTATTTTCAGGATTGTGGGCTGCATCTTGAATCTCTGGTATCACTTGTTTTTCCTTGGATTTTGTCAGCTCCTTTTATATCTAAAGAAGAACACACCTTGAAACAAAATGAGAATTAGAGGACACTGCATGTCTGCAGGTGGTTTTCAGTAATAACCACCAGTATTAGGTTTGTTAAATGTTAAACATAGTTTAAGCTAGTCATTTGGTTTTTAGACTTTGTTTAAGTTCTGTTTACATGTGTATTCATTGTAGATGTAGCTTATATTTAAAGTTAACATCAATGATGTGTTGTCCATCATACTAAGTGAAGAAACGGATCCTATCAGTTTGGGAAATGTCATAGGGCTTTGCTCCTGCACTACTATGTTAAAAGACAAACACACCTCAGAACAATAGATTTTGTAAGCACTGATGTATGATTCATCTTTGTATGCCTTATATAGGTGCATCATTTTGCAGGGTGGGCTCAAGAGAAGATAAGGATAAGTAGGAAATCTGCTTCAGGTAATTCCCATTCACATCCTGTTCTTCCTATATTGTTAGTAAAGTAGAATTCTTTCTGACAGAAATTTATTTCTGCTTGTCTTGTTCCCCTATTCTCACCACACAAAAAGTTGGTTCTGCTCAGAACCAGAGAGCCTTTGGATTTTCAGCAGACAAGATATAAAATTCAGATGCAAAATCTGGTATTATTTCTCTTCAGATGACATTAGATCACAAAAGTGGTCTTTTTTAGCTTCAGTAATATAGGTTGTTGATATCTGAACTTCTTGAATTTCATTAAGTCAAGACAAAAAACATTGGCATATTGAGGACTAATATCTTAGGAAGCTAATTGACTAGAATGAGAAAAATACAGTTTTGCCTTAAAATCTTTTTTTTTCCTCCTTGTCAAGTGTTGATTACAAACTTTTGGGTCAGAAGACTAAAGAAACTCAGCATAACTCTAAAAAGGCACTGTGATTATATGCTTGTCAAATTTTGCTTGGGTTATATTCTTTCTCCTAATTTAGTCAGCTAATCCACTATTTTTTTTTTTGCCTTTTTGGAGGGCAATGGGGGTTAAGTAACTTGCCCAAGGTCACAAGGCTAGGTTTTTGTTTGTGTGTGCCGTAAGTGTCTGAGGCCGAATCCAAACTCAGGTCCTTCTGACTCCAGGGCAGCCGCTCTACTCACTGCACCACGTAGCTGCCCCTAAGCTAATCCACTATTTAATGATTTTTATGTGCCATTTTTGTGTTATACTTGATTTGGGGAAAAGTTTCATAACTGCTGTTTTCTGAACATTATAATATGTTTATATCCTTAGTAGCTTTTTGGTCCAGAAACATAGGATTTTAGATTTAGGGCCAGAAGAAACTTCTATTTGTCCCTTCCAGGCAAAAAGTCCTAGAATAATTATTATATAAGTGGGCTTCTATAGATTGGGTATCGATTATCGATTAGAAGTTGAGGTCTAAACTTTTCCATTTTGATAATTTTAGAATTTAGGACAAAATAAAATATGATTTTGGGCCATAAGATCATAGATTTAGGAGCAGGAGGATTTAAGGAGGTCATTTAGTCTAACCTCTAGATTACAGATGAGGAAATTTGAGGACAAAGTAAGTTACATGATTTGCTGAAGGGAACAAACACAAAGTAGTAGACTGGTGTTTAAATTCAGGTTCTCTGTCTCTGAATTCACTACTCTCTTCATATACCACCAATTTGCTTAATAAAGGATAAGTAAGTGTTTATGAAAGGAGCATGGAGCACAGAGACAATTATTTTTAGCAGACCATATCATTTTGGAAAGCTGAAGATCAGCCATTTAGGTAGACAAATTTAAGGATGTTTCTGAATGTCAACAGAGTCTTCTACTACTTTCACAGAAGGTAGAAAAATGGTGTCTGTCACTATATTATAATTGCATGGTCAGTATAACATATTAGAGTTTCAGGTTATATGTGTTCTTGTTTATGGATGAAAGGCAAGGTGGATGTTTAAGCTAGACGATGTAGTTCCAAATCAGGGGGAAAATAATTATGGTCAGATTTTGCCTTTAACTTATCTGAGTTTTTCTAGGAGTCACGCTTTTTATTCATGTGGTTTATGCACTAAATCGTATCATAGCAGCCTAGACCTCAGTGGACTATATTCATGAGGTACTGTGTGGCCAAAGAAATTTCTCATCTGGTAGCTAGCCCTCTGCTGGAGAGATTGCAGAAAGAGGACATTTAAATGGGCTAAGGTTGCAATTTGTGTGCTTATGCTCTGAAGAAAAGGGAAAGACTATTTCAGGAGTTAAGGAACACCTTACTTTAGTTAAATCTTTATTTTTTTATTATTTTTTAAAGATCTGGACTTAAGAAACAACAAGTGGGGATTTCCATACATAGTATATGCAGAGAATTTGATTATTTGATTATATATGAAACTGTAGATCTCTATTATGTATACTTTACTCTTTTCCTCAAATATGTAATAAATTCAACATGTAGCTTTCAAAGCTGTCTTGTATGTGATACATTTTGCCTTCATCCTGTTCTCTTCTGTGCATTTCTCTTCTTAACTTTGCATCATGGCTAAACAGTTTCCCCTTTTTCTCTGCTCTATAGTTATTGTAGCTTAGCTGCCCTTATCAAGTCATGATTTAGAAAGAGTCAATTCTTCTACATTTTCCTGTTGTTTAAAGTGCTAATAATGCTAGAGGAAGCCAGTGAAAGCTGAGGAACTTAAAAAATATATTGCAGATAAGGTCTTTTGTACTATGGTGCTGCTAGATTTGTGTGTGTATGTGTGTGTGTGTGCACACGCACGCACACACTTCCAAGGAGGCAGAACATTTAGTTGTTACCATTTTTTCAATATATGGAATGCAGGGATTAGAATAGGTAGAGGGAGGTAGTGTCAGCTCTGCATTGAATTGGAATATGAAGTCCATGCCTTCTGTGTTGCCTCTTTTTCTTATCTGTGTTTTTGATATCCTTCTCACCCTGAATTGACCTTAACTGATATTATGTAAGGAAAGGGGATTTATTGAGAAAAGGAATGAAACTTCATCCTCTGGGAATCTAGCTTACTCAGTGCCAAGAGAAGTAGATATTAGAAATGCTTCCCCTTCCCCCTCCCCCCTTTCTCCTCTTGTCACCCCCCACCCTCTTCCTCCATCTCCTGCTTTAAAAGGAAAGAGAGTCTGCTAGTATGTACAATATGAGCCAATAAAGGGGTCAGGGAGGGTAGGGGGAAAGAAAGGTTCTTTTAAGAACAATACATTCTCTGTGTTTTTCTAAATACTGTGTAACATCTATTCTAAGTTAAAATTGAAACTCAAAACCTCCTAAAATATTTGTGGATAAACAGACCAGACCCTCTTTTGCACCCCAAAAGGAAAAGGTGCTGGCAGTGTGCCATGTGGGAAATTTGTGTTGAGACTTTGAAGCTGGCATGGGGGGGAGAGGTCAAATTGGCAACATGATCTACCATTCATAGAACAAAAAAGTAAGCCAGAGGTCCGCATTTGGCTTGGGTGTATTGCTTCTGCAAGAGTTCCCTTAGTTATCATGGCTTATAACTGATAAAGCTACAATTTTCTGCTGCATTATTATATTTATTGACTGAAGTTCTGTTGCAATTGTCTCTACTTCCTAGAAAGTGACTTTTTTTCTCAAGCATCCCAAGTTACAGTGAATTGATCCTCTTTTTTGAGTCTTACTTTTATAACATACACAAGGGACTTTAAAAGGGGAGAAGAGGAGGAATATAAACACAGAAACCACATCCTGACAGCTGCCTCGAGTTAGCTCCATTCTTTCCCTTAGCTTCTAAATTTTAGAGTAGTTCTTAATTTGTCACACATGGCTCTTCTCCCAGTGGAGTTGTTGTCCATTTCCTTGCTGCCTTTATTTGATCCAAAGCAAATAGTTAATGAAGAATAAACCAATTTATGTAGCGGTCAAAAGTCTGTTAGTTTTCAGGTGTCTGAATGAAAAGAAGAAAACACCTTATTTGTAGGTTATGAAGTGACAAGAAAGTCTGAGCAAACTATAAAAGGTCATATGGATTGAAGTAAGGTCATAATTTTATGGTGAGCTTAAGATCACAAGGTCATGGATTAGCACTAGAAGGGGCTTTAGAGAGCATCTAGTACAGCTTCTTCTTACATAAGCAATCTAAGACTCTGAGGGTTTAAATTCATTTATTCAAAAAGCATTTATTAAATGCCTGTTAAGTGCTATGCATTGTGCCTCCATGCTAGAGATACAAAGACAAAAGTAAAAATGGTTCCTGCCTTCAAGGAGCTTATATTTTATCGGGGCAGATTTTATACACACACATTAATACATGCATGCATGCATACACACATACACTTCCTCCAGTCATGTTCAGCAGCAAGTGACAAGGAATGGAGGAGGTAGTTAATCAGTCATTTTGGTGGATCAACGATCATATTAGCTGATTCTTAAAAATAAATTTCATGCATTTCCTCTTGATAACACAGACTAGAATTTTACAGAGTAAGCTTATCACTCAGAGAAAAAAGAAAGGTGAAGAGGCTATATTTTAAAACACCAAACCTTTATAATACCTTTCTATTATCATGTAATGTAAATTTTTTACCAAAAATAGGAAGAAATTAACATATAAAAATATTGGCTATTAAGCTGGTGGTGATTGATAATCTGGCAGGATTGAGGGGAAGTGAGATTAATAGAATCAAAATAAGGACTGAATGGATTAATTTTCTGTTGATAAACAAAGATAACTTAAAAAAGAACTTGTTAGGGTGAAAATACTTTGTCCTAGCCAGTTAATCCTGGCTAAGTACATTTCGCTTATCACAGATATGGGATTCAAGACAATGATTTATTATGCTACTTAGAAAAGTTGCCTGTGCTTTATATGACAGAAGATGATAAAATAGAGTAGTAATATTTTCTTGAATGAGAAGAAATTATATGATATATTTTTAAAAAATAAGTTTTTATTGATTTTTGTTTTTTATATCACCATGGTTCCTCCCAAAAGTCATTTCATATAACACATAGCATTTTAAAAAATAAGAAAAAGATAAGGGAAAAAATCAGCATAACTGATCAGTATGTTGAAAAAGTTTAAAAACAATATGCAACAGTTGTAGGCCTCTATCCTCTGAAAAGGGAGTGGTTTGGGAGTACCTTCTCATGTATATTTTTTCAAGCTGTGCTTGCTCTTTATAATTTTGATTTTTATAATTCACTTTTGAATTTGTGTGTGTGTGTGTGTGTGTGTGTGATTCTTTCTATTTACATTGTTGCAGTCACTTGCCTATGCATTTCTTAGTTCCATTTGTTTCATTATGATTCAGGTCAAGTAGATCTTTTTTCCATGCTTCTCTATATTCATCACAGGACAGTAATATTTATTACAATCATGTACCACAATTTGTTTAGTCATTCTCCAATCAATGAACATCTACTTTGTTTCCAATTCTTAGCTATCACAAAAAGTGTTGCTATAAATATCTTGGTGTATATGGATTCTTTCTTCTTATCAGTGATCTCCTTGGGATACAAGCCCAGTAATGGAAGCTCTAGGTCATATAGTATGAACACTTTAGTAATTTTATATGCATAATTCTAAATTGTTTTCTAAAATGGTTATACCAGTTCTCTACCAATTATGCCCTAATGTGTTTTATCTTCCCACAATTTCTTCATTATTGACTATTGTAATCTTTTGTTATCTTTGCTAATTTGCAGCATGTGAGGTGAAACCTCAGAGTTGTTTTGATTTGCATTTCTCTTGTTATTGTATAGAGACAGCTGGTGGTCCAGTGGATTGAATGCTAGCCCTGGAGTTAGAAAGACCTGAATTCAGCTCTGGTCTTAAAACACTTATTAGCTGTGTGACCCTGGGCAATTTACTTAATCTCTGTTTGTTTCAGTTTTCTGGACTATAACAATAACATTTATCTTGAAGAGTTGTTGTGAGGATCAAATGAAATAATATTTGTAAAAATCACTTAGCTCAGCACCTGGAACAGAGTAGGAATTCTTTCATGTGGTTGTTAATGCTTTGCGAAATATTTGTTTGTATTCTTTGCCTACTTTCTTAGTGGGAATGGCACACACATGGATATATTTATATACATATATACACATATGCATATACATACATGTATGCATACACATATAGAACATATATATTCACACATATGTTTATTGTTTATATAGCTTAGATATCAAACCCTTATTAAGGAAAAAAGAATTAATCAAGATAAAGAATTTTTCATATTTGACCTCTTCCATTCTTATTCAAGGTATGTCATTTTTGTCTGTGCAGAAGCTTTCCAGTTTCAAGTAATCAAAGTTAAGCAATGCATATTCTGTTCTAAACTTAATAAAAATCCATTAAAAGAAAATAGTTACAATTTTCTATTTTTAAAAAGAACTTGTTATAGTAACATTCAGTTACTGAATATTTCCATGGAAAGAGGTATTCTAGACATCTGCAATTCCAGATAAATGATGCTTAACATTTTTATCACTGTAAAATCTAATTATACTATGTTATGTGGAAATCTTTCTAAATAATGTTTTAGAAGCATCAACGATATACCTCATAGGATATGTTGAACATAATTTAACTTTTCCCTGCTGATTCCCAGTCTTCATTATTAACATCAGTTATGATGCTGTCAAAGAGTGGTCTTTTGAGGAGCTTTTGAGTTATATAGAAGTTAGTTTAGATGGACTACAGTCCAACACTTCATCATGACATAAAGGTAATTCCTGCATTCTTGAAGGCTGTGAGGCTGGAATAAGCTCTAACAGACCCCATCAAACTAGAAAGCCTTTAAGTGTGTGCTTGACGATGGATACTGTGTCTGCTATCTAAGGACCAGTCTAGACAAGTTTAGAGAGATTCATCACCAAAGGTCACGAGGTTTATGATTTTTGTTTTTAAAATTTGGCTCCAGCTGCTCATGCTACTTAGCCCTTTGCTAAGGGATGGAGGAATTTCAGCATGCATGCTATTTTCCCTCATAATGTCCTTGAAGGCAAGGACTTTTGTTTTGGTCTATTTCCTACTTCTGGCACATAGAGGAAGCTTAATAAATGCCTTTTGGTTGGTTGACATTGAATGCAACAGTGGAAGGAATATCCACTTGGATGAAATTATAACTATTTAAAGAAGGGTTTAGCTAGCTCTTTTAGTGATTTCTCTCAGACTGAACTATTTTAGTCACTCCTTTCTTCTGCTTGGTGATACCCTTTGGACTTTGTGTGTGAGGCTATCTTTCTTTATATTGTAGTTTTCTGATGACTATATTTTTATTGTTGGTGTTTAATCTCTTTCTTTACTTATACGTACATCTCATCTCACCATTTCAACCTAATTTCATCTCCCTTCAGCTACCTCTAGAGTTTGCCTCCCTGATAATGTAGTTGTCAGTAAGGTGAAAATAATTCAGCATTTGAATATCTACTGTTTGTGAGACGGGTGGTCTCAAACTTGAATAATAGAGGATGAGATATAGAAAACTTAATATTTTTCCTTAAGGAGTCTACGTTCTTTGGGTTGAGTAAATATGTGCACATGAAATAACATGAGAATATTTGCAAAGTGCTGTATAAATAAATTAATATAAAGAGACATCTCATTCCATTAGTAATAATTCGCCATAATAAAAATATTTTAAAATTACGCCTGAGATACAGTAGATGTTTAATAAATGTTTGATTGAATTTGGCAAGTAAATTGGTGACTTTTAAGAGAATGATTTCTATAGAATAATGAGGATGGAAACCAGTTGTGAGGATGTGAGGAAGGAATGAATGGTGAGGAAGTGGAGGTTGATTTTCTGGAAGAGAATAATGATATCTTTTTAATTTGGCCTGAAGGAATATGAAATAAGAGAGTGTGAGTTGTCTTCCAACATTGTACACATTTGACAAGAATATTAAACTTTTGAAATTCAGTAGCTGTTTCATTTTACTGTCCAAAATCTGACCATTTATAAGATTGATCATTTTTGTTGTATCCTGAATATACCCTCTATTCTGGAGGGCAGGGACCTTTTATAAACTGTCTCTCTCCCAGGACCTAACAAACTGCTCTACACATTCTGTTTGCTTAAGCAACTTATTAATGTTCATGTAACACCTGACTCATGGTCACTGGACACAGTTTGCTATAGAGACAGTATGGAAATGTCTATCATCCATCTCATCTATCATTTCTCTGTCTGTCTGTCTACCTATCTATGTATGTATGTATGTATAAATTTGCATTTTTTTTTTTTGCTTTTTGGAGGGCAATTGGGGTTAAATAACTTGCCCAAGGTCATATGGATAGGTTTGTTTGTTTTTGTATGTGTTAAGTGTCTGAGGCTGGTAAATTTGCATTTTTAAGAAAGTAGAAACACATCAAGACTTCACAGTAAAGGTGAGTCACAGCATATAAGAGAATATAGTAATGTACCATTGATCTGGTTAGATGTTCAAGAAACATAGCTATGGGGAAGTAGTATGGATTTGGAAGTAGATCAGAATTGGAAAGGTACCAAACTCTTCATTTTCTCTAGTCCTCTAATAGATCTGCAATCTCATTGGAATGCACATTCTTTCCTCCAATAATTAAAATTATTCACACATGATCTCATGTGACTCTTGCTCATGCTTTCTACACATTTTCCTATGTCTTCTTCTAGGAAGTTGACTTTTGGGGGCCTTCCTCAGTTTTCTTGAGGTTGTGAGGACAGCAGAGGAGTGCATGGGATGTCCATTGATTATTCCTCTATTTTACTATGTACCAGCCCATTTTCTCAAATATATATATATATATATATATATATATGCATATATATACATATATATACATATATATATACATATATATATATATATATCTTTGATGACATTCTGTATTATATTTCTCTTTATTCCTCATTTGTATCATTGCAGTGTGCTCACACTTACCAAGTAACCTCTCTTTTTCTCCTGTATGATAACTCATTTTCAGGTCATCAGAGAGTCCTAGAGCCATATAATCACTCTGGAAGGATGTTAGTATTAAAAACAGGGGTCAGAAAGAGATATGGTGTTCCTAAAATAGCTTTGCAGTGTCTCAAAGTCCCTCTCCTACCGTTAGATTTTGAGATCAAACCAAAGGTAGCATGGTACTGTAAAAAGAGTATTTAATTTGGAGTATTGAACTTGGCATCACTGGATGAGAGGATGCAAGTTGGAGGCATCATAGTGTGATAGAAGACTGGGCTTGGAATCAGGAAGACAAGCTCAAATCCTGTGTTTATGGATGTACCATATGACTTAGGCAAGTCACTCAGCTTTTCTGGACCTTATTTACCTCATCATACAATGTAGGGGTTGGACTCAGTGACCTCTAAGGTCCTTTGCTGCTCTACATCTACTGTCCTGATCCTATGATTTGAGTTCAAATCTTGGGTCTGTCACTTAATATCTGTGTGAACTTGGGCAAGTTCATAAGTTACATAAACTCTCTGAGCCCTGGTTTCTGCATCTTTGAAATGGGAGTGGAACTGCATGTCCTTCCCAACTCAAGAACTATAATCCTGTGATCCATTTGCAGTAAATGCCCAGCATATATGTCCTGATGGAAAAGTTTCATAGGTTTTCTTTTCAACTGTAAATCATCACCTAGACAATAAGCATTTTTTCATTCTATTGATTTTTTTCTTTACGTATACCTTTCCTTTCTGCTGCTCTTATTCCATTTGTTTGTGACTATTTATTGAAAACTTCATTCACTTAAAATTCTAGTTCCTCCTTTTTTACTGATTGATTTACTGATGAATTGCAGTACATCCACAGTTAGGTGATGTGAACTACTATTAATAACTAATGCTTTATAACTATATTCCAGGTACTTTGTTAAGTGTTTTCCAATTATTATCTCATTTGCTCCTCAGAATGACTCTGGGAAGTAGTGCTATTATCATCTTGATTTTACAGATGAGGAAACTGAGGCAAACTGGTTGAATGACTTGCTCAGGGTCACTCAGTGAACATGTGGTTATTCTCACCTTTTTTTTTTCATTTTGAGGGTAATTGGGGTTAAGTGACTTGTCCAAAGTCACATGGCTAAGTGTGTCAAGTGCCTGAAGCCAGATTTGAACTCAGGTGCTCTTGACTCCAGGGCCGGTGCTCTATTCTTCTCACCTTTTATAAAAATTGAAATCCTATAAAAGTCTGAGGACAAGGCTGTTATCTTTCTATTATTCTTTTATATTTAATGTTCTGCAGCCTGTTACAGAAGTGGATAAGAAGACTGCTGTTTTGGTAATTGAAGAAGAGAAGTGAGATATAAACTCATCTTCTGTAGAGTTATTAAAACATTTCATGCACAATTACATTAGCAGACAGTATGACAGGGATGACATGTACCTCATCTTTTTCCCACATGGTTTTAATTTCTTCCACTTGGTCTCTATATTTTGAGATGTTTAATTCCATGTAGTTTGAACATTATTAATTCATTAGATTAATGTCTTGAAAATACTAGTTTTAATTTTTATGGATTAATTTTGAGCCCAAGTGATTGTGGGCAAGAATCCTGATTATAATGATGTTCTGACTCTAGAACCATTTATTTGTTGAATTATCAAGGATACATGGATGTTTATATTTGTTGTATGAGAATTTGTCATCAGCTTATCCAGGATAGTGAGCTGGTGTATAATTTTATCTAACTGATTTTATCTTTCTAGGTATCTTGTAGATATTTTTTAGCAACCTGCAGTGATAATGTTGCAGTTTTCAACACTTCCTTCATTGAATAATCTGAATTAGTCAATAAAACTGGCCTATGTAAGGATAAAATTTCTGTACAGTGGCAATGACCTGATCCTGAGTGGTTATCATTGAACCTTATGTTTCTGTAAGTAAATCCACATGACTCAGCTCTTTGTTTGATACTTCTTTGTTGACATATTGTTGGTTAAGTTCCTGTGGATGTTGCCTGTGGAGCACCTTTTGATTACATTCTTCAGTCTTATCCATTTCAGAGGCCCCTCCCAGAAATAAGCTACTTTGGATTTCATTAAAAAAAATCTTATCATGTATGCTTATCAGGTTTGTCTATTGCTTTCTGAAGTGAGATAGGTATGTTTCAAAAGTATTTATTTACATTTTAATCTTTTTATTATATGTTCTAAGAGCACTATTAATACTCTTTCTCTTTTTTTTTTTTGGTGAGGAAGTATTAATTTTTAATGGCTCTCTGGGGGTGAAGAACACTATTTCATTAAAGTTTTACAGGAATTTGTTTAGACATCTTCTAGTTCTGTTGTCCATTTTACTGAGTCCAAAGTATACATTAAGACTGATATTACATAGGATGTTAATTGATCTGTGTGTTCTTTAACTTTGACTTGAAGATTACAGTCAATTTCTTAATTTACAAAGACAGCTATCTCTTTAATAGCCTTATATTTAATGTTTAATGTCTGAAGAAGACTAAGGTACTTATAAGTATTGACTTCTCTTTTTTTAAATTTAGCCTCTAAATTCAAATGCAAAGACATCAGTTTCTATTATTTCTTGGTACACAATAAGAATTTTACACTTATTCGGTCCAAAAGACATTTTGATATCATCAAATAATGTTCCCAAAACATGAAAATAGGAGCTTAATATGTTTTTCCAGTGAAGCCAGATAACTAGATGTCATCCATATTGATTAAGTGATTAACGTGATCATTAGGTACAACTCCCTTTTTTGCTAGAGAGCCATATTGACTTCTTTTCAAGAGCCGTGATAGGCAGAACTATGATAGGCATAAATTATCTTTCTAGAAGATGCTATCTTTATAGCAGTTGTTCTTGAAAACTGTGTTGGTGGCATGTTTTAAATAGCGTACATTTTCCCACATAAGGCATCATATACTCCAGCATTCTCATTATGCTTAGGTCTATTTTATGTATTTGGAATACCTGTTGTAACCTGAGAGAATGAAGCTGAATCATAGCTTGGCAATAATCAGAAAAGGTGGCTTCTTCAGTAATTGATAATGAGTTGCTCTTTTTAACCCATGGCATTTTGACACACCCTTTTTTTCCTCAGGCAATATATTATTTTCTTAAACATGTAAATAGTTTTTCTGAGTTATATAAACTGCACATATTTTTCATAAAAAAACATAAACATATAATTGGTATGTATTTGGAGAGGTCACAGAGATTCTCACCTTTTAATGAATAAATCATTATGGCAAAAAATTCTTATTAAGAAGGATGAGATCAGGCTTGCATCAGAAAAGAAGATGGTAAAGTTCTTTGGTGGGAAAATCATAATTAACTGTGAAGTATTTGAACTAACAATTATGGCTCTCATCTGAATCTTCTGCTTACTAGATCCAGTCACCTCTCTTGATAGAACCATTCTGTCATTCATTATTAATGGCATGGAGGCTCTCCTTTTCACATTTGCATTCTTTGTATTGCATTTCTTTTGACCATCTAGATGGTCAAAAATTTTCCATATCTTTGGAAGGGGGAGGCTTTTCCCTCCTCTGATTTTCTTTGTTCCTGAGTCTCTAAGGTATGTGTTTATAGATATGTTTATTTACACACACACATATTTAATCCATATTGAGTTGATTATTTTGTTCAGACTGAGTCTTCCTTCTTTTCCCTTGCCCCTGTAGCCTTTGCAAATGGTGCGGGAAAGGAGGGTATCTTTAGTAATAAGAAAAGGACTTGCTTTTCTCTAATATCTTGAGACCAGGTAACATTTGCAGAGAAGAGCAGCAATAGTTTCTGGAAGAGAGCAGGGGATTGCTGGAAGGGAGAACCATGAGGTAAAAAAACAAACAAATACAAAAATTTGACACAGACAAAAACAGCAAATCAAGAAGTTCCATTGGTCTGAGAGTGAAACTGTAGACATGGATAGGGCAGTGTTGCTATAAGGCTGGAGGGAAGACAGAGGCTACAGTTAACCAAGGGAGCAATTTTGCCTGACCCCCAACGTTAGACATGGAGCAGCAGATAAAGATATAGAATCTACACTAACCATATTGCCTATCCAATACTATACTCTGGTCAAGCACATAGCAACCATCTAATAACTACTTGTTCCCTTCTTTCTTTCTTTCCTTCCTTCCTTTCATAAGAATTGATACTTATATGGTAGATGGTCAGACATTTTTCAAATGGTATCTAGGTGACACAATGTTCAGAGTTTTCTCATCTGTTCAGTGGGGACTGTAATAGCACCTACTTTCTTAGGATGGTTGTGAAGATAAAATGAAATGATGTTCATAAAGTACATTGTAAACCTCAAACCATTATATAAATGTTAGTTATCATTATCATCTTCTTTACTTTTCTTTCTTACTTTTGCTTCCCTGACCTTTAAAATATATATTTAAAAAATTGTAATGGAATTGTTTATTTTGTTCTTTGTGCTGCTTTAAGTCCTTTTGCTGCTTTAGCATCTTGGCTTTTGCTTTTCACTTTTGATTTTTGTGTTCTTAATGTTTCCTTTTTCTTGGCTTTAATTGGGCAATATTGTATTCTAGTTTTCTACTGCATGGATAGACCCTGAAATGTTTTTATGCTCTCTATCAAATATTGGGGGGAAAGTATTTTTTCATGATTATTGTAGCAGATATCAGCTTTTCAGCTTACTCTGTTTTGGCATAGTAGACTTACTAGTTGAACTTGTGTCATCAAAGTCAAAAAAGGCTTTTCAAAATTCCATCTTAAGTATACTCACTTCCTCTTCAAAGTAATTTTTATTATTTCATTGTTAGGTAGCCATTAATATCATTATTAGTAGCATTTGCAGAGTTTATACTAAATGTAGATTTTAAATTTTCTTCTTAACTAAGAAGAGCTTTTACTTCTTAAGTTAAGTAATTGTCAGTTTCCTTTGATTTCATCTAATTTGGATTTAAGAATGAAGTTATTTCTTACTACTGCTCCAAATTGACATGTAATATATTGTTGTATAACTTGGGGCTGAGGATGCCATCAATAAAAAAGAATTTGAAGCCCTTTCTTATAATAAGACTTATTCCCTAGCTTATGATGATGTTATTTTGATGCCTAATTCATCATTTAACAAACAAACTTTTATTAAGTGCCTACACTCTACCAGGCACCATACTAACAAAGCATGGGAAAACAAAGTAGAAGATAGTCTATGCTCTCAGAGAATTTCCAAGCCTGATGAGGGAGACAACTACACAAACAACTGTTTATGAACTATATACAGAATAATTTGGAGCTGGGACTTGAAGAAAGCCAAGGAAGTGAGGAGGTAAATATGAGGAGGAAAATGAAAAGTTTTGCTAGGAGTGCATTATCACTGGATCTCAGATGACATAGGGGAATGCAAAACATAAGGATTAAAGGGTGGGTGGGGTGCAGGTTATGAAGGACCTTGAATACCAAACAGAGGAATTTATATTTGAACCTGGAGGTAATAGGGAGGTACTGGAGTTGACTGAGTAGCAGGGTAGGTACATGGATGTGACATCATCAGACCTACACTTTAGGAAGATCATTTTGGTAGCTAAGTGGAGGATAGAATGGGAGGAGGGAGAGACTTGTAGCAGGGAGACCAACTAGCAGGACCTTTCAGTAGTCTAGGCATGAATTGAAGACGGTAGGGCCAATGTCAGAGGGGTGCATAGATGAGAAAGTTTACAAAGGTAAAATTGGGAGGCCTTGGCAAAAGATTGGATTTTGGGGGGTGGGGATAAGGAAGAGTAAGTAGTAAAGGTTAACACTTAGATTGGGAGCTTTTGTGACTGTGAAGATGGTAGAATCCTTGATAGTAATAGGGTAGTTAGGAAGAAGAGGGGGTTTGGGGAGAAAGAATTTCAATAAGCAGTTGGAGAAGAGAGAATGAAAATCAACAGGGAGATTAGGGCTGAATAAGTAGATTTGAGAGTCATTACTATAGAGATAATTATTGAATCCATGGGAACTGATGAGATAATCAAGTTTTCACTGGTATAGAAGGAGAAGAGGGCCCAGGACAAAGTCCTATTCAATATCCATGGCTAGTTGGCATAATCTGAATGAAGGCACAAAAGGCACTGAGAATAAGTCATCTAAGAAGGAGGAGAACCAAGAGTAGTGCCACAGAAACCTAGAAAAAAGAGAATATCATGGAGAAGGTGATAATGTCAGAAGATACAGAGAGGTCAAGAAGAGGATTGAGAAAATGCCATTGGGTTTAAAAAATGAACAGATCTTTAGTAACTTTATAGAGAACAGTTTCAGTTAAATACTTAGGTCAGATTCCTTAATATAAAAAGTTAAGAAGTGAATGAGAGCAAAGGAAGTGGAATCATCTATCACAAATGGCCTTCTGAGGAGTTCAGTCACAAAAGGGAGGAGGATTATGGGCTGCTAGCTAGCAAGGATATACAATATAAGTGACAGATTTATTTTTTTTTTTGAGGATAAGGTAGACATTAGTATGTTTGTAGGCAGTAGGGAAGGAGCTAATAGACAAAGAGATTGAAGAGGAGACAGGATGATAGAAGGGACAGTCTGCTGGAGGAGAGAGATGGACTAGATCTGTACACCTACTGAATTTGCTTTGGCAACTAAAAGAGGCATCTCTTGTGAGATAGGGATGAAGGTGGAGATAGTGGAAGAAGGCCTCGGTGATATGAGTTGAGGAGGGAGGAAGAAGAGGGAACTGTCTGTGAATGTCTTATTTTTTTTCAATGAATTATGAAGGCAGGTTTTCAGTGGAAAGCATAAAGGAGGGGGAGCTATGGAAAATGCAAGGTTTGGGAAAGGTACTGTGGTGAGTGGGATAGTGAGTCTTGTAGGGGTGTGTGAAAGGATGGTTTCATTGACATGAAGGCCCATTTCAGATTATATAACCTAACTTTGTGGATATCTAATTAGGTTTCATGAATTTCTTCTGCTTCATCATAACAAAAACTTTCACATTCTCAATCTTTTTTTTTTTCATGCACACTTGTGATTTGTCCTCTTTATTAGTAGTTGGTTTGATCCACACCCAAACATTTTGAGCAGATTGGTATTTCTAATTTTTTCTATTATATCTTGCCTTCTTATGGGCCTAGACAGTGGAGCAAAATTAACTCCACCATTATTTTTGTCTAGCTGATTATCACAATGGTTTTGAATAAGGGCCAACCTTCAGAGGCCCTGCTTATTTCTTAGATTCAGAGAAGCAATTACATCACACTGGTCCTGACATAGGAATCCAGTCAGTGCTGTCTCCAGAGCCCAGTTGACTGGCATATCAGAATTCCTTTCGGGCCTTAACATCTACCATAGTCTTCTCAGGGACCATGAAGTCCCTTCAGTTTATCATCCTGTCTGGTATTCCCTTACTTGACTCTTGCCCCCTTCTCAACATGGGCAGTGAGTTGAGCTATGTAGGCTTTATTATAATTATCATAATCATTATTGTTATTACTGAATCTTAATATTTACCTTGAGTACTCCATAATAAATTATTTGACTATTTTATGCTCTTTCTCATCAAGACTTTAAAGGAACTATATGTGTTGTGTGTGTTTGTTTATATGTCTTCATTTATATGGACCCTCCTGGTATGTGATTCATTTGGTATTCAACTATTCAAATGATATGGAAGCATTCTTTCCAGTGATGTAGATCACAGCCCATTCATGTTTTCCTATGCTATGCAACTTGTTCTGTAGGATCTCCAAGGAAGGTACATTCAACATACAGGTCACCTTCTTTACTTCCCTTTGGTAATACAAATGGAACACATTGTCTTTCCACTATTTATTCCCTCTCTTGCCATGTGACAGTCTACCTCCACATATTTATGGATATAGATATATGAAAATAAAATATGAAAATATAGACAAAGATTACTCATCCAATCCATCCATCCATCCATCTGTCCATCCATCGATTTATCTGTCTGTCTAGTTACATACATTTGTTTGAGGACTCGCTTTATGCCATTCATCCTTTAGAATGCCTTATTTGTAATGTGTTGTGGTTTGCTCAAATCTGTTCTCCCATGTGTTTCTATATTACCTATAAGTGATATTCTTGTCTTTAGTACTTTTCCATTTTGAAAACAGTTCATTAGAATTCTGTCAAGATATGTACTAATTACCACATTATTATCAGCTAAAAAAAAAACCCTTGGTTTTTTGTTCATTCTGTACTTTGTGTTATAAATCTCTAGTTCCTTGTCTGTTTAAATTCATGTGATTATATTTAAAATGACTCTTCTAGAAGGCAACAAAGCAAAATGTTTTTTTTAAAACTATGGTTAATTTGATCTGTTTTTCTTTTGATTCCTTTTCTATATTTTTATTTGGAGATTTATTTGAAATAAAATTTGGAAATTTTATTTCATTTTAATCTTTACTTTTTTATTTAGCCAATTTATTCATTTGTGAAAAGTGATATATTTTTTAAACCAGGTTCAGTGTCTCACACACAGACACACAGACACAGACAGACATGGACAGACACATAGGCACACACACACACACACACACACACACACACATACATACATGCACGTACGAACACACCTTCAGAAGGTTCTTTAGCCTGAGCATCCACCTCCCAATTCAGAATACTGAGAAAACAGGATAATGTTTCTGGTGATGGGTCAGTGCCAGTTTAAGGAAATAATTTTATAGAAGATGAATTTGTTTCCAGGCACTGTTGGCTGAGTGGGAGCTTACATTGGTATTTGCTAGGTTGTTTGACAGAAACTAAATTTGACCAAGCTAAGAACTGTATACTTCATGTATATGTATGTGCCCGCTCATGTTTGCCTCAGTACTTACTTTAGCAGTTATGAATGTAGTGAGCTCTTGAATACCTTTTGTCTGAGTTTGGAAAATAATATTTATAATTTTAGACTGATATTTTGTCCTTAAAGATGATCCTCATTATAATTATCTGAAATAAATTTATTTGTAGGAGTTCTTATTATATTATAACCAAATGTATGTATCTAGTAAATTATACTTCAGCAATTTATTCACCTGGGGTACAAAATGTTGATACAGTACGAATAAAAGTCACTATTGTTTTCTTATTGTATAGCTTAAGTTGTGGATGAGTTATAGGGCAATTTCAATGAGCACCTTACAACCATGAAAAAAATATTTTTAATTATACTTTCACAAATGTTGATTTCTAAAGATATTCTTTCAGCTAACATGTTATATTACTGTATTACAGTTTCATTCAGTATTAACACAATTTGTAAAAGATACTCCTAGATTATTGCTCTTAATAAACTTTTGATTTAAAAAGTCTATTATTTTGTTTATGAGAAATTAACAAAGTAGGTGGAAACATTTCACTATAAAAATTACCTTTTCTTCTTTTTGGAGGGCAGTTGGGGTTAAGTGATTTGCCCAAGGTCACATGGCTATTTTGTGTGTGTGTGTGTGTGTGTGTGTGTGTGTGTGTGTGTGTGTGTGTGTTAAGTGTCTGAGGCCACATTTGAACTTAGGTCTTCCCGACTCCAGGGCTGGTGCTCTATTCACTGCACCACCTAACCATCCCAAATTACATCTTCTTGATATTTATTTGGTTGATATTTATGAAGTCAGTTAAAATAGAGCTTTAAAATTTTTTTGGAATCTAGTTTGCTGAAAATCCAACTGGGGAAAAATGCAAGTATCTTCTTCTGTAGTCTTTTAACGGGTGAGAAAAATACTTGTTCATCACAATCCTTTTTTTTAATTGTCCTTTAGAAGTATATGGTTATCTTTGAGGGCAAGAATAACATTTACAAAGAGGAGGCAAAACCATCCCCATTTTTTTAATTTAAAGCAATTGGGGTTAAGTAATTTGCTCAGGGTTACACGGCCAGTCATTATTTATGTGTGGGTGCTCATTTCCTGAGGCCGGGACCAATCCCGAGTCATCCCAACTCCTGGCTGGAGCTCTTACTCACTGTGCCACCTAGCCGCCCCAACTATCCCTATTTTCTGCTGACATGATGATTGACTTAGAACCCCTTCCCCCCCAGTGAATCAGAAAATAAAACAGTTAAGACAATAGCTTCAGTACTCTAGCAGGGTACAACGCCCCCCCTTCCCAAATTGTCATAATTTTTAAATTTCCATATCACAGGATCAAAATTGATAAATAATAGGAAGGGCTATCTCATTCACAAGAACTACAAAATGAAGGAGCAGTACAACAAGCAGTCCACAGACATTTTTATTTGATCTAGTGCTAAAAATGCTAGCTATAGCAGTAAAAGAAGAAAAAAATGAAAGAATAAAGATGAGCAAAGAGAAAATAAGAATATTGCATTTTTCATATGAAATGATTGTATACTTAGAGAACCCTAGGTATTCCAACTAAAATATTATTTAACACAATAACTTCAGTAAAGAAAGTTATAAAATAAGACCAGATCAATATGTTATACGTATTTTATACGTATAAAACTCAGTAGGAAAAAATATAAAGAGAAATTCCAGTCAAATATAGCATGTATTAAATATTAGTCTATCTACATGTGAAAACATACAGGGATTATATAACTTTCTTAAGACACTTTTCACAAAAATAATGATAGACTAAAATAATTGGAGAGAGATTAATTGTTCATGGGTCAGTATGCCAGTGTGATAGTAATGACTAAATCAGTTTAAATGTGCATGCCAAAAAACATTATAGAAAAATTCATCTGCAATTTATTTGGAGATAAATGTGCCATGCCAAAAAACATTATAGAAAAATTCATCTGCAATTTATTTGGAGAAATAAACACTCAAGAATCTTTAGGGAATTAATTTTTTTTAAATGGGGAAGAAAAGGACCTAGCAGTACTATATATCAAAATGTACTACAAAACAGCAACCATTGGATCTGTTTGGTACTAGTTAAAAATAGAAAAGTTGGATAGTAGAACAGATTAAGGATACAACATACAAAAGCAAAATGAACATAGAAATATACTAGTTGATAAACACTAAGAACCTAATTACTGGTGTAAGGATTCACTCTTCAACAAAATTGCTGAGAAAACTGGACAGCTATCTGGCAGAAATTAGGTTTCAATCAACATCTCACTCCATACACTGCAATAAGCACCTGGTGTATGCATGACCTAAATATAAAGGTCACCTCATAAATAACTTAGAGGTGTAATAAAGGAGATATGTTTACAATGCTGTATAGAGGAAGACTTCTTGCCCAACCATGGATGGAAAAATTTACAGAATTACTTAAAATTTAAAAGCTTCTGTACAAATAAAATCAATACAATTGAAATTAGAAGGGAAGTAGTTAATCCAGAAAAACAAACTTTGCCATTATTTTCTATGATAAAAGTATGCAATTGAAGCTATAAAGGGAACTATTTCAGATACATAAAAACAAGATACATTCCCCAATAAATGATCAAAGCATATGAGTAGACATTTCCAAGGAATGCAGTTCAAGCTATAAACAACCATATCAAAAAATATTCCAAATTACTAATAGAGAGGTATGGATGAAAACAATTCTGATTTTTTTACCCATCAGATTTTTAAAATAACCAGAAAAGGAAAGTAACAGTTGTGACAGGTTTGGCAATGTACTATTTTTTTGAGCTATGAAGTGGTTCAGCTATTCTGGAAAGAAATTTGGGCCTATAAAGGAAAAATTTTGCTAACTTGTCCATATGGTTTGGTCCAGCAGTACCACTAGTTAGGCATATACTCCGAAAAGATTTTAAAAAGAGGGAAAGGACATATGTACAAAAAAATTGTAGTAGCATTTTTTAATGTGGCAAAGAACTGGAAAATTGATGAATGGACCCAATAATTGGGGGATTGTTAAATAAAGTATAGTATGTGAATGTTATAGAATATTATTGCCCCAAAGAAATGATGACTTTAGGGAAATCTGGACTATATGAACTGGTGCCAAGTGAAGTTAGCATAACCAGGAACAATTTATATAACTATAGGGCTCAGTCCTGAACCTTCTTATCTTTTCTCTATATGCTCACTTAGTAATCTCATTAGTTCCAATGAAGTCAATTATCTTTATACTGATAATTCTCAAATCTATGTATCTACCCTAACCTCTCTGCTGACCTTCTGTCTTCCATCTCCAATTGCTTATTGGACAATTTTACCAGATGTCCTGTAGATAGCTTATATTGTCATGTCCAAATTTGAACTCATATTTTTTTTCTAAACTGTCTCCTCTCCTTTACTTCCTTATTTTACTACTGAGGGCACCATCATCCTCCTCGTCCCCTAGGTTTGCAGCCTCGCTGTTGTCCTCAACTTCTCACTCTCACTCATTTTATCCAGTTTGTTCCCAAGGGCCATCTTCAGAATACAGCCACTTCTGTCTCCTCTGACATTGCCACCACCCCAGGGCAGGCCCTCATCACGTGACGCCTGGATTGTTGTTGCAATAGTTTGCTGGTTGGTCTGCCTTCCACAAGTCTCTCCTCACTGCAGTCTACCCTCCACACAGCTCTCACAGTGATGATCTTCATAAAGTGCAGGTTGAAGCATGTCACCCCTGTACTTGACAGTAAAGCCTTATCACCTTCAGCATCCCCTGTTTGGGGTGCAAAGCCCTTCATAGCCTTCCCTTCATATTTCTAGATTTACACTTCCTACTGCCTCTCTGTGTACTCTACAATCCAGTGAGACATAGGCCTTCTTCTCACTCACATAACACACTCTCTCTTCCAACTTGAACATTTTCAGTGGTCGTTTTCTCCCTCCTCATCTGCCTTTCCTGGCTTCTTTTAGTCCCAGGTGGAATCTCATCTTCCCCAGGAAAACTTTCCCAATTCCCCCCTTGATTCTGATGCCTTCCCTCTGTTGATTATCTCCATTCTATCTTGTATATCCTGTTGGCACATCATTGCTTGCTTGTTAGACTGTGAGCTTCTTGAAGCCAGGGAATGCCTCTTACTTTTCTTTGTATCCCCTGTACTTTACTCAGTGTCTGGCAGATGGCAGTTGCTTATTGACTGACTGACTAATTGTCTACAACACTGGAAAAGAAAAGCAGCTTTGAAAGATTTGAGAACTTTGATGAGTGAAGTGAGCAACATAATTCCAGAAGACTGATAATGAAGCATGACGTTTAGAGTAAATTCAGATAAGCAGGCTAGCTTTGAAACAAACAAGTTGAATTCACTATATATATTTTTAAAAGATCAAGTTATAGATAATATTCACAATTTCATATGTAGGCCTTCAGGGGTTTGCAAAATATATGGAAATGTTCATGTTTGTCAAATTCAGAATTAAAAAAAAAGAAAAAAAAAGAAATGAATATAATGTAACAACCAACCAGTCTGGGGATGCAACAAGAATGAAATAATCGGGACCTCTTTCCGCGCGGCCTTGGGACCGGCTGGTCATGTTGCTGGTAAAGACGCTAAGGCCCGAAAGGGTACAGTGACTTGGCCAAACGCATACAGCGTGTAAGTAGACAGAGCCTCTGATCCTACAGCCGAGTAAAATTCCCATTTTATCTCAGGCGTGTAACCATGGCTCGTGGTCCCAAGAAGCATTTGAAGCGTGTAGCAGCTCCAAAGCATTGGATGCTGGATAAGTTAACAGGAGTTTTTGCTCCAAGACCATCAACAGGTCCCCACAAGCTGAGGGAGTGTCTCCCGCTCATCATCTTCCTGAGAAACAGACTGAAGTATGCCCTGACTGGAGATGAAGTAAAGAAGATCTGCATGCAGCGATTCATCAAGATTGATGGCAAAGTCCACACTGATATTACGTACCCTGCTGGCTTTATGGATGTCATTAGCATTGAGAAGACGGGTGAACATTTCCGTCTGGTTTATGATACAAAGGGACGCTTTGCCGTTCATCGTATTACAGCTGAGGAAGCTAAATATAAATTGTGCAAAGTGAGGAAAATTTTTGTGGGTACAAAAGGTATTCCCCATCTGGTGACCCATGATGCCCCTACTATCCGTTACCCAGATCCTCTGATCAAAGTGAATGACACAGTTCAGATTGATTTAGAGGCTGGCAAGATCACTGATTTTATCAAGTTTGATACTGGTAACCTATGTATGGTGACGGGTGGAGCTAATTTAGGTCGAATTGGTGTGATCACAAACAGGGAGAAACATCCTGGCTCTTTTGATGTTGTCCATGTAAAAGATGCCAATGGCAATAGTTTTGCCACCAGGCTCTCCAACATTTTTGTTATTGGCAAAGGTAATAAGCCTTGGATCTCTCTTCCCCGAGGAAAGGGTATCCGCCTTACAATTGCTGAAGAGAGAGACAAGAGATTGGCAGCTAAGCAGAGCAGTGGCTAAATGAGTGGAGATAAGGATTTGTAGGGTTTCAATCAAGTTGAGATGTTAGTTTTTAACAAAAAATGTAATTGCCCTACAAAATATAAAATACACAAAATAAGAAATAGCTTAAACAATATGGTCTCATCAAATGAAATAGAACAAGCCATAAATGTCTTTCTCTTCTTTCCTTGGATTTAGGGTACTGTGGGTATGAATGTTGTATAGAAGATGTAGCTGTATTGGCTTTGCTTAACTGCTTTTCTTTGTTACATGGGACGGGTCTCTGATTGGAGGATGGGGAGAGGACATATCCCAAAATGGCTGATGTGAAAACAAAAGATATCAATAAAACTTCAAGAAAAAAAAAAAGAATGAAATAATCGTTTCTTGTAAGGAGCTAATGTTGTTTAAAAAAAGGGTTTCAAATATATTTTTAAATATAAAGAGAAAAGGTGGTAGTAATTTATACTATTATTTACAATGTATTAGATATTGTGCTTATCATTTTTAAAGCTACAGGCTTATCCCTGAAGTGCATTTTGTAATTATATAATTTATTGAGCAGATATAAAAGGTTAAAAACTCTTCCTTTTTTGAAACATTAAGGGCGGCTAGGTGGCACAGTGAATAGAACGCCAACCCTGGAGTCAGAAGGACCTGAGTTCAGATCCCGCTTCAGACACTTAACACACAAAAACAAAAACCTAGCCATGTGACCTTGGGCAAGTTACTTAATCCCAATTGCCCTCCAAAAAGCAAAAAAAAAAAAAAGAAAAAGAAAAAGAAAGAAACATTAAAAGAATATTTTCTTGTTTTCTTTGTTTTTCTATGTTGAATTATATTGAGTAACAGACAAAACAGTATATGGAGAAAAATTATAATTTTAGAATTTTAGGCCAATAATATGAGAAATGTATGTTTTAAACGGGACCATATTTCTATATCAGTGTATTTCACACTTTCACATTAAGCATATAAGATTTTAAGTAGTGTGACAGTCTCATGTTTACTGTAATTTCTAAATACTATTAGAAAATCCATTTGTAAAGTAACATTGCCTTTTCCTTTTTATGAAGATACAAATTAATATTTTTTTGCTTTTAATTATTTCCATCTCCTTTTCCTGATTTTGAGGCAGATTATAGTTATTTATTTACAAGCACACCAACTTTCTAAGCAAAGTTTGACAAAAGATTATGAAACTTGTGTTTTCTTTTTGTTATATAGTATATTGGCCCAAACTAATCAAGATTAGTACAAGTGATTGAGTTTTCTCTAGCCCTTTCTTTAATTCTACTTTTCTTCTACTTCTGTTAGCTATGCTGAATTGGAACATGTGAAAGACCCAGCAATAAAAAGAACTCTAGGGCTCAGCCAGCCACATTTTGGTTTAAAAACCTGCTTAGTAGCCAGATCATTGAAGTGAGCAATGGGAAACATGTAATTACCTTTCTAAGTCTTACAAGAGTGATATTCACTATTTTTATTCATGTGGATGCTTAAGCATATATGGTATAAAAAGCAGGGATTTCCATGCTTTGTGGACTGTATATGGGGGGTAGTGGATGGGGAAATGGTTGGAAGAAAAATCTTTGATTTTCTAGCTAAAATATTAACAAATGATGCCCCATACCACAGGCTGAGTAAGATTTGATGATAGGGTATTATTGGAACATTTTTATTAACTTAGGTTTTGCTTTTTAAAAATCAACTTTCCAAAAAAAATATGAGTCTTTGAAAGCATATATAGATGAAGTTGTTTGGCTTATACAGAGCAGCAATCACAGTAACTTTCAGAGTTAGCAAAAGGCCTAAAGGGCTATTTTTTTTACTTTGCCCCTTACAAGAGTTATGATGTGATAATATCTATTTTCCAAAAATTCCAAGTTAAGATAGCTTCATTGATCGATCCTTTTAGAAGGTGCTTTAGGAGATAGTAATGGAGCTACATTTTTAAAAGATGCAAACTCAAGATCCTTATGCATTTCAAATTTGTTCTTTCATAAATAAGCCTTGAAATCTCGATAATTGCAAATCTACTTCAGAAATGTCACTTTTAGATGCCAACATCTATTCCCTTATGGAAGAAAAGAGACTGTAGGCTAACTATATTGACAGGAGTCCAAGCATACTATATTATTTGCCTTCCCACTTTAATTTGATGTTTAAAATGGCCTGTAACGAAAGGGTAAATTCATGTTTTTCTTACTAATCAAATGGTGGGAAGCAAAAAAAGGATGGGGTTTTAGCTCATAGGCTATATTTAGCACCTTGAATTTATTCCTTATCCATGTCTGCCTCCCAGGATCCTTGTGTTGTTTCAAGACCCAGCTCAATTGTTAATACCCAACCTTTTTTCCTCCTTGCCTTGTATTATATTTATTTGTGTATATGTTGTATTTCCTTCTCCTCAATAATGAAAGCTCCACAAACATTGCACATAGCACATGGTTAACAATTATTTGAATTAAATAAAATTATAAATGGAGAATGACTCATAAGAAGGGAAGATAGAATCCTCAGCACTGGGACTAAATCTGAGAAGAGTGGTGGGACCCATTGTACATTTTTTTCACATGGAAGTTATAATTGTATTTTTTTCTGTTTCCTGTCTCATTCTGTCCATGTCACTACACTCCTCTCACCCCTTCTTTTTTATTCTTTGTGTCCTATAGAGTACCAAAAATTCTTGACCTATCTGGGCATGCATAAGTGTCTTAGGCAAATTTCCTTTAAAGTCAGAAAGGAATTACCTTAATATTGACTATAAGAAAAGAATCAGTGTAGCTGGAGGTCTCCCCTTTCCCAGTAAACAGACTGGTCCCAATAGTACATACTGTAGAAATATTTGGAAGTATTGCTGGTTCAATGCTTCCAGCCTTCTGTCAGTCAGTTAATAAACATTAAGCACCTACTATGTGCCAGGCACTAAGTACTGGAGAAACAAAGAGTCAAAAGACAGCCCCTCACCTCCAAGAGCTTACAGACTAATGGTAGAGACCAGAAGCAAATATGTACAGGATAAATAGTAAATAAACAAGAGAGGGAAGATACTATAATTAAGGAAGATTAGGAAAGACTTCCTAGAAAGGGGGAGATTTTAGCTGGGACTAGAAAGAAACTAGGAAAGTCCAGATGGAGATAAGGGAGAGAATTCCAGGCATGAGGGACAGCCAAAGAAAATGCTTAGAACTGGGAGATGTAATGTTCCTGTTTGTGCCAAATCAAGGAGGCCAGTATTGCTGGACCAAATAATAGGAGACAAGAAGGGCATTAGATTATGAAGAGCTTTGAATGCCAAACAGAAGATTTTTTTATTGATCCCGGAGGCTACTGGAGGTTATTACGTTGGGGTGGTGGTGACATAGTCAGACTTGTGATTTAGGAAAATTATTTTGGCAGTTGAATCAAGGATGATCTGGAGTGGGGAGAGATGAAGGAGGCAGATACCACAGCAGACTATTGCCATAGCCCAGGTGTGAGGGGATGAGGGCCTACCCCAGAGAAATAGAAGTTTCAGAAGAGAGAAGGGGTCATATTGGAGCAATGTTGCATAGGTGAAATTGACAAACCTTGGCAACAGATTGGATATAACAGATTGAATATGGTAGGGAGAAAGAGTGAGGAGTTGAGAATGAAACCTAGTTGTGAGCCTGAGGGTCTGGAAGGATGGTGTTGTCCTCTACAATAAATAGGGAAGGTAGAGGTTGGAAGGGTTTCGGGGGAAAGCTAATGAGCTCATGAAACATGTTGAGTTTAAGATATCTGCTGGACCTCCATTGTGAGATGTCAACTGGACATCCAGTGTAAAATGTCTGAAAGGTAGTCAGAGATGTGATTCTGAAGCTCAGGAGAGAGATTGAGGCAGTCTAAGTAGATTTGAGAATCATTAAGCATAGAGATAGTAATTCAGTTCATGAAAGCTGATGAGATCATTAAGTGGAAATAGTATAAAGGGAAAAGACTGTCCAGGAGAGAACCCTGGGGAGCATCAAAATTTATATATGATAGTGTGGTACTGTGTTCTCCTACTTGAAAGAGTGTGTTGATTTGATATGAAGCTAATGATTGCCAGGCCATGTGTCCATTATGCCCATGGATTTGTATCAAATGTTTGTCTATATTATCCACAGGATCAATCATCCTCTTAGAAATGTCTTTCAAAGCAGATACTAAAATATATTTATAGAAAAAAATGAATCAAATGAAAACTAAGAATTAGAAGGATTAATATAACTCATTTTCATCCTCTTGGTAACAGAGCCCTTATTTACTCACAGTATAATGGTAGCTATTATATTTATGTATTTACATTTTATATAGCTTTGTTCTCATAACACTATGAAATAGGATAGTGTAATCCCTCATCTTACAAATAAAAAAAGTGAGGTCATAAGAGGTTAAATGACTTCTTATTACCAGATGCTTAAAACTGTTCCTTTTTTCCCTGTACCATATTGTCCCCATTAAAATAGATTTCGCAGGTTGCTTTTGCTTGTGAAAAATCAACTGTACCAAGAGTTTGTGTTTCAATGATGACTTTCCATGATTTCCCATAAGTATGGTTAATCATAAAATAACTTTAGTCATCACAGCCTTCACTGTGCCTTGTATGCTTAAGTTAATATTTGACATCAGAATAAAAGGATATAAGATCTATTGCTCTATTATTTTAATTAATCATTTATGGACTACTGTAAAATCTACTCTCTTATTTTTATTTTATAATTAAAACTCAGCAGTCCCAATTCAGGGACCTTTCAGTGGCTACCCACTGCTTTCTCTCCATAAATGTTTGCTGTAGCTCAGGGTAAATGCTTTTGTATTTCTAGGAAGTATTTTTTTTTCTTCTTCTTGATATTGTATTGGGGATGCTTTTAAGTCATCAAAAGGTAAGAGGTTAATATGAAACCTATCTGGAAGAAAGTGGAATGGCATCCCTGCCCTATTCTAGCATCATTTTAAATAGTGTTAAAATCAGTTGGTCTGTTCAAGACCAAAGATTTGGTGGGGGGTGGATAGATGGGGATTGGCTAGAGAAATTTTTAGGGCTTGATAGAACTGTTAAAATATGTTTGTGGCTGCCAAAATCATTTGACATTCTCTGGCTCAGCCCTGCTTAGAAATAAGGGACTATTGGCTTCTCTTGACTTTCCTCTTTGATTGAAGTACATGCTTTTAGAAGGGCATATTGTGTTTCTGTGGACATGGAAAACAGGTGTAACTAAAAGCTACTTTTCCAAAATGTACTTAAAACAATTTTATAAAAGGTATTCTAATACTTCAGATGTGTAAACTTTCTGGAAATGTTTCCACATTGAAGAAAACAAAGTAAATTCACATGAAAAAAGATAATTTTCCCCTTATAGGGAACTTATCTAGAATAAATGTTCAACCAAAGGCTGGATGAACACTGTTAAGATATTTTAAAAATGAGATTTTAAAATAGGTATTTTCAAATGATCAGATTCTGTGATTCTATTATTTTATTCATTATTAGTTATTAAATATGTTTATGTAGAGTCAAAATGATTGCATAAAAGTCTGTAAAGTGATAACATATGTTTATCAGTCAGAAATATTGAAACTGCAGCCCAAATGGATTCTTGCCATGCTTATATCTTCCTCTGAAGGCACTTTTGAAGGAGCAGCAAAAAGCTGATAATCATCTTTATATTGTTAGGGCCTGAGGTAAAGGAAAATGAGGAATATCTTCATTTATATGATTGTGCCATTTTTTTCTTCTGATAACATAATGCCTGTGTTTAGAGAGCCCAAAGAAATCAACATTTGACATCAGACTTAATTTTTTTTTCTCCCATGGCCTTTTCTTTAAAAATGTTCAAGAATGAGATTTTTAATGGTATCCTCTGGTGTGTAGAGATTAGAATACAAGAAGGAACCACCTTCTTAAAAGAAAAGGAATTGGCTTTTTTATGTTGAACATGTTTATAGACAGAGATCTTAGTTGTCATCAGTATTAGTCATTTAAATTTTACCTCTACAGGGTCATAGTATAAAACCTAGGAATGCAACCATTCTCTTTGTATAGAGGGGAAAATGGGGCATGTATGACTGACTAGTGTTACTAAGTCCAAGGTTACCTGGTCTTACTAGAATTGGAATTGAAAATCACCAACATACTTTTATGTGACTTATTAGTCCCCCTCCTCCTTTCTGAAAAAATGTTAAACTGAAATATGTATCTTAGAATATCTTTGGCAATATATAGCTCAGTAAAGGAGGAGTAGCTGTAGTCTCCTCTCAAGTCAATACAGAGTTGCTCATGTATTTACATAAGACAGGGGACTATTGCTATTCTTTGTTGAGAGAAGGCTAGAGTCTTGAGGGAATTCTTTGCTTGGCAAGGTTGATAAAACTAGAAATTTAGGAATTGGGAACTACAAGGAAAGGAAGAGAAAAGAAAAAGAAGCCCTAAGTTATTTCAGTTTACTTAGTGAGGGAGGGGGAGGAAGGAGGAGCCCAAAGCAAACAAATGCCTTAGTACCTAAGACCCTGGCATTCAGAGCAAAATCCTCCTCTCTTCTTCTGGGATTAACATCAATAACCAAAGTAGAAAGTCAACAAGGAAGGTTAAGGGCTGGTTTCTTTTAGACTTTTCCCTTCAAGAATGATAATGATAAAACAATAGTGAAACAGGAAGATTGTCTCCTCTTCGCTGTGACTGTGTGACTTCTCTGTGTATGATAGGAGTCCTAGAGAAGAAAGCATGGTTGAAACTAGTACTCTGCTTCTCCTACTGGGAAGGGGCTTTTTGCTTCAAAGTAATAGGATTCAATAAGATTCAGCAAACCTTTAAGTGCCTAGTGTATGCAGGCTACTATTTCTAAGTGCTGAAGGCGATTCAAAATTGAAAGGGAAAAACAACACAGTTCCTACCTCCTTGGAACTTTACTGTTTCTTGGGGAATAGAACACATATACCTGTAATATACATCATTACATCATATGTATATTAATTAGAGAGGTACAAAGGATAACATGTTTGACTCAGTTCTATAAACTAATACCTTATAAAAAACATTTTATGCCTTAAGGAAAATACTTTGGATTCCAATATTTTTGGTATCCTTCTGGGACAGTTATCCTTTTCCTATCTCAGGATCTTCCTCTGTCGATTGAAAAAGGGTTAATTAATCCACTTATCTTTCCTTATTATGCACATGTAGAGTAGGATATCAATGGCTCAATGCTTAGAGCATCAAATCCAGATACAGGAAAGTCTGAGCTCAAATTTCACCTCAAACTCTAGTTGTGTGACCCTGGGCAAGTTGATTAACTTCCTTTATTTACCTCAGTTTTCTCTTCTGTAAAATGTATATAATAATAGCACCTATCTCCCAGTGTTGCTGTTGAGGATCAAATAAGATAATAATTTTAAAATACTTAGCAAAGTCTGGCACATAGAGCTGTATAAATGTTAACTATTATTGCTAGGGATCTTTATATTTGTACCTTTTAATTTTTGTGTATTCATTTTTCAATTACTTATTGACTACTTATATAATTCCTGGTTTACTCAAGTATTTTGTTACATTCCGTTCTTCCAGGTCTCTGGTCCTCACTTTCCCACTGACCTAAATTCATGCTCATTTTATTGCCCAATCAGGAGGCAAAGAAGAAGAGATGAAACTCAAATTAGTCAAGTTTATTACTGTTTAGTGGCTCTGGGTTTATTCTGTGAGTAGATAACTAACTGATCTTAGTGGTAGGAATTTGAGTACAGTGAGTGACATTAAAGGTGAGAGACACATTTGAAGCCAGGCTGTAGTGACATGAAAAGTCATGGTCAGAGAAGACACCAGGAGACAATGGTGGTGTTCTTCCTTGACAGGATGGGTTGTTTGAGTCTACTTTTTTTAATTGGCCATGGCTAGAAGCTTTGATAATCCTTCATCTGGGGAGTTTCATTCTTGCCATAACAACTTGTGCATGTTCCACTAGTATATAAATCCCAAGTAAGTATTGTATATTCTGTGATTAACAGCGGTCTTTTGTCATATAATCTTAAGGGGTGATAGCAATTGATTGTCAAGAAGTATTTGTGATTTGTGCATTTACTCAGTTAGAAGTTAGGTTGGAGCCCCCAGTGATTGATTGGTAAGCCCTACTCCCTTTTAAGCTTGCTATTAAGTTAGTAAATAGTAGTTATGTGACTTGAAATAATACCATCCTCTATCTGAAGAAATAGACATACATGCTTGGTTGTTGCCTATAGTTGGTTTTTCCCTTAGCAAAGAATTGGTAAGAAAATAATACTTACTCAGACACTTGACACACTAGCCATGTGACTTTGGGCAAGTCACTTAACCCCAATTGCCCTCCAAAAAGCAAAAAAAAAATAATGCTTAACTGGAAGCATTTGTTAGGAAGGAAGGACGGAAGGGAATAAGCACTTACTAATTGTCTACTTTGTGCAAGGCATTGTGTCAAGTGCTTTACAGATAATATCTCATCTGATCTTCACAATAATCCTGAAAGGCAGGTGCTATTATAATCCTTATTTTATGGGTCCCTTTATTTATGAGGAAACGGAGACATAGAGATTAAATGACTTGCCCAGTCACACATATAAGTGTCTGAGACCAGACCTGAACTCAGATCCCTGGTGCTTACTGAGTTTACTGCCCTCTAGAAAAATAATTTTGGTGATTATGCAGAGGGGACAAACTTGAAGCAGGGAATCCTTGTAATAATCCAAGTGAGAGGTGATGAGTGTCTGAACTAAGGTGGTGAGTGTGAGTGGAGAGAATGAGACATATGCAAAAGATAGATTCACAACCTTGGAGTAATTCTTGCTGACTCTCACTTACTCCATATGTCCAAATCTGGGTGACCAGAGAGATGGATTATGGAGCCCTTTATAGAAGGAAACAGATTAAAAAAATAAAAAAAAAACTACAAGATCTACCAAGTGGTTGTGAATATACTGTTCTCATAAACTGCAAAAGCCTTTTTAGACATTGGATCAATTGATCTGGACCCAGAAATTCTCTAAATTATACAGTTAGTTCACTATTGGCATGGCTTATATGAGTAGCCAAAAGAACTATCTATACATAGCACAGTTTCAACGGGTTGTATGATTCATAGTTCTGGTAGGAATGATCATCAGAATGTAGAGGTAAAAACTGGTAGATCTCTGTATTTGGGACCTGCAGCCTGGGAGCATGGAATATGGGATGTTGTGTGAAGTGGGACTCAAATGTTGATGCTTCCTCTTCTCTAAGCTGTTTGGTCATTGATGGAGACATTTGATTGCCTCTAACCCAGGGGAATGAGTGGATTCAGCAGCCAGAACTGCCAAGAAGCAGTGACATCACTCTCCCTGCTTTGTATACTCCCAACTTTGCCTTTACTTCAGCTCTCCCTGCCACAGCTGCATCTCTCCTCACTGTTGAGACAGCAAAATCTCTGATACTCCCAGTAACTGGGTGGGGAAGGGGCAGATATTTCTATTCTTCTGAAGGAAAATCATCATTTGCCTGAAGAGGTCTGAGTTTTCCTACACTTGGTTTTGTTATACCCCTTTTGTCTCTCTTTTCCCAATAGCTCTCTCTGGAAGGCAGGGAACTAACCTTTTTCAGTACATACAGCGCCCATGGTGTCATGCATGCAGTCCAGAGTACTGTTGACATTAATGAGAATGAGCACTGGAAAACTGTTTTAGTGCAAGGTTAAGCACTCTTCGTTTCTTTTATAGAAGTCAAAATAATGTACTAACTTCTTTCTCCCTTTTCCACTGCCGCCAATGCACCTGTTCAGTGAGAGGAATCAGCTAAATTACTAGATGTAATTGATGTTTGTGTAAAACAGAGAACATTTGTTTTTCTCTCCTTGTGGTTAATGCTCAGCGTGATAATTTAAATGAGCCTTTTTCTCCTCTCTCTTCTTCATCCCAACATACATACAGTTGTTTTTTTTTAATCCCTTAGCCTTTGTCTCATGGGTACTAACAGTTGCTAAATGTTTTTTATTGAGGATAATATATTTAGGAAACAATTTTCATTTGAGATTTTAACGATACCTATCCCCTTTCTATAATCTAGGGAATGGAATGCAGATATAACACAGTTATCTTCCCCAAACTGAGTCATTTTAAAGCATGTGCATGTAATATAGTTATTTTTTAAAAATAATCTCTCAGCTTATAGAGCATAAACTGTCAACAAGGACAACCAGATGAGACTTGCTTCCCTATAAACATGGCTTGAGCGGAATCAACCAATTTCAAGGCAGATTAGTATCAGGGCAGAGAGACCAGGATAAGGAAAATATAACTATAAGAAGAACATTACTTGAAGAAAAAAGAAGTCAGCAGGAGATTCCTTTTTGGGATGTGAGAATTATATCCATATGACCATAATTTGTCTCTTAATTCTCTAGTCTAATGATAAAATAATGTGCCAAAAAACCTAGTGTCCTACTTTTTTTTTTCAGACAGATCATAAAATATTATTATTTTACAGGCTACTGCAGACCACGTAAGCAGTAAATAGAACATGAACATTTCTCCGAGACAGTGGTTTGGTCTGTCTGACTAATTTCTTGCCAAGCCATGTTTTTAATGAGTTCATGCTTGAGCCAAGGATAAGGGGTCATTGCAAGTTTTCGGCTTCATCCTTACACATGTTAAATTGTTTAAACTTCACAATTTGTCTGGCTTTGATTAAGTTTTCATGTGCATAGTGGTTTGCCTTTTGGTGATTGGCACCACAAGGCCTGCTGCCTTTGGTTTCAGCTCTGGGAGTTGACCTATCTCCCTCTCTCAGCATCTTTTGCTGCCTTGTTTATTTTTCTAGTAGTTAGGGAGTGCCAGCTCCAGAAAAGAGAACAACCAATTGTCACATCTCAAAACTTCAGGTGGCAAAAAATGAGTCTAAGATCTCATCTTGCAGGCAGAGCAGGATCATTGCTTAATTGGTTGGTACCTTAAGTTTTAAGTGAGTTTGTAGTTCCCCATGGCTGCTTTTCTTTCCTAAAGATATTGTATGTAATTTCTACTTTATATTTTGCAACATAGTACTAGGTCAAGAATTTTCTTTAGTATGGTAGAACTTTTGGATATTTTAGAAAGCAAAGAAACAAAAAAATTTACATTCTATAAAGTCTGTATCCACAGGACTTTTCTGCATTTCAAAACATCTCTTTGCTTTTTAAGAGTTGATTTGTGTAATAAAAAGAATCTTGGAACCATAAGACCTATGCTTGACTATTGCCTCTGACATCCAGAGCAAATTAGTTTGCCTTTTAGCCTCAGTTTCTTCTTTTGTAAAATGTAATAGTAATAACTTCTACCATCTAACTCATAGAATTGTTGTGAATTAAATGGTTTGTAAACCCTAAAGTGCTACATAAAGAGATTATTATAATTTTCTTTTCCTCTAAGGGTAATTGTGAGGATAATTGAGGTGAACATAATTGTCACCTAGGAGAGATAAACTGACCCTTTTATTCAGTTTAGAATCATAAGAGTGGAAGTGAATTTAAGAAGTCAGATCTAGAATCTTGTGATTCTATAGTATAGTTGATCCTCCTGTCCCCAGGATACACATGTTTAAATCTCATCTCTAACATATACTAGTTATGTGACCTGAGAAAATAATTTAACTTTAATTCCTTAGACAACTTTAAAAAAATAATAATTAATTAAGTTTTAGTTTCCAGCATTTACTTTTCATAAATTTTGAGTTCAAAATTCCGCCCCTCTACCCTTTCCAACGTGGCATGCAATTTGACATAGGCTATTGTACAAGTGTACAATCATATTAAACATATTTCCACATTAGTCATGTTGTAAAGGAAGAATCAGAACAAAAGGGAAAAACCATGAGAAAGAAAACAAAACAAAAAGAGAAAATAGTATGCTTCAATCTGAATTCAGACACCATAATTCTTTCTCTGGATGTGGATAGCATTTTTCATAATGAGTCTTTTGGAATTGTCTCAGATCATTTTATTACTGAAAAGAGCTGTCTATCATAGATGAGTATTGCAGTGTTGCTGTTACTATGCACAATGTTCTCCTGGTTCTGCTCCCTTCACTCAGCATCAGTTCATGTAAGCTTAGACAACTTTCTAAGGGTGTAAGTTGTAGAGTTGGTGTTGATATGAATTAATAGAGCGTCTCCTTACTGGAAACTACATAAGTCAATGAAATCATAGGTCTGGTTCCTGCAGACCTCCCCTTCCACCCAAGAACTTACTACTTAGCTCCAAATCATTATTTTATTATATGATTTTAAAATGTTTGCTGCACTTTAAGTAAAATTTTATTTTTAAATATACATTTCTGATTTTATAATATTGATATTATCAGAATTTTTTTGCAAGAGAAACAACTATTTTTTCAGCTATGACAAAGTAACTTTCTTAGGGACACAAACATCAGGAAGACCACAAGACACTAGACCAAACTTCTAGTTTCATGATTCTATATATAATAGTGAAGTTAGTTCATCTCTAATAGTTGGCAGTCGTTCTCCCCTCAATTATCCTTACAGTTATTCTCTGATAAAATATGGAAGGAAGGAAAAAGAGGGAGCGAAAGTAATAAGAAGAAGCTATTTGTGTACAGCTCAAGGGATCACAAAGCACTTGCCTCACAATTCTGAGTTAATTTTGGAAATATCACAAGTTCAATGAGGTTTAGTAAGGGTTAGAGCAAATAGTCAAAACCTAGGTTTCTGACTACAAATTTTTTTCCTATTACACAAGTCAACACCTAAAAAGTTATTTGAATTAATAGAAATGGAGGAAATGCTGTATTATTTCAAATATTTCTTCTTGTAGCCTTCCTTGACTTCCTCTTTCCTCTGTACTACCATAGTATTCTCTATTTTTATTTTTTTAAATCTTACTTCTTGCTTTCTATCATATGTTGTAGTTGTTGGTCTGCCAGTATTATATCCCTGTGATCAGAAAGAGGATAGCAGTGGATTCTTTTTTAACAATTGAATTGAGTCAAATATACTCTTTGTTAACCGAATTTTTAAAATTCAGGCTTTGAGTATTATACAAAGGGAAAAGTTCACTTTGTAAACTTTTCCTTCTACAGTGGTTTATCTCCTGCCGTATCTCTGAAGTGTTTCTTTAACAACCCTAATGAGAGTATTGTGCAGTATAGTGCTTATTTATATTCTTCACAACATTTTTGGTGAGGGCCAAATTCTCCTTAGGAATTTATGATTATTAAGTACCCTGAGGAGGAAGGCATTTAATCTCAGTACCTTGAGTACTGTTTTTAAATGACAGTTGTGTTGCAGTCTATAGGAAAAAGGGAAGCATTTCCACACAGGAAGTTTCCCCAAACCAGTGCAATAACAGGTTAGAACAACAACATTTTAAGTTACCCTTCAAAAGATCTTTTCTGAGACTAATTATTGCCATAAATGCAGATTTTTGTGTAGTGAATTTCCTTTAAGGAATGTATATTTGCTATCACCCTAGTATGGTTTTGTTAAAAACCAGAGCTGCCAGAATATGAGTATTAAAATCAGGACAATCATATGAGTGAAATAAGGGACCAGGAAAAAAGAAACATAGCAGAGTCTCTGCTGAATATATCCTTTCAAAGCAGTGGACATGATTTATTGTATATTTGGTTGGTAGGGGTTATGATGTCTAATTTTTCTGATTGAATGATTTTTTAAATACTCATTTTGGTAGATTTACCCACTGTATTATCTAAAGCATTATAATAACTATGAAATAAACTAACCCTAAATACAATCACCATCCAGATGTCCCTTTATGACAACTTCTAACCACACTTAAGATTAGGTTCTGCTGTACCAGTCTCAGCTTCAAAATGGAAGAATTTCCTAGAATGACTTTCTTAAAAGAGCAAATTGATTTACTGAATAATAATTTTCCATTTTCTGGGGAAATTTTAGAATTAATTTTACTTGTCTTTACAATTGATTCTAGATTTAGACTCTCCTAAAGATCAATATCATGCAACTAGTCAGTGAATAAACTTACTTACTATATACCAGGCACTGTGCTAAGCTATAGACTTATCCTGGGTAGCAGAAAGTGACACTTTTTTTTTACTTTTTCCTTTGAATGAGCTTAAAATGTCTATGCACCTAAAATTCCATTTATAAGGTGAGACATTCCACTCTAGAAGTTGAAGCATTTAGGAGTAGTCACCACTGATACCTTAAATTGAGGCCTGCCGCTGTTTTATCTGTTGGAACTATGGGTAAAATGGTGGTAGGGTTCTGTGTAGCAGCAAGCACCCCAATGTCCCCAGGGAGCTGCCAACTCAGATTCTTAGATCTGCTTTTCTAAAGAAAAGCAACTCAAAATGGGTTAACAAGCTTACTTTAATCAATCAAACACATATCATTTACCTAGTTCAGGGGAAAAATGTCAGCACCCCAAACTTCAAAGTATACAGACAGAACTTATAAGACGGAGAAACAAACAGATCAAGCAGACAGGCTTCCAAACTGCCCAACCACTACATCAATACCAAATCACAGTTACCAGAGAGGGAAGCATCAACATCTGGGTTTTCAAAGTCGGGATGGGGGTCTCAACAGCTGCCCAGAGTCTCATCTGGTCAAATCACACAACATTTCTCAAAGTGAGCCCCAAAGCAAAGCTTCACATCAGAGATTATATAGCCTTCTCCAGGCTCATAGAATGTCACAGCCCTCTTGACCCACTGTCCAATCACAAAGCAACAAGGTGTGGGCATTCCTGAAAACCAGGCCTCCTGCCACAGGCTCCATGTGACCACATTCAGCCTATTAGGAGGCAGAGTATATTTTCAAATCAAGGAAGGTTCTCAGAGTCTCTTAAGCCTATCAAAGGGCCTAAAGGCAGGAAAGATCTTTAAATCTGCATTTCCATTACATTCTGCCACCTCCAAACCTCATGCTTGCCTCTAATTTGCTGCTGCCTTAGGCACAGAATGCAGTTCTGACTCATAGGAGAGAGGAAGTTGACTTCTTGCTGCTTTTTCTCTGAGGTAGCAGGAACCAATGGAATACTTACATTTTTTGTATACGTATGCTTGGCTTGGGTTCTTCAGTAACTTAGAATTCCATAACCTCCATCTTAATGTTAAATGTGTAAAGCTCTATTAGTTTGAGAAAATTTTGCTTAAACAAATCTACCTATTTGTAATGTATTTGCTAGTGCAATGGAAGAGATATACTCCAAAGGGAGTTTTCATTATCATCTGCAGTTCCCCCAAAACAACCCTGACTTGTAACAGATTTAGAAAGGAATACTTGTTACCCAAAGTAAACCTTTGGTGGTCATCTGCCTGCCTGAAAATAATTTTTAATTGGAAAGAACCAGAATGACTTTACCATCAGTAGGCATGATGATAGAGGGAATATTTCCCTTATTTTGGTTGAAAATCTGTAACAGAGATCTGCAACTTGACCTTTCACAAAGTGAACTTCATGCCTGCCTGTGAGACTGGGGCTAAATGCTAATCTCTATAATCTTTCTGCTTTAGACTATAGAAGACTGCAAATTAATTTTATAACAAAAAAGGAAGCACATGTAAAAAACTGAACTACATGCTTCACTCCAAATACTGCAATCAAATGCTATCATTTAGGAAAAGAAACAGGTTTTAGACATTCCTTATTTTCTCAAAGAGAGTTAGGTATTATATGTCTCAAAATATGAGAGGCAAGATGGTAGAGTACACTAGAGAGCTGACCTTGAAGACAGGAAGAACTGTGCTCAGCTTCTGCCTCTGACACATTGACCACATGACCCTGGTAAAGTCATTTTAAAATAAGTCTTCTGAGCAGAAGACTCTAAATTGCAGAAGAGGTGGGGACCTCCATTGGTAAAGGGAATTCCTCATCAGGCGTTCTTTATACCAATGAAACCACAGGTTTAATCCCTGAAAAATAAAATCATGGTTCCACTTTCCTTTTTTACACTAATCTCTCCATGGGGACTGAACCATTAAATAGGGGGATATTAACAATATGGGTTTTTTGGATATGGTTCTCATTTCTTTTGGAGTTTATTTTATCATATTTTTCACTTCTGAATCATTAATTTGGATTTAGGCAGTGTGAGAAGTTTTAATCCAATTAAATTTTTCTTCAATAATAACTCATTCATGTGGGTCTTCAAGTTTTTCTTAAAATACTGTGAAGCACGCATATTACTCATACACAGTTAATATGATAATACACAGTCACAATTCAGACTTACATCTGCTGTTCCTAAGGCCAGTACTCTTTTATTATACCATGCTAACATTTTTATGATAAATTTTCTTACTAGATACTTGACTCTCTGCTTTGGGGGGATTAAAATTCCTTTATCCAGAGACTAATAATTGCTGTGTTTCTTTCTTAAACTAAGAACTCTTCTTTTTAATCTTTAGTAAATGTCCTATTGTTTCCCCATAGGAAAGAGATAAAGTTTTGCATCAGGAGGCTTAGAGTTCCTGATGTCCCTTAAAACCAAAAGGAATCCAGATAACCAGATTATAATGCTTTTTAAAAAGCTGTTTCCTTGAAAAGCCAAACTTCTGTTCATCTCTAGTTCTATATAGAATGTGGATTTTTTATATACAAAGTAGACTTGGAAATGGAGAAAATGAGAAGAATTTCTGTTCAATTTTTATAAGAACACTTCACAAGTTTGTCATAGACCTTACTTGGTATTTCTTTCTTTCATAATCTTAGGTTGGATACCAGATTAAAAAAAAAAATCAGTTACAAATTGTGCACCAGACTTTAAAATCAAGTACTACAGAACTTAAAACATTTTATTTAAATACCAATATGTCAAAGTTGGGATATGATTTCTATGAAACTTTTTTTCATTTGTTGAGTTGAAACTACTCCTTTCCTCAAGTTCATGTTTGTTTGTTCTCTCCCTTTCTCTCCTCCCTCCTTCTCTCCCTCTTTCCCTCTCCCTTCTCTTTTTCTCTCTCCTTCCCCTTTTTCTCACCCCCCCCTCTCTCCCCCCATCTCTCCCCCCCCTTTCTCTCCCTCCCTCCCCTTCCCCTTCTTTGTCCTTTTCTCCCCCTCTTTCTCCTTCTCTCCCTCTCTTCCTCTCCTTTTCCTCTCTCTGTCACGCCCCCCCTTCAGCTACCTGGATCAGAAAAAGTTGCTTTCTAATTTTCACATGTGTAATTCCACTCTAATATGGAGCCTGTGATAGAGTTGTGTCAAAGTGTGTTTATAGAAAAAAATTACATTGCAGAATGTTAAAGATCACAACACACTTGTTAGAAACTGTTTATACTTTGGGTGATTTGCCATTTCTTTACTCATAGGATCAGAGCTTTAGGGTAGTTGGGGTCTTTAGAAGCCATCAAGTCTGAACTCCTTTTTGCAAATAAGGAGAAAAATGGGGCTCAAAGAGGTGAGAAGACTTACCCCAGGGTCATCTAGCTTGTAAGTGTGAGAAGGGAATTTTTTCTCTTTCTAAAGTCTAACACCTAGCTACTGTCATGCCAAACTACCTCTGAACCTCAGGTCAGCCTCTGGAGTTGGCAGTTTGTGTCTCTCATTCAATGCCCAATTCTTGTGTATTGGTCATTCCTCCTGGCACATTGATTGTTGATTCCTCAGGTAGCCTTTCCCCAGAAGAATGCAGGGTTAAATACTTCTAAAAACACCTTTGCTAAGATGTAATTTAGGGTTCTTTCTATCACTCATTCTGTTCCTGTCTATCAAAAGCTCCACTCAGCTGGTGTCTGTGATTTCAGTATAGTCTGTAACTTAGAACAAATCTCCTGGCTGCTGAGCAATACTAATTCAGCTGCTAGAATGACATAGGGATTCCAGAGCTTGGAGGTAGCTAGACGCCTTAGCATCGAGACTGTCTCATAAGACATAAAAAGATCCATTTTCTGCGTGACTGTAGAGCCTGCCCTTCACACTTCCCTGTTCGTATTTACACTGAGGCAGGCAGCTGTACAAGTGGAACTTGAGTCCAAATCACTGGGTATTACAGCACATGAAACTTGAATGTGACATCTGTTATTGTCTACAGGAGTGAAATGTCTGGGAAAATTCATTTTTTGCTTTATGCCTGGCAGTGCACACATAGCATTGTAGAGCCAGTATAGATGGTGTCAGAACTGATTTTTAAACAGTTGGTCACTAAATACTATGATATAATGCTTTGATCTATACCGACTTAATCAGAGAATTACATTGAATACTTGGAATTTTAAAAAAAGGGTGTGTGTGTGTGTGTGTGTGTGTGTGTGTGTGTGTGTGTGTGTGTGTTTTGTATATGTTACTTAATCTCTAATTCCCTTGGTTAATGGAATTCCTGGTGGGGCAACTCCCTACATCCTTTTTTATACAACTTATGGTCTTAGTTGCTTGGGGCACTGATAAACTAAGTGAATTGATTAAATTGATCAGGATCATGTCATCAGAATATATATCAGGTGTGTGACTTGGACTTAGTTTGTCCTGATCCAAAGGCAATCTCTTTCCCTTCCCTTCTCTTCTTCAGCTGTTAACATCCCTAAAGATACAGTTTATTCTTATTATACAGTCTTTCATATTCTCATGATTAATAAAACCTAAAAAATCCTATCCCTCCACAAATCAATGTTTAAGAAGCAATTTGGTTTATATCTTAATTTGATCCAAACTGAAAATTGAGATGTGCATATAAAGGTAATACTGACAAAAAAAGAGCATTATCTAATATGTTGGCTTTCTACATTGATCAAAATTAGTGATTTAATTGTTCAATTTTCCACTCAGTTTTGTATCATTTTTATGATATATAACTTGACAAATGAATCTAAAATGAAAATTACTCTGATGTCTATACAGATAAAACTAAAATGAACAGATGTATGAAATCTTCTGAGCCAGTCTTTATGACATATTGAATTTGATTTTAAGACAGCCCAAAGAAGCACCTGAAAAATAGGACCCAAACAACTGGACATAGTTATATGCTCATCATTTTTCCTGGAAAGATTTCTTTTCTTTTGCTTTTTTTTTCCTTTTTATTTCCTCACCCAAACTTGTCATTGTTCTGAATAATGAAGAAAGGATGAATTCTTTAAGTGAGGAATAAGTAGCAGGAGCAAATTAGTTTATTAAAATACAATTCCTGTTCTCCTGCAAATGTCCTTGATTATAAAGGGGGGGATAGAAATTAGGATGTTACCAAGATTGTTTTTAAATGGAACATTCTTCACCATTTTCGTGAGGTGTCATCAGGGATTTAACTTTTAGTATTAAGTGGCTTCAATTACATGGGCAATTCTATATATCCGGAAAGAGCTATTAAATGGTAATTTGTGTGTAGTTACACAGACTTTTCTAGTTCTTTTACAAGTGTGATTATGTAGTTTGCTAATATGTTTTTTCAAGAGGCTGAATTATTGTCACAGTTCTTGTCAAAGGAATATAAAACAAGTATTTAATTTCAGTGTGATTTAAAGAAGAACTCTCATTTTTAAGAGATTTATGAACACAGACTTATTGTAAATAATTTTATTTTTCAGTTGATTTGACATCTCGCTTCTTCCTCATGGGGCAGAAATCTTGTAAACAAAGAAGTTAATTAGTAAACTAAATTTTAGAATTATCAGGTCAAAATAATGTAGTTTATTACTATCATTGACAGACTATGGGATATTAAAATTGTATTTTAAATGGAAACAGGATCTAGACTTATTGGCTGATGGAACATTCTAACTCTTGTGTTGAATGAACTAAAATGACTAAAACCACATTACTATCTCTATCTAGGAAAAAGAGTATGGAAATCCAACCTCTAAAACTTGTTTTTATTACTATAAGTAGTTTGAAAGGTAGCACTAACATCTGGCTTGTGCTACTGGTGGAGCCAAGAGAATGGATTAGCTGAAACATTGCTGTCTTCTAGTCCTTGCTGGCCTAGATGATAATCCTTCTTCCTTCAAGAACTCCACCTTTTTCCTTTGGACACCATGTGCCTTGCCTGAGTTCTATGGACTTCTAATTTGGATCTGTACTATTCTGATCAGTAATAGTAGTTTTAGGACTGTTTTAATTCTGTTCATTCAGCAAATATTATATGCCGACTATGTGCAAAACATTCTGCCTGATGCTGAAGGAGGGTCGAGTTGTGTTACTGTTGGCAGAACTAGACAGTTGATTTGAATGGTGATTGCTGGTTTGACTGTGCCCTGAGTTGGGTTCAGTTTATATGACATTTCTGTTCAGTTGCCTATTCTTCTTCTTTTTTTTGGAGGGGGATGCAGGGCAATTGAGGTTAAGTGACTTGCCCAAGATCACACAGCTAGTAAGTGTTAAGTGTCTGAGGCCAGATGGGTCCTCTGATTCCAGGGCTGGTGCTCTGTTCACTGCACCTTCTAGCCGCCTCAGTTGCCTTGTATTCTTAAAGATATAACATTTAATTCATTTTTAGCTTGCTCCTTATATGTATACCTTATTTTTTAAAAAAGGGTTTGGACATTAACTCACCTGGGAGAAAAGGAAGGCTTTTTTGCTTTCACTAACTTGAGAGAGAACAGTGCATGATAAAAAAAGACTTCTCTGAAGTCGCTTCTAACTCTCAATCTGTAGTTCTATGTTGATTTTTGAGGGGAAGATGTTGAAATTCTATTGCCAAGTATAGATTCATTTGTCCTTCTTTGAGGTAGAACTTAGTATTAAAAGTGTAGTTACCCTCTGTTCTTGCTATTGCATCATGCATATTATTAGTGATGTAATGCAATCACAGATTTCAGCATAAATCTCAATGGTACCTTAAAATATATGCGTTTATTAGGTTTTGTATGCACATTGAGCAAGATAGGACAAAGTCTTTTTGTTTTGATTGAATGGGCTGGCTTGTTGCAACTAATTATAATTTGTAGAACCACGACATATATATCAGTTCTCCACCCCCTTTCATCTAGCATGATGTTATGCACCTAGAAGTCAGATAAATAAATAATTTTTGAGCAATAAATAAGTGTTCTGGTTAGTAACCCAGTCAGTTAAAACCATTAGTTTCCTGTATATGTAGTACTAGTCAGCCTATCCTAAATGGTCATATTTGTGAAAGAAACCTTTTGTCATTAAATTAGAACCCAGGCTGTATTTTATGATCAGACGAGAAAAAAATGTCAATTGTCAGGCATAACCCAAAGATTCAGGAAGCATCCCTTAGATCAGTCTGAGCTCTGGCAGTCTAGGAAGGGTTTTTCCCCCTCCTGTGGATGCAGGACAATATGTTTGCTGATGCAGTCTATGATATAATTAAACTTTCTGCCACATGCACGGCTTTGGGCAAAAAGGTGGCTAAAGCTCTGTGTCTAACGTGATTGAAGGTTGGTATCTACAGCTAAAGTTCATTCAACTAATCTCTCCTTTCATACTTCTCTGGAAGCAGCCTTTCTGGGGGTCCAGAATTTACAATAAGACTCTTTTATACTTAAAATGTCAGCAAAACACCAAGTCCAGCTCTTCCCCAAACATGAAGGGGGTAAGGTTGCCTTTTCTTTTCTCGTGACATTTGGTCTAATTCCATCTCAGATAAGTGAATATTGGATGTAATCCAACTGGAATGATACATCCTAAAATTTACCACTGTCGTGCATTCTAATTCAAATCCCACTAGAGATACTGAATTTTTTTGTTATTCTAGAATAAACTAAGATACCTACCCATCTGTGTTTGCAAATAGCAACTAATATTTAATTTTCATATTCATTAGCAGTCAACAGTTCATAGGCACAAATAACAAAGGCAGATATATTGACTTTATATTATAAATAGCAGACTTACATCTTTTAAAATTCTCCTCAAGCAAGGTTTAAGGTAAATTGGTATTCCAAATTAACTTGTTTCAAAACGACCACATAGTACAAATGATTTTAGAGGAGCCCTGAAAGTTCTAAAGAAATTGGTTCCATTATTTATGTTAGCTATTTTAGAGAGGAAAGATGTGATTTACATATCACAATGCAATCAACTAGTAGCCAAGGGTGAAAATGTATGCAATTGGTAGGTCTTTTTTTTTTTTTTTTTGACTTGAGGATGAAATTTATGCTTGCTTTTCAGGGAAAAATTCTCTCAGTAGAGGTAAGAGAGGTAGATAGGAGAACAGGATGAAACAGATTTCCATTTTTTGGAAATAACTGGAGATTATCCTGGAATGTTAAACATCATCAGGGTAGGTTGTAATAATTTTAGTTTAAAAGAGAATGGATTAAAGGCAGGGTTTTTTCACAATTAGATGCTCTACAGATGATTTTCCTAATGTCTTGAGTCTTGAGAACTTAACAGGTCTCGATAGTCTTTGAACTGAATGCTAGCATGGACATTTTTATATGTTCGCATATTACCAAATTTCTGGGTTGCCAACTTTTTTTATGGGAAGCAGCCAGTGCTATAAATTTTTTTTCTAACTCACCAGGTAAATAAGGTACTGTGCCTTACTAATGAGGATGTATAATACCTGAATTAGTTGCAGATAAGACAATGAAAAGCAGAATTTTGCCAAGCAAGAAATTGTTGGTATGATTTCTGATGCTTGATTTGCATGTAATTCTTTTATAATTGACATGTTCCAAAGCTGATTTTTATGAATTAGACTGCAGATTAACCTCTGTGAAACAGCCTGAAAAATGATCAGTTGAAAGAACAGTGTACCCTAATAGCATGTATTGTAGCAATCAGAAATAATCTTGCCCTGTATTTAGTTTTGCTATCCCAGTTCCCTTAACCATTTCCTAAACTTGTTTTCTGATCATGGATGGATATGGTATTGGGCATGGCCATAATGAAAATGCCATTTTTTTCTATTTAAAATTACTGTAGTAAAAATTGACATTTCCTGCAGAAGTGTTTGTTATACACAAATAAACAACCATTTTTCATTAAATTTTATTCCATGTTAATATAATTACAGAATGAAATATAAACTTTAGTTAAGTTTCATTGTAGAACAACCCTGTGTTGTGAGCACTGAGTGACTCATCTTGACTGTGTGTGTGTGTGTGTGTGTGTGTGTGTGTGTGTGTGTGTGTGAGAGAGAGAGTGAGAGAGTGAGAGTGTGTGTGTATGAATGAATATATATACATATATATGTATATGTATATAGTCTTGAAGAAACAATACTATTTGGACTTGTTCCAAACAAAAATAATTAAGTATCACTTTTCTTTTTTTGAGACTATGATATTTTAATTTTAAAAATATCATGGGAATTACAGGAAGATGGTTCTATTCTTTTAACTAAATGCCCTGGGAGATTGTGGGAAGTGATCATTGATCAGGGAACTGGATTCTGTTTTGGATTCAATTCAGTTTTGGGCTCTTTCCTCTACTTGGCTCTCCTCCACTTATGAATCTCATCTATAATCATAGACCTTTTAAAACTGGAAGCCACTTTTAACCCAGTGGTGTTAAAAATAAAAATGGAGCCACTAAACCTCACATGAGGATCATAAGGATTTCTGGTTGCATATTGACTTAGAAAACCACATATTAGCATTGTTTTATTGCATTTTTATTTATTATCATAAATATTTCCCCAATATATTCTAACATAGTTTGGCTGTCCATGGAAGTGTTACAGTAATTTAGCTGGGGATGTATGTTTGATACCTGACCTAAGTAATCCCTTTCATTCTACAGAAAAAGAAATAGAAATTCAGATGATTGTCACCAGAACCCAGATCTCCTGAATTTCACTAATTTTGGTATGTAGATGAGTCTAAGAACTACATTTCCTGAATTAATAATTCTCTGTTCCCAAAGTCCGAGTTCACTTTTCCAGTAGCCTGAAGTATGTTTCTTTTTGGATATCCCTCTGTTAGCTTAAATCTGAAATATTTAAATCTTTGATTGCTATTTCACTAATCCCATTTTTATCGCTTGCCTCATAACTGGGCTGTAGGGAGGGAGAGTGCTTTACAACTTGCATTTTACCTAGTACTTTTCACATAGGTGCCCAGTGAATGTTTATTAATTGGATTTGGATGGCTAAGAGTCATTTATGTATCATGAATTTAATTTACTTAAGAAAAATCACTGGGCAAATACAGTTTTGCACCTATCATTATCAGTTGGTAGAAACCTTAGTCAGTAGGCCTAAACAGTTTTTTAACCTTTCTGGAAGACTAAGCTGATATTCCAAGTCTAACATCCATAAACGATTTATATCTCACAATTTTTAAAAGAAATTGGCATATAAAGAATATCTCTACTCCATATTAGAATTCATACACCAAAAGAAAAGAATAATTTAAAAGTGTTAAAAGTGTTTTTTCCTTTGGGGGAAAGTAATTTTCCTGACAAGATGGGAAATAAAGTTCTGTGTCTTGGTAGCCACAAAATGAATCTTTTTATTGTTTTTGTATAATTATATTTTCTTTGTATGTTAAGTATTTGAAAGCATAACAGTTTTTATCTTGGGGTTAATAAGAAGAACAAATAAAATTGAATATCGAGGTTTTTTTTTGTCTTTTTGTGGTCCATACTTAGGTCATCTCCTCATAGAACTCCTGCTGAGAAAACTGCCTCCCTCAATGCATACAGGCAGGTGCTGTGACACTGATAGTCTTCAGAGTTGCTTGGGAGTCTTAAGAGTTAAGGGACTTTCCCAGAGTCACATAGTCCGCATATGTCAAAGGTAGTACTTGAGCCCAAGGCTTCTGGACTCTGCCTTTTATCCATTAAGTCATGACTGCCTGTCATAACTAATTAAATAGCGCTGTTAAAATATTTCCTACTCTATAAGAAATTTATTTCTTCACCTCTTGGCCCTTCCTGATTAACCACTTGTTTCTTACCTCTAGAATGGGACCGATTAATGTTTCCATTTTTCTACATCTTTGCTATTGCTGAGAAATTAATGTGAAATTTTGGCACAAATGGTCAGGACCTGATTCCTCACACTGACATTTGCAAAGTAATGAAAGCACAATCTGTACTGGTGTTTTACCATGTTAGATATAGGAATATCCTTCAGGGTTATGATCTGTTGGATGGGCATAAATCAGAGTGAAAAAAATGATGCCTGGTGAATTTGGAGCTGTTAAATTTTGAAAGATATAAGCGGGTTTAGCTTTTTTTCTTCATCATCCTATCAAGATCAAACTCAAGCAAGCGTTCAAATCCACAACTGAATTTCACCAAGCTTTTCCTTTAAGTTAACATTAGTTCAAACTCTTCCCCACTGCTTTTGTCAATAGATCTTTTAAAGTCAGGTATTAGAGTTAAATTTGCGGTAGTCTCCACCGCCTTTCTCCGCTCTCTCCAGCTTCAAGCCCAAGGGCTTATTTTAATAGGCATTAGTTAAGGCCCAGAATTGAGTAGACATTTGTGAAGGAGACTCCAAGTTTGGAACAGAATTGGCCTTTATAGTTTTTCTGTGGGGGAAAAAATCTTCTTATGAGAATAAAGGCTTGCCTGCTAATCTTCTGCCATCTGGAAAATGGAGAAGCCAGAGGTTATTGGCACCAGGTCACATCCCTTATGTAAACTGTCAAATTCTTTTCATATTAATGGCATATTGAGTTAAACCTAGTGAAGTTTGCTATCAGTCAGAGCTAATTTATTGATTTTTTCCCCTTATTTAAAAAATACTGGAGATTGACAATAGATATGTAAATATCTAGTTTTTGATAACTTTTACTCCCTCCTATCTTCTTGTTCACTATGTGGTGATAGTTAAAGACTTAAACAAATCCCCTTAAATTGGATTTCTCTTAAGTTTTTTTTTTTTCATTTAATTTTCTTGAGCAGTTGTTGAGTGCTTTAAAGACAATAGTAAGCCATTAGATTTGGCCCTAGCCATGAAGTAAAGCCCAACACTAAATATTGAGATGATTCAGAGAGACTACACCAAGATGTCATTTCTCTCAGTTTTGTTTCAAGATAAACCTATAACATGCATTTATGTTGTTTGTTGTTATTTAAAAAAATAGGAAAACTAAATTGTCTCCAGAAAAAAGTTTCTCTAAGAATCCTTTTTTAAATGCTAAATTTCAAAAATTAGTTATTGAATGATAAAAATCTAACCAGAAATTTGCCTAACAGGTTATGGACATATTGACACTTCTATTTAAAATAAAAAAAAAAAGTCCCTGTTAGCAACTCTTGTTATCAGAGCTGGTGCATATTGATTCTAAAAGTTTTCTTCCCTCCTTTATGCTACTAAGTAAAAAGGAGACCGCTTTTAGGCCGTGTGATAGCCAGAGTTTAAACTCTAGAAACCACAGCATGGAAACCCAAATAGTCTTGTTGCTAAAGGGGACAGACATCCACATTACATGCTGAAAGCAATAGTAGATGGAAGTGTGTTGTTGATCTACTGCCAAATATTGTCTACACCAAATATTTTGGCAAAACTAGAGCAGGAAGAGACATAACCCCACTTGTGCCTTAACTGAAGTCAATTTTTGATTTTGCAGGAGGATAGCAAGGTAAAACCTGAGGACTTGGGAGAATCTTTGATTAAATAAAGAGCTTGGACTGGGACGTTCAGCATTAAAGAAATCTATTTTTCCTTCTGTATGAATGGGTAACATTGTCCTTGAAGGCTAATGGACTATGAGTGTTTGTCCTAATCCCAGTGGCTTCTTATATAAACTAGAAAATAAAAACCAGAACATATGACCCAAAGTGGATGAGGAGTGTTTGTTTTACCCATTATATTTCTCTGTTCAATCTCAGATGTCTGTCTTCCCTATCCTGAGTGTTTGAAGTAGAGAGCTGGGAACAGTCAGTAGGCTGATATCCCAGGGGAAATTCAGTTCACCCATAACTGGCTAGCCTATTATGACTAAGGGCAAGGATGCTTAGTTCAAGATGCCCAGGTATGTCATCATAGTAGGGAAAAAATCCACATAGATATCATCAAAAGGCTTACTTACCAGATTATGCAATATTTCCTTTTAAAAACAATTTTTCTTTTGTCCTCACTCTGGATAGAGCATAGAGCAACACATTGGCATCTTTTTTCAAATTGATGAGAATAGGATTTGGGGGGAGGGTGTCAAAGCATTGAAATATTAGTATCAAGAGGAATCAAACAAAATGATGTAGAAGATTGTTTTTAACAAATCAATATAATTTTCAAATTCAGCTGTGGAAATATAAAGAAATGAAGTGGCAAGGAAAGGAAAAGAATTGATGTTGGAATATCACAACATGACCTAAAAACAAGTGATAGGATTATTAATGGACTTGAGTCTCATATCTTACTAGTAACAGATCAGATCCCATTCTAATGTTTAATTTTTTCTTATTGCAGTTATTATTCTGCTATGTTTTTCAAATAGTAGCTCTATTTCCCTCTAGGCATCAAACCCTTTATATCTGAGTGATTTACCTTTGCTCTCTCTCTCTCTGACTTTCTCTCTCTCTGGAACAAAATAGCATTCATATTTCCCTTCGCCCTGCTTGGAATTCATTTAAGTGCAGAGAATTAGTCAGAAGATTTTGAGGGGTTTTGTGTGTTTTTATCGAAATTATCAAGCCGTGGATTTTCCTGTCATGAATTGTCGATGCCCAAGAGCACTACATTGTGGCCTCTCCCTCAGGCTATTCATGTAAATAAATATCAAAGGATTTTAGAGGAAGCCAGAGTGAAAAAGTTCTGAGTAGGGACCAGCAGGGGGTGTCCTTGCCAGATAAGAAGTGACTCACTCATTCAGTGCCCATACCACAGCTCCTCAGGACCCTCTCCACCTTCCCTTCTCCCTGCCTTGGTTTGACTGGCCTTTTTCCTTTTTCAGCTCCCTTCTTTACAGCTGCCAACTGTGATTGCCTGGTGATTAAAAGGCATCAGTTTTTTTTTTTTTCTTTTTGCCTTTAAACACGATGCATTTGGGATAGGGTATCTTTCCTTCCTTGCCTTTTTTTTTTCCTGGAACTGGGAGCTGGGGTTTTCCCTTATTTCTGAGGGCACCCACACAATGACCGGCAGGGAATTTAAAAGTGATCACAGAGTGATTGTACTCTCACTTTACATTACCTAGCTGTAAAAGAATGTCTGTGTGGGAAAGGGGGGAAAATAAACCCAAACCTGTTTCATAAGCTGGGTGCAAGGCTTCATTCACTCTTTGGTGCCTGCCAGGGGGTATAAGGCATGAGGAAATTGGATCATGAAAATTCCACTGACGAGATTGCTCATTCTTTAGCCTTTTAGCCTGGAGCACACATGCAGACTGCCTCCCAGGGTGATGTGCTACAGTATTTAATTCTGAGAGCTCAAATGCTGTGTGATTAGAATCTTATTCTTAATGAGGATTTTTCATTGTACTTTTAAAACAAGCTCTGCACAGTGCAGTAATCATTCAAATGGGATATTTTATTTCTTGAAATTTGGATTCAATGTAACTCTTCACTGGTCCCTTGGAGTAGTTTTGCCCAGGCAGTGGACCATCTGCACAGTGAAAAGTTCACGGGTTGTACATTCTGAGCTTGTAGCCACAATGTTGTGCTTTATGACTGAGAGCCTGTGCTTGAATGACTGGCCCAGTAGGTTCCTGTGCTCTCTGCCCTGTGTGGGATTATGTGCTGCCCTATGCTGGAGGGCTTCCCACTCTGACTGGGGCAAAACCTTGAGAACAGAAACTGCACAGCAGGTTCTGTTCCTTTTAATGTTAGCTGTGAGCACAGGCTACTTTCCTATTATCTGCAAATGGGCTCTGTGAACAGCTGTTGCTGATTCTTGTAATAGGGCATCCTTGTCACAGGCTGCTCCACCTTTACAAGGTGGAAAACCTGTGCAACAGGTATGTAGGTAACTACCTGTCTGAGAGCTGTTTGATATCAGTGAACTGACACATATTCATTTTTTTTCACAGGTTACTCATGGTGCTATCAGGAATTTGAGCCCATGTCAGGTTATTTTTACCTGTAAAAAGCTTGCTATTTAATGGAGTCATTTTCCTTGTTATCAATTCCCCTGGTAAAATCTTGGTAGATTTTCAAAGTGAACACTAGTTCATATTGTACTTACCTGTTCTGAAGCATCTTACTAAGTTACAGTGTAGATTTGACTTTCACTTAATACTCTTTCTAGTGTCCTATATTCTTTCTTGTTATTAATTAAAAAAATAATTCTGAGCCATAACTTTCCCCCCCTTTTTTTCCAATTTAGAAGTCATCTTTCAAAGCTGTCTTTTCTACACTGTCATTGTTCATGAATTATATCATGAATCCATTTGGACACAGACCAGGAACTTGTTATAATTACTCAAATGCAAGTAAAAGCTTTCTCTGTGTATTAATTAGTTGATACAAGGGATTAAGATGATTACATGAAAGACATTGCTGCTCCTCTCTTAATAAGTCAGCCAGTGAGGGTGCCAAGGCCTCCTTCGATACCATTGTGCATGTTCTCTAGATAAAGGCACATAATATGAACGTTGAGTTTTCCTGAGGCAGCATAAAATGTAGATCATTTGGATTTGCTATTTCTGTTGATGTGAAACATGGGATATTAATCAAGGCTAATTACATGCACTGGCTATGGAACAAACTGAAGGCCAGTTCAGGGCATGGTTCTTTGTGTAATTACTGACTTTAAGGTACCAGGGTAATTACTAGAAATTAGAGGGGCTTTCATTTATGGATCTTGCCTCATAGAATATGAAAAAAGTTTCTTTCTCTATTATAGTTTTACGGCTCTGACTGGTTAGTGTTAACGGATGTAGACTTGTTATTAGATGGGCAATGGTTATGTTCAGGCTCTTCCTGGGCATGCTCAGTGAAAGTGATTTTAAGCAGTTGTAAGAGGCAAGGTGTAATGAAACATAGAAGGAAGCTTAGATTTTGTTTAAGGTGACTGGCATTGAGTCCTGGCTCTTTGCTACTTACTATAGGTCACTATGACCTTGGGCAAGTCAGTTAACCACTTGGACCTCAGCTTCCTCCTCTGTAATAGGGTATCATATTACATGATTTCTCAGACCTCTTCTATTCTTCAATCTATGATCTATTATCCTAATACCTACTTACAAACTTTGTTGATTTCTTTGGAGTCTTCAAATATTTGAGGCCAAAGTAATAATATATATATATAATTTAGGCTCAAGGGGGCAAAATTTAATTCAAAAGCACACTGGCCTTTTCCAGTATGTACCCCTTTTGTTCTATTAACATATTCTGGATATACTACCTTTTGGGGAAGTTTTTAAAAAAATAGTAGCTATTAACAATTTCCATTTTTAATGTGTTACTATGACTTTTATGTCTGATTTGGGATAAATATGTTAAATGCATGTAATACATGAGACATAATTGCACACACGTCTGTGTGTGTTTGTGTCTGCACGTGTGTACTGAGGAGAAATTTGTCTGAACCTAAAGGAAATCAGTCTATAGGGAAGTAAGAATTTTGATACTCTTTAAAAAAAACTGTAGCTGTAAGTTCCTTTTTATAGAGTGCTTGGGTAAGGAGCTTCTTCTACTAGTGTTGATTACCACCTGCTCTGTAGTTTATAGAATCACCTGGGGGCAAGACATTGGGAGCTGAAGGGACTTGTTCATAGTTACACAGGCAGCATGTGTCTGAGACAGGATTTCATCCCAGTGCTTCCTGACTTGGAGCCTAGTCCTTTAGCAATTAGGCCATGCTGCCTCTCAATTTTGTTATTATATTTCAACATTTCAGGATCCGTGATTTTTATCAGCATGAGTATTTACTCCACCCACACTTTAAACTTAGTAGGCAGTCTTTTGAGACCATATTCCACCCGACCCCCCCGAAAATGAATGTGCAGCCCACCTAGTGATGAATCCTCCCCCAACAGATAGTGCATGTTTGTGTACATGCAAATATATGCACAATTGTTTTGATAGAGAAAGCAAAGCTAGTGTGTCTTACCTGGAGAGGGAGAGGGAGGAAAGGAGAGGAGAGAAAGTTAAGTTCAAGATGGTAGAATTCCTTCCATTCTTGGGATCTTCTCACAGGAATTCCTAATAATATCTTATGTTACAGCATATTTTTCTTTTCTCTCGTTCTTTTTTTTTAACTCAGTTGTACAGAAAACAATGGAATTTGAGCTATGAAGGAGCTATTTTGCTCAGAAATCAGCAGCTTCATGGATCAATCAGAATCCTCTTCTCTACCACTGGATATGTGGAATTCCATGCCACAATGTTAGCATTCTTTTAGTTTTGTGTTTATCAAGTGATTTTATCACATTTTAGGCTCTGTTTTCCTGTTTTTGAAGTAAGTGAGTAATGCATGGAAGTCTTTTAGATTCCTACTGGTCCTCAACTTAGAAAATAGAATGGAGAAACTGCACAGGGAAGGAAGGTATATTTCAACACTTGACTATTTGTCTGATTCAACCAAAATTAATTAATAGTGTAGCCTAGTGCTGTAATTGGAAAAATGCATGGAACTCAAAGATTCATTTGATTCATAATTTCACATAGTTGTAAATTTTATAAAAAAGAATCAAAAATAAAAATCATATGGCCATAGTGTTCATTCTCTTACCCTCTCCCTCAGGGATGATATGGGCTAAATGTCTTTGTGTTGTATATAAAACTACTTTTAGATTTGGTGAGGGTTTTTTAGTTTTGTCTTTTCCTATCCTTATAAGATGTATGTATATGCGACAAGAGATAAGCTGTTTAGGCACTTACGTGTAAATGCTTTAACTATCATCATCAAAAGTAGCAGTATTATTTTTAGCTAACGTTTGATTATATTTCATTATTGGCCATTATTATTAAGTTGGAAGCTATTGCCTCTTGTTACTACATTTTCAAGTTTGAACTTTCCTGGCATAATTGCTTGTCAATGGAGTCTAAGCTAGTCTATTCCCATTGTGTGGAGAGAATTAGACACATGAATACCACAAATTAATCAAATGTAAGTCCCAGAAGAGAAAGCTCTCACCACTTACATGTCTGTGAAAGCCCCTTTGAATTGGAGGGAAAGGACCCATCAAACATGAATGAAAAATGGTTGGTTTATGAAAGCTAGGGAATTGTATAGTTTGACTAGACCTGCATGCCACCATTTAGGGGGGCAAGAGGAAAGGGTGAGAGTGAGAGAGACAACCAGCCTGTGAGGTGTTTTCTCCCCCTTTAAATGATCTTTCCTTGATTAATGCTTTGGGATTTGTTAGTAAGTCTCTCATTGAGGCAGGGTTGGAGGTCAAAGGGTAGTGCCAGCTGGTTTAGGGAAGTATATATGTACATACATACAAATATACACACACATACATACATACAAAGGACATGCCAAAGCAAATTTTATTAGAGAATAAGTGACCTATTTTTTTGGATAAACCTCAGAGTTTTTTAAAGCTGAGATTATATACTCTACTTAAAATCAAACTTTTTCCTTCTTTCTTGAGAGGATAATTAATTATTTAAATTTCATTTCTTATTTTTCTGATTTTTTTTATACTTTTGGGTTTGTGAAGCTTAAATCATTTAGCAGATTTGTTTTTAATCTTTAGTCCCATCTAACATGGAGAAAAATATGATAAATATAACCACAATGAAGATAAAACTTTTTTATTGTTCACATTTTTAGCTTTATTATGCCTCAGAATCATAAACAGAGAGGGTAGGTCATGTTGGTAAATAGCTATACATTGTATTATGGAATAGCTTCTTTTACATAGGTTGAAAGTATTATATAGCAGTGTTTTCATATGAATGGAATGGAAGCTAAGTTGTCCAGTGTAACAAATGAAAGCCATGTATTAGAAATCAAGTTCTATTCATCTTCCATAAATTAACCGAATTTCTCCAAGTATGTGTTATGATAGTAAAAATATGACTATTGTAAATAAAGAATATGCTTCTTAATAAACACGAGTTACATGTGAGGAGCTCTGTTAGTCCCCAGTCTGAATGAAATATTGGCATTCATCGTCATATGACAAAACTATGCAGTTCTCATGCATCATCTTTTTCTCATTTTATCTTGATCAAATTAAAGGCTACCCATAAAATACTGCTTTGTGGTATTTGGGCCAAAATGTTTAGTTCTTGGTGTGGTTTATATTTCACGTTATGTTTACTTTTCTTCTTTCCCCTGGTCCTCACCCTGAAACCACAGAAGGCTTTTCTGTGGAAAGTAGAGTATTGTATCACACTTCCTGTTCAGTGCCAATTAGTTCCAGTGTGGACTTCCTTTGTGGCTTTCCCTTAGAATGATGATAGTGTGTCATTGGCCTTCACATCTGCCAGAGTTGCTAATGGTTTTCCAGCTTGTAGCACCCAGGCTTTGCAAAGGTCACATGTTGCTTCTTCCTTATTAGGGAGGCATATATAGGAAAGGGTATGTGATTTCTTGATGAGATGACTAAGAGGAATGTAGTTCAGAAAAATCTGTGCATACAGTGAACCTTCTCAACTAGTAAAAAAAAAAATCACCCACATCAGGGATCACCATGATATACTAATGCGTGACAGTCATTACTCTCTGTTCCTAACACATTTGTAACTATAACTTGAAAAAGGGCCCTGGAGAAAGCTGAAAGAGGATAATGAATCAGTAAAAGGCCCTTTAGGAATTAGACCCACAAGTTATTACTAAAACACATTTATGAAACTTTGTTTGGACTAGTTGTTGCCCAAATATCTGAACAAAATATAGCCAAATGGTGTTTTCTTTGTTTTGTTTTTCTATTTTCTGACCTAATTAGATTATTATGATTTTACAGAAAACGAATAGGGTCATTTCAGGAAGAGATTTGAATGTCAAAAAGACCCACATTCTCATTATGCCATCTTTGTTGAAAGACAATCTAGATCCATTCATACTGCAATTCAAGGTGTGGCTTTGAGAAATATTGTTCCTTATGTTTAAAAAAAAGCAATAATTTCAGTGCCAATAAAAAGTACTTTCACATATCTGAGTTTTATATAAGTATATGATTATCAAAATCAGTATATTTATTTATAAATATTATAATTATTTATATAAGTATGTGATTATCAAATTTGCCCCTTCCCTAATTATTCTTGTAATATCAAATCTCCTAAGACTCTTAATTCACAAATAATTTGCCTTTTTGAATTACATGAAATGTTTACATGGGCCTTAATTAATATTTTTTAAGTGCCTACTCTGTGTCAGGCACTATTCCAAGTGTTGGAAGATTACCTTAAGATTAATTTAGGCTTTTTGTCTTCTAAATAGTAGAGGCTAGTATACTTGGAATAAGTATAAAAATAAAAATCTATGGTAAAATTATCTTAATTTCTGTTTTATTTCCTTTAATTCATTAAGCACAGATTTTAAAATGTAGAAATTATGTTTTTTGTTTCTTTGTATCTTCTAAAACATTATACTTAAAACATGATTTTACTGATGTGAGCACAGTTTACTAATTGCCTTGAGGAAAGATGAATTGTCTATATAAATGTCCACATATTTTCTGCAGATCCAAATTATTACTTAGTTTAGCTCTAGTTTTTCTGTTGGATCATTGAAAATAAAACCAATTCTAGGCTTTGGAGGTTTTTATTGTATTGAATTGCAGTATTTATTGAAAATCAAAATATATAACAATTAAATAAAGGAGAATTGAGTCATAATGATTATGAAAGGTCATGTGAACATTCATCTTTGTGCATAAAGTTTGATAGTATAAAAGATAACCTGAAAAGGTTTTGTTGCTTTGCTATTGATTTGGTAAATTACCAGTAATTTTGCTGAGCAAACTTAGGCTTTTTAAATAATGTGGCAGTGCTCTTTTCTATTTATTCTGTCCTATAGGGGTATTAGTGGTATTGCTAGACTACTAATTTTCTCAGGGTATACAGAAACATTGTAAGTGATCTCAGGAAAACTCTCAAGATTAAGATAGTTAACTCAATTATTGAGCAGTGGCCTAGATAATGGAAATAAGCTGCTAATCCATCTAACTGAGGGTCAGGGCCATGGCCTTGCTTTTTAACATTAGGAAACTTGTCCTGGATAGTAGACTGTTAGGGCTGCCATGGATGGTAGAACACATCGGTAATTTGATTGAGTGAAAATGACCATGCTGGGGGGATTGTGTTTGGTTCCATGTAGGAAGGCCACCGGATGCCTGCTTGTCATGCAAGCCCAATATATTAAGAATCACATAGCTCAATGCCCCGTGGAAAATTTTCCCAACCTTGGGAGGACCCAGCAATGTAGACGGGTGAATTAAGTAGTTGGGTTACAGGAGTGGCAAGTAGATGGTATTCATGATTGGCACTAAGTTATTCAAAGAATCCCCATTAATACCAAAAAAAAAATGTTCTCAGGTTGTCATTCCCTCAGCTTTGATTCACACATAGCCAACGTTTTCTGTTTTGTGCTGTGATTGGGTTTACCTGCTCTTAAAAGAGGAGAGAAAAACCCAATCACAATTGTCTAGTGATACCTAAGCATTGCTCTGACTGATTTCTTTTCACTGAAATGTCTAGGTAACTAGATATTTTGGCAACGTGTAGACAAAGCCAGTTTATTCACTTAAGTTAGAGTTGAAATGCAAAGACTTTTATATCTTTTATTAATAGGTACTGAATAAGAAGCTATAAAGTTGAAAGTGATTAATTTGGTGAAAACTCAATTTGAAAAAAAAAAACCAAAATAAATTTTTGATGGTGAAAAACTTGAATCTTAAGTAGTAGAGCTTTTTCAGAAAATGGAGTCAATTTGAGTTTTATAACATATTTTCATTATCCCAAGGGCTTTACAGTAACATTGTAGAAATATGTATGTATTACATCCATAGCAAATCTGTCCCTCTTTTCAATTTCAAAACATGTATTATGTTACACACACATATACACACACACGCAAAGGATATTTGTTTTCACATTTGAAAAAATAACTCAGAATTTCTTCCAGAAAACAATCTTTCTAAAGGATAATTGCTTTTTAGAGGCATCAACTATGTATTCAGAATTTATCTTTGCAATGTTATGCAACTCACATTCTGTTTCAATAATTTTATTCAAATGGTTAGGATAACCAGAAGAACCAGAAGGATAACACAGAAGAACCCCTTCCTGAGAGAGAATGAATACTTTTAAAGAACTCTTTTTAAGACCACATTTTATCTCATATAGAATATTACTTTTGTATTAGAATTAATTTAAATAGATTGAGATCTTGATAAAAGTTGTAGTTAGTATGCTACCATGAATTACATAAGGAGCTTCCAGTCGGAAGAAATTGCTGCATATGATTCCTGGTGTGAGGAATTCATTCATAATTTCAGTAGACATTTATTGAAAGCTTACTGTGTACCCAGCATTATGCTAGGTGTAGTAGAGGGAAATATAAGAGAATTATAAGGTACTGCCTCTAAGGAGTTTATAATCTCATTGGGGAGAACATTTATAGGGGAAAAAAACCAATAATAATATAAGATGGCCTAAGTACCAAAACAGTAGTCTAGAAAAAAATAAATGGTTATAGGAGTTCAGTGAAGGTTGAGATAGGTCTCTGTGGGCTTTAGTAGGCAGGGATGGTTTCAGATTAATCATCAGCAGAGCTTGAGCCAGATCCTGAAGTTGGATTTATATGTGTGTGTGTGTGTGTGTGTGTGTGTGTGTGTGTGTGTGTGTATATAATTATTTCCCCCATATATGTGTGTGTGTGTGTGTGTACACACACACACATATATATATACACACACACATATATGGGGGAAATAATTCCAGCCATTAGGGTATACAGACAGTGTAGCATTTTCATGTTATTCTCCCCTACTGTGGTGCAATGGATACAGCACAGGGCCTGGAGTTAGGAAGATGTGAGTTCAAATTCTGACACTTACTAACTCTGTGATCCTGGGCAAATCACTTAACTTTTCTTTGCCTTGGTTTCTCCAGTTGTGAAGTGGGGATAATACTAGCACTTATCTCATGGGGCTGCTATGAGCATCAAATAAGCCTTAGCACAATTCCAGGCATGTAGTAGGCACTTCATACATATTTCTTTCCTTCCTTCCCTATTTAGTACCCTTAAGAGGACAATTTTGACCTCAGGAAGTACTAATTAGGTAAGTTCCATTTTGCCTAAAAGTATTGACTGACTGTCCTGTACTCTCAGACTTTAAGGCTAATTTTCATCATGGTAAGCTTTTGGGTAAGAAATATTTACAGACTAGAAATTTTACCAGAGCCTTTCTCAAAGGGGAGGAGCACTAGTAGATGATAAGAGGATAGAGGAGGATATTCTCAGAAACACCAGACTATTGTAATTCTACACAAAGATTTCCTGCCTGACCTCTCTGCCCTTTCTCCTGGTATGATTACTGAAAAAATTTCCCTTGTATGGGGGTTAGCATGTCTACTTAAAACTATTTTTTCATATGTAGAGTAAATAATAACTAGCCTTTATATAGTGCATTGAGATTTGCAAAGCATTTTGCATGTTAATTTGGCCCTTGCAGTAACACTTTGTGGTAGGTGCTACTATTATCTCCATTTTTTTTTAACAAATTAAAAAAAAAACAAAAACCTGAGACTGAGAGGTTAAGTGATTTTCTCAGGGTCATATAACTAAGCAAGTGGCTTGGGCAGTTTTCAAACCTACACCTCTAACACTGTGCCACCTAGCTGTTTCTGTTGTGTCTTATACCACTCCTCTAGACTCCTCTCACTAACACAATTGTGCTAGGTTGCTTGTCATCTGGATACACCTTATACAGTCCTTTTATTTTATTTTATTTTTGCTTTTTGGAGGGCAATTGAGGTTAAGCGACTTGCCCAAGCTTACATGGCTAGTAGGTGTTAAGTGTCTGAGGCCAGATTTGAACTCAGGTCTTCCTGACTCCAGGGCTGGTGTGCTACTCACTGCTCTACCTAGCTGCCCCCAGTCCTTTTATTTGATGGTAATGTTGTTGTTCAGTCATGTCTGACTCTTTGTGACCCCATTTGGGATTTTCTTTTTTCTTTTTTTGATTTTTGGAAGGCAATTTGGGTTAAGTGACTTGCCTAAGGTCACACGGCTAGTTTTTGTTTTAAGTGTCTGAGGCCAGATTTGAACTCAGGAGGTCCTCCTGACTCTAGGGCTGGTGCTCTATTCACTGCACCATCTAGCCGCCCCTATTTGGGATTTTCTTGGCAAAGATAATAGAGTGGCTTGCCATTTCCTTCTCCTGCTTATTTTACAAATGAGGAGACTGAAGCAAAAAGGTTCAAGTGACTTGCTCAGGGTCACACAGCTAGTAAGATTTGAACTTGAGTCTTCCTGACTCCAGGCCTGGCATACTCTATCCATTGTGCCACCTAGCTGCCTGAAGCTAAATTATTCCCATTTTATGGATGAGGAAGTCCAGGCTCAAAGTTTAAGTGACTTGCTTATAGTCAGTTTTATAAGAGATTTGAGCCAAGGTCTTTCAGACTCCAAATCCAATGGAGAGACTTTTGTGGCATATACACTTGGGGTATTTTTTGTTTGTTGTGTTTTAGAAAAATTTCCATCCATTGTTTTTAGCTTGTGATTGGTAGGGGCAGCACTTGCTAAACTGGGGGGGGGTTAACCTTGTGACCCACAATTAAGAAGCGCTGAAGGGGTTGGGCATGCAAAAAAGTTTAAGAAGTCCTGGATAGAACACTGGCCCTGGAGTCAGGAAGACCTGGGTTCAAGTTCATCCACAAAAACATATAGTTGTGTGCAAGTCACTTAATCACTACCTGCCTCGGTTTCCTCATCTGTAAAATCGGCTTAATAATACTTGTATCTTCTTCCCAGGGTTGTTGTGAGAATAAGATGAGATAATATCTGTAAGATATTTTACAAACCTTAAAGAGCCATATGATTGTTAGCTTTCGTTATTATTAGTGAATAGTTGTTTTTAAACCAAATTGTAAGTTTGGTTAGTATTCCTATTGTCTGAAACTTTATGCACGCTACAATTGAAAAATTATGGAATATGTAGTAGGTGATCTGGAGGCAGATCTTGCCTCTGATGCTTTATGTCTCTGCTACCTTTCAAGTCACTTATTTACCTAGACTTTGGTCTTTTTGACTATTATTTTTGCAAAATAGGAGTTGGAGGATGAGGTTGAATTCAACGGCCTACTTTCCAATTCTAGCTCTCCCATGATCTTCAAGAGGCAAATAATTTAAGATTATTAGATGTATAACGCTGATGCTCAATAGTAGATGAAAACATTTTAATATCTAGAAATAAAAATATTCAGAAAAAAATAAATGAAGACAGTAAAATAGAAGAAACTATTCCTCATTGAAAGACAGGAAGCAGAGAAAAAAAGGAACTAGAAAATATTTTAGCATACATAGATGTGTAGAGCTGATTTATTTTTTCTGTCTACATAATTTGGTTATGAATGTGTATATTTAATATAGACTTGAATTAATATAATGAATATATGCATATATACATTATTAAACATGCATTTATTTAATGGTTACTATGTCCTAACTAAAAAGATATAAACAAAATAGCACTTGACCTTGGGAAGCTTATGTTCTATTGGGGGAAAACAATGTGTATGTAGAAAAGCAAATAGAACATATATATTGGATAAATTCAAAGCAGTTTTCAGAGCAGAGCGAAGGAGTACCAGATAGGGAGGAGGGTTCAGTATCATCCCTTATATAATGTGTTGAAATTGAATTGGGTCTTGAAGGAAACTAGAGATTCTGTGATATGAAGGTGAGGAGTGGGATATTGTTCTAGGAACCTGAGACAGCCCATGCAGAGGCATAAAAATTGAAGATGGAATATAATATATAGGGGAACACTCAAAGTAGGTCAGCTTGGCTGGAGCAAAGACTATAATGAATATTAATTTGCAATTAGCTTGGAGCTAGATGGGAAGGGTTTTAAAAGCCAGAAGAATTTGTAGTTATCCTAGAGGCAAAAGGGAGCCACTGAAGTTTGATATGGTCAGACCGGTGCTTTAAGAATGACATTTTTTTTTTTTAGTTTTCTTGACAAAATACTGGAGAAGGTAAGTCGTGGAGAAAGTGAATCCCATTAGGAGATCATTGCAATAGTAGAGGTGAGAGGTGATAAGGATCTGAAGCAGGATGGTGCCCCTGTTAGTGGAACAAAAGGGACAGATGACATGAAAACATGCTCCAAATCACTAATAGTAAATTTTATCTCACACCATGCATACAGACAACTATCAAAAAAGACAAGAACAGATATTATTGCAAGGTATATGTAATATACTCCTTGGTAGAGCTATGAAGAAGTTCATCCATTCTAGATTTCAGTTTCTAATTATGTAGATAAAGAATTCAGCTTTGAACTTGTATAATTTGAGAGGCCAGTTGAGGCTGTCCAGTAGACAGACAGACAGACACCCCCACCCCCCATTGCAGCCTCTAAGAGCACCAAGAAAGAAGCAGACTCAAGGTACAGCCCTGGAATACTTCTACACAAATAGGGTATGATATAGAATTTAGATGGTAGTCTAGCAGTGGAGACTGAGAAGGAATGCCCAGCTTTTAACAGAACCAGGAAAGGATGCCATTACAAAAATTTAGGGAGGGAAGAATGTCTAGAGGTGAAGGTGGCCAATAATGTCAAACATTGTAGTGAGGTCTATAAGGATGAAGACTAAGAAAAGACTATCTTATTTTATATGCCCGTGAGTATGTATGTATGTGTGTAAATATATGTTATATATTATTTATATATAGCATATATCACATATATATATGATGTAGCTGTTTTTGATTTTTTATTTTGGCATGATAGTGAAATTGTCTGTTGCACAGGTGATTAATATGATTTTAAAAATCCAGTTATCTATGAGCAATGTGTCATTTATCAGTAGTTTGCTAGGACCTGTTATTTCTTAGCCTGCCCACTCAGGACTGTTGCTTCTGAAAAGTAAAATATTGTGTTTCATGTAGACCTAGAAAGAAGTAACTGTATGCCCAATTCAAGCAGAAAATTGCTTAGCTCTAGCTCAAAGCTGACAGACACCTCACTCTTCAATCTTAGATGTCCAAGGATTAGGAGATGTAATATTGATCTAAGAGACTGTGATGCTGAGGGTAATGTATAGTCTCTAAGATAGTTCCTACAGAGACAGCATCCTAGAAACAGAGCATATGAATTAAAAAATATTTATATAGCATTTACTATGTGATAAGCACTGTGTCCACAAATGTAAAAGAAGCCAGTCCCTTTCCTCAAGTAGGTTATAGTCTACTAGAGGAAGACAACTTATAAAGGGAAGTGGAAGCCAGGGAGGGATATTGTGGTTTGGAAAGTTACAAAGATAGTGAATGGAACCCTAGCAGAGTTGATTGATATATCCATTTCATGGCATTGATTTGATTATGATTCAAGATCTGGAATGGTGTGGGGTAGGGAGGGGTGGGGAAGGAGTAGGCAGTTGGTCAAGAGATGGTAAGGAAAAAGAAAAGTATGGCTGTAGTTCAACAGACCTGAAATAGTGAGCCACATGAGTCAGTCACCAGTCAGGACAATAGCTCCCAAGACCAGAAATTTTAGATATGAAAGAGTTAAGTCCTCCAGAACATGATGGCAAGATAGTTGGTGAGATGGCCAGGGGGTAAGTGTAATAATAGGTCATGTGATTCACAAAGTAATCAGGACAGTGGTGTCCTATCTGTATGGAGAGTTGCTATTTAAAATTTCTTTTGAGTTTTATAGAAGTGAATTTCCTGACCCCTAATCCTGATGAAGCTATTTTTGAATGACTAAGATTAGTATTTACTTACAGTTACAGAGTTGATCTTTTTCATTTTGCTGATCCTTTTAAAATGATTTCCTTTTTTTTACACTACTTTTGATTATTCCACATTTTTTTCCTTGCTGTTTTTTATAACAAATTTAAGACATCTTACAATTGCTGCTTTTGGATAACTTTTACGTTATCAAATTTGTTCTTGTGTTTTGTTTACACAATGTTAATTGTTTCCACATTGGAGATTTATAGATAAAATTCTAATTTATGTCAGAATGGAATGCTGCTGAAAAGGATGTATAAATCTTTAATTTTAGGGCGGGCTTTAACATAAATGAGATGCATGATTTTAATACTAATCTATCTGTAATCTGGAGTAATTTCTTTCCTTTTTGCATTTGTTGGCCTTTGAAATATTTTAAAGGAAAATTGTGCCTTGCAAAATGGAATATTATTGTCAGTACCATTTTAAAGGAACACAAAAACATTACAGGATAATCAATTTGATGAACCATCAATTCCATTTTATGTTTCTTTGAAGAAACTGTTTTTATTCTGGGAACCAAATTTCATCATAAAACTACTCCAGTTTTTTGAGTAATAATTTCTGAATGTTAAGTATCTTTTTAAAAGCATCATAAAAAAGATTTTCTTCCAAATATAAAAAATAAATTATGGACAGTGAATGGCATGGGTAGAAAATATAGTAGCATATTAACAAGCTGCCGAAAAGCTAGCCAGGAAAAGAGGCACAAATGTACTTGTACCGCAAATTCATTCCCAATTCTTTAATGTCCTTATTGCTCAACAAAAAAGTAATCTCCTGAAGAAAAAAAATGTGGATTGAATTATCTGTCAAATCTAGTGTTTGTTTAGCATTCCTTCTGAATGGGAGTGTGTGTTCCGCAAAGTACATACTGGGACCCTGACTCCTTTGAGTTTTCTGTGTCACCTGTGGTATGTAACACATAGCAAAAATTACTCGTTTACTCTGTTTTATCTCCAAGATAGCTTATCCCCTAATTAAACCCTAGTTTATCCCCCAAATAAGCACATCTTCTGCTACTAATGCTCCCCAAATTCATAGGGTTAAATAACATAATAAGCATCTTTGTATTTAATATATCTGATTTACATCTGTGTTCCTGCTTAGAATATCAGTCTTTCAGTGGACATCACACTGTATCACTAATCACAGTTTATTTTATTGATTAGTAAATGCTTATGCTGAAATGTCTCCATCATTATAAAATATCCAAATGATTGATTAAGCTGTTTCCTGCACTGATATGTGAATGTCTCCTCCATATTTCTCATGCGCTTACCCCTTATTTCTCTTTCCATCTATGTATTTAAGCTAAGCATTTTTATTAATGCTATTTGACCTCTGATTTCAGATCAGTTTTTTATTTTTTCTCTTTCACCTGAATCAGATTTTCACATTGGTTGTGTCTCCATTTGATTCTTATTTTTTATTTTCTAATTGCTATGGCCACAACTTATCCTTTTAGCCTAGTTTCCTTTTCTTCACCTTGTATACACACTGTCAATCACCCTGTGTGATTAACCACCAAGTCACTAAAACACTCTACACAGCATAATGATTTTTTTGAGAATTGATGGACTATTGTTAGGAGAAGGCTGGGATAGATAAGAGCCAGACCATCTATTATAGGTCAAAGCCTTGCCTGTATGGGAGAAACAACTTTATTTTATGGAAATATGAAATAAATAACAGCCAGGATTTCTGTGCTCAAAGAATTGTTAATCTCAGCAATGGTTTTATCCTCCTTAGAGTCATGACCCTTAATGGTGGTTTATCCAAGGCATGCTTTGAAATTAGCAGGTGAAGTCTTTGTATTTTTTTACTTAGAAAATTGTGATTTCATTGGTTTCAGAAACTCCCAGTGGGAAAGCTCTGTCCACTAATGCAGATCAGCAACTAGTCTTCAAATTTATGGTCTTAGAGAGGTATTTGGGACACGGAGGGGTGAATTAATTTGCCCATGGATGTATAGCTGTATGTAAGAATTAAAGCTAGCCCTTCCCAGCTCCCAAGACTATGGTGTCTCTCATGTCTTTATTTAGCCGACTTAATTGCCCACTATTTTTTAAATGTGTAGGATTGATAAAGAGATGTTTCTAATGTTTGATGATTAGATGAATGTCAGCCAAAAAGCCAATGTCATTTGGGGCTGTATTGATGGGCATAACTTCCAGATAAAGGAGGTAACTCTGTATTCTGTTCTGGTCAGATCCCATCTGGAGTACTCAGTTTGATAATGGTGACAAGAATTTAATAATAACAGTAAAAATAGAATTTATATAGCAATAACAACATATATATTGCAACGAAATTTTACATATTATTATCCCACTTGATCATCTCAATAACTTTGGGAAGAAGGTGCCATGAGCTCCATTTTACAGATGAGGAAATTAAGGCAGGCAGAAGTTAAATGACTTGCCCAGGGTCAGACAGCTAACATGTTTCTGGAACTGAATTTGAAACTTAAGTCTTCTTGACTCCAATTCCAAGCACTGTTATGTACTACATCACCTACTTGCCTCTAAGAAGCACCTTCATTATCTGGAGAGTTTATAAAAGAAAGCACTATCCCATTTAATCATGATGTTTTCCTTAAAGGATATCCTCAATGTAGGTAGCAATGAAAAGACATTATTTCCTGAGCATTCTTTCTGCTGTGTTCTCACTTATTAAGTCTGATAGGGCTGTTTATTTCTTTTCTGAGTAGAGCACTTAACAAGGAAGTATATACTATCCTCTCTCTTTTAGTAGTTAATTCTAGGATGATGGAAAAATTAGAGTTATTAAATGCAAAGAAATACGATTTATTGCTATATGACCTATGGTATGTAACACATGGCAAAAATTACTCGTTTACTCTGTTTTATCTCCAAGATAGCTTATCCCCTAATTTAAACCCTAGTTTATCCCCTCAAATAAGTACATCTTCTACTACTAATACTCCCCAAATTCATAGGGTTAAATAACATAATAAGCATCTTTGTATTTAATATACCTGATTAACATCTGTGTTCCTGCTTAGAATATCAGTCTTAAAAAAATTAGGACAAGTAGTGTAAGGTTTGACTTTCCAGTGCCTAGAACTGTACCTTGTACATATTGGCAATCAAAAATATTTGATGAATGAAACAAATTAAAAAAACCTTATGAAAGAACTAGACAGTATAAGGTTGGAATATTGCTATGATGTAGAAAATGATGAATTGGTAGATTGGAAAATATGGAAAGACTTGGATTTATGAAGGAAGATGTTATCCATCCTCAGCGAAACAGAAGACAAACAAGTATAGTACAGTCTTATATAGATGCATATGACTGTCCTATGTCTATATATGAGTGGGAATATAGATATCTAAGTATATGTTTGTGTATGTGTGTCTATATGTTAGTATATGTGTATATATGCATATATTATATATACACACATATATGTACGTACATATATGTGTGTGTATGTATCTGTACTTAATTGTAGCCTTCTTGGGGGAGGGGAGGAAGAGGAAAAAAGAACAAAGTAAAAAGCGTATAGCAGAGAGCAAAAGAAAACTCATAAGGAAGCAAAGAAATGATGGACAGCTCTGAACACAATGTGTAGTATTTATTACATAGGCTTTCTTAAATGTAAATGTATTGCTATACATTTTGAATCCTCTCATGTTCTGCTGTGTGCATGGTAATGCTTTTTTTCTTTTCTTATTTTATATTTAAGTTTAAAATAAATTAATAAAAAAGTAAAAAAATCAAGTTAAAAAGCTGATGATGCTACATTCTCTTTTCTCCCATTTATGTGCCATTCGACATAATGCTGATATGAGGAATGCTTTTTTTTTGCCTCCTTAACCATCTGTATCATAAGTGATCAGAATGATGACAACTTTGTATACCTTGTGCAGTATTGTGAGGTGTAATGGTAATGGCCTTGTAATCCTGATATGTATGTGTATGTTAGTGAGTGTGCACACACATGTGTGTATCAAAAGGTTAGTTTTAGTAATTAGTTCGAGATTGCATGTTTGTATGATATCTTCTATGTTAGATTTGTAACCTATGTAAGGTTATCAGTTTCTTGGGTATTTTTTAAAAAATGAGATGATTTCCATTATGCTCCCTGCAAAAAAAAAATAACAAGGAAAGAAGTTCAGTAAATTTTGATGATCTAGAAAAGGAGATAATTTTATTTTGTAAAATTTAGCATGTTTTATTATTTTGCTTATAATTTTTTCTTGGAGTTCTTAGAGTTTTAAATGTTAACATGTATTGGGGAGAAATCAAAAGAATAATTATGCTAGAATTACAAAGAGTAATCTTAAGAAATCATGCCCTATGTATAAAATTACTTCAATGCTTCAGACATCCATGATTTTCATCAGTGTGCTCCTCCCTTCCCTGATGTAGATCACAACCCCGGGAGCCTTAGTCTTCCAGAATTGTCAGAGTTGCAGCATCCTGCAGACAAATTGCTGATAAAACAATCTCATTCTTTTTGGATAGTGATGACCAAATCAAACCATTGTTGAAACATCCTAATGGTCCGATTTAAAGTAGGCTCTCTTAACTACAGTTCAAAGAAGAGTATCATTGCCATATAGAAAATCTTCAGTGAATTGGAACAAAACAGATATTTCTATTTAATTCAGCTAATCACAGCAAATAAACTGCTAACTCTCAGCATTAAGGTTGTATTTCCGTGCTCTTTCAATTCTTTGACAATTAAATCAAAACAGTTAGCTTTTCTTGGGACTATTTGGATGTCATCTTCTAAGAGCCATGTGCTGTGATGTTTTTTAAATTCAAAGGCCTTCACTGGCTTTGGATGAGCCTGGTTAAGGTCTTTTCTATATGCCGGACTGTCTGATCTGGGTTGTACCCTTTACCAAACTAGAGGCATTGATTGGTCTTAGAAGTTTTGTTAATCTTTAGTGCAGAGTCTTGATGGATTTTTCCTTTGCCAAATTCCAGTTTAGAGCTAATGAAACTGGTGGATTACTTGCCCCACTCACTTTAATCCACTAACGTGGACAGATTCTTGAAAGCCTACTTTTCACTGAGGAGACAACTAGCTGGAGCTATTGCCTTTTGCACATCTGGTCCTCAAACAAAGGGCCAATTCACAAACATGCAGTATCAGAGTAGTTACTTCTCAAAAGCATTTCTGCTATTCACATCTCACGTCAGTCACACATTTCAGCACTATGTTATTTATATGTAGGTATCTTGTAGCTCTTATGTAACAGAAACCAAAGCAAACACTGGCCTACCTTTGAGTTTTCACTCTAGCCCTTTATAGACATTATTAGCATTTCAAAGAAAAAAATTAAGCAAAATATATTAACACTATTCCTATATTTTACCCATTCCCACTATTAAGGTTAATATTCCACTTTTGTCAACTATGAGCTAAAACTGGATGAAATAAGAAATTTCAGAGGTTTTTTTTTTTTAAATTAGCTAATATTCATATCATTACTTTCCTCCATATATTTGGGTCATATAGAGTTTAAGGAGTTTGGCTACTCTTTGAAGTGTATAAGACAAAGTAGAATTGGAAAGCTAAATACTGCCCCACCCATCACTACAATATTAATTCAATATTTAGTTATCACTCACTAGCTATATAGGGCATCTAGGTGACACAGTAGATAGAGTGCTGGGCCTGTAATCAGGAAGACTCATCTTCCTGAGTTAAAATGTGATCTTAGATATTAGCTGTATGACCTTGGACAAGTTATTTAACTAGGTTTGCCTCAGTTTCCTCATCTTTAAAGTAAATACCACTCCAGTATCTTTGCCAAGAAAACCCCAAATGGTGTCACAAAGAGTCAGACACAACTGAAAACAACTGAACAACAACAAAAATTTTTTAGCCTCTGAGATAGATAACTGCCTTGTAAAATGGAGGATTTGGACTAGGTGATTTTAAAGGGCCTTTCCAGATTTAAAATTATGTTCTAATTAAAATCTCATTGAGTAGATTTTTCACGAAGTACTTTACCTTGTGCACTGATTAAAAATTTTTTTAATAGAACCACACTGGCACCTGAACTTGTATGATACAATTCCCGTGGAATTAAGCAGTGCTTTGGATTAAGAAACGAGTCTTAAGACTTGCAGTTGGTATTTAGCCTAGCATACTTCATTTGTGACTGGTTTGATGTTTTTCAGTCGTCAGTCGTGTGGTGCTTATTAAAAAAATATCGAAACTATTTTGGCAAATTTACAATATCCCTTTAAAATTCAATGGGGATACTCTGATTTGTGGTTATTCACAACTATTATGTATCCTCTAAAAGGCAGTTTAATTGATTTTAAAAATCTAAATTTAAAAACCCCAAATTTTTATCCAGTCTCTTTTGTAACACCTCTAGTGGCATAGATGGGCCTGAATTTTCTTTTGAACAAAATGAAGCCTTTCTATTACACTATCCACTGGAGAACAGGAGGATTGTTATTATTAAAAGGATATTTTTTTTTGCTTTTTTTTGGATTAAAAGGATATTATTAAAATGCTATTTTACCTATATGAAGGTCTTGTGCCATAGACCCTGAGAAGAGTGAGGAAGTGAGGCTCCAGTATATAATTAAAGGAAAATAGACTAAGCCATTATCCTCTTCCTCCAGAAAGACAGTTCTGTCATGTGGATGGAATATACATTTCATATTCTGCCATTTAGAGGAAATACCTCTCTGAAAAGATCTTTCTCTGGGTTCTGAAGGAAGTTTTCTTCTCTGTTGTTTCCACTACATTGCAGTTCTCAGACAGGCTAACATCGTACACTCTATCCATGATCAATGCTTTAGTAGGAGAATGAAGCTACAGTAATAATACAAAAAGCCACTTTTCTTGCAGCTTGATTAAAACAATCTTGCTTGGAGTTGCTTGGTTGTCAGCTCGAGCTTGTTTCTGTGACTTCTTTCCTGCCTCTCACTTCTATCCATCATTCTAGAGAACACAGAAGACAGAATATATATAGTGCTCTGTGCTTGCTTAGGCCTTAGCAAATAACAATTCATCACCATCTCTGCTTTAAAAGGGACCATTCATTGGCATGTTAGAACATTACAATTTACCCAGTGTTCCCTGGTGTCAAGAGAGTCACATGACCGGATCTAAAAACAAAAAGAATCCCACAATATGTTCTTGGAGTTATTATTAAAAATAACTTCTGTGTAGCAGGAAAGGCACATGAGAGCTTTGGTTTGTATGACCACAGAATTTGTATATTAAAAAAAACCCTTTTCCAAATCAGGGAAGGAAATCATTTATCTATAAGCAAGAGATATGCATATCTCATGCTTATATATATGTATATTGTATGTCTTATCAGTCATTATATATAATAAATAGCAGAAAAGATTCCTAACCCTAACGAACCATTTATAAAATGGTTCCAGTTTCCACTAGCTTCTTGTTTCTGAGCTGTGTCATTTAGACCTTGTAATACTGAGATGAATAAATGTAATCAAAGCAGTTGGCTGCCTGAGATATTTTTTAATGTACTTACTTGGACGCAGTACATATGCTGTGCAAATAAATACAGAATCAGTGTTCCTGTTCAAAGCATTTGGTGAGAATGAGTGATTTGTCTTGCTTAGGAAAGGTGCATATATTTCCTCTCAGCTGTTTATCAGCATGCGTTTCTCTGCTTATGGATTCAGAAATGGAATCCATCATTTGTCAGCTCACAAGCAGATGTGCCAGAGACAACCAAATTGATCAGTGAGGATGAACAGAACAGTAGCAAGAGTGTTGGGAAGGGTGGCCCTTAGAAATTGTATTATCTTCTTAAGACTCTTTGCTATTAGTTCTTCTCCCTAATGCAAGGAGAGAAAGAAAGCTGCTGTTTCCTGCTTTCCTCTTTGGTGTCTGAAAAGTAGACAATATGTTATCACTTGATGAAAATGGAAGAACAGTCAAAAACTATATTCTAAAGTGAGTTTTACTGGAAATCACTCTTTTGTGATAGCAAGAATATTGTTTACTATTATGTGTCCATTAAAAACATACAAGAAGCACTGTTCTCTTTTCAGATTGTTACCATGATGACTTATTCAGATTTTTTTTTTTTTGCTTGTTCACACAAATCAATCTTACAGGCAAGATGGTGGGAGGAATAGAGATAATGTTTTTCTTGGAAAAACTAATGGATTTCTGAAAGTTTGACTTGCTTTCAGTCACTTGTAAAAGGACTGTTGGAGCAGAGTTATTACACAACCATCAAAGATCCTTTTTGCCAACAAAACTCCTTTGCACTTATGTGCTATTGAGAATTAGGGTTTGATGCCAGGTCTGGTGCAGGATAAACACATGCTGCTAAAGAGGGACCACAGGCCTTTGACCCCTACCTCGAGGAATTAGCAGTTTTGGAGCAACACAGTCCTCTACAGGAATCTGTGATGCAAATACATGTTCATCTTTAATTAATAAATTCATGTTCAGAAGAGGAGATTTTCCTTATAAGACAGGGACAGGGTGGAGATGAACATTCTTCCATGAAGCTGATGTATGTAGTTTTTATTCATTATTTTAATGTTTTATATGACCATTTTCTTTCAGGTGATTAAAAAAAAGCATGGGATGAAAAGTTTGTTTCATATCCATCAGAATACTGCCCATGGCTTTTGGAAAATTTGGCCAATAGATCTAGCACATATGGCTTACAGCCGAGATTACAAAATCAACATTGTATCCCTTGTGCCAAACCCTGATGCTTTGACAGGCAGGTAATGTTTGTGAAAAATGTGGTTTTGATGCATTAAGGAAAGTGAAAGGTTCAGTGTGCAGCTTTTATTTCTCCATTTAGCAGAGATCAAGGTATGGTTTTAGGAGACAGAGAAGACCATATGTTCTGGACTTGTCATTCAACCTGTACCCTATATTGCTAGTTTTGCTTGTCATAGATTTTAAAGTCACATGCATAGAAATTAATTACTGAGGAAGAAAAGCAGGAAATCAGTAATTCAGTGATAGTTGTTAGTGTCTAAGTTTTAGGGGAGGAAGAAAAAAAATACAAGGATAATAATAGTTTTCTTTTTTTCTTTTTCAAAAGAAATGAATTCTTATCCCATGGCTAAGACAGCAGATGATTTTTAGAATGTATAAGGGTCTAATATTTGTTCTTTCTGAACACTGTTCTTGTATACTTTAAAATTCAAGTTTTTATTTTTATTCGTGGAAGATAGGTTATTTCATAGGAGCAGATCTGTTCATAGTCATTGAAGGGCAGGTGTGACCTGGTACCTGTTGGGGTCATTGAGGGAAAATTCACCCTTGTTCTGCCTACTTGTCAAGGCCTCAGGAACTGATGTGTATTCTGTGTTTCTGAAGCTTATGATGTTCAGGGAAATAGCTCCTAAGAGAAAAGGGTCTCTTATGGCACTGAACACCATAGTGTTCCCCCCCTTCTTATTCAGCAAATGCCACATTTCCTCTGCTTTGGCTGAACCGTGCTGATTGAATTGATGTAAGTGCTCTCTAGGAGGGATCCCCTTATTGCCCATTTTAACTGTTTCCTAAATGATCTTAATTGCTTGGGTAGAGAGACATCTATTCAAAATCTCCCTCCTACCAGGGGTGATTCACACAATAACAAGGTTTAGATTACCCAAAATGTCAGGACCCCCACAGATATAATCTGCTTTCCAGCATTGCCCACCTGACATCTCATTCCCATACCTGCACTCTCTCCATAATGCTGGCTCTTAGATGACACCTTGATTTTGTGCCCTTATTGGGGCCAATGATTAATGGAATTTTTTTGTACCTTTTGAATTATGCTTCAATTACAGAGTATTAAATTGTGATTTATTATCATTTCTAAACATTTTAAATTATATGTCATGAGAATTAAATTTTAAACAAAGGAATGGTAATTTTAAGGTGACCACTTAAGATAAAAGATATTGGAAAGTATATTATTCATATTTTGGCAGAATAGCTTTTGAAAAGTAGGAAAGTGTAATATAAGGCAAATTTTTTAAAAATCAAGGTATTCTTTGTCCATTCCCCCCCATCTTGGTGCCCCTAACATTACCTTCCATACTTTTTATTAAATACATCATGACTTACTTCCAGATTAAAAATCTCAGAAAATCTTACCTTTATGCCATTTTGATATTTTACCCCATAGGAACTTAAAAAAAATCCAAACCATCTTTGTGATGACGCCAAATAACAGTAAATGATTAAATTAAAACAAGCACTTAAAATAAAATATTTGAAGTATTTGCCTCTGCCAAGGAAATCTGTATTATTGTTTGGTAAAGACTGTGAGTTCTCCCTCCCTTACCCCTTTTTTGAAGCTATGAGAAATAAGTGGAGAATAGAATAGCATTTCATATTTTAAAAAGAAAATGATTGACAATGTCACTTAGATTTAAATGTCAGCTTAAAATAAATGTAAAAGAGCCTTTAAAGAAGATACTTTAAAACTTATTTTACAGAGAGTTCCTTTCTTTTGTTTTATAATACTTCTTTCAAATTGATGAGTGAATTTAGTACATCAGGAGAAATTTTAGTATGAACCAGGGAACGTGTTCAGATATTATATATCCTTTTCTACTCAGTTTTCCCTAGGAAGCATCATATACCTGACCTGTAAAAGCATCCCTGCTGTTCCTGTGTAACCCAGGGCTCAATTATTTGTATGAGACTTACCTCATTCATGGAGATAGATTACTCAAGGCTCCCTGCCTACATGAGAGGTGGAGTTGTCAGAACATGGGAGAAGATATTTCTAGGTTTCTGACTGACCTGTCCTGTTAGATTATGTTGTGGTTTGGGTAAGTGTATAAGTAGGGTTGAATGTGGTCAAAAAATTTATTTTTGCTTTGTGGTTCTCTTATTTCCATATAGCATAAAGAATGGTGTGGCCTTGCATCTGTAATTCTTATTTCTAACTTTCCGGATATTTTGCCTTTCCCGTTGAGTGCACTTGTCAAGTCAAATGCCTAAGAAGTTAAAATTTCTTTACCTCCTTAAAATAGTCCAAAACAAATAGTCCCAAACTAAAGAAAACCTGATGAGCAGTGTGAAAATCAGAGCTATTCCTTTAGCTGATCACTAAGTGTAGTGTTAGGCAAGAAGCCATTGGCTAATGTGTGATTTCAGAAACAAAATCCAAAAACCCATTCTGACTTCAAGCTAGGAAACTAATGCTACCTTTAGGAATTTACCCTCTTAAGACAAAACTCTGTCCAAATTAAATCTTAAGTAGATCAACTCCTTTTAAGAGCCTTGTAAGTTTAGGTGATCCCCCTCCTCCCTTACTTTAAATTTCAGTAGTAATAGTGAATTATATACTTTAACGGAAAAGCAAACTAATTATCTGTGCTATCTATGCTCTCTGTCTAAACCTACCTTGTTAGCTATCAAAAGAGGGAGAATACTTTTTATATACAAAGTAAAGTGTTGCTCTTAACATTCTTCCTAAAAATGCTTCATCTTCCTTAAAACAGATGAATACATGTTGCCTCAAATAATCCAGGCATGTAAGGCATGATTATTTTTCTGAAAAAAGAAAGTGATCATGGGCATCATTCAAAGAAGTCAGTGTGTTCCAGCAATATCCTAAGGACTTCTTAAAGTAGTATGACATTTGAGAGATGAATAAGATTTAAAATTCAGCCTTCTATTTAGTGTATTCACTATGCATTGTGCCTTGAAACCTGGAGATAGCTTTGAAGCTATGAAGATTATGTCAATGGCTATGGTGTTGATATGTCCAATTGTTAATTGCATTTGAGAAAAGACTGCAAGTTTCAAAGTGACCAATGAATTAAAGGTAAATATTCTCCCCTTTCTCCTATCTCTTCTATTGATAGTTAAGTTTTTTCCCTATTATTCTATTAGGTAAGAATTTAGATTTAATTAATAGATTATAACATGAGGAAAGTAATACTTCAAAAGATCAATCATGTCATATCTGGGCACTCAGATTGCTATCCATAAGCAATTTATGTTTTAAGGGGAAGACATAAGTGTATATGGTATAAGTATAAAATTAATAATATAAATATATACAGAATAATGAATACAAGGTATTTTGGGAGGGAGGGTACTAGCACTTGCAAAATCTTAATACACTATTAATATCTCCTTTGCTGCTATAGTCTTAAGTCCCACAGGCCCTTTCCATCTAACTTAAGTAGAAATTTTCCATGTATGTTATCTCCCTCATTAGAATGTGAACTCTTTGAGATCAGGAACTGTCTTACTTCTTTATTTGCATCTTTAGTACTTAGCTCAGTCCTTTGCAGAAAGCATCATAAATGCTTTATTCATTTGTTCATCTTAAGGGAAGAGAGGATCACTATGAGATATAGGTAAGGAGGAGTATATTTGGGGCACATCTGACCTCTTCTCTTTACTCACAGAGTGACCCCCTTAGTTCAGGGCCTCATCACCTCTCACCTACATTGGATTAGCCTCCCAATTAGTCTCTGCCTCAAGTCTCCCCCGAACTCTAGTCTACATACCATTGCCAAAGTAATTTTCCTTTAATATAGATCAACTCTGTTGTCTCCCCATTGTCTCCAAGATGAAATATAATTCCTCTGCTTAGCTTTTAAAGCCCTGTGCCACCAGGTCTAAACCCACATTTTCATTCTTATTGCACATTATTTTTGTTCTTGCCCTCACTGGCCTGTGCTCCTCACACATGACAGTCCATCTCTTGCCTTTTCTCTTGCTATCTGCTAAGCCTGTAATGGCCCCCTCCTTACTCTACCTCATACTGACCCTTTCTTTAAGATGAAGATTAAGCACCCTATTCTCCCTCCAGCCTTTCCTGATCCCCTCAACTGCTGCTAGACTGTCATGTACTGAAATAGCTTGTATATATTTGCATTTATTAACTTTATATTTCTGCTGTTATAATTACATATGTACTCCTTGTCTACCCCCATTAGAATGCAAAATACTAACACATAGGGATTGTTTCATTCTTTGTACTTGTATTCCCAGCAAATAGTATAGAACTTGGCACACAGTAGGTGCTTAGTGAATTCATATAGACAAAAAAAAATCCTAACTGAATTAATTCTGAAAAACATTTACTTGCAAAGATTTTCAGAGAAATTCTTTTTCTTTGAATAGCTTCAAACCTAATCTAAAGACTTTTATCTCCTTCTCTTCTGTCTTGTCTTTGCCTTTTATGCTACCCAGTCTTCACACAATAGATACTTATATAGCACTTGGAGAGTGACAGAGGTTTTCAAAATTATTTTATTTGATCCTCCCCTGCCCCCAGTCCCATGAAGGAGCTTCTACAGGTATTATTGTTCCAGTCTACAGAGTGTATGTTGATCCTCTGAGAGGTTAAACAGCATGCCTGTAGGCACATAGCTAACAAGTCTGAGAGGTGAGATTTTAACCCAGACCTTTCCTGATTCCTGATTCTTACATTTCCTGATTCAGTAGTCTTTCTATTGCTTTGTTTTGTAAGCCTTTTTCTCTTCAAGTTAAATAATGCCAATTTCAATAACCTTTCCACATAGGGCTCCTTACCCCCCAACAAAAAATTGTTTTTTTTTTTAGATCTTTATAGTTTACTCACTACTTATATCATGAAATTCAAATATGGTTCAGATAAAAGTCTGATCAGTTTCAAAATCAGAGCTCTTCAATGTTATTAACTTAACATGCTGACACCACAATTCAGACTTTATTTATACTTTACAAGGCTCTCAGATTTTTTCCGATTTGTATATTTTTCATTTTCCATATGTGATTTTTCCTACCTCTCTAAATATTCTATTCAGAATTTCACTGTTGAACTTAATTCCCTGAGACAATAGTTCAATCTGTTTTATTCTATTTATAAGCCAAATATGATGTGATATTTAGCATTTTGGTTGATGAAGACCCTGAAATTTGTCCTGTTCATCAGAAAAGATGTTAACTAAACACTGTGCCCACACAAAAAAATTATATTGGGAAGGAATGAAGATTGAATGAAGGTTTTTATTAGTGACAAACTTCATTCCTTTGTTTTCTTCCTGTATTTCTCTTCAGAAATCCATTCTTTATAGAATAAAAATTCCCTTTGAAATGAAAGCAAGTTCCCTACTTTCTATCAATTTTGTTTTCCTTTAGGATATCATTTGGTTGATAGATTTCTTAGCATCCTGTTTAGCTGTCAGATTTTGATAAGCTTTCTGGGGAGCTCACATATACTGTCCCTTTCACCCCAATTCAGTGTGTTATTCCTTATCTGTGGTCTAGCAGCAGTAACTTGGTGTTAAGGTTTTGAGCTTCAGACTGGTGTTTTTGGCTGTTGCATTGAGAAATATATCATGAAGAAGACTAGAATATGAGTACTACCCACCAGAGAGGCTAGTAGAATTTCATCAGCTAAAAGGCAGAGGACTCACTGAAATGTGAAAAGGTGAAAAAAAATGTGCAGCGTTTCAAAGATGAAATATTCATGCAAGTCAGCTTAAACCCTAGATAGCACTCTGTATTTAAAAATAAACTAGTTGTACAACTTTAACCAGCATTTACTCAACACAATTTATAAAATTAATTAACAGCTTTTGTATCTTTACATATGTAGAGCTCCCTCAGCTCATGTTTTTGTGCAGGAAAACACAAACATGTACACCCAGCAAAGGGGGGAAAATCCTCTGCAACATTCCTTATGTAGTTGAAATCATATCAGACTTCCTTGGATTTACTCATACTTAAAGCTGTTTATAATGAAAGTCAAGATCCTGATGTGTATGTCTGTTGTCCTCCTCTTTAATTGGTTTTATTTGCTGCTATCATAACAACCTTATCTCTGCACACAGTTGCATGGATAATATTGGGAGTTCAGAATTCAAGCCCAGCCACACAGTGTCATCCAGCAATTAAATGTTATTTGATAGTCCTGTATGTGGCTCAGGTGCCTTGGAGTTCCTGTCTCTGGTTGACAGTCTTTATAGCATCATAAAATGGTTCTCAGGGGAAATCTGGATATGGAAAGCTTTCTGAATAGAAATAGCTAGAAAAGCCAGGGTAACGTGCCGTTCAAGCTCCAGTAGCAGTTGTAATCATTGACTATTGGCTAATGACTATGCAGTTCAGGTCTGAGAGATGTTTAATTATTTCTGTTATTGCATTTGGTGGAAGGATAAAGAAGCCTTCCAGCTTCGTGACATGGATTCTTATGTGTATTTTGGGGAGACTATTAAATGTATCAAGATTGCTTCTCTTATGCCCAATTTAATCTCTCATATGAGAACAATATAAAAACATACCCTGTATAGGAGAATGCATGATGGCTGTTTAACTGCATAGATCTAATTACATGCAAAGCAAGACTTCCCCCAAGTGATTAACTGGTGGATTAGGTAGTCTTTTCATTGTTTTGTTAGGCTTTTTCCTTTCTTCCTAAAATATTCCTTTTTTATCAGTTAAAATGAGGTTTTGCAAGCAGGGATGGAGGCAACACAAACACTTGACATGGCTGAGGTTTAAAGGGCGTTCTGATCTTCTGAGTTTTCAGGAGTGCTATTTTTTGTGGCCTCTATGGGGGAGATATGAAGAAGCCCAATTTCTGCTTCTCTATAGCTGAAGTACTGAGAGTTCTCCTCATTACACAGTTTAATTGCTCAATTGTGCCTGGAATGTAAATTAATGTTCTAAAATCTGGGAAAAACAAGAATCACTACCCGTGGTGCCCCCACCCCCACCCTTTTTTATAGTGAGCAGTAAAGGCCAGAGACAATAGGATGACAGATGAGATTGCTAAGTGGAGCACTGATCAATAGAGAGTGCTGTCCATTTGGGTAATGGACATCCCTGTCATATCAGCTGTTAAAGGATTCTTCAGAGATGTGTCCCTAAAGGTCCAGAAAGTAGAAGCTATCCAATACAGGAACCATTACTACCTCACTCCACCCATCCCAATAAATTAAAAAAAGAAAAAAAGGAACATCTCAAGAGCTTAGTCTTTAGCTGTTGTAAACTGTCATACAGTGAATTTATATTATTTTCAGATATCTGTACACAAAGCAGAACCACCACCACTGCCCCCCAAGGTTATAGGGGTGTTCTTTGTTCTCACTGAAGTAGATGACTGTGTGAATGCCTATGTAACCAAATATCCACAGTATAAAGTCCTGTAGTTAAAATGAGGCCATTTAATGCATAATTTAAATGTATCTCTAGTTTTCACTCTTCCCAGTTAGTGATTTAAAAATCAGTACTTTTAGTCAGAGGAGAAGCCTGAAGAATGGTTCTCTCACGATGCCTGCCATATGCCAGGTGGGCTGGAGATTACTTAATGGGCAGCAAAGTTTCCTTACCCTGAAGTCAGCTATGTGGGTCAGCCTAGCTAATTTTGATACAATACCTTTCTTGTTTCTCCATTTCTAAATATTTTCCACATGGGCAGTTCTTTGACTTACTTTGCTCCAAGTTTCTTTTGTTTCATGTCCTATCACATAGTCCGGATGTAGTCTATTCCTTCGTCCGTCTTGCCACTTCTCATTTCAACATGCTAATTCTCAAAGGAATTGCTATAACCATTGCCTGCCAGGCTCCCTGCTTGGATGTGAATGTTATGATTCCTAACCTGTTGTAAAGAGGAGTGCAGTTTCACTGGGCAGTCAAGTGTGGGTCATTAATTTTCAGTGATGTTGTTTAACTATTAATGAGGTCGTGGCCTCAGGGTAAGTCTGACTTTACCTATCAGATGTCTTGCATCTCCCAGCAGGCCATTCACCTTTTAGTCAGAGCTCTTGACTAATAATTGTCCCATGCAGTGTTCACACTCTGTTCCTTCATCTTTTAACCTTATTTTTTTCCAAATAAGAAATAATTCCTGTGCTCATCTCCACGGTGATCTGTCTTCAGCAGTACCCATAAAACAAACTGTTCCCATATTCCATTAACCTCTATATCCTGAAGCTAATATCCATATTTTTTCCTCCTCAGTTAAAGGGATCCCAAAATACCATCAGCTCTACCTGATCTCAAGTTATGTAGAAAAGACAGATATCGTCTAAACTGACATAGCCACTTTTTCCCTTGTTTATTGTTAAATTTGATAATCTGTCAAACTGAGTGAAATAATTCACAGTTGACAACATCCTTATCATATGCAGCTATCAGCAGAAATAATAACCTGAAGGAATCTGCTTAATCAAGTAGTCATGTAGATGAATTCTTGCTTATTGCATTAATATTTTTATAATATTTTTCTGAAGAAAATAAAATAATGCTTATGTTGAATTAAGTTCAATATGTATGTTGGCTCAGCATTTTTATGAGCAAGAGTTATTTCAGAATTGGAAAGAACCTTAGAAATCATCCTTACTAAAACATGCCTGACAAGTAAGTAGTCATTCATATTCTTCTTAATTACTTTTGGTGATAGGGAACTCCCTATTTTCCAAAGCAGCCCTTTTTGTTGTTGGGCATCTCTCATTATTAGAAAGTTGTTTGTTTTGTAGTGAACTCTACTTTTCTACAACTTAACATCCAATGTCCTAGTTCTTCCCTCCCTACAACCCCTGGAGCTGCATAAATAAAGTTAAATCCCTCTTTGACATGATAACAATACAACTATTTGAAGATAGTTATCATTTTTACTCCTAGGAATTCTCTTCTGTAGGCTAAATACCGTTACCTAATCATCCATTCTTGGAAATGGCATCATTTCCTGACCTTTCAACTATCCTTGATGTCCTCTTTTGATCACTTTCCAGTGTGTCAATATCCCTTTTAAAATAATACTCCAGATGTTCTGCTACTATGATATAGTATCAGTAGTCCCTTGTTCTGGACACTATATGTCTGTTAATGCAGTCCAAGATAGCATTAGCATTTTTGGTACTCTTGTCATATTTTTAGCTCATTGAGTTTTCAGTCAACTAAAACACCAAAGTTACTTTTTCATGAGTTGCAGTTAAGGCAACTTTCTTACAGTCTGTATATTTGTAGAACTTAGGTGTAGGGCTTTAAATTTAAACCTGCTAAATTTCATATTGTTAGTTTTAGCTACTAATTTTAGCTGGTTGACATATTTTGAAATCCCGATTCTCCTATAATGAATTACCAGCTAGTCCTTCTGTTTTGTTTAACCCAGGAAACTGTGAAGCGTGCCACATATCTGTATTTCACAGTTTCTGAGTTGTGGTATGCCTTGTGAACTGTACAAAGAGAATTTTTCTTGCAATGACCTTGTGAGGTATACAATGTATTGCTATTACCATTTTCAGATGACTTACCTGGGTCTCAGAAAAGCTGTAAATTTTCCAATGTCTAAAAAAAATATTTACTAGAAGAGTGGGACTCACGTCCAGGCCTCCTGATTCCTGAGACCAGTGGTCTTTGGCTCTATTACATGAGTTGCAGTGTACAAACTTGTTATGATTTTTTTTATGCTATGTTTTGAGTTTCCCATTTGCATTTAGGCTTCCTAGTGCCAAGGTGGCAGCAAGGCTTACTGAGGTGTCACTTCCTGCCTGGTCTGTTTTTTTTCCCCCTGATTTCTATTTTTCTTCAATGCTTTGATATTACTTTCTATTTACTTACTTTACTCTGTATATAATTGACTTCATACATGTGATATTCCCCTTAGTGGAAAGTCATCTTTTTTGGGGTAGTAGTTGTTTTTTATAGGATCATATGTAGAATGGAAAGGGAACTTAGAATGGAAGGGAACTCATTTCACAAATGAGGAAACTGAGGTCCAAAATAAGTTGTGATTTGTTCAGTTACAGGGCTAGTCAGTATGTGAGGCAGGGTGTGAACTCCGGTCTTCTTGATTTGTGAGTCCAGTGTTCTATCTGCTACTTTATGCTACTTTCTTTTTGTGTTTGTATTTACAGCACCTAGCACAGGGTTAGAGACAGGGACTGAACTTGTGGTTTCTGTAGAATGGGTAAGGAAACTTCCTCTTTCAATGACTTTCTCTAACAAGAACACCTAGGGCTTAAAGTAACCTGTGCAAGATCATATTCACTGTGTATGGAGGCAGGGCTTTTGCCTGGGTCTTCTTGTCTTTGAGACCAGATTTCTATCCATTATACCTTGTTGCACATAGTAAGTGTTTGTAAGCATGAAGAAAGGTGGGTGGAAAATATGGGAGAGGATGGAACTAAGGAAAGAAGGAAGGAGGGAGGGAAGAGGGTGGGGAAAAGGACCCAATTTTGAATCTGAGCAACTTAACCCAGTCAAATCCTGACTTTTACTGTTGACTAAGTGTATGATGTTCAGTAACTACACACCTCAATTTCCTTGTGGGCCTCAGTTTCCTTATCTAAAAAATGATAGGAAAAGATAATGTCTAGTTAACAGAGCACTGGACAGAGTCAGGGAAGACCAGAGAGACCACAGGCAAATCATTCCCCTTCACTGAACCTCTCAGTGTTTTAGGAAAGCTCTATAAAGTGTAGACGTTCCTGATCTACATTGGTGAAGGTAGTTTATACACCAGGATTTGGAGTTTCCACACTTTTTGCCAATGTTCACATAGGAAGAGACAAATAAATAAATGAAGATCTTATAATGAATACTCTTTAAAGCCACTTATCATTCTGAAGTTTTTTCCTCTTTGATTATTAGCTTTCTATCACTGTGCTTCATATTTGTTTTAACTATTTGTCCTGCTCAGGTTCTTGACTGCTTCTTCACTCCTAAAAGGAGAGTGAATATGTACCTTTATATGACTTATATATATGACTTATTTTATATATATATAATATATATTATATATATATAAATATGAGGCTATTGATATCTAATTGGCTATGGCATAATGATTTTTTCTATTTATAAAAACCTGTTCAATTTAATAACTAGAAAATAATTATATTTAATTATATCTTTTTGTTTTCTAAAAAAGAACTTAATTTGTGTTTCTAAAAAGTGTTACTTATGAAGTGCATTTATTTATGAGAGGAAGCCTGAAGCCCTTATGACATTCTACATGATAAGATGGAAAGAAAACTGCTGCTAGGAATTTGGGGACCTCGATTCTACTCCTGAGGCTTTTTACCAACTAGTCCTATGGCCTTTCACACCCCTTTTAACCTTTTTGAGGCTTTTATCTGTCTACCTCACGGGGTTGTCAGGATCAAAGGAATGGAATGACTGTATCCAGTGGAAAGGATAAAGAGACTTGCCTGAGTTAGAACTCCAGTTCTGGCCTTTACCCAAACTACTTAACCTGTTGAACCTCAATTTTTCCCTGTGTTCAGTGGGGATAATGATAAATATTCTGCCTCTTGCTAAGGGTTATTGTGAGGATCCAATAAAATACTGTAGGTGAAGTAGCATAGCATTAAGGACTAATCTTGTGATTTCTCTGGTATGGGGAACTCCCTGGACAAGAAACTCTCTCTACCAACACAAGTCAGCACCATCTCTCTACCTTGTAATCTTAGAGATAGACTTGAATGTGGGTCTTGCTCAGTTTCCTAATCTGTAAAAAGAAATTTGAATGAAATGATTTCTAATGCCCCTTCCAAATAGAGATTCAAAAATCTTACATGGTTATAGATTCATTGTTGATGCAGTTTTGTATCTGAGAGTGAAGTATAAGTACCTGAAATCTAAAATAAATTAAGCATTTCCATTTGATGTCATATAAGCAAAATCTATGACTATGCTAGAAAACCAAATATTTAAAGCACGTATAAAGTACTTGAGTTTTCCTAAAGTTGTGGTTTGTCCTTCATTCTTGAAGAGGACCATGGCATCAGGGAGATGATGACATGCTTTTCAATTGACTTTGATTTGAGTGAGAGAAGGCTGTGCAAATCACCAACCTCACTTTCTCCTCCAGAGCCATCTGGGTCCAGTGGCCACACTATCAGTTGAGGATGAAGTGAGGATGAAGGCCCAGGATGCAGTGGGAGACTTAGGCCCTTTCAAGCTAAGGTCTTTTCAGGTTCTCAGTTTGAGTGAGGCAATGACCATTCAGTGAATAGGCCTCTTTAAAAAGTGAGTCTGGGGATGGCTCCTTTAATTAAAAAAAAAATCAAACTGGGAGGGAAAGACCCTCAGGGTTTCTGGCCAAAAGAGAAACAGTTACTATTTACTTTCACTCTGAGCCTGGAGGGACCAAAAAATAACCATTAAGTGGTGCTTTGGCAGGGACCTATTGTTGTCTAATCCATGAGATCCAAAGTGAATTGGGTTTTAAGGCTTGGTCTTTGAGAAGAAAATCTAGCCAGTAAGCCCCAAGTTAACTAAGAAGCTTGATGGCTGATTTTTACGGATTCTAACTTGAGGATGCCCTCCTTGGCTGCTCATTGCACTTTTGGACAGCTCCAACATTAGGAAGTGTTTTGCTGTGTTCATTATAATAGTATTTTGACATATCCTTTGTTGTATGAGAGTTTGCCTCTCTTGCTGCCTTGATGGAAACTCCATTCCTCAGAAGTCACACTTCATCTTTCATCCATGGAAGTTAGTTGAAACAGAGCAATGGGTATAATTCACTCATTAAACATAGGGGGATATGTAATTGTTACACAGAAGTGTAATTGTTAGCACAGAAAATTCCCCTCGCCCCTCCACATTGTTACAGTTTTTGTCCTGTACAACAATTCTTAGATATGCTTCCCAAGTGCTTTCTAGAAATAGTATTTGTAAGTTCTTTGCTCTATAATACAGAAATGGAGGAAGGGGGTAAATCATATTTCTTTTTAGATACAAACCAATTTTGCTCTGCTTTTTCTTGTCAGATCGAAATGATCACAAGTAAGGCACAAATCTATGTAAGGAAAAGAAAATAAATGTAAATTGGTGATAGGAAACAAGAAAACTCCTGTTGGAATAAATTGGCATTAAGGAATTGCACCTAAAGTAAAGGAGATGGGAAAGTGGCTAAAGAAAAGTATAATGAGATTTTTTTTCTTTACTAGTTAAGGAAATTTCATGCTTTTCCAGTTCTCAAAGCATTGTGAGAAAGATCCTGAAAAAAACAAGGTCCTAGAATCTGTTGATCCAAAGGTTACTTTTACTCAATAAATAGTTTCAATGGTTTAAGTTTTTAGTTATATCGTTGTATTCTATATTGAAGGGTTTTATAGCAATTATTTTAAACCATCGTAAATCAGATTATTAAAAATATCAATTATATAAAATTTTAAAACATAGTTATTGGGAAAAGGATTGGTCACCTGAAAGGTGAACCTTTTGCATTTCCATCAAAGGCACATTATATAAAACAGTTCATACTTTACAGCTTAATAAATAGAATCTTTAAAACAAAGTTTAGCAACAGATTCCAGGGAAATGTTCTGGCATTTTTCAAATACCTAATAGTGCCTAAGGAATAGCCTTGAGAGCCTAACATGTTAGGTTACCTTTATCTATGCAATGGCAACTGAGATAATTATCCAGAAGATCTAATCCTTTTCATGCAAAATCATTTAGCTTGAATTATCTGAAAATTATATGGAAAGTTTTAATTTTTTCTATTATTTGGATAATTACCTTAATTCTTCATTTTGCTTTGTATGTGTAGCTATAGTAATAGATGAAGGAAATTTACATGTAGGTTTAAAAATCTAGTCTACTTCAGTAATGCCATTATAAGAGCAACTAAACATTAATGTTAAGCTCCTTCAACTTTCAGTTACCATTTAAATTGTGTACTTAAGCATACTGTTTGAAGGTGGAATTTCATTTGCTTATTTATGGTGGAGCTTTTCTTTAGGTGAAAGAATCTATATTAATTGAAATTCAAGAATTTAAAATTAAATCAGGAAGAGATGATTTAAATAATTGCTAACTGAAAGCAGTAACAAAAACAAAATTCCTTCAAGGCTATTGTGATCAGGATCTTTCTCACAAAATATAGCAACTCAGGAACAGCCCCCCTCCCCCCTCAACCTCACCTTCTCTCTTATTTTGTCAATACAATAGTAACTTTAGCAACTCATCTTGGAGTCATTTCATAACTGATTTATAGTACATTTTTCCCATTCACATAACCCTCCTGCAAACATAACTGAGAATTTTAACTCTATTATGTACTTCTTAATCACTACCCTTTCCATTTCATCCCGTTTAATTTTTTTATATTTTTCTAAATACCTAAAAAGTCATGTTGATTCTCCATTGAAGCCTCTTTGAGGAACTTTAACTTAAAGACACCCATTGAGAAGTAATTTTGATCAGATTAAAGAGATTACATAATTAATTTTAGAACAAAACAGTTTTGAGGAGATTCAGCATTTTGTAATTGGTCAAATCTTGGATCAGACAGTTGTACAGGACTTTCATATATTTTTGAAGCTGGTATAGTTAGATCTACATTTATTTACCTTTCAATTTAAGTAAGAAGAAGTTTTAAGTAAAAGTTTTAAATTTAAGTAAATTGGATGGTGAAAATAACTTTCACTTATGAAGTTATCACCTTAGTATTTGTAAATGATGCAGGATTATTTTTTCCCATACCTACCTAGCACTACTAATGAGCATAAGCACAAGTGACATCTGCCTATGCTTATTTTGAAGTACTTTTCTAGCTTTCTGTTATTTAGCTCAGGTTTTGGTCAGTGGTGTGTGACCAGGGCAATTCTAGACTGCTTTCCTGTCACTGATGTCACTACCCATCTATCCATCAGGAAATTATGTTACTGGGACTGATGGAAACAAGAGAGGCTATTTGTTAGTGGGGCTAGGATGCTGTGTGTGTGTGTGTGTGTGTGTGTGTGTGTGTGTGTGTGTGTGTGAAAGAGAGGGGTGGGGAGGAGGAGAGAGGGAGAGGGAGAAAGCAAGAGCTTCTTTTTTATACTGCCTCCTTGAATTTGGATCTGTTGAAATTATGAGGAAGTGAGGAACACTGGGCAGGCCAGGAAAATGATTTAATTTCCTCACTAGCATTACATTTTATGAATTCAGAAAGATTTGTGATTTTTACCAGTATGGAAAACATCCTTCATTGAAGCAAATAGCCACTGTCTTTGGCTTTGACAATGTCATAGGACTTATTCCCTGAGGTAATGAAAGCTAACTTCATGGATTATCAGTGTTTCTTAGTGGTAAATTAAGATTCAGGAATAAGCATGCCTTGATAACTTCCTTTTCATCGGAGACTGACATAGGTGAAGGTTAAGCAGCATCATTCTGATGATTATCTGAACTGTAATAAATTTTGAAAAATTCAACAGTTTGTTTTTAGAGACCCAAATCACAAGTATAGCAATTAAATTTTAATTGTTGTCTAGCAGCTAACTCAAAGATGTGGAGGAAACCAACCAGTTGCTTTAAAGTGCTGTTCATTTTAATTATTTTCTATTAAGGCAACTAAAGGAGAAGGGAAGAAAAAAGGAGATAGGACTGTTTCAGTCAATTGCACATGATAATCCCCAGGCTCCTTGTGCTACCTGTAGTCGTTGTCTTTCACTAATTCATTGTAAAAGCAGCCTTGTACCTCATCTGCATACAGGATAAGTAGAAAACTCTCATTTGTTATTATAAAGGGATTTATTTCAATAAAGAAATAAAGTGAAGGGATGACAGATAAGTACACTTAAACCTTCTGAGAATTACAGCAAGCTGTATAATGTGGACAGTGAATATTATCTTTGCATTCTCCATTAATGATTGAGACGCTTTTAGAAACTGATGTTATTCCTGGAACCAAAATCCCCCTTTTGTGCTATTCTTTTTCTTCGTAGAAATCTGGAGGTACAAGTGTACTCCCTGATGTTCTTCCTCCCCTACCTCCTGGCTTTGTAGTGAACTAAAGCTTAAGGTCTCTGAGGTTCTTTAGACTTTAAGTCCCATGATCCTATGAATTAATGGTTGTTTGCACACTCAGTCTGAAACAAGTCAGGCAATAAGCAAACATTTTGGCTAAATAAGAATCAATAATATTATGAATCAATCAATAAGAATTTGATTCCATAAAAAGTCAAGATTATGTGAACCATCAAGGATACTATGTCTGAATATACACTATATCATTAGGTGATAAAACCTCAGTTGATGAGGTCTTACTGCATTTACCTCTTTTAAATTGTATTTATTAATAATTGAGATAATTAAGATATTGAGATAATTTTAAAGATATTCATTTAGTTACTTAAAACTATCTGAAATACTCTTACCACCAGGTTTGTCATAATAAATCCCCAAATTTGGATAATGTCAAACATATTTGATTGATGGTTAATATTTCAAATTACATTGTGCAATCAGTAAAGACTTTCCATTTTAAAAAAGTAAATATCAAGCAATAATGTTCTTACTTATGTATTAAATTATTATGTTTCATCTATGTTCTTTCTCTTGTGAAATCCAAGTGAGTAGAAGTTAAATGGTCTATAAATTACTTTAGGGTAAATAGGCCACTGTGGTATAAAGCTTCTGTTTGTATGGCTTGCCTCCTTAACAATGGTAGGAAAAGTTGTCAAAGGGTTTCTAGTGTCAAAATAGCTTCTTCTTTATTGTTTTTTACACTTTCAAACTACTTAGAGTTCACATCCAATTATATTTTTAAACAGATTTTGAAGTTTTTAATTTTTGAATTGATATAATCAAAATAAATTTAAGAGTAATATGGAGATCAAGCAAGAAATAACCAGGCAAAAAAGAAACTTATTTGTTATACAATTAATATTAATAGCAACATTCAGCAGATTATCATCTATCCTAATAACACTGTTGGATTGAAGTAAAGTTCATTTATTGCAAGAAATAGCAAAAACATCCTGACTATTGTGCTTTGATATCAATTCATTCTAGATGATATGTAAGTGGACAAGTGGACACATTCTCACACATTCTTGTTAACTTGTAAATGACAATTCAGTAAGCCAAATCTTCTTCTGCCCTATATTAATGCTCAGAAAAGTAGTTATGGTAGAAAACCTTAATGTACTTCTGGTTTAGATTTACCCCAAATCCAGGAGATTAAGCATCTTATAAGTGATATTTGGTAAATAATGGATGAGAATATAGCTAAATAAACAAGCAAGATTTTTAGTATTTTTCAAAAATTTTCTTCCCAAGAAATTTTCATTGTTGAAGCAACTATTTCATTGTGAAATGTCCTTTGAGTGTTCTAGTGTTTTGAGGACTGAGGCAGTATAGTACTTTTCCAGTTCCTATTGATTTGTTGCATTTATAGGACATTTAGTGATAAGCCAGATGTGGTATGCAAGGATAAACTAGGTTGTATTAAGAAGGAAAACCTTGAGTACAGTCCATGAGAACAATTATTATTATACCAGAGCAACACAGTGATTTATGAAGTGTCAAACCCTCTTGCCTTTGAAGAATTCTGGCCTTCACATCTGTCTTGTGCTTATTTCTGTTGTCCTGGTGACACACTGTCCCTGTAAGCCCCAAAATAGTTCTGTGGACCTTTTTGAAAATGAATGGAGGGTAGTTTTTTTCTCCTTTCTAAAGAGGAAAACAAAGCTATGAATGAGAAATCAGGAGAGAATGGGAAAACGAGTCACTGTGCTTTGTCACAGTTACACTCACTTCATCACACCTGACATAAGGCGAACAGTGCTTACAGTTCAAAGGGGAACGTTAAGCCCTCCTGGTATCATTTAGTCTTGGTTTCAAGGATATCAAAATTAAAATGCTTTTCAAAGTGCTTTTTTAAAAAAAAAATCTAAATAATGTTGAAGAAAACTTTTTAACATGACATATTATAGCATGTCTTAGATTTTTTCACTCCTAAGATACACATTGAATTTTATCATGTGTGTGCATGTATGTGCTATTTACTGACATCTAAAATGTGAATTCAGTTACTAAGGTGGCTTTTCAAATAGGTTTTATTTTGGAAAAAAATTCCTCTAGAATAATTGTTCTTTTAAAGCTACATCATATTTTTTTTCCTTAGAACTTTGGCAAATTTTACATGTTCTTTTATTGTTTTAATATTATACAGAAATTACAAACAGGTCTTTTCAGATTAAAGTGGGCTAAGTACAATAGAAAATTTCTGATGCAGTTTGAAAACTTTTGGTGTGATCTTGCCAAAATCAGAGTATTTGTGCTTTTATTCCTTTATCTAAAGGAAATGGTGTCTATTTTAGGGTAGGAATGTAGAGGAAAAATTATTTTTATGCTTTTCTTAAGTCTATCAAATGTAATCAATCTTTTTTTTTTTTTTTGCTCTTTGGAGGGCAGTTGGGGTTAAGTAACTTGCCCAAGGTCACATGGCTAGGTTTTTGTTTTTGTGTGTGTTAAGTGTCTGAGGCCTGATCAGAACTCAGGTCCTTCTGACTCCAGGGCCAACGCTCTACTCACCACGCCACCTAGCCGCCCCTGTAATCAATCTTCTTGAAAGTACTTTGAGTCATGGAAACATCATCAAGAAGCAAATAATATGTCTGCTCACTAGAACTTTGCATTTCAAAACCTACTGCAGAGGTTTTTGATGGTGAAAATGTCAGGAGGTGGCTGTTGATACTTCCTGATCTTCAGCCTCATGAATAACTTGAGGTGTAATTCAGGACAAGAAACTTAACTGGAAAAACAGAAGTGATAAGTAGCAGCAGCCTGTTGTGTACCTGGACAAGAGACAAGTTCCCTAGATGAAGTCATATCATAAAACAATGTAATAACATGTCAGGGAAATGGATTGATTCTGTGTTACCACAGATCCAAAGCAGAATTATGCCAGATGAAAAAGGCTGAGGTTACTTTAACTTTGGGTTGTGGGGATGAACAGACTTGATCTTTCAGGATAAGAACATTCAGAAGTGTTAGCAGGGTTCCTCGGAAGGATGTGAAATATTGAAGACTTGGCATTAAAACTCAGGAGACCCAGGTATGACAAGGAATTAATTTTAGGTTCATGATTCAAAACTGTAGTTTCTTGTCTTTCAAATACACTTCATGAAATGGTGGTTTTAGTACTTGCCTTCTGTTATGTTCTAGAAACTTCAGTTTGGATGTTCCAGGTTTGTGTTGCTTTTTTAAATTAACTTTACATCTTTCAATAGTACATAACAGCATATTATCTTAGGGGAGCCCTAGCATCTCTGAAATACCAAAAGGTGCATCTAAATGTTGTTAGAGAGAGCAGCATACTAATAGAGATCCCTGCCATAGGATTTTGTTTTTTGGCACAGTATACTTTTGCTTCCTAATTGCTACTAATTGACTGGGAACATAATTTGAGATCCTTGAGTGTCTCTCCTCCTCCCAGCTCCCCAGGCTTTGGCTGCTACATTATTCAACCTAGTGGCTGCCCTTCCTCTATTAAGCATGGTCAGTACTCAGGGAACTCTTCCTCTAGAGATGTGTGTGCATTCTCAACCCTCCTAAGGACACCAAAACCTTGTCAATCACAATGACCTCCAGGGGCCTCCAATGAGCCTAGCAAACAAGGAGCAGCTGATGTCTGCAAGGGCTTTTTATTTTCCAGTCTTTTTTTTTTTTTTTGGTTTTGTTTTGTTTTTGTGTTTTTGGAGTGGGGCTCTCTAATTATTTGGTAGTGTATGCAAACACCGAAGGAGCATTAGGAACATCAAATGGGACCTCTGCTTTTATTAGGAAACTCTTTTATTTTCCAAATAGAATATGTCAAACATATTCTTTCCTTTTATAACAGTTAACCTTTCATCTCTCTTGTAGTAGAAATTCCAGTCTCAGAGGTTTGCTAATGTTCTATTTGAAATATTCTAAAGCAAAAGGAAAAAATGTTGTTTATAGTACATTCATTAAAAAGCTTTTAATCATGTTGGGATATAGTTCCATATACATACACAACATACATACACAATCTGAATCTCTGTTGGGTATATTTCATTTCACACTTGAAAAAATATCAAAAGAAACTTAAAAAAAAAAGATATACCTATAAATCAGTCTAAAACTTTATGCTGTGACCTTATACAAGTATACACGATAATTTTAAAATCATCATACCTACAAAATTAACAAAGAAAATTTGAGTAAAATTGATTTTAGGATATAAATTTATAAAATTAGTTTATAAGGACTCTTAATTCTGCTTTAAATGAGTTTAACCCAATATACTGGGGATATTTCTTAAGAGCTCAAGACATTGCATAAATTCTAATGGAGAATTCAAGAAATCTATTGATTATCCCTCACTTTTGTGACATAATTTGGTCACCATTTAATCGCTTATATGAAAGCCTTTTATGCTACTCTTTCTACACTTTAATATATTGCAGCCGATTCACTTTTTTCATTCAAGTCAACAAACATTTATTATGCCTACTGTATTCAATGCACTGTGCCAGTCTTGGTGAGCAATTTCTATTCCATAACAGTGATCATGTTTCCATTAAAAATGAGTATTACCTAGTTCTGGCCCTCAAGGATTGTAGCAGGCTCCTAATTGGTTTCTTTTTCTTTTCTGACTATTTTTTTTACCTCTCCCCACTCCAATCCATCCTCCCCAAAGCTGCTAAAGTGATTATCCTAAAGCACAATCATGTCACATCCTTGCTCATGAAATATTAGTGGCAGCTCTTTCTTTTCCTCTAGGATAAAATACAAATTCCTCTCTCATTTTAAATCCTTCAAAGTCTGTTGCTAACCTTTCCTTTCAGACTGATTTCCCATTCTCTCTTACACACTCTCCATTTTAGTCATAGTGTCCTATTCAGTGTTCCCAACACATCCCTATCTTACATCCCTGCCTTTGCATGGGATATCTTTCATGTGTGGAATGTATTTCCTTTTCACTTGGCCAACCTAATTAGTGCTTTCACCTCTCCCTCCCACACTAATTTATATACATTTAAAATGCATCTTATTGATATATTTTATTTTAACATGTATTTTCCTCTGCATCCCTCTCCCTCCCTATCAGAGAGAAAACATTTTTTATTAAAAGGAACTCTTTAAAAAGATGAGGAAAAGAGAAAAATGTTCATAAAAATTAACCTGATACTATATGCAGTCTTCCTCACCCATGGGCTCTTCTTGCTCCTTCTTCCCCCCCTCAGCAAAAGGAAGAACATATGTTTTCTCATATTGCTCCACTGGGGACAAGCTGTTCTTTATAATTTTATGTCATTCAGTCTTGATTGTTTTATGGTTGTTTCTCTTTCTACTTTTTCTGTTACATTGTTATAGGCATGTGTATTTTTCCTGCTTATTTCACTCTGAATCAGTTCATATATATTTTTCCATTTTTGTATTCATCGTATTTATTGTTGCTTACAGTATGTTAGTATTCCATTGTATTCATGTGCCATTATTTGTTTAGTCATTCTTTAATCAATGGACATCTACTTTGTTTCCCAGTCTTTGGTACCATAAAAAAGTGCTACTATAAATATTTTAGGGGCAGCTAGGTGGAGCACCAACCCTCGAGTTAGGATTACCTGAATTCAAATGCAGCCTCAGACACTTAACACTTACTATCTCTATGACCTTGGGCAAGTCACTTAATCCCAACTGCCCTGCCTTCCCCCCCTCCAAAATAAATTTTGGTATATATTAGGCCTTTCTTTATGTCGGTGACTTCTTTGGAGTACATCTTTAGACTGGAGTACCTGAGCAAAAGGATTTTAGTTACTTTAATTTGCATGAATTCCAAATTGCTTTCTAGAATAGCTAAATCATAGCCCCACCAACAACATGAGTGTGCCTATCTTTGCACAACCCTTCCTACATGAACTATGCTAGCCTTTTGTCAACTTTGCAGATTTACTAGGTTTGAGGTGAAACTTCAGGTTTGTTTTGATTTTTATTTTTTCTGTTATTTGTGATTTGGAACTTTTATCATGTTATTATAGTTTCCAATTCTTCTTTTGACAACTGTTTGTATGTATTTTATATGGACTTATCTGTCTACATGTTGCTTTTCCCATAGTGTAATGTAAGTTCCTTGAACTCAGAGAATATTTTATTTTTGTCTTTTGTGTCACATTGCCTTTGTGTCAGTTAGCAAAATGCTTTTTGCAGATAGTAGGTGCTAAATCAATGCATACTATTCATTCCTTCATTTAATTAGTATTGAATGACTGAAAGAATCTTGGAATCTAGAAGATTGTATAAAGTTGGCATATATGCAAGAATCTACCATGTAATGTAAAACAGAATATGATTCATAGAAGTGTGAAATATCACTTGATATGGGTGTTGGTTGAGTAGAGATCAAGAAGGACTTCATGTAGCAGTTGGTGTTTTAGATGGAACTTGAAAAGTGGGTAGAATTTTGATGGGTAAAGATATGGAGGAAAGGTCTTTCAAATTGAACAAAGGCCTAGATGTATTGAAGCATTTACTTTGTTCCAGGCATGGCACTACAGAAATAATACATGAAATAATAGAATCAATAATGAAATAGTACCTGATTTCAAGGAGTTTATAACTTGTTAAGGAGATAGGAGTATAATGTACATAGAATGTAGATTTTTAGTAGGTAAGTGGTGGGAGACACAATTGGAAAGACTGGTATGTGTTATATTGCAATGGGACTTTAACGTTAGGATGAAGAATTTCAACTTTGTTATATGATTACAACCTCCCCAGGGCCAAAATTCTATGTTTATGACTTTAATCCTAGTACTGTTAATGGCTTGATCGGGGGGCATTTGGTTCTACTCTTCTAAGCAATAGGGTTATATTATAAAATTTGATGTAGTACAGTGGCAAGACGCCTGGGTTTGCAATAAGAGAGAACTGGGGTTAGAATTCTTTCTCTGCTCCTGCTATGTGATTTTGGGTAGGTCATTTTACTTCTCTTGGGCCTTAGTTTTTCCAAATTTTGGACTTCTTTCCATCACTAAAATCTATTATTCTACTAGTATATCATGTGCCCTTTTAGCACCTACATATAAGTGTCAGTACTTATCCTCCTTCCCTAGAATGGTTGCTATTTGATTCTGCAAAGAGATAGCCAAGAATGCCCTCCTGCAGGTTCTACAACCTCCAGCCCTGGTTTCCTCCTTTTCTCTTTGGGACAGACAAAGCTGCTTCATTAGCTAGTGAGAGCCTAGGTCTTATATTGGAGACATGTCTGTCATAGTGGAGTCTAATCCATATCTGCAGCTTCACCATACATAAAAATGACAGTAGATACTTTCCCAATGATGAATACATTTTTTTTTGCTTTTAGGAGGGCAATTGCAGTTAAATGATTTGCCCAAGGTCACATGGCTAGTTTTTGTATTAAGTGTCTTAGGTCATATTTGAACTCAGGTCCTCCAGACTCCAGGGCCAGTGCTCTATTCACTGTGCCACCTAGCCACCCCCTAATGATGAATACTTCTGCCAGATCATGGCAGTTTTTTTTGCCTCTTGGCTTAGCCTTCAAGCAATTACTGGTTTTCATAATAAACTCTTCCTTCTCTCCTTTGAAAATATGCCATGGCATCATTACTTTTATAATGGTAACTTTTTCTGTTACTTCCAGTACTCTGCTGCCTTCCTTCCCCTCTCTTTACAGAGGGTTGGTTGTCGGGTAAGGGAGCAAGGAAAACCAAGGAAAGTCTCAGCCTACCCCCAGCTTTTGCACTTTTGCTACATTATTGATAGCAGAGAAAATTACAGATGTTTGAGCAAGGGAATAACCTGGTAATCTGAGTTTTGAGAAAATTAATAATGGTGATAAGTTTAAATTTATTATAGTGTATATATACTATATTGCATAAATACATTATAGTGTTATATATATAAGTATTATGTGTATATATGTATATCTATGTATTTACGTATGTATTAAAAATCTCATTTGAATTTAATGACAGCCTCATACTTACAGCTGAAGATTTTGAGAAACTTGTTCATGATTACAGTGTCAGAGGCAGGATTTGGACCCAGATTTCTGACTCCAAATCTAGTATTCTATTTCAGCTACATAGCATCAATTAGAGGGGAAGAAAGACTGAACTTGGGACCGAGTTAAGAGGCTACTTTTAGGCAGAAGGTAATGAGGGCCCATGTTTAGGTGGTGCTAGTGGGAATGGAAAGGACAGGACAGATCTGAGCAGTGTTGCACAGGTAGACTCTGCAATGTTTGGTAGTTTGTTGGAGAAGTCAAGAGATACCTCCAAGGTCTTGAGCATAGGTAATTGGAAAGTTGGTGCTATTATCAATAAGAAAAATGACATAGACAGGAGGAACAATTGGTTTAGATATGAACTAGACAAATTTGGTTTTGTGCACATTGAGTTTGTTGGACTTCTAACCTCCGTAGGTGGAGAAATCCAGCAAGCATTTGGAAATATAGTGCAAGAACTGGGTGAAGGGATCAGGGCAATGAATATAGATTTAGGAATTAGAAGCAAAGTGTGAGAATAGATGAAATTATGGAGGGAAAATGTGTGAAGTGGATTGTAGGCAAAACCTTGACTTTTTTACTCATAATTATGCTTTCTAAAGTACTTGATGCTCTGGTATTGAAAATGAGGAAAATTATAGCATTTAGGTGATTGGTATAAGCAGGGAAATGTAGTTCTAGATTCTGGTGGATGTTTTTAAAAAAATCGTATAGCCTGGTTTGAATTATTTATTTTCCAGTGATTTTTATTATGATTTTGTTCATCATTATCAGAACCTGGATTTGGGTGTATATGAAACATCTCATTAGCAAGTTCTGAGCCCTGTAGATGGGTAGGAGAAACGTATATAGTTTGAGAATTTGTAAGGTTTTTTTTTTTAACCAGACTTCTGATTTTATTGGTATAGCAATTCCCAAAGTGAAAAATCCCTCCACCAATAAAGATCAGGAACTACTCTGCAATTCATAGAATTGCCTGGGGCACTGAGAGGTTAAGTGACTTGACAGTGGACACCAGCCTGTTAGTTATGTGTCATTGGTGGGATTTAAACTCCAAGTCCTATTGACTTTGTGGCCAAGAGCCTTCTATCTATATATTGCCTGGAGAATACATAGGAGTCTATTTTTTTCTTTGTTGTAGTTTGCTAATTTGATTTGTGGTAGAGAGGCCTCTAGATACATATTTCAGTGAATTCTGAAAGCTACATGATCCAGACATCATTAAAAGGCTTGCTCTTTCACATGCCTCTGCTTCAGCTATACTTGGAAAGCAGAATAGTATTGTTGAACACAAGCAGATCAGAAAATATTCTGATCAGTAAGTGGCAGTGTCTTTTTTTTAATGCTGTGGCATGTAACACACACACACAATATCCCCTCCCTTCAAATTTTTCTTCATGATTAAGAAAAAAACTATTTTTGTTGTGTGAGTGCCACATTGACAAGATTCCTTTTTCTAGAAAAAATAAATGTTTTTCAATATTTGACCCTTTGTTGATTATGCAGTACCCTAAATTAAATGCATAATTTTCATAAATGGATAAGGTTTGGTATGGTAAAGTAGGTGCTTAATATACCACACAGAAGAGGAAAATAATTTCAGATAAAACAATAACTTTTTCGTCTTCTAGATGTTTTCCCACATGAAGAAAACACACAAATTATTCTTTTCTGCCTATATATTTAGAATATACCATAAGATGAATTGTTTTTGAATTCCCATATGGAAACTCCAATCTGTATTTAGTCTAAAGGATTTGACAAAAAAAAAAGAAAGAAAATCCCCCAGTCGACATAGGAGGAGTGACTAGTGTATGGCTTTGTTTTTCTTCCGTCTGGGGGACAAGCTCAGTTTAGCTATCAAAAGAAAGATGTTTCGAAACTAGGTGCAAGAAAAAGAGAGAAGATTGATTATGTTTTTATGATGTGGCAAATCACACAGCACACCCCGAGAACTGAGGCGCCATTTAGCATGACGGGCATAGGGGAAAGAAAAGGTATATGTGCTTTATTTTGTTGTTTTTATCAGAGCAATATGAGACATGTTATTTCTCCCCCCGTGGTCCTGCCGGTTGTTTTTATGTGCACTGCAGATGTTCAAGAAACTCATTTCAGTTCCTGCACCTGTGTGCCACTGACCTTGGTCTACCTTACCACATCCTGTTCTTACTGTATTGCATATATCGGTTTACATTTTACATTGCTCCCATCTCTCCTCCCTGTCTACTGCTGTTGGTGTTTTCTAGACATTTTCATTCATCCCCTAGAGCAATTTTAGTTTCTGAAACTAAAACTAAACTTGAAATTAAAAGAAGACAAAACTGAATCTTGAATTGTCAGTAGGCAGGAGACTATTTGTGAAAGATGGGCACCATCAGCCTCTTTTGATTCAATGTTTCTTCTGAACCAGTCAGCATTTTTTCAGCTTTTCAAGTAAAATCCTTATGAGTATCTGCATTTTCCATTAGTTTTCTAGTCAAATGTTAGTGTGTGTTAAGGTGACTTTTAAGCTCCATTCATTGGGTCTCCCTACCAGAATCTGACTGATTTCCTCCCTATAAAATGGGTATAATTGCATCCTATCCACCAAGGCACTATGAGAGAAAAAGAAAGATTCAAAAAGATGTGAGAACTTTAGAAAAAAGGTACAGAATGCAGAATATTGTTAGCAGATATTTATATTGAGCCCCCAATGAGCATGTTCTTGTAAAGCAGAATCTTCTTTTTTATTCCTCTTGAGTTTCACCAAGTTCAGGAAGATAGTACAGATCCTAACATTCAGGAATTTGGAGGGAAGAAAAGCTTCTGTTTTCTCCATTACAGTGCCTCTAGTCAGAGATACACTTCTACTTGGCTGCAGCTACAGGATCACATTGCTGCAATCTGTACTGTGTGTGTGTGTGTGTGTGTGTGTGTGTGTGTGAGCAATGCCTAAGTATACCAAAAATGTACCATATAAATATGCTGACTCTACTGTTGGACCTAATCACATTTGAACTTCAGGGGTGTGGTTTGACTCAGGAACAGAGTTGTGGGGAAGTGCTTTATGTTTTTCAAATGTAAGGGAGGGGCACTATGGTGTTGTGGATTTGGAGTTCAAACAGGAAGACTTGTATTCAAGCTCTGCTTCTCTCTGACTAGTGGTTACACTGTAGGTAAATTACATCATCTTTCCATACCTAGCTGGTATAGTGGGTATCAAGAAGACCTGAGTTCAGATCCTACCCCAAACAGGAGCTGTGTTTAACTTTATTTAACCATCATTCAGCCTCACTCAGACTCAGTTTTTATATTTGTAAAATGAGGTTAATAATAGCACCTACATTATAGGATTGTTATAATTCTCAAATGAATTAACATTTATCAAGTACTTTGAAAATATTACCATTATGTAAGTACTTATTATTATTATTATTATTATTATATTGCCAGTTCACATTGGTGGAGGTGGTCTCTAGACTGGGCATTTAACACACTGATGAAATCACAAGTGATGGACAGGGGTGGGGGTGGGGTCTTAGATTGTGAAGAGTTGTAGTTTGAGAAGACAATCTCCCAGCTGTAGATTGTTACACCTTTCTGAAACATAGAATTGGGTTCATCATTCATTTTTTATCTAGCACCTTTAGTTCCTCTAAGAGCTCAAGAAATCATTTTTATTAGGTTTCCTTCCTAAGCACCCTGTGTAAGGTCGTTCAGAATTTGGAACCTGTGATATAAAAGAGGTTAAAGGATTTATTCACAAAACATAGCTGGCAGAGTCACCCACATTCAGAGCCACATTCCTTTGTAATTACTGCAAGATGGATCTGTCTTAGAGGATTTAGGCTGTGAATATGCATCCATTAAAACACCACACCATTCTTGTTGCACTGGTAAAACTGTTTCTTCCAATTGTTTTATTTTCATGGCAACAGTGACTGAAAATAGTACAAAAGATTTGTAACCTTGAAAAAGGCCAACAAATGCAGCCTCTTAAAAGTTTTTCAATATTGCCCTATTTGGGTGTCCCTAGGGATGGCCTAAGAGAGTTGTGTGCTTGAAGTAAAGTAAGAAAAACTACAGAATAGCTCTGGCATCTGTATTTATCAACAGAGAGCCTTTTTTTCCCACCCAACTTGCAAAAATGAAGTGCTTTTGCCAACGTAACTATCTCTGAACCAGTAGAGGATCCAGGACTTGTTTCTTTAACTACAGAGCACACATTGATTGACAATCAACTTGCCTTCAAATAAAACATAGATGGAGTGGAAGCTTATGTATTCAGTGGGTAAGACTTCCTCTGTTGGCTACTGCTTAACATATGGCATTTACATCTGCCTATAGTTTGAAACCACTTTGCTTATAAACTTTTTATGCTGTTCTTTAACACAGATATTACAAAAGAAAATCAGATAGCATAGTAGAAGAGATAGCATCATGGTATTGGCTTTCCCCCCATGGCATGTCTTTGACATCAGGTGGTCAGTCTGAGGAAAGCACTTTTTTGAATTATAGTTCTTTATGGCAGTAGTGTCAAAGTAAAATAGAAACAGATCTCTCTTGGTGGCATTTTGACTTAGAAGACCACACATTAAACATCTATGTCATTTTAAAATTTATTTTGTTAAGCATTTCCCAGTTTTAGTTTAATCTGGCTGGGCTGTGCTGTCAAGTTCCATATGGCCCAGTGAGCTTCACATATGATCCTTCTGCTTTATGGCACATATCAAAAAAGTAAAAATTAAAAAAGAGAGAGTGATATAGTAAAGAATCCCTCCCCAATAGAATGTAATATTCTTGAGGACAAGGATGATCTCATTTCTGTCTTTGTATTCCAAGCTCCTAGCACAGTGTCTAGTAGTAGAAGGTGGTTAACAAATGTTTGTTTATTGAATGAATGATTCATGCTTTACTCCAAATTATACAAGATTATTCTTGACCTCCCTTTTTCCACTCTCTAGTTTATGCATTTATAAAATAATTTGAACCAACATTAAAGTTTAGAAATGCTTTCTTCATTTATAGCATTTGTCCTTCATTTTATGTCCAACCTTTGCACATGAACCCTTGCTTATCTGTGAGTTTTTCTTGCTCCATGACTTTTCTTATGGTTGTGAGACCTCTCTTGTTCTCTGGAGCCTTTATGGAAGAGTCCATAGTAGAGACTTATCAGAGGAAGGCTGTAGTTATTCTACATGATTTATTGTTTTCTTATACTTGGGAAGTAAAATATTATTCCTAGGCATTCTCCTTCTTGTGCACTTCACTACTTGATAATGAATTCCAAATTCTAGTCCACCCCCTCCCCCCATTATATAGCAAAACTTTGTGTATAGCTAGACCTATAGTACCATTAAGAACTAAATGAGGCACTTATTACAGAGTCTAATTCTATAGCCTACTCCTTTTCTTCTGAGGAAAGTATGGGTTTTGGCACAAGGCCTTGAATAAATGTCAAGAACTTAGAAAATCAGCTGACATGATACTAAAATACATTTTTTGCAGTTTCATCAAGATTATAGAGTATATTTTCATTTGATGGGACTTTTCTGAGAAGTCACAATGACCTCATCATTTCCTTATGATGTCCACTAGTTCTACCTGGACTTATTAGACCTAGGACTGAAATGATGGTGAAGGTTGAAGATGTGGACTATATTTCTGTCTGTAGGAGTAGATATCAAGTTACCATTATTTCCCAGTAGCTCTATAAAAAACATTTGAGAAAAGCACCTTTAAACAACCTGGGCAGGGTAGACTAGGTGATAAAGACTATCCATACCTGGAATGCTTCTAGCTGTATCCCTAAAGCAGTTGGTGATTTATATAAGAAGATGGACAATAGGAATATTGCTATGGTATGTCTAGGCCCATCAACATTCACTGAAGTTTTAGCACTGATTGGTAACGATTCCATCCTATTCAAAATATTAACAGGATTCTGCAAGCAGCCAGTTGAACCCCAATACCTACACACTTTGACCATCTATATAAACCTCTGTACAGAGGCATACAGAATAATAGAAATAGAAAGTGACAGCAAACACCATAACACTATTTTTAAAAAAATCACAAATTAATTTTGAGGTCTTTGACTGGTTATTCACCAGTAGCAGAAGAATGAAAGCATCAGTTAAAGCAGAGATGCCGCAAAATGACAGGCATGTTTTCACTGAATCACTAGGATATGAAGTATGCCTGAGGAGCAACTCTCATTATTCAATTCACTGACTGGTGATCATTCCAAGAACTATCTAGGAAGGTTACTTTGCCACTTTTGAAGACATCAGAAAGCATCTAAGAAAATACTTTTCATTGGAATCAGAAATAAGCAGCTCATATACATTAACTTTAATCATTATGATGAAGAATGGAAAGATATGGTTATGTGTAATGCAGCTTTGAAAAAAAATAACTAAGGTAGATGCTTATTCTATGCCAGGGGTTTAATATGTCATGGGTTATCTGGTAGGCAGCCAGTGGTTCTCAGTCTTGGATCTGTGTGGCAGACATTCGCTGTTACTGAGGAAGACAAGGAGAAGGCTGCTTTCATCTCTCCAGATGAATTTTCCCAGTTTGAGCAAGTGCCCCAAGACATCTCAGGGATACCTGCCACTTTCCAGTAGCTGATAGAAAAAGTAGTTTGAAACATGAACTACTTAGGAATATTAATATAATTTGATAACCTCATTGTCTTTGGAAAGACACTGGGTGAATATGAGGGGCAATTGATGAACAATGTTAATTCAGCTTCAGGAGACTGGTCAGAAGCAGTCGATAGACAGGTACATTTTTCAAAGCTTCTCTTTATTGGTCACATAGAACTCCATCATGGTGTGAGCACATGGATCAAATAACATAGAAGTATTTCTGCTATATCCACAGTTTCCAGTTTATCCCTACTGAATTATTTACATTTATCCCTATTGCATTTCATCTTATTAGATTTAGCCCAGTGTTCTGGCCTGTCAAGGTCTTTTTGGATCCTGACTCTGTCATCTGTCTCTGTTCTATCATCTTCAGTTTTAATGAGCACACTATCAATGGAACAACTACATAAAACTATAGGACATCTCTGAGCTAGGGAGAAGCTGGTAGAAGCTTACCAATTAGCCACAATTTCAGCTTAGAAGAGCTAAGACAGAAATGAAAAACAGTATGATGCCTGAGTACATTGTCAATTCTTCAACAAGGAAATAAGAGTTTTATTGAAAATGTTGCTATTCAAGGGACTCATAAATTAGTAGACCAATGGAAATCTAAGTCATACAAATGTATTGAAGAGACTGGGTAACATGCTTGTTTACAGAATAACCCTAGAAAATGGAGAGGTCCATTGGACCACCACACTTTAACATTGGAATGGTGATAATTCACTGCAACCCTTTATTGATGATAAAAGAATTAGTTGGAATTTCTTATAGGTATGTAGAAAGAAATGATGGATAATGACCTTATGAAACTCAGAGCAAAAGAAACCTCCTAGTAGTTATATGTTGACTGAACCAGACATGGACTTGAAGATATGAAAATTTGTTGTTGTTGTTGTTGTTGTTGTTGTTTTTTTACCCAGAAAGGGGAAAAGAGAGTAATTTATGAATTAGGTATAGGAAAGACAGTTTATTCCTCTATTAATTTTATTTTTAAAATTTTGTTTTCCTATGAACTTAAATACCAAAACAATGAGCATTTTTATGTATTCTGCAAACACAAGAGGATTATATGAAACCACAAATATTTATTTCATACCACTGATTTTTTTTAAAAAGTACATAATTAATTTGACATTACTTTAAAATTTTCTCCTTTATCTGTGTTTCCTTTTGAATTCCCTTTTGTTCTCTGTTTCATTAAAACATTTTAATGGCCCACTTTTTCACCACTATTGCTAACCTCTTCTCTTCCTCCTAACCCCTACCCCCATTAAAAACAGAGGGGAAAAAGAGACACTTTATAACATATAAGCTTATCTAGACAAAACACATCTGTGTAGAGGCCATACCCCCAAATATGTCTCTTTCTGTACCCTGAGTCTATCATCTGTCAGGAAGTGAGTAACATATTTCTTCATGAGTTCTATGGAGATGTGGTTGGTAATTGCTTTTTATCAGAATTCTTAAGTTTTTTTAAAGCTGTTTTTCTTTTCAATGGTGGTGACCTTAAACTCAACATTCTCCAAAATCATCTCTTTCATGATTTCTCATGGCCTATTCTATTACATTTATATTCTACCTTTTGTTCAGTCATTCCCCCATCACTGGACACGTTTTTAGATTTTAGGGTTTTTTTTTTTTTGTTTGTTTGTTTCCTTTTAATTCCCTATTCAGATTTAGGAAATTTCTTTTGTTTATGACCGTTTTCTCTCTGGTAGTATCTTCCTGCTTAACACTCCCCTCTTCCACTCTAGTTCATTTCCCTGTTGAGCTTGATGTATATGTATTCCACATTATTTATTCATGTATTTGTGTGGTCAACCCTCTTTTATCTATTTCAAAAAAGAGTAATGTTCATATGATTCCTGTTTCCCACGTCTTTTCATTCATATTTGTATATGTTTTATCTCACTCATTACAATGATAAGAAATACTAAAAGAAAGACTTTCCCTTCTCTTTCCCTCTTTAAACCCTCAGAACAGAACCAATCAGTCACTTTGTTTTTCTTTCTTTAAACTTCCTTAATACCCTTTGAAGGTCTAAGGTTATTAAAGTACACATTTCTTTTCCCTGTAATAGTATTTTAACACTGCATCATCATCATTATATATTTCCTTCCAATTGCTCAAATAAATTACCTTTTTAGGTTTCTCTGTACTTTTATGTTTGCATTTCAAAGTACATATTCAGCTCTGGTTTTTCCATTATAAATGCATGAAAGTCTTGTGTTCCATTATAAGGTCCATATTTTTCCAAGTAAGATCATAGTTTTCTTTTTAGGGTAAGCTCCTGCTTGCAAGCCCATTTATTTTCTTGTTTGAATATTGCATTCTAAACAATGGCATTTATTTTGACAGAATCTGGCAGGTTTTATGCAATCCTGTCTGTTGTTCCTTGGTACTTGAACTCCTTTCTGTTTGCTTGTAGAATTTTTTCTTTGATATAGATGCTAAGGAGTTTGGCTATGACATATTTGGAACTCTTGGAGTTTCTTTCAAGAGGTGATTGGTAGATTCTTTCTATTTTCACTTTGCCACTCAAGTTATAATCTGTTGGGGAAATCTTTGCTAATGATTTTAAAGAAATACAATAGCCAAGCACATTTTTAATCTTGCTTTTTAGGAAGTGTGATGATTTTAAAATATTACCTACATGGCTTATTGATCATAGAAGAATTACTTGGAATTTCTTATAGGTATGTAGAAAGAAACGATGGCTAGTGACCTCATCAGACTATGAGCAAAGGAACCTCCCAGTAGGTACATGTTGACTATCTGTCCAGACTAGTTGCCTTTGATAGCAGATATCTTCCATTTTATTCTATTTTTGAAGTTTCTTTTATTATTTCTCACTGTCTTGTGGTATATTTTCATAGAGTTTGTTACTTGGGCAAAGTTAGCCACTTTTTGTTCTATTCTATTTATTATCTTTCTATGTCTTTCTTCCACAGCTCTTTTTCTTCTTCCTTATCTCTTCATTTTTTTTACTATGTATTCAGGTAGTCTCTGTGGAAAATTCTTTTTTTCCCCATTTGGTTTTTTACTTATAGTTGTTATGGCTCCAGGAGTATTCTTCTAAATGTTTAGCAACTCTCTCTTTCTCTCTCTCTCTCTCTCTCTCTCTCTCTCTCTCTCTCTCTTTCTTTCTCTCTCTTGAAAAAAAAGTATGAACATCATACTTTAAGTTAAATATCCATTAATGACATTTCCCCCATCATATTCTTAAGTCTAGAAAAGAAAAAGAAGCCATGATTTGTATCATTTGCTGAATTCTGATGTATAAATACTCACACTGAAAATTTGATAATTGATTCTTTTGAGCCAATACAAGCTAGCTCCAATACACCCTTCCATAACTCTTCTCTAGTTTTGGTTTTAGAGAAACTGTGGAACTAAAATAATTTTTATAGTGCTTGGTATCTTTTTTTCAGTTTACCCATCTCCTTATTATTAATTCTTGAATTGAGATTATGTGCCCAGGTCAGGCTGTTCCCCCACTGCCCTTTTGGTTGGGTGGTTGACCATTCTTGGCCTTGACTTGGTCACCTGGGTTCAGGAGCTGACCTTCTCCTTGCAGGGCTAGACCTCTCTCTTCTTTTCCTCCTCCTACCTCATCCTCCCTACCCCCATCTTTGAGATTTATGGCATGCATCTTCAAGGCCCTGTATGACAATTCAGAATAGACAACAAGGGAGTTCAGAGCCCTGTTCCAGTCTGAGCAGCTAGGTACCACCAGCACTAGGCATTATCCTTGGTCACATCTAAAGTATTGACTATAGATTTTTGTTCACTCATTGGCCTTATTGCTGTCTCTTGATACAGAGCTTTGCAAACTACATTTCACTCTTATTTTATCTCTGGTCCCACTGGGAGGATGCTGACTTTGTTGGTAACCCTCTTTCCTGTTACTTTCCTGTTATTAGTTTATGACTGACTTGGGTGAAAACAATCACTTATTCTAGTTGCTCACTGGATTTCTTCATCATTATTTAGCCAGATGTGATTTTTAGATTTGTGCTAGAGTAAATCTGTGGGTGCTGGGTCATCTCCCTCTAATCAGGCAGCCATCTTGACCTTACATAAGTAGGTTATTCCTACAGAGAGCTGAATGCTAAATATAAGTGCAAATGATAGTGCACATTTAGAATAGTTACAAGAGAATCCAAAAGCTTTACTTATTACTGCTAGGACAGTTAACTCAGAGGCTAATATCCAAGCCTTGTTGAGAGAGAGTTTTTTGTAAGACTCCTAATCATCTGCATTAAACTTCACCTCTTTTAGCCATGTCTCTTTTTGATTGCCTAGTTCTGATGCTGGCATCTCTCTGGGCATCAGCCCTTTCTCTGTTTCTGCTTGTGTGGGTGCCAGGGAAGAAGATGACAACTACCATTGCCACAGATCTTTTGATCTATATGAGGTGGATGCTAAAGGAAGAAAACACTGCCAACAGGCAAAGGTATCCAGAGGCCTTGAGAGAAATTCAACCTAGTTTAGTTAAGCTCTTCTTTTACCAAGTGTCACACCTCCTGTCATCAACTCTTCTGACTCAGCATCCAATTTGGGAACTCTCAGTGATTAGTCATGCGTGGCTGAACATTTTGTGGTTCCCTCCTCCAAGCTCTCACATGGTCCATTGGAAGCAAGCAGTAAATAGCTTCATGTTGTATAGAGGGCCCCATTACATTTCTAAATGGTAGCAGAATGTGGTAAGGTCTTGTGGTTAAATCTTTGGAAAAGAGCTATTGAACAGAATAGTTCTTTTTCTCTTCTTTCTTCTCCTCCCTCCCTCCTTCCCTCTTGTCCTTCCTCTTCTCAGCCTTCTCTTTCCTTTCTTTCTGTCTTCTCTCCAACCCCATTTTTTGGATACAAAACTAGATTAATTCTTGCCCAATGTTTGAAAAGTAGATGCATTCAAATAGGCACATGAATACACTGTTGGTGGAGCTATGAATTGATTCAACCATTAGAAAATGAGTTTGGAATTTTGCTCAAGAAAATGCCCAAAATGGCCATTCCTTTTTAACAGAGATCCTATCACTAGGCATACAGTAGAAGCAGATCAAAGACACTAAGGTTCCATATATACCAAAATATCCATAGTAGAACTTCTTTGGAAGCAAAGACTAGAAATAAAATCTGTGCCTGCTAATTGGGGGAAATTGCTAAACAAAGTATGGTTTATAAAATATAAGAAATACTACTTAATACTTATTGTATACTTATTTCATGAGAAATAGCTAAAATGAAGAATTCAGAGAACCTGGGAAGATGTATATGAATTGATGCAAAGTGAATTATATGTAACAGGGGGAAAAGTATACTCAATGACTACAACATTATATATATACAACAATGACTACAACAGAAAGAACAAAAGTTTTTAAAAAATGAAATTGCTACATAATTATAAAGACTGAGGTTGGCACTAAAGAAGAATGGAGAAAATATAGCTCTCTCCTTTCATTGCAGAGAAGGGGATTATTGGCATATAATTATGGATAGTCAGGCACAGTCTGGTGAGTTTTATAGAACTTTTTTCTCTTTCTTGTAAAATCTTTGTTATAAGCCATGGGATAGCATATTTGGAATGAGAAGAAAGGGATGCATTTGGAAATTAATGCTTTTAAAAGCAAAATATATAAGTAAAAAATTAAAATTAAAAAAGTAAAACAGCAAATAAGAAAGGTAGTAATACAGCAAAACAAGAAGCATCTGTGTGTGTGTGTATGTGTGTGTGTGTACCACACACACACATACACAGAAGAAAGCAAAAAGTGCTGGAGACAGAGCAGTTTTATTAATTTCTTGTTAAATTGTACATATATGTGTATATATGTACATAAGTACATACATGTGTTTCTTTAAAAAGATTGTATTTCTTAAAAAAGAACAAAAGTTCAGTTTCTATCTTCTTTCTTGTTCTTTGAATATCAAAATTTCGTGATAATTTAGTTTATAATAAAAAGAAAAAGTGAATTTATCAAGCTGTTATTCGTAGTGTCCTCTTAACTTTTTGTATTCACTATAATTTGTTTATATTTGAGGGGTTTTTCCTTTGGTTTACTTAGTAACTATTTATAAAGTGCCTACTATGTTCAAGGCACTATGCTCTGAGTATACAAAGAAAAGCAAAATACATTCATTGTCCTTGAAGAGCTCACCATCTAATGGGAGAGACAACAAGTAAAAATATGTACAAACAAGTCACAGAATTTATAGAACAAATAGAAAATAATTAAAAGAGGGAAGGCCTTAGTGTTAGGAAGAATTGGGACAGACTTCTTCTGGAAGGTAGGATTTTAATTGGGATGGTGAGGAAGCCAGGGAAATCCAGAGGCAGAGATGAGGAGAGCATTTCAGGTATGGAGGACATCCAAAGAAAATGCCAGGACCTGAGAGATGGAGTATCTTGTTTATGGAATAGCAAGGAGGCCAGTGTCACTAAATTGAGAACATTTCAGAGACTGGAAAGGTATAAGGGAGCTTGGCCATGAAGGGCTTTTAATGCTTAACAGAATTTTATATTTGATCCTAGAGGTGATAGGGAGTTTGTTCAGAGAGACAGACAGACAGACAGACAGACACATACACACACACAGACAGAGACAGAGAGACAGAGGGAGGGAAGGAGGGAGGGAGGGAGGGAGAAAGAGAGAGAGAGAGTTTGTGTGACAGAGAGATTGTCAGACCTGTACTTTAGGAAAATCAATTGGGTAGCTGAATGAAGACTTGTTTTAGAGTTGGGAGAAACTTGGGGCAGACAGAGTAACCAGCAGGCAATTGCAGTAGTTCGGATGTGAGATGATGAGACTGCTAGGTGGTGCCAGGAAGTAGGCAAATTCTACCTCAGACTGAACTGTCACATGGAGATAATAAGAACATCTGTCTCCCAGAGTTGTGAGGATCAAATGAGAAAATATTTGTAAATTGCCTAGCATGGTGCCTGGAATAGAGTAGGTACTGTATAAAGGCTAGTTATCATTATCATCTTCATCATCATCATCTGGGCCTGAACCATATGGTGGCAGTATCAAGAAGAGAGAAGAGGTTATATTTGAGAGATGTTGCAAAGGCAAAATCCACAGAAGGCTGGGTTGTGAGCCTGGAGGACTGGGAAGGATATTGGTGACCTTTATAGTAATAAGGTAGTTTGGAAGATGGGAGGTTTTAGGGGGGACTATTAAATTTGGTTTTGAACATGTTGAGTTTAAGAGGTCTACTACTGGATATCCAGTTTGAGATGTCAGAAAGGCAGTTGAAGATGGAAGATTGGAGATCAGTAGAGAGGTTAATAAATCAGTTTGAGAATCACCAGCATAGAGATGATAAGTAAATCCGTGGGAGCTAATGATATCACCAAATGAAATACTACATTGGGAGGAGAGAAGAGGACAGAGCCCTGTGGAACACCCATTGTTAGGGGATTTGTTTTTCATTAGTCCAATTCTGAGCCTTAGAATTCAAAGTTCCAATGCAAATGGAATGTTATATGAGAGTGATTACAGGTGTTTACGCAGAGCTGTTTTCAGATACCTTTTCATACTCGGAGAAGACATTCAATTGATTGGATGTACTTTTTTATTTCTTCAATTTGTCTCACTGTGGACTGAAATGGAGTTTTTTTGTTTGTTGATGATTTTGCAGTGATTTTTTCTTTGAGTGACATTCATCATAGGTAGATAAAACTGATTTTATTTTGCAATTCCTTTGCTAAATTTTTTGCAACATCTTCCTATTGCCTATACTGTAAGGTCTAAATTCCTTAAGTTGTTACTCAAGACTGTCCACAATTTGACTCTAACCTTTTTTTTAACCTTACCTCCAGCCAAGCTGGCATATTATCTCCTCTGTGATTCGGTTCATACTTTTCTTCATGGCATAGCCTCCTCTCTTCTATCACCTTATGTGAATTCTTCTGAGATCCAACTCATGCCCTATTTCTTCTTTCTTTTATAGCTCATAGTTTCTCTATTGGCATTTTACTGCAGTTCTAGCCCTAGTTTCCCAATTTCCACTTGTTACCTTATTTTGTTAGGGTTAAAAAAAACAAACCAAAACCAAAACCCAGGTCAGTTATGTGGTGCTGTGAATAGAGCACCATCCCTGGAGTCAGGAGGATGTGAGTTCAAATGCAACCTCAGGCACTTAACACTGACTAACTGTGTGACTTTGGGCACGTCACTTAATCCCAATTGCCCAGCCTCCCCCCTTTCAAAAAAAATACAAAAAAAAAATAAATAAACCATATGGCATGGCTCCCTAACTGTTTTGTAAGCTATTTGAGGACAGGACCTGTTTTTTACATCTCTTGAACCTTTTTCTGTGCATAGTACAGGGCCTTATAGGTAGTCAGTTCTCAATAAATGCTTGCATATTAGCTCCACTTAGTAATTTAGGCATTTCAAGTATTAGCTTATAAAAGTGCACTTTTTCCAATGGTGTATATAATATGTTCTTTTGTGATTAAGTTTTTTTTTTTTTTTGTATTTGTGTGGGTGACATGTGCTGGGCTCATTTTTCCACACTGGGGGAAATTTTTCTAATTCTGCAATTAATGACCTGAACCACTGTCTGCTGTGATTTCCAGCTGCCTAAATTTCAGATAGAGCATTTGCCCCAGGCAGTAATGGTAGATTTGTTTGATGGAGGATGTGGCACATAGCAATCCTTACATTCTCACATTTTAACAGCAGGTACTTATTTACCTTTCCAATTAAAAGCATACAACTTTGGAAGGGAGAAAGGAGATACATGTTCTCCTTATTCCTTTCAGACTTTAGTTTCTAAGATAGAAATTCTCATTGGTACATTGTCTTTCACTCCTTCACATGTGTATGTAAATGTGCATATCTGTGTGTATGAATGTATGTATGTACATATAAGTTAACTCATAAACACTGGATAGACATGAATGTTACTTAACATATCTATAATGATGATAAAAAGACTTAGAATTGCCTTGGCTTGAAATCATAGCTGAGTTTTTTTTTCTCCTTCTAGGCTCTTTCCTCTATATTAAGTTTGTTGTGCTTGTCTTTTGCTGTTAGCATCACGTTTGTTCTTCAAAACATTTTGCATAAAAGATACAGAAAAGAAACATTTATTTTTTCATACACAGCATCTTATTGAAGCTGTATGTGAATAATATCCATGAAACATTATAGTGGCACCATTCTCCTGTGAATGATATGGTAGGTTTTCCATTGAGCTTTGTTTTTCAAATGTTTTGAGAGAAATGATTAAGATTCTCTCTCAGTGTTTTGCTTATGCCTATCCTTTGCAGTACTACACTCCAGTTGGTACTAGAGCTTTATCTCTCACCCTATGTTGTGAGCTCTTTGAAAGTAGGTCATGTTGTACTTACCTTTGCAGTTCTCAGTTTCTAACATAGGGATTTGCACAGAGTAGGTATTCAATAAATGTTTGCTGACTGATTTATAGAATGGTAATTATTCTTGGTTAAAGATTTTCATTTCATGTGCTTCCTAGAACAACATGTGCCAGTGGTCACAATGTTACTTAACACTTTCACTTTCATCTCTTCAATGTACTTAATTTGTATATTTCCCCATATGCCTTGGCAAGATCATAGGAAAGAATCATAGATCTGGAGATGGAAGGCGTATTAGGTTGTTATACTGATTTCACAGATGAGAAAAACTGAAACCAAAAAAAAGCTAAATGAATCATCCAAAGTCATACAGAATTTATGGCTCTATATCCTATTATCTTATTTCCATTCTCCTTCCCTATAGTTCTGACCATATATGCAAGCATATTGGTTTAACCTGGCGTATTTATTCTTCTGTATCCTTAGTTTTATAGGATAGTAACCCTCCTTTCCATGTTATTTCCCTATATTTGTAAACACGTAGTATTGTCCATGGATCCTTACTGCTTGAGTATCTGTGTGTGTGTGTGTGTGTGTGTGTGTGTGTGTACATGTATACAATAAAAGACTGAGAATCTGGTGGAAGTTTGTATCATTTAAAGAGTTATTTGGACTCCAGCCATTACATTTCAATTATATACTGCTATTTGAAAATGAACTTCTCATGGCTAGAGTAAGTTTTTCAGTATAAAAATTTAACAAAATTTGTTGAAATCTTTCAGTATCTTATAAGTTTATTGAAACTTGTAAAATGATACAAAATACAAGTAAAATGCATGCTTACTTTCAAAGATTATGTTTCCAGGATCATTTAGATACAAGGAAGCAGTATAGTGCATTGGAATTAGCTCTGAACATGGAGTCACAGTAATTCAATCTTGACTCTGATTCTTACTATAGGTCACAACCTCTTTTGGGCCTCAGTTCCCTCATTTAATAAGAGGATTGGATTAGATGACCTCTGATGTCTCTTTCAGTTGTACATCTGTATTTTAAATCATTTATGAATAACTAAATCACTTTCCACAATATCAAAAAATTATTACTATTATAATAATTATGATTATCTTCTGGACTTGTAAATTTCCATATGTCTGAAGACCTTCCCTCATAAGGTCTTAAATATTAAATAATATATACATAATATAGATATAATATAATTAGATAATAATAATAACAACTACTTAAATATCTTTGCTTCTAGGAATTCATGCCTCTTTATAGCATCCTCAGCAAATGATTATAGAAGAATCTACTTATACTTTAAGTCTCTTTAGGTGGTTTCTTTATGTATGCTGTGAGACTTCAGTAGTTCCAAAATATGTCTCCTGTCTCCCATGTAGCAAGTCCATACCCTAGGTGAATATTGTGACTGTGCCAAGTTGTATTCAATATGTGCTTTGATTTTATTTCTTTGGTTTCTGCCTTCACTTAATCACTGCAGAAAAGTACCATTCAATAATAATCTAGCTATGAAGACCCCCTAATGTAACTGCTTAGAAGGTCAAAAGTATTGAATACTCTTAATGTTTTTTGTCCTCTTGGTAGTGATTTGATTTTGGTTGAATTTTTAATATTCTTAGTAAAAGTAGAATTGATAGACTGTTGACATTTTCAAATAGAAAAAAGGTAATGATTATAAAAGGACAAAGTTTGCATTCAAACATCAGAGCGAAGTATTTTATTGGGAAAATCCATTGATAAAAGGTAAATGACTTTATTAGCAGGTGACAATTCTCATCAATTCTGAAAACTGTTAGTTGGGGACACGTTTGTGAGGAAAGGACATGATTGCCAATAGACGGGTGACATGGTAGTAAATAAATAAATTCAGCACAACAGTTTTTCTCTATGACAGTTCTTTTCCAACACACTGTGATACATTTTGAGTTATCTTCCATTACCTACCACCCAAGTTCTCAGTTCAATTTCAGACTTGGGCAAAAGCCTGTAATTCTATTTGTTTTGGGTAAATTTAGCAAGCTGCTCCTGATTACACCTTAGCCTGGGACCATCTGTTGATGGAGCGTCTCTCTATGGAGTAGTTTCTGTAGGCGATGAATGAGAAAAGGATTGGAGCGCTTTTGCTATTAGTAAGCAGATGCATGCTATCAGTGATCGTCCTTCCCGCCTTTCAATCTGCCAGCTTTCGGTATTGATGGAGTGTCATATGCCTGCAAGTCATTCCATCTTAAGGCAACAAGAAGTGCTCTCTTAGGGCCCATTTATCAAGTGTTTCTACTGGCATTTGATGGAAAGGAATTTAGAACTCACAGTGTATAAAGTGAACATGGGCTATTTCTCCTTTGTGCTTCCCCCTTGTATATATCAGCACATGTGCATGTTTTTCAGTAGCAATGGCCGTTCATTGTCAAAAGACAGAAGAAACAAAAGGATACAACTGTGCTTTGCAATATGACTGAACTTTCATAGTGCCAGAAATTTTTTTTAAAGCACACATTAAGGACTATTTCCTTCTTGAAAATTTTTGCCAGTTCACATTTTTATCAGATGGGAAAAATGACTGAGTATCCATAAAATGTTAGGGAAATATTTGGTTTCCTAGTTTGACACAATGAAGACTTTTCCAAATGAAAATACTATGGTTAGCTAGTAGCTGGAGATGACGCCCTAGTCACAGTACAATGTAGGCAGCAGCTAGCAGTTGCAGTGAGTCATGAGGGATAAAATACATTAAATGGCCATAAATTAGCTTTATTCCATTTGAGAAAGGATTGGAGGAGAAAGGTGAGGAAACTAGGAAGTGGATTGGCATAGTGAGTTGCTCTTTCGAGCCAGGGTGCTTGAAAACTGGAATTAGATCTGTGAAGTGAGAGGATTGGTTTCTGTTATATGTTTGGTGAAGGAGAACACCGCTCAACCCTTGCAGAATGCAGGTTGATATAATTAGATGCCTTCCTTAAGGAATGCTTCTGGCCCATCTTACTGTGAAAATACATCCAGATGGACTTTTCTATCTACATTTCAAATTTTAGTGCTTCAAATTCATAACTAAGAACTAACATCCCAAATGGAGTTTCTTTAGTGGAAGACAGGGCTGATACATGGTCCAACAATATCTTGGAACTCTTGCCCTTTTGCAGTTCTTATGAAGAGATGGTAAATATTCCCTTAGGAGAAGAAAAAATGTATTTAAGCATGGGGTGAGGAGGTATCCTTTTTTTAAAAAAAAGTTTTGAGACGTGAAAAGAATATGAACAAGCAATTTTCAGAAGAAGTCAAAGATATCAATAGTCACATAATGATGCTCTAAATCACTATTAGAGAAATGCAAATTAAAACAACTCTCATGTATCACCTCACACCTATCAGATTGGCTTACATGACAGAAAAGGAAAAGGATAAATACTGGAGGTGATGGGGAAATACAAGGACAACCATGCACCATTTGTGGAATTGTGAACTGGTCCAACCATTCTGAAGAACAATTTGAAATGACACCCAAAAGGCCATAAAACTGTGTATACCCTTAGAGACAGCAATATCACTACCAGATATGTATCCCAAGGAGATCAAAGAAAAGGGAAAAGGACCTATTTGTATAAGCATATTTATAATAGCTCTTTTTATGGTGACAAAGAATTAGAAATTGAGGGGATGCCCATCAGTTGAGGAATGGTTATGTTGTGGTATGTGACTGTGATGGAATATTGTTGCATATAAAAAAGGATGAGCAAGATGGTTTCAGAAAAACCTGGAAAGTCTTACATGCACCGATGCAAAGTGAAGTGAGCAAAAGCAAGAGAACATTGTACACACCAAAAGCAATATTATAACAGTGTTTAACTGTGAAAGACTTAGCTACTCCATGATGACAAATGCTATTTTTCTCTGAAGAGAGAGAACTGATACACTGAGTGTAGATTGAAGCATACTTTTTTCACTTTATTATTTTTTTGTTTTTTTAAATGCATTTTCTTTTGTAACACCAGTATGGAAATATGTTTTATATGATTTCACATGAATGATGGATATTTTGCTTGCTTTGTGAAGGGGTTGGAATGGGGCTAGAGGGAGAGATTTGGAATTCATAATTTAAGAATGTTAAAAATGCAATTGAGAAATGTTTAAATAAAGTGTTTTTTAAAAGTTGTGACATGGAGAATTTTGGCTATGATTACATACTACTTTTGAATGAAATTAATGCATAAACAGTAATTATATTTGGGCATCATAAATAATTCTATAACCATGTATATTTGTATTATTTACATTTCCCAAAGCATTATCTTGTGATCAGTCTTCTACTTCATGGTATGAATTTATATATGTTTTTTTTTTAAAACCAAATGTTTAAAGGGTTAAAATGAGATTCCAATTGTCTTTAAAATCCCACCCCCCACATACAACCATAAGACCCTTATTATTCCCCAGCTGTTTGTAAAAATGATTTTTCATTCTGATTCAGGGAATTGTAAATAAATATAAACTGATATGATAGTCTCACATATTCTCTACTATATATGCTTTAAAATATTCAGGGCACAATTAATTCAGGAAATAATTATGTTAAGTGGATATTATTCAGTTTCAGATTTTCAATCAAAATTCATTGAATTAATGTTGAAAACCATGTCCAGGAATTTTTTTTCTGGGGCAATTTGATTTATTGAAGCTGACCTTAATAAATGTGAGGCTGATATAAACTGCAAGAGATTGGTACAGGCTCTACTAAAGTCCTACTCTGATGCTTCATAATGACATTAGGATAACACAGTGTTCTTAAAAGGCATATCAGGAAATCCTAAGATCTAGCAAGTTCAACCAAGGCTTTTCATGTAGCCAAGTAACAGACCCAGTGTCTGTTGCCAGAGGACCAGCCTAACTAAATGAGAGCCTTGTCCCTATAATACTTTTACACATGTGGTTAAGGTTTGTGCCTAGGATGACACAAAATAGCTAAAAATCTAAACTGGTCCTTCATCCTTTGTGATCCCCTTCCATTTTCTGTGGTACTGGAAAGTGGGTAGAGATGATGAAAACTATATAGTTATTAGATTGCTTAAAAACATTAATTATTGCCACTGTTAAAACGTGATCATTGTCCAGTGGCCTAGCTGACATAGCACTGTACCAACTGAACCACATCCTTATTGATAGTCTCAACATAATTAAGTAAATTTTTATACCCAATCTGTGTGAAAGTGAGCATATGGAAGGATGAAATGAGCTAATGTATGTAAAGTGCCTTGCAAATCTTTAAACAGCATATAATTAGGAGCTATTATGACATCTAATTATTCAGATAACATTCTTTAATAATACAGTGAGTCCTGACACCAAAAAAACTATGTGAAATGAGTAGTCATGACCACTAAGGTTTTTGCTAGCATCATAAAAGGTATTCTACCCATTTTACTTGATTGGTGAGATTCTCCAAATGCTCACATTTGGAGACAGCATTATCATAATTACATGAAGACCTAAAGCATTATTAATCATATTCTGTGAAATTCACAGCAATGGCTTTTGGACCAGTAAAATATATCTGAGAAATGAAATGGATAGAAAACACATCCTTTACAAAGACCAGTGGTGAATTATTAACTGAAATAGTCTTCCTTGTGGTCTTATGCTTATCAAAAGCATTAAAAGATGAATGGTATGAGTAAACATCTAATGAAATGGTACTTTTTCTTATTTGGATGTGTGATGAAACAAATTTACCTAATTCTTTTATTTTCTCAGAGAAGAACATGAAAGCCATTCTTCCATTTATTTTTGACATTTTATGTTTTTATTTAATTTATATTGAGAATGTTGAAAACCTGGAGAGAAAAGAATATTGAGATTTGAGTGATTAAATGTGTCAAAGAGGTCAACAAAGAATGAGGACTGAGAAAAGACTATTGGATTTAACAATTAAAACATCATTAATAACTTTGGAGAGAGTAGTTTCCATGGAAAGAGGAGGTTGAAATCTGGATTGAAAGGGGTTCAGAAGAGAGAGGGAGGGAAAGTGAAGGCATCTATTGTAGATGGCCACAAAGGGCAGAAAAATATAGGATCATAGTTAGTGGGGATGGAGGGGAGTGATCAAGTGAAGGATATCTGTGGATTAGGGTGGCATGACCATGTTTATAGATAACAGGGAAGGTTCCTGCAGACAAGAAGAGAATAAAAGATGGAATGAGATCACTTGTATATCTGCAGATGGTGTTAGCCTTGGTAAGGAGTAAGGCCACTTCTTTATGAGAGGCAACAGTGAAAGAGAAGATAGTGTCTGAAAGTATCTGGATGATATAAGATGAGGATGACACAAGAAGAGGGAGCTTATGGCAAATGACTTCATTGTTTTCTGTAAAATGTGAGGCAAGCTTCTCAGCTGAGAGGGTGGGAGAAGGAAGAAATTTGAAAAGGGATGAAAAGGTTTAGAAGAGCTGTTGTGGAGAATGGGAAACAGTAAGCTCTGATAAGGGACATGTAGATGGACTGTCTAGTAGCTGTAAGGGCCCAGTTGAGGTTAGGTTTGATATAAAGAAATAACTTCTTTACCAGTAGAGTTATCCAAAAATATAATGGACTGTCTCAGGGGGTGATATTTTTCAGGATTTTAGACTTTAGACCAGGGCTAGATGATTATATTCTAGCATGTTGTAGAGAGGTTTCTTTTTAAAGTATGGGTTGGTATGGATTATCATTGAATCTCTTCAAACTGAACTTATTTAAAATAAAGTTCTAATAATTCAATTCAATTAATTAAATGATTCAAATTAAACATAATCAAGTATTTAGAGTTTGTTTTTAGACAATATCAAGAGTAGTCTGGGGATATACAGATAAGAAAGCCTGGTACATATATTGTTATCAGTGATAATTTTGTTGCATTTATCTTATTTTAAACTATGAACCATGCCTTTTAAATAAAATATTAATTATCTTTAGATAAAAATATCTTTTGTAGCAGCATTTTGGGGACACAAGAGACACCATTGGAGAATGTCATTTGGATGACAAATGAAGCTCCAGTCTGAGTGCTCTCAGTGCCACATAACAGCTGCCTTTGAGCTATTGATTACTATGATTCACCAGGCAAATTATTCTTACTGGAATGGCTATAGAATGCTTCAGAATTGAGACACTGACCTCTTGGGCTTTTTCCCTTTGAGCTCTGTCAAACATGCCAGGTGGTGCTGCTTTCTTCACAGCCATGTTTACCTTGATGATTTGTACCCAATGCATTGATGTTGGTAATTTTTCTTCCTTTGGACTTTCCATTCTGATTTTATTTATTCTTGAAATAAAGGAGTGAAGAGAAAATGTCTTACTGAGGCAGGAAACGAGTTATTTAGGGGAAATGGCGGCTTTCCTTACTGTAACTTTAATTAAAAGCAACAAAGTTTCATTTTGGTTTGGCTAGTAGCCAGCCTACATCAGGTCTAGCAATTCTGCCAGTAGAAACCTGGTTCAGTGTGCATGTCTGTTTAAGTATTTTGATGTTTCATCTACTGTTGATGTCTTCTCATTTCAGAAAAATACATGTTCTAGTGTTATAATGTGAAAATTCTTTGGCCACTATTTGAACACAGAAAAATCATGCTTGCCAAGGCTGTGTATGTGAAAGAGTTACATTGAATACCAAAAGCACAAATAACTTATAATAATAAGTAATTATGGTAGATTAACAACAACTGCTGAATTCCAGCTGTTGCCTCTAGATGTGTTTGGCTTTTTAATATAAACTAATTTAGCTGTTTGGTAATTCAGAGAGTAGGTGGAGATAGAGGGTAGCTGATTAAAGGGGGAATTGGGCAATGATAGTCCCTGGGTTAAGAAAGTCTTATCATGTAGTATTAGAGAATATTTTTCTTTTTCCTTTTCTCTTGACTCCCTCTGAAATAATTTCTTCCCTTGATTCTCCTATTCCCTCCCCCTTTGTAATTATCCTTGATTCCTCTCTTTTAATTCCATAGAATTGTATGAATAACCAGGACTTTTGACTACTTGTGTTTTGTTTGTGCTAAGTTTTCAAGACATAAAAAAAAGAGTATCACTGTGACCTCTCCTTTGCAATGGGCAAAAGTAGTTCCAGATATGGATTAGTTGAGCTATGGGGAGTCTTGAATCAGTTCGAATGTTATAAATTTTTGTTCCATTTGTTTAGAGGATTATAATGGGTTATGACGCTGTTACTCAGTAGAATAAATTTAGGTTTCAGTGGAAGTCTCAGAAGAAACATTACTCATAATCATAGGTGTTATAGGATAAACCACTGAGAGGAAGAAAACTTCATAAAAATAAACATCTTGTAATGTTCTTCATAGTTTCCACAATTTTTACCCTAGACGATAGCCCTACATCATGAATTTGTTACCAGAGTATCAGATGTGATATCTGATAGGACAGAACAGCAGTCTAAAGTAGTATATAGTATTACAGTGATGGTGGAGGCTATGTGATTTGGTGAAAAGAGCTAAGGATATGGACCCAATGGACCTGGGATCAATTACTAGCTTTGTCCCTTTTCACTCTTGTGACCTTGGGCAAGCCTTTTAACCTTTGGGTCTCAATTTCTTTCTCCTTGAAATAAGGAGGTTGGACTAGGTGACCTCTAGAATTCTTTCAGGTGTGAAATCAGCAATCCTTTATAAACTCAAAACAAAAGTTTACTTGGATAGGAAAAGGCTATGTTACTTCTCATGGTTATTCATGTGAAATTTGGAATTCAAAGCTTTTTTTTTTCTTTTTCTTATGTGGAGCACAATGAACCATCAAGAACAGGAGAAAAGGAGTACTTTCCCTGTGTCTCTTCTGTTTCATTAGGTACCATACTTCAAAAATCTAGTATTTTGTCAATGTGTGTGTTTAGTCTATGCTCTGATCTTTGTCAGTTGTATCTAAAAAAGTAAGCAACTTGTGGCCAACTTGTGATGGGCCACACTCAGGGTGGTCCTCTGATGATAGGCAGTCTGTTGCCAGCTCTGTACTATGTTTGACAATGTTTTGTTAAAAATAATTTGTCAGGGTGGCAGCTAAATGGTGCAGTGAATAGAGCACCAGCCCTGGAATGAAGAGGACCTGAGTTCAAATCCTCAGACACTTAACACAAAACTATGTGACGTTGGGCAAGTGACTTAACCCCAATTGCTCTACCTTCCTCCATCCAAAAAGCAAAAAAAAAACCCCAAAAACAAATTTGTCCGCACATCTTCCACTTAAATTTTTACCACACTAGATAATTTTATAGGAACTCATGAATCTGAATAGACTTATCTTTTCCATGATTGATACATTATCATTAATATTGCATGCCTGGAGCCATTTATCTTCCAGGAGTGGTTCAACTACACAAATATTTATCGAGAACCTACTACACAAAAGTTATAACAGGATGTGAAAGAACAAACATTTCCTGCCCTCAAGTTACTTACTTCCTATTAGTTTGAAAAAGGATGTATTTTAATATCACAATTCTTTTAGTCTTGTGATTTGCTTATATAATTGTCTTGTTGTTTTTATTTCCACCCAAGGCAATTAATAGGCTTCTAGATCCAAACAGCAGTACTGTGTAGTAGTAATTCATGTTCACCAGGGTGAGAAACAATTCTTGTTTTGAATCATCTCAAATGCTGGTCAGGATAAAGATAGTCATTAAGCTAAAGAAAGCAGGAAGGGATACTGGCCATATTCCATTCCAGATTTTTGTGTAAATCCAAGATTCTGAATGAGGAACTCCTTGCTATTGGGAGGCATGCATTTTTCAATTGTGTGAAGGGTCTGCCTATTCTTTTTCTAAAACTCTTCTATCTCAGAGGGGGAAATCATGTTTCAGTGATGAGAGGGCAAGCCAAAGGTTCTGCCATGCTGATTCTGTGACTAATATGTTGAGTCAGGTTTCTTCTTGCACAGGTTATTCCCTGAGATCTAGTTAGGGACTTGCAATTCTTTGCTCAGTAGACTAGAACACTATTTAACAGACTTCTCATGTAAAATACTTACTGGCTCTTTTAGCAAAAATTGACAACCTTTTAATCAAAACATAGCTGCCTTAGTTTTTTAGGTAGGAAAAGAAGGATTGTGGGTGGGAGAGTAAATCTTCCACAGGAAAGATTAGGTACCACTACAGATATGTCACCTGAAGAAAAATTTTGATTGCCAAGAAATCTGAGATGGTTCTGAATCTGTTCTAGGCCAATGTAAGGGTCATTTTAAAGAGCCTTTTCCTCCTCTTACATATTCATCTAATACTACTATCATTAAGCCTATTTTCTCATTAAATCCTTCTTTTTCACTATTATCTAATTGCTATGCAAAATCTTCCTCATACCATTTCAGCCTAAGGGAATGAGAAAGGACTTGACTATTCTTCAGCAATGTTTGGGTTGATAGAAAATCTAAGTTAGATTTGTTTGGACAATCCAGACAGACTCTCAAAAGGAGAGGTCTACTACTGAATCATCCTAGTATAGTTTCAGCTACTATTGTAGATAAACATGTATAAATCTGAATTAAGATAAATGTGAAATATATAGCTTGTGTTTAATAGGAGATTATTAGATTTCAGATTCTCAGAGAGTATGTGCTGTCTTTTTTTTTAATCATGAACTTGGGAAGTTTTATGTTTATATATACTATCTGGCTGGCTAAGTAAAGATAATGGTAACTCAGTAAAAATCACTGATGAGTGCTTTGGATATAATTTTTGGACAAATTTTATAAAAATATCATTGAAACTTTTGTATGGTAATAGTTTACTGAAATTCTAGCTGCTGGCTTTTAGATAAACAACAGAAATCCTCTTATAGGGTCAAATTTTATCTAGAATTATTCACAAAATATTTTCTCTAAAATAAGAAAGAATTTACATGAATGTAATGGCAATTAGACTATTTGTAAGAGGAAGAAGGTAACTTGCTAGGTTCAAACATCAACATTTGGCTAATTTTAGATTCTCTGCATGAAACTTGGAATTTTACATTTACTATAACTTAAAGAAAGATTAGGAAATAATTAAAAGTGGATGTAAGAGGAAGATCACCTTATTATTGCTTCCCTTAACTTTAAAACTTTCTTTGTGTAGGAAAATATTATGGAGAGAAATAGAGGAGCCCTATAGGCAGCACAACAGATAAAGTGCTGGGCCTGAACTTAGGAAGATCTGAGTTCAAATTTGGCCTCAGACACATACTAGCTGTGGGACCCTAGGCAAGTCATTCAACCTTGTTTGCCTCTGTTTCCTCATCTGTAAAATGAGCTGGAGAAGAAAATGGCAAGGCATTCCAGTATCTTTGTCAAGAAAACCCCAAGTGGAATCATAAAGAATCGGACATGACTGAAATGACTGAACAGCAAACCCCTCCTAGCAGTTTAAGGGAAATCAATAAACAATAAGCACAATAAAATATTTTATATTCTGCACTATTTAGTCAGTTGTTGTCTTGTAAAGTTGTAGTCTGCTATAGAAAAATTACAGACAAAATTTTACCTGTTTATTCCTTCCACATTTTCGTCATGTATAAGTCTTTACAAAGTCTTCTTGAGAATGATGACAAAATTGATCGTAAAGGTATCTTACTGAAGACATGTGTGACTGTCAAAGGAGGTAGGCCAGTCAGGTACTGAGAGAAAGGGATAACAGATGGAGAGTTTGAGTTCTGCCCTGGTGAATATGTAGAATGTAAAAAGACCTAGGAACAACCTAGTAGGTACCCAATGATTGAGCTTCAGGGTACGTAGGCATGAGTCATACAAGATAAATGGGTTGATGGGTTTTGATCTCTACTGGAAGAGGGAATGCCCATGTCAATGAACTTCAGCTGGAAGTTGAAGGCAGTCTAAATTTTGGCCTTGTGGGAATGTATTTTTATTTTATCTCAGTTTTCCTATGGGAAAAACTATCTTGTATAGTACTGTTTTGCCTAACATTGCATTTTTATGGAATAAATTAATAACGTTGGATGTAGTATTTGTGTTATGTTAGGTATCTTTGTATGTTCATTAAGAAATTGGGGATAAGGCAAGTCTATCTTAGATATAATTCAAAACATTTTAATTTGAGAAAATAAAATTGTCATATAACAATAATAGTAGCTGACATTTAAGGTTTTTAAATCACATACATTATCTCATTTAATCCTCAGAAAATGCCTGTTTGATCGGTGTTATTATTGTCACCATTTTATTGTTGAGAAAATTTAGCCTCAGACAGGTTGTGACTCCAGACTTGAAATCAGGGCTTCAAGCACATTGTACACTGTGCTTTGCTGTCTCTTAGGTATAGTAATCTGACAGTGTAATTCCATGACAATTTTAAAATGTTCAGAAAAGAAGATGTAATAGGGGAAAGTTGCCTCATTATTTTTAAAGATTAAGAATATTATTTCTTAAGTTATTTCTACCATTGACTAAATATAAAATATCAATATTCTTAATATTAATAGATAAAATTGGCATAAACTCTAATTTAAAAGATGTTTTGTCTTTCGGCCAAAAGATGTCATAATAGTATGTGGGAAGGAACTATGAATTTTGAGAGCATAGGACTTGGTTTTGAATTGTGTCTCAGATAATATCTGTGTGACTTTTGTTGACAAAGTCAGATAACCCATCCATGGCTTAGTTTTCACTCTGTTACAATAAGGATGTTGGATTATATCAGATCTAAGGTCCCTTCCAACTCTAAATCTTTTATATATATATATATATATATATATATATACACACACACACACACACACACACACACATACACACACACGTGTGTATACACATGTACATATACGTGTGTATACACATGTACATATACGCATATAGGTATATATTAATGCGTGTATTATATATGTAAATGCATGTATTATATGTGTGTGTGTATGTATATATAGGCCATAACCCTCCATGGGGACTATGAAAGACTGTGATCTGTATTGTTGGAGAGAGTACTCATCTTCGTGAAAGGATGGATCATTCAAAGTAACAAAGTCAAAGTAGGTAGAAAAAATATTGTTCAATATGTAAAATAGACCCTGTAGTTGAAAATTGCTTTAAGAAGTGAAATAATATTAATCCAAACTTATTTTTTCTATTCTAGAAGTAGTATGTTACAAGCCTGCATGGCTGTTGAATACTATTGTTTATGATAGTACTAAGTGCAGAGTAGGAAAACCAATCTCTCTACAAATATTTCTATAATATTCTTTTTTTTAAAAAAGCAATTGGGGTTAAGTAACTTGCTCAAGGTTACAGGGCTAGTCTTTATTTGTGTGTAGGTGCTCATTTTCTGAGGCCGGTTTCGATCCCTGGTCATCCCAACTCTGAGGCCAGCGCTCTTACTCACTGCGCCATCTAGCCGCTCCGTCTATAATATTGTTGAAAAAAGTAAAAAGAAGCAATCAAATTTGAAAAAAAAATACACTTAAGCAAAATTGAATGTATCTATGAGCCTAGTCAAATAAATTTTCTACAAGTATTAACAACAGTAAATATCAGTGTACTGTTTCTTGTTTTTAAAGAAGAAGAGAGCCTGGAGACTCTTTTTGAATCATAAATGTGTTGGAAGAGAACCATGCTTTCTAGGGGCCTCTCTAATTAGTTTTCATTTCACCTTATCTTCATGTGACCAGGGGTTTTCCTGGTCAAAATACGTTCTGAAGATTGTAAAACTCTCAATTTTATAAATAACATTTTTGTTTATGTTAGTGAGAATTTTTATGTTGAGTTTCCTCATTCTCAAAATTTCTGTAACATATGTAGAGAATACTTCTTTAAAAATTACTGTCATTTGTCTAAGTTGGTTTAACACTGCTTTGATTCTGTTGTCATTTTCCTTAATTATCATGTCACAAATGAAGCTAAAACTGATTGTTTCTATGATGTTAGCCATATGTTTGTAGACATGCTCACCAGTAGTTTCTTTATTCTTTATTTCGTCAGCCTCTGAGGTATATAATGACAAAAAGATTAGTTGCTTCCCACCTAAGGGAGCAGAATAGAGTGACAGAATCTCCAGGAGGAAGACTCTGACTGGCCCTAACAGCTGAGATCAAAGCTTTAATCCATTAACTTCTTGTCAGGCTCACATTTGAGAGCTATGGAATAAGTGTGCATAAAATGTTACTTTCCTTTTCATTGAATTTTCTAAAAATGTAATACAGTTCCTAGGAAGAGAATAAAATATTTTAATGAAAGTGTAGCTGCCATGGTTTGCATGGAGTTTTGAAGACCAGACTGTGCTATCAAAGAATTGCTTATGATAAGTGTGGAATTCTTTTCATTTTATGAAAAATTGGTTCTATTCATTTGCAAAAAAGAAACACTAAATTTGGAAGTCAGTAATCAGTGGAGATATGGGAAGGGTATTGTTTTATTTCTATTTTAAAAATTATTTTATAATCTCATATTGGATCTGTCTGGTAAGTAGTCAGTATGAAGAATTCAAACCTTATATGTTTTCCTTTTTCTTGTGAGGCTTGTGTTTTGCTTGATGGCCTAACAGAGGTTGTTAACTATATAGTAAAAATTCTATTAGATAAGTAGGAAACATTTTCCACTCAATCTATTAAAAATAGAATATAGCTTTCATACTATTATAAATGTGCTTTCAAGTTTTGTGAAATTTAATTCCATCTACCTTAGTCTCAAGTATTTATGAACTGTTTCTCAATAGCCAAAAAGAAATGGTCTTTCTTTTACAATACATGTCCATTTAACTTTTGTATTTTCATGTTTATTCCCTGAGGTATTTTTCACCAAGGAGCTCAATTTTTAGACAGCAAATAATTTTTTTCAAAATTGTGTTCTTTTAAAGAAGGTAATATCACTAGGAACATTTAAGTTTCCTTAGATACTAAATTTCCCTTTGAGTTATTATATTAAAACCAGTTCTAATCTGTATAAAAACTTTTGAAGAGATGGGATAGTGTTGGTGAGTCATTTTTCTTATAAGACAATTAGCAGTCTCTAGAAACTGCATGCTTATTACCATAACGTGAAAAGGGCTTATCTAAGTAGAATGAATACATAGTAAACTGTTCTTGGTAGTGAGTAACAGCAAGAGCAACACAGAAGGAAATTCAGGCATTACTTTTTCTTTTTTATTACCAGTATCTTCTTTCATTATTAATTTCATTATTAGCCTTTATAGGATCAGAGGATAGAATATTTTATATTTTGGCCAGAGATGAAATATAAATAGATTTTTGGATAAATTCTGAGAATACCCAAAGGAAGCAGCAATGTTTGTTGACTACATATACAAATTCTGAATAAAAGGAAGAGAGAGTTTTTTGTTGACATATATTTACTACAGACTGATCTCTCACAGGTCTTCTGCTCTGTATGTCTAGCTGCTTACAGCTATAGGAGAGCATCATTTTTCTTTTCCCTCAGATCAATGTGTCATAAAGAGAATTCATTGCCTTTCCATTAATAGCCACCCCTCCTTCCCAAATTTCCTTTTTCATAAGGAATGAAATTCCTTCTCTTACCTCTTTGCCTCTGCACAAGTACCCCCATGTCTGGAACGTACTCCTTTTTCACCTTCCCTTCTAGTTTTTCTGCACATCTCCCCAGGTAGAATGTTTTGTATTGACTTCTCTGTACCTATTGTTGTCCCTTTGTGGGATATGAGCTCTCTAGTGACAAAGACTGCCTTCATGCTTGAGCATTTAATAAATGACTATTGAATGAATTAATACAGGTCTCATAGTCCCTCAGACTTCACAGCATTGGAACTAACTTTAACTCTATATCCTCCTTTACACCCTCTCTTTTTGACCTAACATCTAATCAGTTACCAAATCTCCATATTTGTTTTTATGGGTTTTTGATTCTTCTGTATCTTCGTCAATGTTTGTCTAAAACCTTGTCCCCCCTCTCTTTCTCTGGGGAAAGGAACTCCCAGTGATAGGAAGGAAACCCTCTTTACTAATGCAGATCCTCCACTCTTCTGTGATTTCTAGTTGGTTGGGACACTGAGAGGTCAAGAGATTTGCATAGGGCTACCCAGCCAGTATGTTCATGGTGAAACTTGAGTGTGGGTCTTCCTGACTTTGAATCAGGCTCTTTATCCACTATACTATCTTTAAATCATTTTGATGGTCTATGGTTTGTCTGTCTCTGCTGAGAATCATCTTTCATATTCCCTTCAGAGCCATCATCTTAAAAATACTTCTGGTTTTTTCTTTGAGCAAGAACCTACAAGTTCCTATCATCTTCAGAAGAAAAATAGACACTCTTCAGCCTGGAATCCAAGTTATCCTATAATTTGGTTTCACCTAATCTCTCACTTTTTGTCCCTCCTTTCATCCTGCTTCTGTCTCCCACCTTTTCCCTGATCATTCTAATATCCATGTCTTTTCATTTCTTCTCCCTGTTTAGGGTTCCCTTCTTTCACCTTTCTTAAAATCCTAAATTCTACAGTTTCATTAAAATCCTAGCTAGAAGTCTGCTTCTTCTGTAAAGGCTTCCTACATTCACTCTACTCCAAAATGATCTTTCCTTTCTTTTGAATACCAACAGTACTAATCCATAGGTTTTTAGCATCATGGTGTTAGACATACCTATAAGGTGTACAACTTTAGGGGTTTTTTTCCCTCTGTTTTTAGTATTCTTTACCTAACTAGACTATTACAATCTCAACAATAGGGATTGTCTTGTCTTAATTTATACTTTTTAAAATATTTTTTATATTTCCCCAATGCCTAGTAACTGATCATGGGGATGCAAGAAAGCTTTCATTCATTACTGGTTGAGTGGAATGAAATACAATTTGTTAAATGCAAAGTAGCAGACTCCTGTCATGTGCAATTTAGAGATGTTATTGCCTATGTTTGAGCTGCTTTTGACTGAGACAAAGTTTCTGTGTTCTGCTTAGTGTATTGGGGGCGGGAGGTGGGCAATTATCTGGCATATTTTTCTTTGAGATTTTAATATCAATGAGTTGAACTAAAATGGTGAGTATTGAATTCTTTTTTTTTTTTTTTTTTGCTTTTTGGAGGGCAATTGGTGTTAAGCAACTTGCCCAAGGTCACACGACTAGTTTGTGTGTGTGTGTGTGTGTGTGTGTGTGTGTGTGTGTGTGTGTGTGTGTGTGTGTGTGTGTGTGTTTTAAGTGTCTTAGGCTGGATCCAAACTCAGGTCCTCCTGACTCCAGGGCCAGTGCTCTACTCACTGCACCACCTAGCACTCCAGGATTGAATTCTTTTTAATGGGAAGTTATTATATTAATGACATTTAGCTTGTGAGGTCCACATCTCTTGTTCTAAGGCAGCAGATATTTCACAGTATTTACTATGGATATGATGTTAGATGAGCATATTTTAGTGATGAATCAGAAATAAATTGTAGGGCTAGGTAAATATGCCATCCAAGATTCAGCGTCCAGTTGGCTAAGTTAAATAGAAAACAAATCAATTGTCATTCATCTTTGAAAACAAGTATACAGAGAATTAACTTTGCTTTTTAGAAAGACAATATTGAAAAAAAAAAGAATTCATATACAAAAGGAAAGAGAGTTCAGGGCCTACACAACACTTTATCAGAAAATGTTATTGTAGGTGCCCAAACTTCAAACATTTTGTCCTTTTCTCAGTTCAATCTCTTTGACTTTTTATTCCCTGCCAAGCTTGAAATAAAATAACAGTGAAAAAGAGAAAGATCTGGCTCCTAATTAATTTCCCATAGCATAAAGACAGAAAACAAGTAGCTTTTAAATAAAATCTTAAAAAACAAAAACAAAAACAGTACATGTACTTATTTCTGGCCAAGAGCATGTACCAAATCAATTCCGTCTTCAATTGTGGACTGTCTTTATCTGTCATAAAACAAAACATATTTAAAAACATTGCAAATTATATTTGTATACCTTGGGGATTACTTTTAAGCTACTACTTTGGTTGCAGAAATCTCTAGCCAAGAAGGATAGAAAGAAACAAGGATATAGAAATCAACATTCCTTTCTTTATTTCCATTTTTTCTCCCTTTCTTTTTTGCTGCCCTGCTTACTTTTTGTTACCTTTTTCTTTTTCCCTCCTTTCTTTTTTCCTGTTCTCCCATTTAGTTTTTTTTTTTAATTTCCTTTCCCTCCCTTTCATATCTTTAATATTAAGGTTTCTTCTAAACAATTTTTTCTTTGCTTGAGTTGAATTCTATACTTTAAAAAATCACTTAGGGTATTGATTTAGAAAGTGATTTACTTAACACCTCTCAAAGTTGTGAGATGGATACAAAACAAAGTAGGTTACAAAGCTGTCTTATAAGGTTTTGGGGACAAAGCAGCTAATTTCATATAATCATGTATCTTAAAGCCAAAAAAGATCTTGCAAGATCATCTGGTTCATCCTCTTACCTTTGGGGAGGCAAGCTATTATCATTACAGTGTGGATTTGTGTTTATTTTAGTGCAATGGAAATATTTTTCAACCTTGATATTGATCTCCTATAGTTTGAAGTATTGTTTTGAGGGTATGAAGGGTGAATGAAATTTACCGTGATTCTAGTTCTTATAACTTGTTTAATGCTCTCAGCCTTTCAGACTATCTTGAATCTTCATTAGTACCACAAGCAGAGGGCTGATAAATCAGGTGTCCCTTCTAACTCCATATGAATGCTTTCCAAGTCTCAGAAGATTCAAAAGCATAAACCTTGAGAAAAAATAAAAGTGGTCCTCTGAGCTTAGCTGGATGTGGCTTATGAAGATGTTTGGGATTTGCATAGTCACAACTGTGTTACCTGTTCTGCTCCAATTAAGTCTTACAGTGAGTATGTTTTACAATTTAGGAAAGAGTGAATTTTAAGAAAGATAGGCCAGCATATGGGATAGTAAACTGTTCTAAACCAAGTGAAAAAAAAATCACTGAGGCGATGCCTTTTTAAAAAATGTAGATTGAAATAAATGAATGTGAGTGTTCTTTCAATAAAGTACCTCCTTGTGAAGGACTGTGAGCTCTTGATACTGAATATGTTTACCTAATGTAAGTCATCTGCAAATTGCATAGCACTTACTTCACCATGGGCCCTAACTAGCTTATGAACTCACTCACCTCTTCTCTATTGAATAATAATTAAGGAAGAGTTACCTAGGTAATGAAAGAGCATAAGATGTCTCTCTGAAAAATCCATATGATCCCCCAATGTAAGAATAGCAATTTCAGTTAAAATTTGTAACCTATAATTATTCCACTTTGCCATGCATCCTCCCAGTTGATTTGTTTCTCTTTTATATGGCTGTTTAGTTTATTTGTTCTTCATTCATATGCACTCATAAAATATCATTTTAATGTACTGTAAAAACATCTAAAAGGAAAATTTTATAGGATTTTTTTTCCTGAAGGACTTCATGCTTAATTTCCAATGGGGATTTCATTCCTAGCCTCTCTTTTCCCCTCCCCTTCCCCTCCAATGCAGAATTTAGGAAAGGAAAAACTAGACTAACTGTAAGTTGTAGCTAGGATTCAAGAAGTGCAGAGTTCAGGAAACACCTGCTTGAAGACTAGTTGAAAATTGGAAATATAATTAAGCCAGGTACCTTCTAAGACAACAAAGGAGATTAGGGACCAGTTGGATCTTGGAGGCCACTGAGACTGGTGTAAATGAATGCCAATTTGTTTATATCCCCTGAGGGAAGGGGGTGAAAAAACAAACACAGTTTGATGTCTAAATGAAGTAATCTCTAGAAAGAAAAAGGAGATTATATTTGTCAAACTGTACAAAAAAAATCAGAAGATAATATGGCTTTGTTCATAGTATTACATAAAGAAGATTAAAGACAGGAAACAAGCTGCTTAAATAGTGTAAACTAATTAGCTCTATGAATTTTTTTGGGAGGTTCATGAGATATGAAACATTGGCATCACGGCATGAAATACACTCTGCCTCAGTGCTCCTTTCAATTTATTTTTCTGTTAGCATCATATGTATATAAAAAAGTGAAACTAAAACAAACAAACCAAACCCTGCTTCCCTCTCCCCCAAACCCAGGAGGTTATAGAGGGAGACCAAAGCCATAACATTTGTCATCTGAATCCTGGTGTGAGAGGATCCTTCTCTAATGCTTTTGTAAAAATGCTAGCCCCCTTTTCTGCCATCACAGGCTACATTGCACAGATGATGTCATGACAAGGCCCAGAAGAATCCTTGTTGCTGCTCTAAGGCACTTTGGCAGCTCCAGCCTAAGTTAAGCACAAGTGAGCTGACACATTGCTAATTAGCCTGTGTCAGGCCATTCTAAGGCTAGGATGGAGACAATTTGGAAGAGGGAGAGAGCATGTTATTTGACAGAGTAGACCCTTTATTCCTTTTTGAAAAATTTATTTAGCTTCATCCTTTTGTTCTGTTGCTAAAACATCAATGGCCTATGATCTTTCCACTATGATTAGAATGCCTTTCCTCCTCATTTTTGCCTCATAGTCTTTCTCCATTAAGACACATAGTCCAGGTTCTCACTTCTTCATGGAGTCTTTTGGCATTCTCTCCAAATGTTAGCCCCCTCCTCTCCAATCTACCTTGTATGTAACTACTTTGAATATTTACATTTATTCACTTTATGTTGAATATATTTATATGTATTTTTATATATATATATATATATATATGTACACACACACACACACACACACACACACACACACGTCTTCTTCTTAGAGAGTAACCTTCCTGGGAATAGAGGTTATTTCATCCTTTCTACTTATATCCCCAGTGATTATCTGGTGTTATCTGATTTGATTGGTTTAATCTGAATCTGATTCATTTAAATCCAAGGCAATAGATACATTCATTTGGTTTGAACTAGGGTAATGAGTACTAGCAAGTATGTTCTTTATTTTTTTTCCAGGTAGAATAGTCCTTGTAAGGAAACAAGTTTTCATGTATATATTTAGTCATATTGACATCTTTATAGAGTATCATTATTTTCTGTTTTCTTTTCCTGTATTTATTGTGGGGGAAAAAAACTATGTAGATGCTATACCCTCTCTTGAATTTAAAAGTTCTATGGAGAACATAAATTCAGATAATTCTGAGTCAAAAAAAAGTGTGAAAATGGTTGCATTTTTAAAAATGAGAAGAAAACTTTAGTTCTGTCCTTACTGAATTTTTTTAGTGCAGTAATATCAAAATAACAACATGACTTAACATTTTAAGTTTAAATAAGAGCATTGTACATATCAAGTAATATCCAAGGGTGAATAGATATACACTTGGGAAAATGGCTACATGGGATGCAATGTGGGGTAGGTTTGTTTTCACTTTTATTGAGTGCATTATGAGAGGAGTTAAGATTTTCTTCTAATATTTTTTATATCTTTTGCTATTATCTACACATAGATGTAAACACAGTTTTATTCATTTATCTGAAGAGTTTTAGTAATCTAGTTTTCATTTATTATTAAATTTCTATTATTATTATTATTATTATTATTATTATTATTGATACTTACCAAATATTTCCAGGACTGAAAATTCTTTTTTTTTTTTGAAAAATGCAATGTTTTTGAAGTTTTGCTTCTTCTTTCTTTGTGAAATATGTTGATAATCAAGTTTTAATTATTTTCCCTTTGAATACTCAACTGTGCCTGTGATGTCATCAGTGTGGATGGTTCAACCCAAAGGCCATCCATGCCTTTCGATCCTGTGCTTCTCTTGTCTTCTCTTGTCTATTTCTTCCTTTAAATTTACCACTGGGAACTTTGTTTTTGTTGTTGTTGTTGTTGTTTTTAATTTCATGATGATACCAGAAGGGAACCTAAGCTGTTCTTTAGACTTGGCCATCTTCTCTCCTTATCAGACATTTCTCCAATGGGCTTTTGTTATTCCTGTTCTTTTCAAAGTTTTTCATTGGTTTTATGTTGCATACTAATCATGTACACCATTCATCTCTCCATGAATATCCAACTGATTCCCATTTTTATTTCTTCAGAGTCTGTAGTGTGTGACTTACAGCCATACAACACTAATAGGAACATTTATTTCAGCAGTAATATTGGAGTAATTCTAGGAGCTTTGCTAGGCAATGTCTGGTCTCCTCTTCTGGCTTAATTATAGGCCCAACTAATTGTCTATTCATGTTGATGTGCTAATTGAGTTCTATAACTTGATCATTTAATTGCATTAGATGCCTAGGTGAAGTAGTGGAGTGCTGGGTCTGGGGTCAAGAGGAACTGAGTTCAAGTCTGGCCTCAAAACATTTACCCTTTGTGTGATGCTGAATAGGTACTTAGCCTCTGTTAGCCTCAGTTTCCTCATTTATAAAATGGAGATAATGCATGCCAACACATACTCTCCAGAATTGTTATGAAGATTAAATGAGATAATAATTATAAAGCCCTGAGCACAGTTCTAGGCACAGAGTATATTCTAAATAAATGTTGTCTATCATTTTTATTATTCTCCTTATTCTCTCATTATTTTCTCATCTGTAAGATGTGATAATAATATCTGTCTCACAGGGCTATTCTGAGGATGAGATGAATTAATATATAAAGTGCTGTGTAAATTTGAAAGTGCTATATAAATGTTAGCTATTTGTATTATTTGCATAATAAATGTTAGTTATTATCTGGACAGTAGACCTGCACCCATTTGGTTTTTTCTATGTAAACAAATTAGGTTAAATCCCTTTGATTATGAAATTAATACAGGAAGCTCTTTAGTCTTCCAGGGTTAGAGGCAGCAGGTGCAATATCATCTGCAAACAGGAGCATCCAGGGCCTCAGAATGTATAGGGAATCACTCCATCACTTGGCCTCTATGCTAGATCTCTTCCATTATAGTGTAAACATATATAGACAGCACAGATCTCCCCATTTTATGCTTTACCTGATGATAATGGCCAGAGGATAATGTGTTTTGTCTTGAAGGAATCTTAGAATATTTGGAACTATGCATGTTTGTTGCCTTGTTTGAGGGAAGATTTATGGAGCCCAAATCAACTACTTTTTTATAGATCAAATTATAAATATACTTATAGTCTCTATATATTTCAACCCACTTGTAAAGGGAAAGGTTTAGTGTATGGTGGAATATTGGTTGGCAGAGCTTACTTGTCCCGTATTAATACCCTTATTAAAGATACCATTCATTATTTTTACAAAATCTTACATTGATTGTTGGCATATGAGGCATTTTATATTGAAAGTAGGTATGCAAATTTTTAGTTATTGCTGTTGTCCTTGCTCTGTTTTTTTTCTATTAATAAGTCAAGGTTTTTACTATATTTTCTTTGCTTTCAGATAATTTTTGAATTTCTTTTACAGTGCTGTCATAAGCACTGATAGTATTTTTTAATTTAATAGTATTTTTTGGGGGGCGGCTAGGTGGTGTAGTGAGTAAGAGCACTGGCCCCGGAGTCGGGATGACCTGGGATCAGTCCTGGCCTCAGAAAATGAGCACCCACACATAAATAATGATTGGCTGTGTAACCTTGAGCAAGTTACTTAACCCCAATTGCTTTAAAAAATAGTATTTTATTTTTTCCAATTACATGTAAAGATGATTTTCAACATTCATTTTTGGAAAGATGTTGAATTCTAAGTCTCTCTCTCTCTCCCCTCTCCTCCCCTTCCATCTCCCCAAGATGGCAAACAATCTGTTATAGGCTATACTTGAAGCACAGATATAATATAGTATATTATATATAATATATACATTATATACTATACTGAAGCACAGTCTAATATCCTGCTTTTCTTGTTCTGTGTTCTCTTTAGTGCCATTTCTAGCCCTTTAGTAAGTATGTCTGAGACCAACTATGGTAGCTCCATTATCTTGTGTCATGAAAAGAATTTGTTACAACTTTGTTGGGGGTAGATCTTTTGTTCTTCTTTTGTTGTCATTCTTCTGGTTTTATCCTTAGACACACTTGGTTATGACTGCTTAGCAGAATTCTCACTGAGCTTTCTTTAAACTTTTTATCCTCCATTGTTTCTTTCTGTTCTATGATGCAATATTGCTCATTATCTTTCACAACAATCCTCTGTAATATTTTACAAATAAATCTATATTGTAAACTGGTATTACCATAGGATACCACACCTCTTTGCTTGGCAAACAAAGTTGTATGTTGGCTGTTTAGTTGGTGCTTTTAGATTATTTTGTTCTCTCCTTTATAGCAATTGATTTGCATTGGTAAGTATGAAATTATTGTATTTGGTCTCAATATCCTTTATTCTGTTCAATTCCAAGTTGTCATCATCAATGATTTATATAGTTCTGGTTGGAGTTTCATTGCATCACATATTTGAAATATTTATTTCTTTCTTGCTTATAATAACTTCAGTCTTTGTTCTAACAAGTTGGTGGTCCAACAACAAAGAGAATTCACTCAAGCATTAGTCCTATATCAGTGCTGAGTTATTTCCTGATGATTAAGATATACTGTTTCATTTTTAGGGGATAGTAAGTATTTAGTATTTGCTGTGTCTAGTGCCTTCTGATCCTTTTTGTGAAGGATATATTCATGATACACATTCATGAAGCTTCTGAGTAATCAGTAAATGAATAATAATTTATTAAGTACCTACTGTGTGCCGGGAACTATTTTAGACACTGGGAGGTCTAACAAATACAAAAATGAGACAATCCTTGCTCTTAGAGAACTTATATTCTATTGGGGAAGATAGTTTGTACATATATACAGTGGTACAGAATAAAAATTTAATGAATACCAAATTGTTAAAGAGGAAGGACACAGGATCAGAAAAAGCTTCATGTGGAAGGCATTCCTTGAACTGAGTCTTAAAAGAAGTAAGACAATTTTAGAGGTGAGTGAGGAGTGTGTTTAAGGCATAAGGGATGGGCAGTGCAAATACCCAGAAGGAATAGCAAGACAGCCAGTTTGGCTAGACCATAGCTAAAGTATGGGGTCAAGGAAGAGGATTAACACATGATGTAGGTGAAAAGGTAGACAGAGAGTTTTTTTTTTAATGTTTTCTTAACTTCTGCTTTACTTCATTTCTTCCAGATTTTGAGTTACAATTTTCCCCCATTTTTGCCCTACCCACCGCCCCAAAATAGTGGTCCCACAGGATACCCCCTCCTCCAATCTGCTCTCTCCCATATCTTCTACCATACCCCCTTTGGCTTTTCCAGTAGGGCATGGTGTATCTCTATGCCCCAATGGGGAGACAGGATTTAATAGGTTTGAAGACCGAAACAGTGGAGTTTGGTTTATAAGTCAGATCTCTTTCACTCCTTATTTCTTATCCATAGTTTCCAAATTATTTTTTTCTGCTCATCTTTGTAATTATTACTTTGGGACTTTATGTCCCGATTGTTGAAAGCTGCCTCCAGCCACCCAAACATTATAATCCCACCTCTTCCTCCAAGGCACTGCTCTCCCCTCCACCTCCCTTCTCTCCTCCTTTATACCTCTTACACAGAGAACAGTAATCAAATCTACAGTACCATTGCTTTAGGAAAGAGGCAAATCAATCAGGTGCTTTGTTCCACTTCATCCATATCCCAGCCCCAAACATCCTTTCCTAACCACCTTCCTATACACATTGTCACCCTCTTTAGAAGGTAAGCTTCTTGAGGGCTGCAACAATCTATCTTTTGCATTTGTATCCCTGACATAGCTTAACATAACATTCAACATAGAGGAAGTGTTTAATAAATAAATGCTCATTCATTCTTGAGGTATCTTTATTGCCTTTAGGCACATACAACCAACTCTGCTAATTCCTTTATTTGTCTCTCCAAGGAGAAATTTTGTGCCTTCCTTTTGATAAATTCTTTTATTTTGCCTTCATTTATAGAGAGAATGACAAAATTGATAGGATTCAGGTCTTTTTTGTAGTATGGCCACTATTTATTGGTAATTGGACAAGGATTTCACTTTTAGACCATAAAGAGCTTAGTTAAGATTTATAAAAACTTTAAAAAGAAACCAACTTTGTATTTCTTAACACCCTCTGCCTAGCTGTTCTCCCTTTGCTTCTGTGGCTAGAAAAGTAAGAAGGCTTAGTACTGAGGGTGATTTTGTGTTTCTTTGTTCAATTGGTTGTCATAACCAAAGTTGATCAAGAGCAGAGGTTCCCAAACATATTTGAACTACTGCTGCCTTTAAAAAAAAATTACTTAGCACCACTTTGGAAAAATAATTTCTTTAATCCTTTAATGGTGGTTTTTTTTTTTGAAATTTGCTTTGTTTAAAAATATATATATTTTAAGTGATTTGCCTTAAATTTAATAATTTATTGTAAATTTGTGGTTTTTTTCATGCATTGAAATTTTGATGACATAATATTGCATTATGTTACCATATAGTATCTTATTGTAAACAAGTCAATACATGCACATATTTCTACTAATGCATAGTGGACTCCCCAAAAGGGCCCAACTGGTTCACTTGCCAACACTTGCCAACACTGTCTGTGGACTTGACTACTGATGGGTTAAAACTTGCATTTTCTATGTTTATTTGAAAAATAATGTTATCACTACAGCCTTTACTCTGTTACACAACTGGTGAATCATGTACGAATAGTTTTACAAAATTTTCTTCTCTTATGCATCTACCACCCCCTTAGTTTTATTCAATGACCTTGAATTGCACCCGAGGCTATTACCACCCCCTGGATTGCTCCAGCACCCCAAGGGTGTAGTATCACCCACTTTGGGAACCTTTTATCAAGAGGCTGGCTATGTGGTGATATCCCTCAATGTATAACAGATTTATTCTCTGTTACCTGGGCAGCTTTTCCAATGTAGTCAAACCTGCATATTTTTAACACCACTACCAGAGCTTGGCCTTCAAGGACCTAGACTCAGGGATGGAGAACACGTGGCCCTCTAGGTCCTCAAGTGTGGCAGCTTGACTGAATCCAAACTTTACAGAAAAATGCCCTTAATAAAATTATTTGTTCTGTAAAACTTGGATGCCAGGAGTTCTTAACCATTTTTGTGTATGTGTTGGTGTTATGGCCTTTTTTTTTAACCTTCTGGGGAAAACTAAGGATCCAATCTCAGAATAATGTTTTTAAATGAACAAAATAAAATAAATAGTATTACAAAAAATAATTATACTGAAAGACAGTCGTCAAAATATTTTTTTTTAATTTTGAAGACCTCAGGTTAATATGCCTAATGTCGGTGAACCCTATCTCGAATGAGTTATTTGTAGAAACACTTAGCATAGTACCTGACACATAGTGGTACCACATAAATGTTTATTCACTCCCCCTTCCCCTTTCATAATACCTTGGGAAACTCTAGTTCCAAAAGGTAATTTGACTTGCATAAAGTCACCCCTGCTATAAATTAGGATTGAGGATTTGCTCCCCCACACAGTCTCTTCTGATTCAGTGCAATTCCATTGTCAACCAGAAATCTTTTCCTAATGTCAGGATTCCTTGGTGACAGTGTATCACATTTTGGCCTTAATAAGGACAGGTACAGTCTATTTTTAATGTGTTTGCATTTATTGAGGTCAGTGCATTTGTGCATAACAATTGAAACTTGAAAAAAAATCGGTGTAGCCAGGGCACTGCTCAATTATTTCTTTGATCAGATTTTAATTAGGATCAGTGTTAGGAGGAAGTGCTATTTTTATTATTCATTACCATGCACTTGTTTACATATTTATTTTGAGGTTAGGGGAGTTTTATTAATTATTTTTGTTGGCAACAAAGACAATAGTTTCAACTTATGTATTAACAGATATCAGCTTAGTTTTAGCACTGCTTAATCAGTATTTATAGAGAAATGAACTCCAGAATTTTCCAACTTTAATTTAATCCAAGAAAACTAGAATTATTCATTATTAACCAACCATAAACATTGTCTTTACATTGTAATTCCTTATCCCATCATCTGCAATGTGATTTTTCCCATATCATATTAGAATGGCTTTCTAGGATTTAAGCTATTTTCATCAGATTGTGTAGTTGTCACTCTCAGTGACAATTTGCTTTCATTTATTTATTAACACTAAATTTTACTAATACTAACATTAGTATTACTTAACTACATGCCCTTGGAAGAACATTTTGATTGTATTATCAAAATCAAGATCAAAATTTTTCATAAAATAGCTTTCATTTTTGAAAACTATTTAACAAATAATTAACCAATCTATTGATTAAGTAAATGGAAACCTAAATTATCTTTTAACAAAAATAATTAGTTATAAAGAGATTTTATAGGATTCTAGAAGTCACAGGTAACCCTCTCATTTACTATGTGATAAACTTTTGCCCAGACTGTTTATCATTTCCCTTCCTTGCCCCCTTTCTAATTTCTAGGTTTTTTTTAATAGGTTGTTTAAAAATTTGGAACTTTTTATGCTATATATTTTTCCCTTTTGACTTTTATGACTTCTCCCATAAAATTTATAGGCTGTCTGAGTCTCAAAAATCCTAAACCGCTTAATGGGCCTGGTTGCATCTATTATGCTGGTCTGCATTTTTCCCCCCAGACATCTATGTAGGTATCTTTTGGAATTTACAAAACCTTTCTAAGTAATCCCATAGGTTGATCTATACATTGAATCTCTAGCAGTGTTTGTAGCTCCTAATTACACAGCATAAACCTTTGGGAAATTGGCCCTTTGTTAATGAGTTTGAACAACCAACTAAAAATTCCTGACTAATTCTAAAGATATTACTATCTTTATGACTTTGGTTTTCCTGAATATTCTCTCTTCTCTATAGATTGCTGGCCACTATGCTTGAAATGTATATTAATTTCTGGAGTAGGGAAAGAGGCTAGGAGTTCTGTGTGGCAACAGTATATAACAGAAACAGCTGTGTAATGAGGCAGAAGTGGATTATTAGTACTTATTGAGTAGTATTTCTATCATGGTATTCTATATCTGTCAGGTTTTCCCCCCTATCTACAGTTTTGAAACTTTTTCATGTGTTTCATTTAAAATGTCCAGAAATCCCAGTGCAGCCAATCAGTTTTGCTACCTCTAAATATCAGCCACTGATTGATAGCTTGTTAGTTTCAGAATCATGAAAAACTCTATTTACAGTATGTATGAATTTAATTCAGGATGTATTGATTTACATGGTTGAGAAAAACAAGGTGCTCTCTGAAATCTATTTGTTGTTATGCATTTGCATAGTTAAAATCTGAATATATTCAGCCTTACTATTGTATCCAAGAAAGATTCATGTTGCATTCTAGATGAAATTTTAAAAAGGGAAAATGGCATGTAAATATTTATTCAAAAGACTCCAATAATGACACATTGAGACCTTTGTTTTTTTGTCTCTCTATATAACATCATTGACCCTGTACTCTTAGGACCAGCACTGATACATTTCCCTTTCAGGGTTCTCGGATGCCCTGAAGATTTGGGGATATTTTTGACTACTATTAGCATAAACCTCCACTGAATGTGTTCCCCCATTTAGTTTACTCAATAACTAGCACCCCAGTTCCATTTAGCTACTTAATATCAATGGGCTTTTACAAAGGGACACTTATTTCATACATATTCCAAGAACAAACATACAAACATTTCTCTGAACACTTCATGGGCATAATCTCCCTCATAGTACCTTGGTCTCTGGAGATAGGGATTGAAGTGGGCATTAATGGTTTATAATTTAGCTTGGTTGCTACATAGTATTGGCTCCACCAAGTTTATATATAAAGGTCAATGCTGACTTTTTCTAGGCTGCATTCCCTGACCTATACTCTTCAAGGCCTTGGTGTTGCTGACTACAACATCCAAGTTGGATTCTTAGACACCTGGTGTCTCTAACTCCCAGTCAAGATCAGGTACTTTACTCCCTCACCTAGAACAGAAAAGAAGGAATGAAAGGCCCAAGGAGCTAGACCTGTTTTGCAGAGGTCATATATCCTTAGAGCCCTTAAAACCATCTCCCCTTACCATATGGTCTCAGTGCTGTGAGTACAGGAGTCACCTTGCTTCCCCCCAAGAAAGGAATGCAGCAAACCAAAGCTAGTGCTGACTCAGGCAGCTCAGGAGGTATACTGATATTTCTGTGTACATAACAGAATTTCCATACATGGTCTAGTTCTTAGAACTTTCCTGGATATAACTTCCATCATCCTCTAAGTGGATGGTTCTTGTTTAGTAAACTGATGGGGGCTGCAGTGTATCAGGCCACTATTATATCTGTATGATTATGTCATATACTTTAATGTAAAGATCCTTAGAGATAAGCTAGTTCAATTTTAAAACTATTTTACAGATGAGGAAATTAAAGCCCAAATGAGGTCAGATGATTTGCTTAATATCACATAGATACCTGTATGTAGCTAGGCCTGCCTCTTCTAACTTCTAGTCCAGTACTCTTTGACTGATACCAGGCTCTTTCTAGGCTTGTTGATACACGCTGTACACCATTACATGTAGGGATGAGCTAGAGTCGGCTTTAACTGGCTTGTGAGAACCAATTGTTAAATTTTCAGTGTGAGCATTTATACCTCAGAAACTAGCAATTACTTCAAATTATGGATTGTTTTATTATTGTTGTTGTTTTCTAGCCTTTTAAAATTAAATTAAATTATTTTAAACTTAAATTAAAAATTTTAAATTATACTAATTCCAACTGAACTTAAAAGTGTATGTGCATACATTTTCCCCCAGGGTTCAGTTGTTGACCAGACATTGACCAGCCCGTCTCTGTTTAGCTCTATAAACAAGTGCTTAAGCTCAGTAAGGCTCAAGGAATGAAATCACCCCCAGGCAAGATGTCCTGTGACTGCAAGATTATTATAATTAATAATAATAATAAACAATTGGCATATACTGCTTTAAAGCTTGCAGAATGGTTTATATCCATTATGTCATCTGAGCCTCACAACATCCCCCTGATCACATGTGGAGACTGAATCATAGATACATAAAATTTTACAGCCACATGGCACCTAATAAATAGATCATCCATCTTACCCCCTTCCTTTGACAGTCAAGGAAACTGAGAGTCAGAGATTAAATAATTTGCCCAAGGTGGCACAGCTAGGGCTAGGAATAGCATCTTCTTACTTCCAACCCAGTGATCTTTCATTGCACTGTGTTGTTTATCTCAGAGGTATCACTTATATCACATAGAAATCGCCTTTTAAAAAAAGACATGATATATAGTACTAGAGAGAATCTTGAAAAAAATAACAGGGTTCATACAGATAATTACTGGAATGATAATCACTTAAATAATGAATATTATTTTTTCATATTTAACTTCTGTCTGATATTCACATTTCATTTCTTTCTATATTTTAAGCTGTATGTTGTAAGAAGGCCTCTTCAAGATATTAACATTAATCTTTTGATTTCAGAGTTCAGTATTACTTGTTTTATCTTGTGAGAGTAGAAAGTATAAAGTGTCTCAGATTATGGGAACTCTGTATTAAGGAGATTTCACTCACTCATTCAGCAAAATGTTTATTGAGTTTCTTCTAGGTGCGGGGCTCTATGGAGAATATAAACAAGGAACTAATAGCTGCTGCTTTGAGTTTGTAAATGCAAGGAATGATAATATAAAGAAAGAACAAAGGAAGGAAGGGAGGGAGAAAGGAAGTGCCTAATGCATGCTAGGCTCTGTCCTTTTCAATTACCATCTCAAGTTTGATTCTTATAACAACCCTTGGAGGTATGCACTATTATTTTCCCCATTTTATAGTTGAGAAAACCAAGGCAGATAGCTGAAGTGACTTGCCCAGTATCACATGGCTAGTAAGTGTCTGAGGCTAGATACCAACTCAAATCTTACAGACTCCAGGCCCAGTGCTCTATCCACTGCCCACTTATTTGCTTCTATTTAATAAGTGTTAAAGGACCATACTGAATAATGTTGTGCCAATGTAAATTCCTCTATATTAACATCATTAATATATTTTGGTTAAATCCTCTTATGGTATCATTCCATACAAAGAAAGTTAGAGGCAGGCTTGATGCCAGCATTCTGTTCAGGTTCAGTGTTTGGACAAAATGAAGCATCCTATGGTTATTGAACAGTTATAAAAAGGAGGTTTACCTAACCCTAAGATAGAAAAGACAGTGCAACAAGTATACAGTAGCAATTAAATTCTCTGAATGGCCTTGGCCTTGCCCATCTTCATATGGCGATACATCTGGTCAGCCTGGCAGGGTGTGGTGATTTATGTGATCTTCAAGTATCCACCAAGTCTGAAGGACACTGACTCCTGTCCCTTAAGAGCATCTTATTAATTAAATTGTTGACATTATTGGGGGAAAGGACTTCTAATACTACAGTTTTTATAACAAATTCCTTTTGGCATTTCATACAATATACACTGATTTCCTCCCAAAAGTCTTGTAATTGAAAAAAGAAAAAAAATCCAAATGAAAACACTCCAAAATTCATTACTTGTTCTCTTCTACTCCATGTTTTATCCACTTTGTCTTCACGCCATTTTTATACCATGTGTTATGCAATAAAAATCATATGCAATTTGAAATCCCATTTTGTTAAAAAATTTCTGCTTTAGATATTTTAACTGGGAAGAATTGATTTTAATTACGAACATCCCAGTGCTCCAGAAACAATTCAGGTTGGGTGTTGTGAGACTCTGAAGAAGTGTAATCTTTAGTAAGCATGATCCGAAATATATTCTCTCTTTGGGGTAAGGTATTAAAGGGATGTTCTCATGAGTAATATTTAATAAGGTTGCAGATACCCTGGGCAAATCCATCTTAAGATTTATAAGACTTATGCGAGGTTATGGTATGGCTGACATAGTCCTTGAACAGCATTCTAAATTAAGTTGTGGTTGTTATTTTCTAGCTCTTTCTGTTCTTCTTTCAATTGCCCAAGAGATTAAAAACATTTCAAAAGCATATATAAAATACCATTCTGGTGGAGAGAAGGAAGGACATAAAATAAATGCTCGATAAAGGGAAAAACAAATTAAAAATAGAGATACTGTATCACAAAAATAAAATGTACTACAATAAGAGGCTTAAAGTGTCTTGACAAATTGATACTTGTTAAGTACCTATTATGTGCAGTGCCCATGTGCTTTGGAGATAAACAAATTAGATAAAATGCTGTCCTTTCCCTCCTGCAACTCATAATCTAGGTGGGGATGTATAATACAGATATAAATAGTTACTAAGCAAAATAATATAAGTTGATAACAGAGGTGTAAACAAAGTGTTATGTGAACTTATTTTCAATGAATGAGTTTTTGAGAAAGACCACATAGAGATTTGGTTTATAAAAGAAAGCTAGAAATTCAATAAGCAGAGATGATGGAAGGAATTGGTTGAGGTCAAAAGTAAATCCAAATTATTGTCAAATAGGTAAAAAGTAGTACCATTCACCTAATCACCAGACATAAATACAGGGCACAACAGAATGTGCATGAAAATAGTACAAATTTGGCTGGAACAAAGTGTACTCATGTAATACAATTAATGCAAGATAAGCTCAGACAGAAAATATTCATTCATATAGCTCTTTAAGATTTACATAGAACTTTCCTTACAACAATTCTTTATGTTGTGTAAATATTATTAAATTGATTCATTTTATATAAAAGGAAGCAGAGGCTGAGGTTAATTATTTTGCTCAGGGTTCCATGGGTAGTAAGTGTCAGAGGTGGGTAGGGAACTATCAAATTGTGGATGGCTTTTAATGACATGTTTAAAGAGTTTTAAATTTGTATAAAAACAGTAAGCTATTAAAGATTTTGAGCAAAGAAGCCATTTCAGTCTGTTTGTGAGCAAGATTAATTTGGCATGATTTGAAGGACAGAAAAGTGGGGAGAGAGGGTAATAAAAAAAGACTGGCACAAGGGACTTGTAATGGGGACTTGGACTAAGACTGAGGCTATGATATATTGGAAAGAACAGTTATGTATTATAACCTCTGGACTGTGCATAACCTTGTGCAAATTACTTAATTTCTCAGCTGTGGTTTCTTTATCCATAAAATGAGGAGATTATGCTAGATGTTCTATGTAGTCTTTTCTATCTTAAGGTCCTAGAGGGAAAATAATGGGACTAGATGGGGTTGAGGGATGGGTAAGAAAGACTGTGGAGGTGGAAAAAACAAAACTTGACAACTGTTAAGTATGAGGAATGAAGGAAAGAGTTATAAAGGTTTGCAACATTGATGACTAGTGAATGTCACTATCAGATGGGAGTAGAGAAGTCAGTCACAAAGGGTAGTTTTGGGTAGAAAAATGATCCATTTTAGTGAGGTCAAGATTTTCATACTAGAGATATATTCTATAGACAGGGTGAAGTGTGGGTCTTAAGCTTGGGAGAAAAGTTAAGACTGAGTGGATAGAGAAATTTTGGAATCATCTGGACGGATATGATATTTGAACTTGTAGGAGTGAATGATGTCATCAAGGGAGAGAATATAGAAAAGAGGGCTGAGGATAGACCAACATTAAAGAGAAAGAAGGAAAGGAGCTAGCAAATAAGGCAGCAACTGAGATAGGAGAAGGATAAATGGTGGGAAGGAACAGTGTCTCAGTAGCTAAATATGGTGGGCATATAGAAGAGAGTGAGCCATAATCAGTATCAAAGTTGTAGAGATCCAGGGGATGAGGCCTGAGAAATAGATCTTTGGATTTGGTTATTGTGGGTAAATGAGATCAATTTCAGTAAAGTGATAATAAAGCAGATTGAAAGGTTTTGTGGAATGAGCAGTTGGTGAGAAAGTAGAAGTATCTAGTTTAAACCATGTTTTATGAGATGTTTGTTGGTAAAATGGAAGAGATGGGACAGTAGTTTGATGGTATCAAAGGATCAAGGAAAAATTTTGTTTTGTTTTAAAGATCAGGGAAGCTTTTAAAAATACTTATTTTTAACATTCATTTTTTAAAAAAAATTTGAGTTCCAAATTCTCTCTCCCTCTTGCCTCTCCTGCACCCATTGAAAATGCAAACAATATGATATTAATTATGTATATGAAATCATGTAAAGCATATTTCCATATTAGCCATGTTGCCAAAAAAAAGCCCAAGAAAAATGAAATGAAAATGAAAAAAGTATGCTTCAGGCTACATTCAGAGTTCATCAGATCTCTCTCTGGAGAGACATACCATTTTTCATCATGGATCCTTTGAAATTGAGTTGGATCAGAGTAGTCAAATCTTTCACATAATTACATTATTGCTGTTAGAGTGAACAGTATTCTTCGGGTCATCTTCACTTTCCATCAATTCATACAAGTAGAGAAGCATGCTTTTAGGCAAGTAGAATGGATCCATTGGAGAGGGGGGAGACCCAAGGTATGAAAAAATGAGAGAATGTATGATGAAATCAGGTCTATAGGGGATGGAATCAAAGGCATAGGTAGAGGATTCATTTAGCTTTGGTGAGGAGATGACCACTTTATTCCCTGAAACAGCATGCAAAATGAAGTTTGCCAAGAAGCAATGGGGGCCCACCTGAAGTTATACAACAGAAATATGTAGTGGGTAAAGTCAGCACAGTTTCGTGATCCCAGTATCTCATGACAGGCCATATCTGCAGCCTGAGAAATCAGATAAATATTACCTAAGACTGAAGATTACTGAACCAGAGGAGTAAAGAATTCTACTATGTTTTTGTTGCATCATTGAAGTAACTTACCTTGTAATCAAACCTCATAATTTAGGGGAAAAAGAAGCCAGAAGAGATTGGAAACAAGAGGATGGTTTAAAGATCTTGGAAAAAGTACAACTTCATTGGATGATGATGCCCATGTTTGACTATGCTGGCTTGAGCCCAAAGTGAGGGGTATAGAGAACCCTTGGAGTAGAGAAAACTGAGGACTTACAAGATGAGGTTAAGTGAGATCCATAGGCCTGAATAGAGGAAGAGCTAGGTTTACTCATTCATTCTGGTATCTTCAATGAACCAGTATACCCAGCTGCTTGCTTCTTACACACCCACTACACACTGTGTTCACACCTATACATCTTAAGCCAATTTATTCCCATAAATAGCAGTGGCACATTTTTCCTCTTGAATTTCCTGAACAATTTCATTTAACTCTTCACAACCATCTCCATAAATCGGAAACAACTGACTGCATGCCCTAAATTACCATGTGTTGGTGTGTTACTATACACTGTAAAAGATCTCACCTCTTATTTTACACTTAGTAGGAGAAAGTGAAAAATTGTGCTGACATGATAAGTGTGAAGTATATAAAATGACTTCCAATTCTTACAAGGTTGAGATGAGAGCAAATTAGAATATGATTGAAAAACTCATGTGCATTGTTGAAAAACAATTACTAAAATTTAATTTCATAAACCTTATAGGAAGAGAATGTTTACTGAGCACACTCCTTTGGCATATTGTTAAATAGTCTCCTTGTTAAGAGAATACTTTGCTGATTTCTAAAGTTATAATCAGAAGATATGCCCTTTGGCTTGTTAAGAATTTATTTTATCAACTAGAATCTCAGATTGAGAGTTTACTTAGGGCAAGTACCATCATATCTTATGAAGAGGAAAGACCAAAAGGTGGTAGACAGAAAGCTAGAAGGGACTCTAGAACACACCTGGTACAAAAACAAATGAGGAACTAAAGCCCAGTGAAGTTGTATCAGGATCAGACTGGTACTGAGGAGCAGAGATGTGGCAAACCTACACCCTCTGACTCTAAATTCAACCCTCTTTTCTCTGTATCATAGTATTCTTGCATTATTTCAGGTATCGGGTAGAAACTCTGAGGTAACAGAATTGTGTTAAATAAAAAATCATAAATAGCAAAGGTAAGAGCATTTAGAAGCTACTGACTCTTCATTGAGATGGACTTAAAACAAGCATGCAGGAATAACTTTAGCAACTATCACATCATCCCCTTCTTTATTTCTGGCAGAAGCTTAACCAGAAAGAATACTGCTGGATTCTCCCTATACTCCTGGAATGTGGAGTGGGCTCCTGCCTACAGTTGTTTACTATAAATTGGACTGGAGAACTTGATAGGGAAAACCATAAATCAGTTACTCAGCAAACCTTACTTAATTGCTGACTATGTGCCAGTCACTGTGCTAAGCTCTGGGCATACAAAAAAGGGGCAGAAATAGTATATACAGGGCAGATGGAAGACATTTCCATTAAGTGGAACTGAAAAATACACACCAGTGTGATGCCAGTGTCAGAGGAGAGATGGGGGCAGATGGGAGAGATATTGTGAGGGTAGAATTGATGGACCTTGGCAGTCTTCCCCATCCTCAAAAAAACAAACAAAAAACAAACCAAACCCTTCACTTGATCCTTCTATCCCTGCTAAATATCATCTTATATAATTTTTGCACTTTAGGGCTAAAACTCCTTCCAAAGACTGTCTGTAATGTGTGCCTCCCCTTCTTCTTATCTCATTGTCTTCTTAACCCCTTACAGTCTGGCTTCTGATTTAATTTTTCCACTGAAACTGCTCTTTCCAAAGTTAACAATGATCTCTTAACTTCCAGATCATTGGCTTTTTCTCAGTCTTTATTCTCCTTGACCTCTCTGCTTAACACTTTTGATCACTCTCTCCTCTTTGATACTGTTTCCTCTTTAGTTGTTTGGGACATCATTCTCATCTGGTTTTCTCCTGACCTTCTTAAGTCTTCTTTGCTTAATCCTCTTTCAGATCACAGGGTTCTATCCTGGACCTTCTTCTCTTCTCCCTCTATACTACACTTGGTGATCTCATCAGCTATTTTGGGTTTAATTATCATCTGTCTATTTCTCAAATATTACTATCCTTCCCTAATCTCTCTGTTGACTTCTGAACTTGTATCTCCAGCTGCCTTTCAGCCATCTCAGACTGAATGTCCAGTAAAGATCTTAAACTCAGCATATCTTAAAGAGAACTCATTATCTTTCTACCTAAACTCTCTTCACTTCCCTTTTTACTATAGAGGATAGCAGCCTCCTCTCAGGCCGTTGTTTTACAATCTAGAATTCATCCTCAACTCCTCAGTATGACTCATCCCACCATATCAAATCTATTGCTAAAGCCTGTTGATTTCATCTTTGCAAGATCTCTCAAATTCACTGCCTCCCTCTTCTCTGATAACTACCACTACTCTAGTGCAAGCCCTCATCACCTCATGCCTGGATTATTGCAACAGCTTGCTGGTAAATCTGTCTTGGTCTCTTTCAACTACAATTAATCCTCCATTCAACCACTAAAGTGATTTTCCTAAAGTGCAGTCCAACCATGTCATTCCCCTGCTGAGTAAACTCCAGTAAACTCCTATCACTGTTAGAATCAAATACAAAATATATTTGGCATTCAAAGCCCTTCATAACCTACCCCACTCCTACCTTTCTACTCTTCTTAGATCATATTCCCTTCCATATATTCTTCAGTCCATTGACATTGGCTTTCTGGATGTCTCCCTTGCCTAGAATGCTCTCCTTCCTCACCTCCACCTATTGACTTACCTGGTTTCATGTATGTCCTAATTTAAATCCCATTTTCTATGGGAAACTTTTCCCAATTTCTAGGACTGTCTATTAATAATTTTCTATTTATCCTATGTATAGGTTGTTTGTACATTTTTTAACTTATCTCTCCCATTAGATTATGAGCTCCTTGAGGATAGGGACTGTCTTTTTTTTTAATCTTTATCTACCCCTAATGCTTAGTGGAGTAGGCTGTAGTAGGCTATATTTGAACTCAGGTCTTTCTGACTTGAGGCCCTGGTGCTCTATCCCCTGTGCCACCCAGATACAGAAATTTTAGCTCAGAGAGAGGCAAGCACACAACCAGTAATATTGAACTTACTTTGGAGTCTAGTGAGTCCAAAATTGGTATCACTTAACCTCAGTTTCCTCATCTATTAAATGGGGATAGTAATAGCACTTACCTTATAGGGTTGTTGTATCAAATGAGGTAATAGTTGTAAAGTTCTTAGCATAGTGCCTGATACATAGCAAGCACTATATAAATGTCAGCTATTGGCATTAATTGGCAGCTAAATGGTGCAGTGGATAGAGTGCTGACCAGACCTAGTTCAGATCTGTTCTCAGATACTTACTAACCTGTTTACCTCCATTCCTCATCTGTAAAATGAGCTGGAGAAGGAAATGGCAAACCACTCCAGTATCTTTGCCAAGAAAAGCCCAAATGGAATCACAAAGAATTGGACACAACTGAAAAAAAACAAATTATTATCATTGCTGTTGTTATCTGTAAAATGGGTATCATAATACTTGCTCTGCTCATGTCACAGGGTTGTTTTGAATAGAATTCTTCATAAACTTAAAAGCTATAGAAATCTGAGATGCTGTTATTATAGACAGTTCTGGAGTGCTACATGCCTGCCATATTCCCTACTACCCGGGAGACAGAGGCTGGTCAATTGCTTCAGCATGGGAATTCTGAAAGCTACTCAAGCTGTTTTCATTAAATCCAACACCAGTCTGGTGAGCCCCTGGGAACAGGGGCCACCAGGCTGCCTATGGAGGGTGAATAAACCCAGTTTGGAAACAGAGCAAGTCAAAACTTTGTTGTCAAATAGGAGAGGAGTTTGGCCCATCACTGGCCACTGCACTTTCTTTCAACTTAGGCAAGATAGAGGGTCCAGTCTCAAAGAAACCAACAAACTAAAATATATATTAATATTTTTAAAATAAAGCAAAATAGTTGGAAAAGGTACAATGGCCATATTTTCTGAACCCATAGTTAAACCACATGATCGAAAGTCTTACAAAATATAAAAAAAAGTCACATTCAGTTACACATTTAACAGATTGACTTCACTGGAAATGACCAATTGTCTTCTAGGCCTTCCTCCTACATGTATATGTAACAACACAAGTACATAACATGAGCTAGCGTGCCATTGATTTTCAGCTGCAAATGTAATGCTTCTTCAGTCTGTACATTTCTATTGTCTTCTAGCTGTTTATTGCTTTTTATGATAATGCTTATTGACTTAGATTAGTATCTGCTGAAATATTAACATTTTGGGGACATTTCAATAGTCTGTAGGAGCAATAGGTTGAAATATTTTAAATCAGGATTGCCCTGAAAAAAAAAAAGCCTAGACATATGGTCACAGCATGTGCAGAGCAAAGGTATTGACTATGTCAGCCATTCAAACAACTGAATTTTCAAATGAGACTATCTTTATGTGCCTAGAATTTGCACTGGAATAGCTCACCAGGGAGAATATTATGTTGGAGTATCAACAATTCTCTCTCCCTCTCCTCCTTTTCTCCCTCTCCTTCTTTCTCTCTCCCTCCCTCTCTCTCTCTTTTTCTCTCCCCCTCCCTTCTTCCCTCCCTCCCTTTCCTCCCCCGCACTTTCCTCCCCCTTTCATCCCTTCTTTTGTCCCTCCCTTTCTCTCCATCCCTCCCCTCTGCATATCTCCTAGCTAGCTAAGCACAAACAACATTGGAGGAGTTAAAACACGTAGCTGGGAGCAACCCATAGAATCAGCATCTTCTATGTCTTGGAGGATGAAGATCAGCTCATGCAGGTGCTTGGGGGCTCCATTTACATTGGTGAGATTCCTGAAGGGGCTAAGAATATCAAAGGTGTATTCAAATATCTCTCCTTTTCATCAACTCTGCATTTGCATCACTTAGTCCTGTTAGCTTTATTTCAGAAGTGAGTAAGGTTCAGATGACTGATTAGTCTCAAGTTACTGATGGCTATCTGTTTGTCATTCTAGCCTCTTTACCTCCCACATGAGTTGTACTTTTCTGGTGCAAATAAGCTGCCACTACTACCTCTACTTGATCTCTGTGCTACATATGTCTCTAATTAACTTGATTGTGACAGGCCAAAAGGATCCTATTACAGAGGCTGACAGGTCTTAGAGAGCATAGAAGCAGTATCCTTTGGGCGAACTTTCTTACTTCCCATGCTTTTAATATAAACATGGTGGAGTGATCCTTACTAAGGTGCAATCAGAAGCTTTAATCATGTGGTCTTTGTGTGTGGATGTTTACATACATATATTTTATTTTTTACTTTTGGCCTAGACCTCTGACTCCACCCCTATTGGAAACTCTGCCTTCCAATGTAGATGAGTAACTTTTATAGTTTCTGGTTCTGGATTGCTGAGTGGAGCACTGATATGTTATGTAGCTTGCTTTTGATTACAAAGCCTTTATGTGTCAGAGACAGGGTTTGAACTCAAGACTTCCTGACTTCAAAGGCAAATCCCTTTGTACATCACCACACTGCCTCTTAAGCCTATTGCCATTATTACTATTACAGCTAGTAATGATTGTTACAGTTCAGAGATGTAATCACAAGAATGTTGGCTCTTCCCACTAAGAACAGAGGGATAACAGATTGTGGGATAGAAGTTTTGTAGTAATGTGATAGTGATTCAGAAAAAAAAAAAGTTTCTTATTTGATGCCAGAATGTCATTTGACCATGAGGCATAAAGTTCCTAATTCCATAAGATGTGCGTATAAGATATTGAAAGAGTCAGGAAGGAAAGGGAACAAGCATTTATTAAGTGCCTTCTAGGTGGTAGATGCTGTGCAAAGTTCTTTACAAATACACTGTTTCGTTCGAGACAGTGTAAGGACTGGATTTCTTTTACTGTTTCATAATTTTTACATTTGTTTTAACTTTTTAGTCAGAGGCACATTTTATTAATTTTTCTTCTTTCTTGAATTTTTTTGGATGTATCTACAAAGAGGAGATCCCTCTATTCAAGAATTCTACTACATTATTAATGTTATCAAATAGCATAGTTAATTATATAAAATTAAGTGGTCTTTAATAGTGACTTCTCCCATTACATTTTGTATGATCCGTGTGATATAATAGAAGCAGCTTTGGATAGTGAGGCAGAAGACATGGATTTTACACTGGGACATGCACAAGTTTCAGTTTCTTAATCTTTAATATGAAGGGGGTATAGTCTGAGTTGTATGCTTCTGTTATGTAATGGTTATTTGAAAGATCTTTAGGTTCATAGGCTATTCAACCACATTTAAAGGCTATTACAAATGGATATTTCTCTTCTCTCCATAAATTATTTTCAAGGGATTTCAAGACTATAAAAATAGTCCTAGAAAAATCTACTGTTCTACTGTTTTTGATATCTAAATCTCATTGGGCTACCATATAGGTGGATAATGATTACTTTTTATTAACTGGATAAAAGTGTTAGTATGTAAGCATCTTCTTTTTTTTCTGTTTTTTTTTGGATGGCAGTTGGGGTTAAGTGACTTGTCCAAGATCACACAGCTAGTTTTTGTGTTAAGTGTCTGAGGTCTGGTTTGAACTCGGGTCCTCCTGACTCCAGGGCTGGTGCTCTATTCACTGTGCCACCTAGCTGCCCCATGTAAACATCTTCTGTAGGTTTATTGAAAATATCTTTTTGATATCTCCATAAGCATTATTACAGTGGGTATGATATATACTTCATCCAGTTCTCACATCATTTTGATTTTTTCTAGTAGGCTATTTAGAGAGCTTTTCCACATAGTTTGAAGGTTATGAGTATTCAGTATGGCAATATCTATTTGTGTCTTCTTGTTCTTGCTCTTCCTCTTCTTCCCTTTCTTCTTCCTCTTCTCCTCTTCCTCCTTGGCTTCTCAGAGACAATCTTGGAACAGATTACGGTCTTGCTATTAATCTTTATATGTTTTGTAAAACATTGCACTGTGGGGTAACATAGCTTCTTTATATGGTTGAATTGAAGTAGTAGAATACAAATTCATTTTCTGTAGATTCCTTGAATGATATATCTTCAGGATAGTTCTAGAAGTAGGTAAGTTAATGTGGATAATATTTATCTCATCCCACTCTCACATAGTTTATATTTCTTCTGCTGCATCTCTGTTTTTGAAAGTGTTTCATTCTATGTAGTTTAGCTATTATAAAATTTGGAAAGGTGATATATTAAGCATATTGTTCATCTATATTTATGGATCAGCACTAATGGTTCTCTCTGTAGTGATGCTCTGGACCTGTAGTGATGCTCTGGACCTAGTATTAGTACTAAATTCCCTGTGTTTGTCATTTGTTAGTTTATAAATTATAGTTAATTTCTTGTTCGCAATTCTATTCACCTGATCATATTTTTCTAGATGTGTAGTACATACTAAATTTTTGCAATCTTTAGTGATATGTTGCATAGTGTCTACCCTTTGTTGCATAGTGTACACTGATCAGTAAGTATGGTCTCCTTAAATATCTCTTTCTGTAATTTCTTGTGGCAGTGGCTGGGTCCTGAACTGGTACCATAAGCCTCTCTTTCTACAAGTAAATCTGCAGAGTAGTCCTTACCCTAACCCTAAATATTGACATATTATTCATTGAATTCATCTGGATGTTGTGGATTTTAACTATTTTATAAACCCTATCAGAAGACTAATCACATTCACTGACTTTCAACAAATACAGTAGTATACATCTTCTAAATCCATTGTTGTCCATTTTGTTATACTACCAGTTTCATTCAGACTGGTATACACAGATGTTTTACTTTAGAAGGCCAGTCAGTATCTTGAGGAATGCAGCCTCCATCTTCTTCTTGATATCTTTATGCTTGATATGCCTTACCTCAATGGGATGAAGAGGTATCTTAAAATATCACTTTCACCCATTGATTCATTTTAGCTCCAGATTCAAGGTGAAAGTCATTATCTAGGTAACATAGTGAGAGCTTGGGCCTGGAATCATAAAAACCTGAGTTAAAGTCTGGCCCCAGACACTTATAAGCTATGTTACCATGGGCAAATCACTTAAGATCTATTTACCTCATTGTTCTCAACTGTATAAATAGAGATGAGTAGTACCTACCTCCTAGGGTTGTTGTGAGGATGAAATGAGATAATATTTGTAAAACATCTAGGCAAATAGGCACTTAAGAAATGCCTGCCTTCCTTCCTTCCTTCCTTCCTTCCTTCCTTCCTTCCTTCCTTCCTTCCTTCCTTCCTTCCTTTTGATGTCATTGAGAAATACTCCATGAGATGAAATAGCTGTTTATTATACATTTTTAGTGGTGTTATATAACTTGATGACATTCATGTACATCAAGTGATTAATACAATGTTTTGATACTAGTTATTTTTTTACTTGAAAGCTATATTCATTTCTATTTAGGAATGATGATAATCGATTTAAAGCTAGGTAGTAACAGAGTGGGTTTAAACAGTCTCCTTGGAAGATGTTATGTCATATATTTTGTTCTTAAAATTATTGTTTTATTAGGATATTTTAATTAAAGAACCATTTTCCACATGTACGTTAAATATACTTTCTCCTTATCCATGTATGTATTTGGAGAACCTGTCCAAGTTATGAATATAGAATTGAATTAAAGATTTTGCATTGCAATCAATTAACGTGTTGCAAATATTTCTTTCAGATAGCTTATTGCAATAATCACTGAATCAATCATGAGCTATTCTTTACACTCCAGAGATTTTTTGGCATAGTCTGCTAGCTCCTTAGCCAATATATTGTTTCACTGTGTTTCTATATTTAATAGGGTTGTGGAAATACAAGCTTTGAGAGCTTTGTATAAAGTATGTAAATATATAATTCGCCTATATTTGGAGGAGGGGGTATTGCTGTCTCATCTTTTTAGGTAATAAATGTCATGCCATCTGTTAAGATATTATCAGGCTTGCATCAGAGTGGAAGCCAATGAAGTACTTTTCTAGTAATTCATGTACCCCTGTGAAGCATTTGAACCAATAATTTTGGATAGAATCTGGACCTGTCACTTTGCAGTTTGCAGAGAACCTAGAATTTCAGTTACCTCCCTTGATATAGTGTCAATTCCATTGTGTTCATGATATTAATGGTATATGAGCTTTCTGTTTTGAATTTGATCCAATGTGCATTTTATTGTGTTTGAATTTTTTGACAATATAGATGAAGACAAATGTTCTACATATTTATTTAGAACTCTCTCTCTCTCTCTCTCTCTCTCTCTCTCTCTCTCTCTCTCTCTCTCTCTTTCTCTCTCCCTCCCTCCCTCCCTCCCTCCCTTCTTCTCCCCCACCCTGAACTTGATTGTGGTGTTCTTAGGATAGATCTATGATGTAGATCATGCCAAAGTGATGCAAAAAAAGAAAAAAAAAGTTAAGAACCCTCTGCTCTACAGTCTAGTTTTTGAGTGATGTTTAGTTTTTGAAATTTTGGGTGTGTGTGTGTGTGTGTGTGTGTGTGTTACTCGGTTCATTCTATCACTTAACTTTTTGGCATTGTTGATTAAGAGTATCAAGAATTTCTGATATATTTTGTTTATAGATTCCATTTTGAATATTTTTCATTGTCTTTCAGTGTAATTATTTTATATTATATTACTTCCACTAACTATATATTTATATAATCTATTTTTTTTTTTTTTGCTTTTTTGGAGGGGGAAAGGCAGGGCAATTGGGGTTAAGTGACTTGCACAAGGTCACATGGCTAGTAAGTGTTAAGTGTCTGAGGCTGGATTTGAACTAAGGCCCTCCTAACTTCAGGGCTGGTGCTTTATTCATTCTTCCACTTAAATGCCCCTAATCTATTTTTTCATGTTGGCCTTTAGTAGTTTTCTCAAACCACTTCAACTACAATAGCATTTAACTCCTATCTTTTGGACTATTTCTAGGTAGTTCCACTATATGATATTTTATCTACTGTTGAGAACTGGTCTTAATATTTTTTACATACTATGTCAAATATTTTTAGGAAATATATTTGTTCATTATAGTTATATCATCTTTTTAAAAAAAATTAGTCTATTTTGCATAGTTGGTCAATTAGTTGGATTCATGTCATCAAATTAAAAAAATGACTTTTTGCAATTCCATTCCAAGCATGCCCATCTGCTTTTCAAAATCTTTTGCAACATTGCCATTAATTTTGTCATCTGTTTCATGATTAGATAATGCTTCTAGGGTATGTGGTAAGTATAGGATTACAATGCCTTCTAATTCATTTGCATTTCCATCTTCAGATTCAATTAACTCTGCAATTCTTATTCCTATTTCATCTCATTTGGATTTATGAATGAAGTTATATCTTGCTTGCCCTACATTGATTTACAATAAATTGTGTAATTTGGAGTTGAAAATGTCATAGACAAAAAGCAATTCAAAATCCTTACCTTTTTACAGGCTATGTTTTTGTAATTTTGTTATGATAAATACTTAATAAAAAGCATTCATATATTCAGTACATTTTATGCACACACTTTGTCAATGTAAGCAATCTGTGTCATCTACCCAAAAGCCTTCTAGCAAGTGGGATTTCTGATGTATCTTGCTTTCTTGTGGTATTGGGTACCACTTTCTCCACTATTCCCCAGGTCAAGCCATTCATTGCAGCATTTTTTTTTGCAGTGGGGATAGCTTGTAACCCTATTTTGTTCTATTTCTTATATTTGGAGAAGTTATTTCACAGGGAATGAGAGGGATACTAACCCAATCAGAGGTATCACTAGAGACCAATTTATTGATGTTTCTGTTTCTGACAGGGTTTCACGGTTACTGCAGTGGTCTCTTAACTAATAGAATCTCCACTGATCATCACTGTCACTGTTTTTCCCTTATTTAGTCATTGCCTATGCCCCTTATGATATGAAAATGGGTTGGGTTTTGAGCTATTGCTATTACTGTTATTATTAAGGAGCAGTTATTATTACTTTGTCTAGATCTATGATTTCTCCTGTGTCTGGAGCTTCTGGTGAAAGTGCCTTGGAGGGTTGCCTGAGCACACAGAAATGTTCAGGGTGACTCATCTTGTAAAAGTCAAAGGCAGAGTATGAACCTAGGTCTTTTGATTCGAAGGCAGGCTTTCATCCATGACAGCCAATGTATAAAGTATAAATTTAGCTATTTATTGGTAACTGTCTATTAGCTATACTTATGAAATTTTTGTTATATATCAATGATCATTCTTCTAGACCTAGTATTATTTGTCAGCTTTTAATTTTCTAGAATGCTGTTATTCAAAGTTAAAATAATTCAGATGATTTATATCCAGCAACCAGCTGTTAAGTATTTATTGGGAATATAATTTGTGCCCAGCACTATAGGATTCAATAGAAATAATAAGTTTGTATCGTACTCTCAAATGACACCCCCCCATCTAGTTGAATGGATCAGATCAAAACACATAAACTAGTTTTTTGTTGTTGTTTAGTCATAACTCCTTTTTTTTGGGGGGGGGGGACAGAGATATTGTAATGTTTTGCCATTTCCTTCTCCAGCTAATTTTATAGATGAGGAAGCTGAGGTAAACAGGGTTAAATGACTTACATAGGTTACACAGCTAGTAAGTGTCTGAATCCAGATTTGAACTTAGATCTTCCTGACTCTAGGCCTAAGATGCTGTCCACTGTGCTACCTAGGTGCTATAAAATGATTAGATATTGTCAGTTACTCAATACATATATTGTGTGCATATGTATTGTGAATGAATATTCACATATGTGTACATATTTATGTTAATTCAGGTGTTAGCTCAGGCAGTGTGGCATAAGGGAAAGAGATCAAATTCCTGGTACTTGAATTTAAACAACTGGGCTTGAGACCTTGAGACCCAATTGCTCCCCATGTGATCTTGGACAATTCACTTAAAGTCAGTCAGTGTATAGGTATTTATTTAGTGCCTGCTATATTTCAAACATTGCAGTAGGAGTGTAAGGAATGGTTTGGAAAGATTTTGAAGGAAAATAGACAAAATAGTAATAGATAACTAGATGTAAGGTGTGAAGTGGGAACAGTGAAAAGTGAATCTGTTGTTAGCATTTATACTAGGAAATGGAGAAGAAAGAAAAAAAATGAAATTGGAGTCATACTATTTTATAGTCCTTTAGCTTTGACAAAGGGTTTACTGAAGACAGGTTTGGATATCATTTGAAGAGCACAGTGATCTGTATCTGATTGAGAGTTAACCATTTTATCTTGTTATTATAACACTTATGAAATGAAAACAGCAACAGTCTACCCATCTTGCTTTTGTATATGGTACCCTTTACCTTTCAACAACTTAAAGTTGCAGGGCAGTGTGCATTTTGGGGTCAATTCTAAATGCTGATGTGCATTTGGGAAACATGTATCTTGGGGAGAGTTTGTCATCCACAGAAGCACTTGCATTATCCATTTCTTTTGGTTCATTTTACAATCTAAAGATGATTTCTGGCTCCATACAAGAATCTTCTAACCCTTAGAGGGGTTGACCAATGACTAGAGGAATGTGTATCCCTAGGATCCCACTGTGATCTTCTCTCAGTTGCAAACACATGTGGTGAAAGAACATCATCTTTAGTGCAGAAAGGAAGTTTGCACACTGAAATTCACTGCCCCTCCTAATGATTTGTAGGTTGAGAATCTCATTCTCCTAGAACTATCACTTGAGAAAGAGAGTAATTATTTCAGATTGCCCTTTATAGAATACAGTTATAATTGCATTACTGTTAACGGTGTTCACATTAACATTTAATTGTTAATGTCCTCTTAATTTGGAGTAAGTCATCACCTCTCTATATTTCATTGCCAGAAAGTTGTTAAATTGAAAGAGGATAAATCTGAAGATTTTAGATAAAAGGGGAGAATGCAGAGAAGAGTTAGCAGTGTTAGGAGACAGAGTTTGTGGGAAAAGTGCCTTTTCCTCTATGTCTTTTTGCCTTTAAAGTATTGTACATCTGCTTCCTTTTCAAGGTCAAATTGCAGTGAACAAGTGTTCACCAGAGAGTAGCAGTAATTTCTCTGTGGTATGGAAACTCCTCTGGTGTTCGTTGTAGGAAAAGGGCAGTAACTTTTCTTAGTGGCTGACATCTTGTTGGAGTGTTGAAAGACACATTAACAAGAAAAGAAAGACACTACTGTGGCAAGGTCAGCCAGACTGTGGTGGTCTCCAAGTCTCTACTTCCAGATGATTATCATTTCTTTATCATTTCTTTATGCTATATCAAAATGCCTATTTCCAAAATAGGAACTGTTTCATTAGTTAGACTCTGCAGCGAAACCTTAAGATGTTTTGAGAAAATTTTACTTACAAATTTTTAGGAGTATTTGGAGAAAAGAGGACATTATCACTCTTCTATTCAGTCTTTGAGAATATAAAGGAGAATTTATTAGGTATACTATTTGGATACTATACCTCCTAAGGGATTTCAAATGCTTGAAGTCCATGTTCATGTGGAAATGGGGTGATTGACAAGGCTTCTTGGGCTTCCTGAAGAAGTAGTGCACTTATATCAATGATGAAAACAACCTTTATTTGCATTTTAGCAAGTATTCAAAAGCCACCCTTTTCCCAATCATTAGTGATATGCTGAAATGCATCTGTGATATTAGTTGTGGACATTACTTTCAATAATACTGATAATAACACATTGTTTATTCATTTTATAGGTTTGCCATGGAGGGTTTATTTATCCTTCTGAGGCCATTTATTTATCTTGACATCATGAGTAAATTAGTGGAGCATATGGGCTGTGTGATAGTTACCTCTTACTTTTCCCATTTGACTAGCTACTTCTTCAATCCTCCATTTCTTTAATGACATTGTTTTTTCTCCTTTGTAATCCCCCCCCCCGCCCTTTTTGGTTCTATTATAGCCTACTTATACCCATTTTCAATTCTTCAGAGAGATATGATCCATAGTCATACACTAACGTCAATAGAATATTGAGATTAAAAAAATGGCCCCTTGTTTCAGAGAAGAGTAGAGTGTAAGTAAAGTATCTGAGGTCAGATTTGACCTCTCTTCTTTCTGACTCCAGGTCCAATACTTCATCCACTTGCCACGTAGCTGCCTTTATGAGGAAAGGACATTGAAATGTAGTAAAAAGGAGTCTGTAGTTTGACTCCCCACACTTATTATCTATGTGACCTTAAGAATATCACTTAATCTCTCTGAGCCTTCATTTCCTTATCTGTAAAATGGAGGGGGGATTAATACTTGTACCACCCATCAATCAATTGATCAGCAAGCATATATTAAACACATACTGTATGCTAGTCAGTGTATGTACATGCCATGGTTATAAAGACCAAAATAATGAAAAAAACAATCTTTGCTCTATAGAAACCACTTTTGGGGGAAGAGATAATTGTACAGTGCAAAACACACAATAATTTCAAAATGATACCAGGTAGTTAATTTCAGTATTTTAGGGGTGATGGGAACAATCTTTGGGGAGAATTAGAAAAGACATCATGCAGATGGTGGAATTTGAGCTGAATTTCAGAGAAATGTGGGATTCTATGAGGCAGATATGAGGAGGCTGTGCATTTCCAGCCTGAACAAGGGAACAGAGATAGAAGACAGAATGCTGTATGTGAGGCACTATTTACCTAGCTTCCTTCTTATTTAGAAGCCTCAGAGTTGTGAGCAAAGTATTTAATAAATTGTAAATAATTTTTAATAAATATGAAACACTTTCATTTCTGCTCTGTTCACATTTATGGAAATTGCTATACTCTCTGGCCATTTGGGCATTAGGAATAGTGAAGGGGGGAGAGGGAGGAAGCGCAACTATGTGGGGAAAACTAGAAAAATGAAACAACTGGAGTATAGGATTCATTCATTTACATAATTTCATCTGTGATCTTTTGCTTTGTTTGAACTTCTTTCTCTATATCCAGGTCATTTATTCTAAGTGTCTAGGCAGACAGTTCCAAGCAGTGACATAGCATTTAAAAGCATCACCTGGGCCACAAAACGTATCATCTTCCTTATGGTCCACCAACAATCTCTGAATCTATAATAGCAGCTCATATTTATATATTATTTTAAGATTTACAAAATGCTTTATTCACAAGAGCCTCAAGGTAGGTAGTATAAATATGATTATCCTCATTTTGCAGATAAAGAAACTGGGAGGTAGAGATTGAGTGGTGCCTGAGGTCAAACAGCTAGCTAGTAAGTGTCCAGGGGAGCTGAGAATTGAAACAAATTCAGATGAGGCAAAGGCCACTGGTTTCGTTTTTTTTTTCTTCTTCTTCCAAGTATAGCACAATGCCTTCTACCGTCTATCTATCCATAAAAATGTTTGTTGCCAAGAGGACTAGATAGTTCAGCAGAGAAACACACACAGATCTACGTATTGTCTTCTTACTTCCTTATTTACTGAAAACCTTTTCTAGGGATAGGTCCATTTCTATTTACCTCAATTTCTGTTGTGTCATTTCTTTGCTCTTTATTGAGGTAACACACTCTGTACATTAAAGGGGAAATCCCTGCAGAAGAATTAGATTGGCAAATTATAAAGATAACTCTTTAAGTGTCCATTTGAAGAAGAGAAGAATTTTTAAAATACTTATGTTTTCTATGTCTCCTTTTTTGGATTGACTTGGAATGAAACTTTCAGTAATTTTGTGTCTGTTTATATGATTTTTAATGATGTTACACTTAGGTCCTCTTACAGTGGATGCAGTGACTTCATAATTACCATCCTGGGTGGTGGTTGTTTTTTCTTTCACACTGATTCATCCTTTAAGGAGGTAAATTTATGTAGTTTTTTCTTGAATCAGAAGAGTTCCTATAAGAAACTCATATGTTCTTATAAGTACTCATGAAAAACATTGACTTTAGCCTTTTAACCAAGAGGGACAGGGCCCTTTTAAGAGTTTTCTATATGTTCTGTTTTGATTTGTAGTCTAATCAAATTGTTTATGACCAATATAAGAATATAGAGACGAGGTGGCCTCTGAAATCATCTTCCCATTTTTAGCCCAGTGTGTGCTGCATAATAGAGTCCTAATAAAAGACTGTTGACCTGCTGACTTAATTGACAATAGATGTTTAAGAAAATATTGTTGACCTAGTGATTTAATTGTGCTTATTTTTGTTCAAGCCCTTCAGAGATTCTGATTGTGTTACTCTTATGGGAGAGTTGAGCATTTGGTTTGGGAGAGGAATGAAAATGAGATCCTCTGCAACATGAGTCATCATTTGGATCATATTTTAAATTTTAAAATCATGTCCTACCTGTTGACAAAAGTGACCTAAGGAAAAGCTGTGTTTCAGGAACATTCCATGAATCATTCCTTTAAAAAAATCTCCCCAAAGAATTAAATGTTTAGGCCACAGGTACCCAGTTTCTTCAGTGGGTTCAAGAATTAGTCTCCAGGTGATAGGGATGGGAATGCCTAATTAATTGCAATATTTGCATTAAAATGATTTACCTCAACAAGCAGAGGGCCTCCTAAAAATGGCATCTTTGTTAGGATTTGAGATTTAGAAGTGGAGTTCTAAACTGCAGCAGCAGATTTCTAGTTTTTATTCCCTTGCCTCTTCTTTTCTAGAATGATTAATTTTACTCAAGTACTTGGTTTCACTGGAGAGTTCTTTCCATGTGCAAAGTGAAGGTTAGGTACTTGGGGACTGATACTTAATTTCAGCCTATGGGCAGCTTCTCTCTTACACAAGATTCTATTTGTAACATTTTACTCTATGGGTTTAACTAAACTGTCAGTGTGGCAGAGGGCTGAATTATTGTAGTTTATTGTAGGGAGCTCAGACTAGAGATGAAACTGTTCTCCTTGGAGAAAAAAAAAAGCTTTAATACTTAAGAATAATGTCTAGGTCCAGTATGCTTTGTGCTTCTCCCTTCCTCCCCAATACTTTCCAGGTAATTAAACCAGGAAAAAAAAGACAAAAAACCAAACACCAGGAGAGATGCCAGAGTGGTATAGATCACTCTGAAGCTTTGTCTGTCTCTAAATTGTCTCTGGAATGGGGGTGGGGGTAGTTGGCTAGGATGGCCATGACCCTGGATTTTTTTTTTTTTTTTTGCTTTTTGGAGAGGGGAAGGTAGGATGATTGGCGTTAGGTGACTTGCCCAAGGTCACAAGGCTAGTTTTTTTGTGTTAAATGTCTGAGGCCGAATTTGAACTCAGGTCCTCCTGACTCCAGGGCCGGTGCTCTATTCACTGTGCCACCTAACGCGCCCCCCTCCCAGCTTATTTTTGTCCAGAAGTCCCCTGATGGCCACATTTGAGAACTGTTCTGAGTTAGGACCACACTCCTACAAAACAAAGAGACTTTCTGATTGATTGGTTTTCCTGGCCATTCATTACTTCTACTTCTGTCTTCCTATAGTTAACATTAGGAAACTGAACAAGTTTATGCTGAGAAAGAGAGAAAATTTGGCTTCACTAAGACACAAGTAACCCTTAATCCTCACAATTTGTGTTAATGCATGTATGTATGATGTTGATAACTATTGGGTACTTTAAAACAAGATTGTATTCAGATATAGGAGAATATATAGGCATAAAAGGAAGTAAATAAGTATTGACTAATCTTCAAATTCTCATGTGTTGATAATAATGAAGTTTGGCCCATCGCTATTCTTGCTTTAGGTAAATGAATCATTTGCTGGATAGAGCCAGGTTACTCCATTTCAGTCTGGATAACTGAGTGGGCTCAAGACAAATAACTTAGCTATTTATATTAACAGAAAAAGATGCCCTAAGGTGGATTCCTAATCTTACCTCTGCCTGGTACAGACACATTTTAAGAAAATGCTTCTCCTTAGGATTACACAAAGCCCAATAAAGACACAACCAGTGCATAGAGAAGACCATTCTAGTTTTCCAGGGAGTTTACCAGATACCTATCTCTATAAAAGATTCTGTGAACCTGGGCTCTATTCTAGCCTAATGGAGCTGGGTTCTGAAAAACAGCTGATATGGTCTTTCCCTTGGTAGCGGAGAAATGACCAAGTACTGAAAATGACATTTTTATGAGTCCTTTAAAAAACATGTCCCATTTATTTTGGAAGAAAAATTATGATTCCACACTGAAATGTATCCATTCAACTTTATCCATTTTGATAAACAAAATGCTCATTAGAGAAGAGGAAAATGTTGACCACTTCAACTACATATTGCAAAACCCTGGTCATGCAAAGCAAAGGTGTGCAAAAGTTTTACTTGTAGCCCATTTGCATAGATTTTAGGAGACTGCATAATTACACTTTTTTAAACGATGTGAGTGACTGGTTTGGAATAAAGTTTAATGCTGAATTTTAAATAGTGTAATCAAGTCTACAGGAAAGCAGATGCTTCATTTTCTATTTATTCCTATTTATTGCCTGTGCTTCTTAGCACAAAGTTCAGGGCTTGGTCCAAAAACCCAAAACATAAAAGATATTTCCTTCTCCCTCATTCCTTTTCATTGCCTTTTCTTTCCCCTTTTTATGTCTTCTTCCCCTTTGTCTTTTTTTCTCTAATCTTCTTTTCCCTCTGTCTTCTGGAAAGATGAAAACTCCATGCAGCAAGGTTTTAGTATGATGAAGTATGTTTTTATAGTTTCCTAGCCCTCCTTACATATTCTACAGCCTAACTATCAATCCCTGAAAAGCATATTCTGAAAAATTGTAAGATATAATATATGGTCAAGCAGTCCATGCAGAGCACATTGGAATTTAGTTAATGTGTAGTCAACAGCTAAAAGCATTTTATGCTTTCAAAACTTTTGGAGAATGTGTATGACTGTTTAGTGAGAACTTTAGAATGTGATTAAGCTGTCTTTTACTTCAAAGATATATTTAGGCCCAGTGAATAAATTACAGTTGTAATTTTTTTTAACCAACATAACAATCTAGATAGGTTAATCAGCTTATTTTTGAGCTTAACTTGACACTTTTTAAAAGTCAGTATGAACCTTTTTTCTTTCTAATTTCAGAATTCTATTTTTTTAGCTTACAGAAGCATGACCTTTTAAAGATCTTCTTGTTCATTTAGGTTGGTGTTTGACTTAACTTTCACCAGTGTCTCTCTTAGATATCTTCTCTCTAGAAAGGTTTAATTCATTTTTTCTTTTTTAAATCCATTTTAAAAAATGGGAATGCAGTCTTTCTCATTACAAGGATACCATATGGGGGCATAATTCCAGTGATTTAGGAAGTAATTTTATATTTGAAGAAAAGTTTGCTAACAATTAGAGTTATCCCAAAGCAGATGGACTGGCAACTTGGGAAAGTAAAGGGCTCCCACACACTGCAGATCTTCAGGGGAATGTGAGGTGACCACTAGATTATATTGTAGTGGGGATTAGGGATCCAGGTGTGGGTTGGATTTGATAGCCACTTGAGGCCAGCCCTTCTAACTGTGAACTTCTATGAGTTTACTTGGTCTCTTGGGGCTCATTTTCTTCATCTGAAAATTAAGAGCATGCAATGGATGACCATTGAGGTCCCTTTCATCTTTAAAACAAAGATCCTAAGATTCTCTGAAGCTGTAAAAATTTCCTTTGTACCCTAAAAAATTGATAGCTTCTCATGGATCAGGAGAGCCCATATATGTTTATACACCTTTGCTTCCTGTGAAGACTATGAAGAGGAATACATGCTGTGGCATAGACTTTTAACTCATAATTATTTTTCTATTTTTTCTTATGAAAGTGTTCCTCCTTATTCTCACTTTTATTTTTCATTTCATTTATATTTGATAGAATTTGACATTTCCTTTTTCTTTGAAACCATGAAAGAATTTGCGAGTAGAGGCAGCTATGTAATATAGTGAGTAAAATGCTAGGCTGAGGAAGACCTGAATTCAAATCCTGTTTCAGACACTTACTAGTGGTGTGACCCTGAGTAAGTCATTTAACCTCTGTCAGCCTCAGTTTCCTCATCTGTGAAATGGGAATAATAATAGCATCTGGCTCACAGAATTATTGTAAAGATCAAATGGGTAGTATTTGTCAAGTTCTTTGAAAACATTGAAACCCTGTAATAAATATTGTGTATTGTCATTGTTATTTACAAATTTGATAAGTTTTGTATCCTTTATATTCATTATTGGGCTCTCCTGTTTTGAATATCACTCATTATAAACAAGGTCTTGATAGTCATGCAAAATGCTTACATAGCCAGAAACAATATAAAATGCATCTATCACTGGAAAGTCAATGTCAGTTTTGCTAGGCATTTTTTCTTTAAAGATGAGAAATTGGGGAGCTTGTTTTTGTTTTCCTGTATTTTAATGACTGTATTCCTGTACTACTTACTGTTTAAATATGAGGAGATGCTATTATGTCAGGAAATGTGATATTATTTAAAATCACTAGTAAGCTATATAACAGGCTTCTGATTGTTTAGCCTTATTTTTTAAGTAGGGGGAAGTAGGTTAACAGTGTGACAATTTTCACCTTTTAGATTTTCTACCTTTTAAATTACAGAGAATTTAATTTTACTTGAGTTTGGATTTTAGGGAAGAAAAGATTTTGAAATATAAAGAAGTTGATGTAGGCTTTTGACTATTTTCCCCTTTTATGAATTAGGCTTTCCTCAGTCAAGTTTTCAATAAATCAGTTACACTGATATGCTTACTGTGTGACAGACTGCAACTGAATCTCATTACTCATACATATCTGTGTGATGTTACTGAATCAATTTGTGCTGTATCCATTTTGCACTCATGGATAGTTCACGCTCCCTTATGAGCAAAAATAGTCAGCAGGCAATAATGGAAGACATGGAGCAGAAATGGAAGGAGCCCACAATCCTTTGCTCTATGGCCCTTGCTCCTTCTTTTATTCACTATAGAGTCCTTTTCACCTCATCAATATGTAGAAAGCAGCAAAGTTTTTTTTTTTTAAAGTAACATTTCAGTTCTTTCAAAATCAAACCTTTCACATACTAACAGGGAGAGTTAAATGAGGTGAGGCCTCTATTCTCTGATTGGCAATAGCAGACTATTTTTGAATGTAGTTGCTTAATGGCTTTCAATTCAAAGACATTGTCTTAGCAGGTCAGTCTTTCCTGCTAATAAAACCAGAAACTAATAAAACTAGAAGGTCAACAGATACCACAACCAAGCATTTCTGTAGCAGTGGCCAATGCAGTACATGGTTGGACGAGTCAAATAATTATTTGTGTTAATGCAGTTCATTATGCTAAGTTAATAAGGAAGCTTTCCCATAAGCTAGTCATTCTGAGGTCATCATTGAACTACAACAACAAAGCACAAAAGAAATTTTCATCTTTGAAATCTTGCCCTTATTACTCTTTGTAGCTCCTTCAAAGCAGTCACATGCAATTGTCCAGTTAAAGATTGTTCCCCCCCCCCTTTAAAAATGGCAGTAGAGACAAGTGGTAAAAGGGGTGTGGTACACAGAACCAAAGACCACAGAAGAATGTGAGAGTGGCTCTCTCTCTCTGGCATGGTGTATGGCCATTTCATCTCTAGGGTACTTGTGTTTTTTGGCAGGTGGTGACAGAGTCATAGCCATTAAAGGAGAATCCAGTGGGGAGTCCTGCAGAGCCACTTGTCTGCAAGTTCCTCATTTTATAGTAACAGATTCCAGGTCTTGCAATTCTCCTAAGGAAGGAATATCAACTTACCTATCACATCAGAAATTAAGGAAACTTTTCCCTCTCCTGTTTCACCCACTATTTCCATTGCTTGATAAATAAATTTTGGGGGGTAGGGACTAGAGAAAAAATACAAAGCTCACATTTATTGAGATCTCAGAATATAGGGGAAAAAAGAGATTTCTAGAATATGATTTTTACCTCATACTTGTTTCCCTGGGCCATTTTATTATTTTGTGCCATAAGCAGACAAAATATATACAACATAGTGAAAAAGAATTCTATATTAATGAAGGAATTAAATTTTAAGGTGGAAGTGCCCCCCTCTTTTAGTTAGGGAACTTAAGATCTTTAAATGCACATTTGGCAAAATAAATTTTTAATTCAAGAGTAAAAATCAATTTATTTTGGAACCTGTCAGTACCTTGGAATCCACATGTGGGGAATTAGTCTCAAAAATAACCCCAGACTGTCCCTCTCAAGGTTGCTAGATCTCTGAAGAAGACTACCTAATGTTTGTAAACGTTGGTATAAACTTACCTTATATCCTTTTTTAAAAGTCACAAAAATGCTTGTATTAAAAATTTTATCAGTGTTCTAATATTATAAAATCAAATGATAATGAAGCCTGCTTTTACTTTAAGTACATATATATGTACATATATTGTAGCGTGTAAGTATTAAGAGCATTGTTACACATGGTTACAAAGGCAAGAGGAGAGTACTAGGAAATCTTCCTAAGAAGACTTCATCTCTCTAAAAAAAATAATCTTTTTTGAAAGAGGAAGTTCATTATATTATAAGAAGTCCAAATCAGGATCACTCAGTCCCTATTATCTGCTACTGCTGCTGTTGTTTTTAGCACAGATTTAATACAGTTCACCCAGAGTCAGTGTTTTCTTGTAAGCCTTTTTGTTTTCTCCCATGACAAAGTCCGTTTTTTAAAAGGCAGCAATATCATGTAACTGGAGCCACAGTCTAGCAATGGCTTCTCTAGTTTGTTACTATTATGGTAACTAGGTACTTATTTGCAGATATTTAAATGCCTTGATATTTTCAGTACCCAAGAAAGGAACTGTATTCTAGAGGGTTTTTTTGGACTCTCTAAAGTGCTACACTTTAAATGATTACCCTGTCAGTTGTAGAGCATAGCACAGTTCCTTGTTGTTTTTTCCCTCTGGAGAACATGACCTTAAACTGGTAACAGGTTAAAGCAGATTGAGGTTCAAGTAGTAAAAGGCATGAAAGTTATGTTTTCTTTTTTATCAAGAGGACTATGAATTTTGTATTGGCACAACTTGAGTTTGTAAAAGTAATAGCTTTCAGATGGGTTGGATGGGTCATTAGTTCCTAAATGGTTGATCGAGTAGAGTGCCAATGCCACTTGTGATCTAGACTGATCCCTTGGTAAAGAAGAGGAAAAACCTGCTTCACAGAAGCCCCAAACCTAAAATAACGTAAAAGAAAAGGAAATATTCCCCCCTTAACCTCAAGGTCAAGGGGGAATATATCTTGAAGAAATCTGGTAAATGGGGGAAAATGGACTTTTGGGCTTAACACTAAGAATAATAATATCAATGATAATCACTAAAATTAACACAGTTTAAATATTTGCAAACTACTTTATATACCTTGTATTATTTGATCTTCACAACAACCCTATGGGATAAATCTTATTATTACAACACCCTTGGACCCCTCCCCTCCTGCATTTTACAGATGAGGAAACTGAAGCTGAAAGAGGAAATTTTCCCAGGATCAAAAGAGCTAGTAAGTGTCTGAAGGATTCACACTTATGTTCCTGACTCTTGAGTCTAGCACTCTTTTCACTGTGGCATTTTGTGTTTTTAAGGCCATTTTGTCCCTAAGAAAGTGGTGGTAAAATCTTAGACATATTTTTACTAAGTGACATTGAGCTTGCTTCTGAAGGCAAGCTGGATTTCTAATAGATCTGTCACATCAGATGTTCATTATATGTAATAGGAGATGTAAGAGAGAAAGCAGCAACAAATATGAGCTATCTTAGCTTCAGTGGCAAGTGCAGACTGGTTGATTAACCTCAGGCCAAAAAAAATGTGGTTTGTCAAACTACCCCCATAGACAGGTACCTCCCCCCCTTTCCCAGTTGGTAAAACTTTAATTACATTTGGATCATCATCAGCACTCTAAAGGGGATGCTTATCTCCCTAGAAGTTTAGTAAGACCTGAATGATTTCACTCCTGTTTGCTAACTGCTACACATTCTTTCATGCAAACTTTTACCTACATTGAAAGCATCTAACCTACAGCTTTGCATGTTCAAACAGGCTTTGCTGCCCTAGATTAGAGCGTAAGAGCAGCTGGCTCCTTAAAGCTGAGTTGCCCAGCCCTGACTGTTCCTTAAACAATCTTTCCTCTGATCAGGCCTTTTTCCTTCTCTGTTCTGGTGCAAAAACAAGTTCCAGCATGTTAGGAGATATGTGAAAAATGGCCTGTAGTCTTACAAGCTAAGTGTCTGTCACACCCTCATTAGCTATAAGTTAAATTAACTTCAGACTGACATTTATGAATAGTTCCTTGCAGGACAGCAGGCAGCATCATCTGAACCCTGTCATCCAGGCGTCAACACATGGAATATGAGCATGAACAAGAACTAATTTATGAAACATAATTCTATTTAGTTTGTAGAATAGTGTTGAATGAAAAGTATGTTCCTGTAATTTTTATTATTAATATTAACAATAAGCCATAATGCTATTTAAGAAAAGGAGGATAAAGCAGACTCCTCCAAATATTCTGCTTTGCCAGTGAATGACATTTATATACCATAGTGCCTCAAAATTATGAGTTCTTCATCAGTAAATCTATGTAGTTCAGTTGTAGTAGATCAGAAAGGATGCTAATGCTGACTGGACCAAATATGTTGCCTGCTATTAAATAGATTATTTGAAGCCTTGTGAAAAAACAAGTAAACCTCCATTACCAGAATGCAACAAGCTCTAAAAGTGATACAGAGAAATCTGTGCTTTCTCTAAATCTTTTTTTTTTTTTAAGCAGTTGGGGTTAAGTAACTTGCTCAAGGTTACACGGCTAGTCATTATTTGTGTGTGGGTGCTCATTTTCTGAGGCCGGATTCCATCTCAGGTCATCCCAACTCTGAGGCCAGCGCTCTTACTCACTGCGCCACCTAGCCACCCCTTTTAGGGCAATTGGGGTTAAGTAACTTGCCCAAGGTCACACGGTTAGGTTTTTGTTTGTGTGGGTTAAGTGTCTGAGGCCGGATCTGAACTCAGGTCCTTCTGACTCCAGGGATGGCACTCTACTCACTGCGCCACCTAGCCGCCCCCTTTCTCTAAATCTTTATCTCTGTTTGAGTCTGAGAAGAGAGTTGAGGTGAAAATGGGAAGTTGGGATTTTTAAATTCTGATCTAAATATTAAAATCTTTTGGTAAAAGCCTTTATCAATTCTGAGTCATGGAATTTAACTAACCTCTCTCATTTGTATATTTGCTGGGGATTTCCATCATTACCTGGTTTCCTGTATTAGAGTTCACAGATTGAAACACTACAGTTTCAAGGGCTCCCCGTAAACTATATCCATTAAGAAGTGTGAAAACATCTCAGTGGATTGGTTATAAATTCCTTATTCTGCAAATACTTTTTGAGATGTGTCTGTTTTAAGCCAAAGGCTAAAGGTGTATTTTTCTGTGCTTTTCCTGTAATAGACAGGTTAACATTCCTTTTCTTGTTAAGGTAGAAACTTCCATCAATAGAAGAAGGGGAGGGGCAGAGAAATTGCTCATACTTTTTTTCAGATTACATTGATTTATTTAATTTTAATCAGTCATCTTTAGGCTTTCTGTTACCTATGGGATAGAACATAAGCTGTTATAGCATTCAAGTCCTTTCTTAGTCTGGCTCCAACCTATTTAACCTCCTCATTCTTTGCAATATTCTACATTTCAGTCAAATTAGACTGTTAGTCATTTTCTGATCTCATCTTGTCTGCTTTCTCCTCTGTGCATAAGATCAGGCTTTTCCCTATGCAATTCCTCCAGGTTTTGTCTTTTGAAATCATTCTTTGCTGTTAGGACCTTCATGACTGTGAATAAGTCACATAACTTCTTTGAACTTCAGTTTCCTCCTCTGTAAAATTAAAGAGGTAGGTTATATGATTTCTGTCTCTTCCAGATCTATCATCCTATGCCCAAATTTAGGTACCATCTTCTCCAAGAAATTTTCCCATATTACTGAGTTTAGAAGTGATCTTTCGGGGCGGCTAGGTGGCGCAGTGAATAGAGCGCCGGCCCTGGAATCAGAAGGACCTGAGTTCCGAGCCGGCCTCCGACACTTAATCCATACAAACAAAAACCTAGCCGTGTAACCTTGGGCAAGTTACTTAACCCCAATTGCCCTAAAGGGGTGGCTAGGTGGCGCAGTGAGTAAGAGCATCGGCCTCGGAATTGGGATGACCCGAGATCAGATCCGGCCTCAGAAAATGAGCACCCACGCATAAATAATAATGACTAGCCGTGTAACCTTGAGCAAGTTACTTAACCCCAATTGCTTTAAAAAAAAAATTAAAAAAAGAAGTGATCTTTCCCTCTGCAATTTCTTATCCCTCACAGTTCTCTCTTAGGTACTTTGCCTATTCTAACTTGTATTGTTCAACCCTCATTTGGATTGAACATTCCTTGAGAACATTTTTATTTCCATATTACTTAATTTAGCCCAGTATTTAATGCTTTGTCTGAATTGATCAATATGGAACAAGAAGGAAAGCATCCTTTAAATTAAGTTCTGAGGTCTTCTAGTCTGTGTGACCTGTGTAAAGTAATATACCTTTGTTGATACCATGACACAATGTATTGTAGTGGAAAGAGGGTTGAACCTATAGTAGAAGAGACCTGAAATTCCATTCTTTTCAAGCACTGATTAGTTGTACAACTTTTAGTTTCCTCAACTGTAAAGATTCCTGTGGTACCTACCTCACAGGGTTGCAGTATGAGGACAATGCATTTACAGTATTTTGGAAATCTTAAAATCTTTTACAAAAATCAGCTATTATTACTCTGATTGACTTATAGACTATTGATGTTTAAAAGAGGACCAGATGGTTGTAGCCTTTTTGAGGACACTAAGTGCTGGCATTGCTTTATAGAAAGTTAAATGCATAGCAGCCCACTGAAATATGACCATTTGTTGAATCAAGTAGGTGGATGGGAACCCAGCTCCAATTATTCACTCTAGATGGATCTTCATCATAGCTTCCAAGTGCTTATTTGAAGCAAAAACCTGCCTATTGGATGAAAAAAAAGTTGAGGTGGTCAATTTTTAGTTTTCCACAACTTTGTTTCCGAATTTTCAGGAAAGTATATGATAAATTGAGGGCTTTTAAAGATACCACACACCTAATTTACCATGGGATAGTGGAAGTCTATCAATATCATCAATAAGCATTTACTAAGCTTAGCATATATAAAGCATGGTGCTAAGTGCTAGGCATATGAAGGAAGGTGAAACTCTGCCCTCAAGAAGCTTACATTTTAATATAATTTTGGGAAAAAAAAACCCAAAATACAATTCAAGTAGTTTTTGTCCTCCATCTACAAAATTAGGGGGAACAAAGAAGAAGGGATTGTTATTAATCCCTCCAGCTCTTTTTCTGGGTCTTTATTATTCAAACTACATTTTTATTATTTTATAAGAAAACAAGTTATAAAAATGCCATATGAATATTCCTACAATAATATTTTAGGTCTAGAAAGTATGCTAGAAATATTCTCTATATTTCAGTCTTCCCAATTTCCCCCCATTTTTCATAGTTTCAAAATGCCTTTACAAAAGCATTTGAAATTTTTGGAGATTTTTAGATTTTAAAAAATTTTATGGCAGATTCCCTCAAGAATCAAAATATGTTTATTCAAGTAATTTTTTTCATTTCCCTTTGCAATTTTTAAGTTCTTATTTAGAATCAACATAACTGTTAAAATAAATTTTCTTTCTCTACTGGTAATCTTCATTTTTTTCTGCAGAAATAAGTGTAATATAGTTACTACATTCTGAAGATAAAAGAGGAAAAGATGACAAAGTGATAGATTCTTGTAATGAAAATTGCATCCATTAATACAGTAGTTTTGGTTTTTAAAGATGAAAATCTGACTTAGCATAAAAAGCTAAAGCATTTTTCTCTTATGTATTTATATTTATATTTTGATAGAGGATTCATAGCAACATTGTCCAAACAATGCTAAACTTTATATATTTTAAACTGAATTTTTATTATAACAACTTATTTCACACTAATATTCTAAAATAGTTGCAGGATTTTAGTGATAAAGTATAGCAGAGTCTCTATTTCAAGAAAGGCTAGATATCAGTATTTGCTTCATTTATATTAAAGCTTTTCAATGTGACTGAAAATGTTTATGCTAATTATGATGGGAATTATTGGCTTTGTTCATTCTGGAGCCCCTTTAATGTTTGGGAGAGTGGGTTAATGATGTGATCTGGCATCTTTTCTGCTAAGCATCATCATCAAAAAAAGATACCATGCAAATCCTCAGTTGGCATTTTTGCCTACAGGCTGCCGAGAGCTGATTATTCTTCTAATCAAAACTGTCACAATCAGGGGAGACAATTAGCTAGGTTAGGCCTCTGCTGATTTTGGCCTGTAGAATCAGATGGCTTTGAGCACTCTTGAATCATATCAATAAGTATTTCAATAGTACCCTTTTATGCTTCACCTGCTGTCATCAGGACCTGCTTTTCTTCTCTTGTATTATGTGAGTTTGAGTATATTTTAAAGTGAGACCAGAAGATATTGAGCGTTTTCAGCAGCAGAAATGTGGCAGATCTCAGTACTACTGGTATATTTTAAAATTACTTAGGTGATAAATGGCTCAAAATGATGAAATCAGATATGCACATATATGAAATATTTAGATATGTGTATACATATGGTTTAATCTGTAAAATGCATATAATATGGGGGAAAATTCATTTGTAAAACATTCACATATGTAGCAAAATAGGCATCATGCTTTTCAGGCGAGGTAAAATGCAGATTTCATCAGAATGGTTCAGACTAATCTGGCAGTAATGTTCTTTTTTCAGTATTTTCAAATGTGACAGAATAAATGGTATTGCAGTTAGAAGATTCATGAACTCCTTTGGTCTAGTTGTTGTTTAAATTCACTGGGCAGCAAAAGCTTCTTAATAAAGAGATGGTGACTGATTAACTATAAGGATCTCGCATAGGGGCATGTAACCTTCACTTTTACCTCTTTAAACCCTTTTGCCATTTATAGCACCAAGAAAAAGATGACTGCACTGCAGATTTTCATAGCAAAGGAGGATATGTTTAACAATACCCATTTGAATAATGCATATCTCTGTAGGAAAATGGTCATTAGTAGGAAGCCATAAGACTAATATGGATTTATTGAAGATAATGCATGAACATAGTACTATTGTGGTATAAGAAACTATTGAGATTCTTGCAAGAATAAGGGTAAAGCCAGGTTTTTAATCTACTTGTTTAAAACATCAAATGTTAACTGAAGTAGGAAATATATTCTTGACTTTAAAGGCTTCTAAAGTTCTAAATTGTTGAACTACCTATCAGATTAAATATAGTTTGTGTGATATCTTGGAAGTAGTACTGGAACCATAATCAGAGGACCTATGTTTAGATTTTGACTTAGCCATTTAATCAGAAAGCATTTATTAAGTATTTACTATGTGCTAGGTTAAGCACTGGCAATGCAAAGAAAGTTTTAGCAAAAAGTCTCTGAATTCAAAGTATTCACATTTTAATGGAAGAGACAATATGTAAGCTAATAGATATACCCCAGGTAGATGGGAAGCGGTTTCAAGGAAGGCACTCTTACCTGGGAGAAATGGGAAACATCTCTTGTAGAGTAAGTCATTTGACCTTTAACTTAAAGAAAGCCAGGGAAACTAAAAATTGGCACTGCACACATAGGGGACAGCTAATGGGAGAAAGCACAGAGAAGTGATAATAATTTGTCCTGTGCAAGGACCAGCAAGAAGAATAAGATTTGGGGATCATAGAGTCACATAGTGGGGAGCAAAGTATAAGAAGATTGGAAAAGCAGGATGGATCCATGACTTTTTAATGACTTTTAAATACATATTAGAGAGCCTTTGGAATTGAGGGAGGGTAACATGATCAGGACAGATAACAGATCAAAATCTCTTTGACAAGAGAGTAGAGGATGGATTGGAATGAGAAGAGTCTTAAAACAGGGAGATCAGTTAGAAGGCTATTTCAATAGTTCAAGTGAAAGGTAATTAAAGCCTGAGCAAAAATTGTGGCTGTGTGAGAATGGTATGTACAGATAAGAACAGAGAGTAGACATGGTAAGATTTGACAAGGGGATTGGATATGTGGACTAAGTGAGAGTGAGAAGTTAACCAGTGCAGCTAGCATGATTGACTGGGAGGATGCTAATAATCCAAATTGACAGTTATCAGAAAGTCCCTAGACTTGAGGGAGAAAGAGAATCATTTCCATTTTGGAAATACTGAGTTTGAGGTGTTTAGAGGACATCTAATTCAAGATGTCTAAAAGGTGGTGACATAGGATTGAAGCTCAGAGGAGACTAGGACTAGAAAAATAGATCTGGGATTTATTTGCATAAAGATAATGAATCCATATGACCATAGAAAAATCACTTCCTATCACCAAGCCTCAGTTTCCTCATAAGTAAAATGAGAAAGTTGGACTAGATGACCTCTTTGTTTTGTCCTGCCTCTTTAATCTGTGATTCTATTTTTGCAAAACACTTGATTATTTTTATCTTATATAAAAATGATTCAATAAACATTATAATTCCTATCATATGCCAGACACATTTTATGTGCTGGGGTTACAAAAATAAAAAATGAGTCTTTGTCTTCAAACAGCTTATGTTCAATTAGGCAAAAGAACATTAAAAACATGCAAGCATATTTGGAACAAATACAAGATTGTTTTGAAAGGTAAGGCACTGGCATTTGGGGGAGGGGCATCAGGAAAGATTTCATATAGAAAATGGACCTTGAGCTGAGTCTACCAGGAACTAAGGGAAGATTCTTTGAGGTAGGGGAGTGCTGTGCACAAGGAAGAGCAAGAAGCCCTGTTTGGTTGTACCATAGGGTATAAGAAAGGAACAAATGTATAAGGAGCCTTGAAAGGTAGATTGGCTCTAAGCCAATCAGGGAAGTTTATATTTTATATTGGAGGCAATTATCTTTGTCAATATGCACCATTTCTTTATATGATCTTTTTTTTCAGTTAATCAGAAGATAGTCACAAGATGTGTAGTTCTGACCTTGTATTATAAAAACAGCAATTATAGAATCTTTAGCTTTGGAACCAAATCAATGTGTGTGTGTGTGTGTGTGTGTGTGTGTGTGTGTGTGTGTGTGCGTGTGTGCGCGCCTGCTGCATAATGCCTACTAGAAAAGAATAATTAGCATATTCATAAAGATTTTATTTTCATTTCAAGGTTAATTGTTTTAAGAAAGATGTTTAACCTTCATTTAAGTAATTAGTGGCCATCAATATATAAAAGTATGCATAAGTTCCACAGGTATGCTTGGAATTTGTAGGTTTTTATTTCATAACAGGTATATGAAGAATGGCAGCAACCTGTAGTGACATCTGTAGTCTAAATCTATGGATCCTTTATGACAGAAGTTGAAGCAAAGCTATTTATTTTATTAGTTGGTTTTCCCTCACATCCTCTTCATATATTAGGTGACCTATACTTATATGATTTATTTGTATGTGGGTATGTATACTATATATGCCTTTCCAAACTACCATAAAAGTCATAAAAATTTATACATTTGACCCCATCCCTCAAAACATTAACAATTTTATTTCAGTTTGAGAAATATGAAAAAGTATGAAAAGAACAAAGGTCAATAGCCTCTATGCTAAACATAGCTAATTATATAGAAGAAAAGAGCTATTCTAAATGATGAAATTTTTAAAAGTCATTTTACAAATACAGAAACATTACATGATTTTATGCATCATACATGTACATAAACAGCGAATAGTAACCAATATAGCTAATTTAGCTTCTTGCTTTATGGGTAATTAAGCCGAGAATATTATCACAGCACGAATAAGTGGGCAAATTGCACATGTGAGGTAAATGGATCTTTGATGCTCGAGCACATACGTATTACTGTATGAGTCTATATGAAGATTCCTGTAGAGATTAATGGGAGTTTATTGATGAATACCATCTAATAGAGGAGAGATGTCACAAGCTTTTAATAGGCTAACAAACAATATTTAAATTATTTATCATGAAAGAACCTACCATTTTTATGTTATAAACCACTATAGTCCTTGACTCAGAATGATGAAATCTCTTTTTATTCCTTTGTGATTAAACTTCAGGGATCAGATCCTAAGAGATGGTTCTATCTTTTTATTTCCAATAGTTATCTAAAGACTTTTCCTTTTTTCTTTTTTGTCTTTTTGGAGGGGGGAAGGGAGGGCAATTGGGGTTAAGTGACTTGCCCAAGGTCACACAGTAAGTATGTCAAGTGTCTGAGGCTGTATTTGAACTCAGGTCTTCCCAACTCCAGGCCCCGTACTCTATTCACTATGCCACCTAGCTGCCCCTAGCTTTTCCTTCTAAGAGTGATGTTCCTTATTGTAAAGATTTCATTTTACTACTTATTAGTTGTCATGTATAAATATGATTCACTTATTCTATTGGTTTGAGTGGCTTTTTAAAAATTCACATCAACATTATATAATTTAAGAATTTTAAACACCGAGAGAGAGAGAGAGAGAGAGAGAGAGAGAGAGAGAGAGAGAGAGAGAGAGAGAGAGAGAAGTCAGCAGTGTTTCTTTCAGAATAGGGTCTGGCTGCATACTCAATAATGTACATTTTGGGTTTTTTGTGGATGAGCTACATATATACAGTGCCCTTATTTTCACCCTTAATTCTCTAATTTACATGGCTCTTTATAAAGAAGAGGCCAAAGAACCCATGTGTCCTACTCTATGCATATTTTAAAGAGCAGGTCCAGGAAAAATATTTCAGAGTTATTTTTAAATGTTGTGCATGGAATGTAGCAATGAACATGCTTGAAGATAGCAGAGAGACTATTTAGTCATTTAGGAAATTAATTTATTGTAAAAGGAGTAAAGAGAGATGGAATAGTATAAAGAATGGAAAAAATTTTAAAGGACCATGCTTCTTCAACTTCAGAGAACCATAATTTCATAGTCATCTGTCTGTATTTGTACGTTGTATGTGTAGATATCTCCTCTGTGGCTTTTAGTTGATAATTTCATGAATTCAGGTAGCTGAGAAAATATATCTCCTGGTGGCCAATTCTTTGCCAATGAACCTCTTCTAACTTGACTTGATTAATTATCAAACTAAAAAACGTACAATGCATCTCTGTGCCTATGCTAGGAGCCTCTTCAGTTTGGCTTGTAGAATCTGACAAATCTTGGACAGTCTACGAACAAGGAGGGTCATCACTACAATAAAGTAGAATTTTTGTCCCATATGCTTAATTAAGTGAAGATCTAATGAAACAGCTTCAGTTTCAAGGTGGTGGATAATCTTTAATGTGTAATCCAGAGAAACAGTTCTAGAAGGAATCTCTTACCTCTGGGATCCTGAATGAAAGAATACAGTGACGTAACAGCATTGGAAAAATCTTATTGTTTCAATGATAGAAAAACTGTAAAAATCCCACACCATACCTCCATTATGTTTCATGTACTTTCTCCTAATGTAAAAAATAAAGCTTATAAAATTTTCTAGAATTTTCCATCTTGAACCCAAATTTATCTTTGATAAAATGAATTATTTAAAACACATGATCTTAAATGCGCTATAACCTACAGGAATCTGCTCTGCATAGTAATGAAGTACATTTCCCCCCAATATCTTTCTTATCCCAGGAGAAAGGGAAAATTAGAGAAATAAAGGAAATGATCTTCATCTGTTCAGCATATTGTAAACAGTTTTGGGAAAGGCCAAATTATCTGTGCTTGGGCATATAATTAGTTTTCCAAAATCTTTGGAATCAAAGATCTATCAATCAACCAGTGTGATGCAAAATATTGTGGTAAGGGTGGGCCAGGTGTAAAACATTTTTTGAGCATTTCTGCTGTATGCCCTTAAATTCTTAAGACTGAAGTTTAGGGATTCAATATCTCTCTTTAAAAATTTAGGTACTGAAAAAAATGGGCAATATTTTAGAAGTTATTTAGGGCAAAAGTTAAAATATTAATTTAAAAATCTTTATTATCATTCCAAGTCACTTTTTTTTTACTACACTTCTATCCGCCCTCTACCTAGTTGCAAAAGTAATTTTCCCAAAGCAATGGTTTGACCATGTCCTCCCCCTACGCAATAAACATAAATGACTCCCTACTACCTTTAGGATCAGATATAAATTCTGGATTGGCACTTAAAACTTCACAACCTAGCTTCAACCTGTCTTTCTAGCCTTACTGGATATTACTCACCTCCTTACACTCTAAGGTCCATCCAAATTGTACTTTTTTCTATTCATCAGACATGTGACACTCCATTTTTAGAAGTGGTTAGGTGGTGCAATGGATGGAGCCCTGGAATCAGGAAGACCTGAGTTCACATCTGTACTCAGATATTTATTAGCTGTGGGGCCTTGGAAAAATCAGTTGATCTCTTGTCTGCTTTAGTTTTCTCATCTATAAAAGGGGCACAGTACCTACTTTCCAAGGTTGTTATATGAAGACCAAATGAGCACAATACTTGTAAAGCACTTACTACTGTGCCTGCCATAAAGGTACTTAATAAATGCTTGTTAAAATATTTTTTCCATCTCTGTCTTTGCACAAAATGCTTTCTCTGCCTGGTAAAAACTCCCTCTTTGCTTCTATCTCTTCTAATCCCTAGTCTCCTTCCAGATTCAACTAAAGATTTACCTTCCGTGTGAAATCTTTCCTGCTACCTTCAAATGCTAGTGCCCTTCCCCACAAATTATTTTGTATCTGTTTTACATATGCCTATATGTATGGGTATTGTCTCCCTCAGCTAGGCTATAATCTTCTTGAGGAAAGGGATTTTAATGTATTTATTTTTGCCTTTGCATTTTCATCACTATAAGCTCACTTTCTGACATATATAATGGTAGGGGCTTAATTAATGTTTGTGTGATTGATTGACCCTGGCCTACTGTGCCACTTACAGTTTCTGAACAACAGGGTTTCCACCTACAGAGCAGCTTGACTGATTTCAGGTATATCAGTTTCAATTCACTGACTGATCTTCATTATACAGAGACAAATGTGGTTGGATGTTGAAGAATCTGTAGTGAGTCATATGAATTCTCATGTTGATTTTCTTGACTTAAGCAATAACATTTATTGACCCACTGCTAAATGACTTAGAAGAATCAAAATTCCTGACTAAATGAGCAATAGAAAGACTCATGATAAATCTCAATAGGTTATAGTATAGCATATAGGTTACTGACAGTGACCCACATGCAGTAAGTTTCACAAGGATACATATGATTAGAAAAAGAAGTACCACAACCAGTCACATATTTAAAGGAATACCCTGTCTACATCTGTTTTCTCTTTTGTAAAATGAAAGGAATGGTCTAAATTATCTCTGAGTTCCTTTCCAGGTCTAAATTTGTGGTTTTATAATGGACAGTCTAAGTGCTGCACTGGTATCTATGCTTGAGGAAAGGTCTCTAGACATTTAAGTAGATTTTCTTAACTGATTTCTATAAAGATATGGTCAAGAATCACATAGGATGAGAAGACAAGAAGGAGTTGGGATAAACAAAGTTGGAGGTAATGCATCCTGAATCATGATTAATCGCTATTATGAACAGACTCTACTCTAGGATGAGAGATGATATTTAAAAGTGCTTTGAAAACTAAAGCCCTACAAATGTAAGTCATTTTTTCATGCACTATGGGGGAAAATGAAGAATTATATACAATGCCATTAAGCAGAGTGAGTATTATTCAAACACATTGTTCCTACTCTTAATCAACAAGGATTTATTATATTCCTGCTATGTGTACAGCACTCAGGGGTGTCAGAAAAGGGCATGGAAAATTTCTTCTCCTCTAGGAGCTTAATGTTATTTGATGTGATGTCTTAAACATATGATTCTTGTAACTAGTGGGCAAATATAGCATAGTTTAGTCTATCCACAATGCTGTATTCTTGAACTGAAATACAAATGTAGTGTGTACTCTAGCTCACTTCTCAAAGAAAAATGGACTGTATTTCCCCTCATAGTACCTTTTTATCCTGAGGGGATTGGAGCAACTTTTTCTTCTACTGCCATAGGCTTGAGCCCCCTTTGACTCTCTTCTTTGATTGGTTAATGTCAATTAGTTTTTTTTACAGAAGGATATTTAATTCAAGACATAGCCAGGAGAAACATATGAACATTTCCCTCCACACTTCTAGAGTATGCTCTGTCTTGTACCACCTGGATCTTTCAGGAGGATTAGGCTTAACTTGGTTCCTATCTAGCATTGGTCCTACTAATTTCGTATTCAAGGGTGCCAGACATATCTTCATTTAAGTTTCTGCTGCCAGGCAACCCAAAGTGCTCCTGTAGATTGCTCCTTGCTTCTCAGGGATGAGCTGATTCCAAAACTTGGTCTGAGCTCAGGCTCCCAGTTTCCTGTAGATTTCTCTCTAGTCTTTTCAGACAACCCAAGCTTGGACACTCCACTCCATTCTGAGTGAAGGAGTCTCCAAGATCTTCCAGAAGCAAATGAGGCAAAGTGATTTTAGGTGAAACTAAAAGGCCTTTTTTGAATGGCTCTGTAGCCAGAGACTTCTTCAGCACACGGGCAAGCTAGCCAGAACTTGTTTCAGAATGTCTACAAGTGGTCACAATCTATCTAAGTTACTTCCTTTGTCACAACAGTTCTCTCAGAAGGAGGCTTCCTTTACTCTGCTTGTGTTGAGACACCATCCCAGGTACTCTACATATGTGCCAGACCTCCCCATTACACAAGGCAAAATGTCAACTTGAATGGGCTTGTTTATTTATAGAAGTTTTGCTGATATTTTCATGCTGCAACACATAGGAGTAGAACACCCAATCAAAATGTTGAAATTGCCAGTTTGTTTTAATTTTTCTACTTCCTCTTTCAAAACATAAAATGCCTAGGATTGTTGTGAGGCTGCTTGGGGGCTTCCACAATGGTGCTCAATACTACTTGTTCTCTCTCCCTAATAATATTTTGTTCCATAGGTCACCTCTTCTATATCAAAGACCTCTTTTCCTATGATTGGGTAGTATTAGATGACCAGAGAGAGCAGACAGGTTAAATTAGAACAACTTGTCAAATAAATAAAACATATAATGCCATCTAGCCATTTCTCTTCCCAGTAGCATAATGTCTTAACCCACTTAAAATGTAAAAAGCCTTTGAGAACTGAAATACAAGTAGCACAATAAGATTTTTTGGTAAGGTTGACCTTTTGGCATCCCTGAAGTCTTACTACATAATTAGCTCTTGTTGTATAGTTTAATTCCAGTTTGGAAAAGTAGCAAGGTAGATGACAGGTTGAAATCAGAAACATTTCTAAAGATCATCAAGATACAGAAAAGAATTGAATATTTTCTTTGGGGGGGATATTTTCAAAGAATTGTAATTTATATTTTTTGTGGTCAGAAAATACTACTTTTTCAGAATTAAAATTCATATATCAATTGTTTTAACAACATTTTGTATTTTATTCTCTATCATAGTTCCTTTCAATAATTTGCTATATCCTTTTGAACCTGAAAAATTTACATAAAGCTGAAATATCTTTAATCAGTTCAGTTTCCTGGATGCCTCCGGATAGTTCCTAATTTTATAAACCATGTCTGCTAAAAGAGCTTAGAGAATTAAGGATAAAAATCAGAGTTTTTACTAAGATTTTCCCACTTTTCAATGAATACCTAATATCAAATGATTCAAATCTTCTGCATGAATGCTAGCTTTTTCACACTAATGGATGTCTTGAGCTATCTCCTCACATCTTCAGATATTTCTGGGTGACAAATATGTATGGTTTCCAAGTCTCTATTCATTACCAACCAAGCTTTGCACCTGTGAAAACTAGTGGGACTCAACAAACTTTAGCTACCTTTCATTTTTTGTGTTTGGACATAAATGTCTTATGAGAGGATAACAATAGTGGTTCTAATCCTCCAGTGGCTTAACTTGTACTCTTCAACAAAGAGGTCTAAGATTTTTGGAAAGGTGTTTTACATAATACTTTAATATAATAATGTTTGCTTTTTATTCTTTGATGATATTGATTTTTCCTGTAGTGTACAGTCTTTATAGTATTTTATATCAGTCCTTTTATGATTTATTAGAAGTAGTATTGTGTAGAGGAAGGAATGCTGAGTTTGTTATCAGGAAGATGGGTTCAAATACTATCTAACAATTACTAGCTGTGTTACTGAGCAAGTCATTCAACATCTGTGTGTTTCAGACAACTCTCTAGCACTAATCTATTAAGTCACACACATTGCAATCTGTATTGGTTGAAGGAAGCTCCATATTGCGGATTATTCATACTAATCAGATCACAGATCCTTAAAATATTCTTATAGTTTTTTTTTTTTTTTTGCTTTTTGTCTTTATGGAGGGGGGAAGGCAGGGCAAGTGGGGTTAAGTGACTTGCCTAAGGTCACACAACTAGTAAGTGATAAGTGTCTGAGGCTGGATTTGAATTCAGGTCCTCCTGACTCCAGGGTCAGTGCTCTATTCACTGCACCACCTAGCTGCCCCTTCCTTATAGTTATTATAATCAAGAATTAAATCAGTTATCTGTTTGCAGAAGTGTAATACCAATAAGCAAGCAGACACTGATATTAGAACATGTTAACCATTTAAAGAATTCTTTTAATAGGAAAAAAATGATCTTAAGTCATTGTAAAAGCAATATAGGAGGATAGTCCACAGGCAAAAATTCATTTGTAACCTTGAGGAGCCACAGCAGAACCCTGCAGGGACTGAGGTAGCAGGGTACTTTCTGGACCCAGTTATGGAGTTGTACTGTATTCTTTCTTAGGGGAGACTACTTCTAATGAGATGAGTTAGCTCCCTTTTTCACACTCTTCAGCTTGTTAAACCCTTATTATCCTGCAGATCATTTTGTTTGTAGTTTATATTATGGCTCACATCTACGTTTGCTCCCCAAAAGGGAGCAAAAAGCATACTTAATGTGCAATATGCATCAGGCATGAAACAAGCAATTTATTCCTGTAAAGAAATTCTAAACATAAAAGACAGCATGCCTTAACAGAATGACTTAAGACAGTAACTTCCAACATACTGACAAAGCAATTTGTAGGACTTCTAATTAGGCATTTTATGTTTCATCTTGGTTCTGCCCTGTCTAAGCAACATGTGGTAAATAAACTGGTCAGGCTTGCGTTAATTTTTTTGGTGGTCATCCTCACTGATACAGAAACTTCCTCTGTGAGCCAGCTCCAATTCACTGGGACCTAAATCCTTTGAACTTCTTGTTTCCACATGGCTTTCTTCAGGCATAGACATATCCAGCCCAAGAATGATGTTTGATCACCTACCCAGGAAAGGAAACACAAAGTGGAAAAGGCAGATAGGGCCAGTTTGCCTAGTTGAGTCTTTGCTCCATATAGGAGGAGAAATAGTGTTGGTAAAGAGCTCCACCCATTCCTCCTAACCCCTTTCATTGAGAGTCTAGGGACAGAGCACACTATCTGCCACAAGTGAAAATCAAAGCAAGAGACAAAGCAGAAAGTTGTTTATTTTAACTTGCTCAGCACTCTGTCTATTCTGATACTGTTATTACAGGGTGGAGAGAGAACTGAAGAGTCACTCAAGGCTTGGCACAGCATTTCAAAACACCAAGTTCTCTTAGCAGTAGGCCACCATATTGCTGGAAGCAAGCTATGTTTAACTGAATGGGAAGAGGAGGAAAAAGAGACAACTTTGAGCATGCACCATATGATGGCACCTACAGGCTAATTCAACCTTGACACACCTATCTGATTATTACTAATTTAAGAGATCAAGGCTAGATTTGAACATAATGGAAATTTTAAAATTCAAGCTAAGAAGCATTGTTGAAAAACAAAGTTATGAAAGAAAGACTTTTCTTCTCTAGCTGTTATCAGCTATAGTTCTTTGTATGTTTTACATTTTTAGTCTCAAAAATTGTATTTCTATTTTTAATCTTAATGTGTCTAAAGCACAGTTTTTTTATTACAAGGTCCAATGTGATATTTATAGTGAATGGAACAGTCTTTAAAAAGAACACATACAACAGATTATTAGAGGTTGAAGAGTCCTCACAGGACAGACAGCTTACACCTTTCATTTTACAAATGAGGAAATTGAAGTCCAAAGAAAGGGAAATGACTTACCCGGGGTCACAAAAGTTTGTGGCAGTGCTGAGGAATGATTTATGTATTTAGAAGAACTTGGATCTTTGGTGATATTTCATATTAGAAGGTTCTCTAGGATTTGAAGTTAGAGCATCTAAAGGAGATGTTTGCAAAAGTCACATTGTTGACTTTTATAGTTACTGGAGAGCCTATCACATTTTTTGTAAATTCTGAAGAAATTCCATTCCAGAAACTATACTACATATACTACTTTTCTTTACAAAACAGAGAAGAAACACTTTTCTGTCTCTTTGTTGATACAAAATTGCTCTTAATCCAGAAGGTAAAGATGAGTAAAGAAAATGCCCTCAACTATGTACTTTTAGTATCTTTATAGTTCCTTCGTATATTTTTAAAATAGGCCACATTTTAATTCTCCCTTTATAGTCAACTACAATCAGTATTTTAGCTTTATGTTATACCATTGTTGCATAAGACAATAAAAATGGTTTTGAACTAGAGTGATATAACACAAGAAATGATCATTTATAACTAATGCTATAGACAACCAGTAACATAATCAGCTAGACTTTTTTTTTAAATAGGGAAACAAATATGAACTAACTTGCTTATATTTTTCCCTTTTTCATGAGATTGAGAAGAAAAAACACTCCCTCAATAATATTAAATGGCCTAAAATCGACAGCTTCTTAATATGTAGAATTTTATTCAACTATATCATTGGGACATAGATTTGTAGTTGGAAGACATCTTAGAGATTGAGGAAACTGAAAGATAGTTGGGTGTGACATTGAGTACTATTATTATTACATTTCTACAGAGGAGGAAACTGAGGCCAGAAAGTATCTGAGGCAGGATTTGAACTCAGGTCTGATTGACTCCAAGACTCACAATCTATCCATTACACAACTGAACTGGCAAGAGGGAAACTTGTTCTCCTAATCTATTAATGTACATCAGTATATGTCTCATGGCAGAATTAACACCAGTCATGGATCTTCGTTCTGTCAAGCCCCATAGACAGTATTTTCCAGGTTAGACACATGAGTAACATGTTACTATATAGTCCTGTTTTATTGTTTAATATGCACGTGTGTATGAAAGATGTAAATTTTTCTGCTAACGTCTAGGACACATGAGTGTGACTTGACTGTTGCTGTGAATCTTTACAGAAACATGACCTAGATGTTACATGTCTTGAGTGAGAGCAATTGAGATTGTTTTCATGGAAATATTAAATTAACTTGTACATTAACATTCCAGGACCCTTGTTGAAAGATGCACTTCCCATTCTAGATCTGCAAATCTAATATCCCCCTTGATTTAAAAATCACTATTTGTTTTGAATTTATTTATTTGAATTTAAATACTAATTTAAGGTTCTATGAACACATTCCATAAATAAATCTAGCAAAAAGATATCATCACAGATGCTATTATTTCTGAGATGAATTACAGGTTTTATTTTGAATCCCAGGCTGATTTTCATGTCCCTTTTGGAGTAATATGCCACAATTTTTTGACCAAGATCAGTCAGGATTAAAATTTAGTGAAAAAAATAAAAATAATACCTTTAACACAATAACTCATAGCTTCTATTTTCTTCTTCCTTTACCAGTATGTGCTAATTTAGAAAGTTAATTTCCCAAAGCCATGAAAAATCTGTACAGAGATAGTAGCTGCAGTAACAGAGATTCAAGGTACTGATGCTGCAAGAAACCAAGGATGAGCCTGTTCTCTTGAGGATCAATGACATGACATGTCCCACAGCATGGAGGTGCCCTTTATCACCCTCTTAGTTTATCATCTACATGTCCTGGTACAACTGTGCCCCTGAAACCCTGCAGACTAGACAAGTGCTTTCCTTCAGAGAAGAAAGCAGAATGAAATTTTTTAAAGATCAAGAAGGTCATGTGCATTTACTTTGAACGACAATCCCATTCCAAACATAGATGTTGGGATAGTGGAGTTTATTTTAAAGAAAGAAGAAAATGTTTTCTGCCACCAAATAACACAAGTATTTAAGTTGTAAAGGCACTATAGTACTTGAACATCTTTTAAGTGCCCAGATTTATCTATGGAAAATAAATGTTGATTTAAAAAAAAAAGTTTCACCTTCCTCCTTATGTTTCCTCAGGGAAGAGCAATTAGTTTGGGGGTTATTTTTATGGTTTCATTTTTCTTGCCTCTAACTTTCTGTGATACAGACTATAAAAGTAAATATAGGACCCAGTTATATGAATGAACATCACTGTAATGAATGTGGGGAGGAACTAAGTGGTACAAACCTTTTTTATGTGTTATTCTGAAGTGCCTCTCCTGTCTTGAATATCAAGCCAGGGGCTTGAAATCATAGCTTCACATATACTAGTATAAAGTAAAGCTGTTCAAGCACTGTTCTGACATCACATCAGAATGCACTTTAATATTATTTTTGGAGAATAGTAGCATAATCTATTCTTTTTGTCAGGGTGAAAGGAAGGTAACGAAGAGCACATGATTTTTCTGTAACACTTTTCATTTTATCTCCTGGGTGAAAGCCTTGGCAAAATTGTGAGATAACAGAGTACTTGAGTAATAATACATAATTTTCTCTGTGTTGTGAATTCATTTCAGTGTTTAGAAAGAGTTAATATCCTTGTTTAGAAAAATGCAATTCTTCCCCCCTCACCGCACCTCACCATCCTGCTCTAACATTCAAATTAACAAATGTTTATTGAGTTCTGTCTAAGGAACTGCAACCTCATATCTAACCTCTTTTCTTCCTTCCTTCCTCCATCATTACTTTACCACCTGTCATTTGCCTATTTTCCCATTGAGGATTTAGCTATATACAATTGGTAATAATCACAACTCTTCACCTTCAGAGATACCATTATTCTTTAAAAAAGTGTTTGTGGGTGACGTAGAAGAGAACTAAATTACAGGTTGAAAATGAATTGTACCATAAGCCTATAAGAAATGTCATAAATATCGACAATTCTAAAAGCTCTTTGGACCCTATTACTTAGCTCAAAGAAGTCTTCTACTTTTGCCTCTTGGCAGAGCCCATAAAAATCTTATTTTGCTTAACATTGTAGAAATAGTAATGGGAAATGCCCAGTGGTGATCATGTTGGAGGTCAAATGTTCTTGAGGATAATTCAGAGCTCCCATCACAAGAATGAGAACGAATGTTTTCCATGCTTTTGGCAATGACCCTAGGAAGGTCAGTCATCCCCAATGCCAAAGTTCCAAGGGAGAATGGATTGGTTTTCATTCATTCCCCAAACTGGAAGGTCCCTCTCAAAAATCAGATCCCTAACCTGGTCCTGAATTTTCAAACAGGAACCTGAATTCCTAGATTGGGAAAGGCACCCAATTGATCTAGGGCTATTAAAATTTCCTACAAGTGTTGTTAGCAGAACCTTAGGGAATATTACAAACTGGAGCAATATAGGCCAGAACTAAAGAGTTTGATTAGCCCTAGAGCAAGATTCACTGGTCTAGAATGTCAAAGGATTAATTGTCCCTGTATGTGGCTCTCTGTGACACATTTCACAGTTGACAGAGGCCTTAGGTCTTCCTGCCAATGTGATAGGTGGCTGCTGGGTATTCTGAAGCAGTCCAATGAACCTTCTCAGACTCAGGAGCCTGATGCTATTCGGCTGTGTAATTGTGATGGAAGTGAGCCAGTCAGAGGCAAAAATTTGTGCTTAACCTTTTGGGAGTTTTATTCCAGCAGATTGTGTTGGGGGAAAAAATAAGAAAGAAACATTACAAATAATAAGCTTCTCTGCCTGATTTGTAATGAACTAGTAATAAATGAGTAGGCTTTCTCTAGAAGTCTGACGATTACATAGCAGCTTTAGCTAAGTGCATGGGACCACATCTTATTTTGATCAGCTGTAGCATAGCAAAGACATGTAATTATCATAATCTAACAATTAGCCTGGCATCACTTTCCAGTGTTTAATTATCCCAATAAATGGTAATTGAATAGAGAACTTAATGACAAGAGAAGAACTTTCACTCTGCCTTAGGTACTTAAGTTGTCTCCTAGTCTAGGAATAATTATTTTTTTAAACCACTGCTAGAATAGCAGTTGTGATGGTTGTTTTTCTCCTTTGCAATCAAGATGCTTTTGTCTCCTTTTCTTGACCTTCACTTATAAGGCTATCACGTCCTATCAATTCATGTCTTTTAATACAGAAAGGCACACTAGTTATTACTACTTTTTCTTTTGAAATACTGCTGTTTTCTTACTTTTGTGTCAAAGCACAGATAACTTTATTACATTTGCAATGTGGTTATGAAAATTTATTTCTTTGTTGAGTCCCATCAAAGAATTCTTGCTGAGGATATATTTGCTTTGTGGTAATGAAGACCAAAGGGAGAAGAGATGTCATAAAATCAGATTATTTAGAAGTTTTTTCTCTCCACTTTCAGAACTATGGTTTAAGTGTTATTTTTATGATTTTAAACAACAGCTGGTCCAAAACAACTCAATACTATTATGTATTTGGCATAATAATTTAATTATTTCTCTATAGTTAACAAATTACTTTATAAATATTACTAAATTTGAACTTTTTAGCAGTCCTATAAACTAGGTAGAGTTTTCAGACAAAGAAACTGAGGTTTGGTGAGGTTAAGTGATGTCCTCATGTTTACCTAGCAAGGTTTTGACACATTTGGGGCTGAAACCATGAGTTTCTGAGTCATAGGCACTTTACATTGTTTTATCACTTATTTATGTATGCCAAGTGAAGAGTTTGAGATAGCAATGATCATCACAAATTGTCCATAATAAACACTTCATTTTGTATTTATGCATTGCTAAAGCACTTAAGAACTGTTAAATTATTCTTCAGAATAGTCTTTGTGTGAAGATTTGTTATTGTTAATGTTGCTTTTGTTATTATGAAACAAAACCTAGACTGAGGACTCCTCTCCTAATAGGATACACAAAGGCTATGGGAAAATCATTTTGGCAGGTGGCTTATTTGATTGAGGCTGACATTTCTTGAACAGAATCATTTGGCTTAATCCAACCCTTACCCAATGGATTGGATAACCTCTTTGATCTTTTCTACATCTTATTCTTTGAATCTGGGTTTCCATGACAGGTGCAGTGTTAAATAGATTACAAAATGCAATGCTATGGGTGATAGAAGAAGGGTGATGCTGCAGTTTTGTCAGGGAAGGAATCGCTCAGTAGATTCTGGAAACATTTTTTTATCATTGTGGAAAAGGCCGCTATAGCAAAACATATTATGTCCCCAAATGTTAATTATTTTTTCTTTGGAAAATAAAAACATTTAAAGTGATCTGTGTTTGTTGGTTTTGTGCAATCATGGTTAAGCTTTTGATATTGACACATCTTTAAAAGCCAAGAATTCACTCTCTGCCTTAGGCTGATCTAAGCTATTTAGAACCAATTATAGAGCTTCCTATGCCTCCACTGCAACTCGTGTTAGGGTCTGCCATGTTAATTCTGTTTACTTTGGAGATTAAGAAAATAAACTTCATATGAGTGAAAGCAAGACACTAGAAGAGGAAACATTTAATGCACCCTCTTTTAAGAGAGGTGCTATTCTTGTGATGTACGCTTACAAAAGCACATTATGACTAATATGATTTGACTACAGAAAGCAACAAGACAAATATTTTAGTTTTTAAATCTGTCATTATGATAATGGACAATTAGTGTCAGTTATGGCATATTTTGAAATAGGATTTTATATTGAATTTTTTAAAAGAAAAAAACAGAGCTGGGCCAACATACAAAGCCATTATTGCTTTCTAAATATCTAGTCAAGTGAAGTATGTCTTATTTCAATGACCTACAGTTACTGAATTCAAGTCAAGGCTTTCATGATCAGAATTTGGAATTACCAAAAAAAAAGGGCTGAGAGTATTTGAATTTGCATTAATGCATAAACAGAGCAACAAAATTAGGTTCAAAATATTTTGACAGTTGTCTTGTGTTTCTCTGTACTTAATGTATTTGGGGAGGAGTAGGGTGTTGGAGTTGGGGTGGGAGTGACTGTCAATTCATTGCACTTCTGACAAAAGATAAGGAGGTGACATCATTACAATTTACTACTGAGATTTTTCTGAAAAGTACCAACTATTTTGTATTCATAAAAAAAGTAGGAGTTTTACTGGAGTATGCTAGTGATAGAAACAACTGAATTGAAACAACTTGACTTATATCTAATGGTCCTTGCTCATAATACCTCATAGCATTACTTACTATTAGTATTCTTTGTTGTAATGAAAATTTCAGTGATAATGAATTAATATATCCTTAAGAAAAACTCAACTACTGTGCAGTTAAAAGATTAGATGTATGATATAAGGGCAGAGTGCTGAGCCCCAAATCAAGAAAGATATGGATTCAAATTCTGTCTCTTTTAGCATTTATTTGTTGTGTGATTCAAAGCAAATCACTTAACATCTCCAGTTCCCAGTTTCCTCATTACTAAAAGGGATGTGATAATATTGATAGTATCAAATAATAATGATATTGGCTAACAAGGTTTGCTGTGGGGATCAAATGAGATAATGTATATAAAGTTGTTTACTGTATGTGTGTGTATGTCAGATAATAGTATATTTTTGCATGTGCATGTGTTTTGAAAGGAGAGCAAAAGTGAACAAAAGAAAGATATTTTAGGAATGTTACAGGTGCTAATATTTCTCATATTGTCCTACTTCCCTTGAAGATGTGTAATTTCTACTGTAATTGCTTGAGGACCACAAAAAGAACATCTGTTGTGAAAGAGACTTTAGGGAAGCATAAGGTTTACATTCTGTGTAGACAGCAGTAGCAGAAGGGAAAGAGGAGGAAGCTTGTTTTGTTACAAACAGGGACTGCTACTTTTCACATATTCTCACAAAACATATTTGCAAATATATTCTATTCTTCCTCACTTTTATCCCACTTTTGACTATGTACTTGTTGAAAGTGAGGCTCATATTATTTTGTTTAAAGAAAGAGGTCATATTCTAATATTAAACTGTAAATTAATAGGAAGAGTAAAAAAAAAAAAAGACTGTCAAATCCATTCATTCCGGATTTAGTTTTGATATTGGGTGATTTGATAGTGGAGGTAGGGGTTGGAGGGAGGATTGGAAACGTATCCTAAGATTAGAAACATCAGTATCTAATCAAATGCCTACTTAGCCTTTGAACACGACAAATGTCATTTCGCTTTCTTTTCAGAATAACAAAGTTATCATTTAGTTCCACTATAACATGGACTATTTATATGTAAGCATCCCCCTGATCCCATCCCATTGGTGAGTTCCTCCTGGAGTCTCCATTTTTTAAAGGGGCCTAGGTCAACCAACCTCCCTTCTTCCTCATAATTATTCTCTACCTGACTTTCTCTGTACTTCAAAACTCTGCCCCCATTTCCTTTTGTCTTTCCACCTCCCCAAGCCAGGTACTTTCTTTCTACCTTTCTCTCACTTTTCACCTCCTCCCCAATTAAAATGTATGTTTTTTGAAAATATATTTTTCTTTTTTCTTGCATTTGTATCCCCCAGTGCCTACTTCTTAAGTACTTAATAAATGCTTATTTCCTTTCCTCCTTTCTTTCCTTCCTTTCTTTATTTCCTTCCTTCTGTCCTTCCCTTCATTCAAATAACTTTAGAATTCAATATCCTTCTATCTAGTTAGGATAGACAAACATTTCCATAATTAATTCCTTAAAGAATATAATAGAAAGGAAGAAAAAGTGTCTCACAGCTTTCTTTCCTAACTTTTAGTAATGTTCTTTGTATATTAATGGAAATAAGAAACTCCACTCAGGAGTTTCATGCTAAAATATCTTGGTACATGTTTCCCTTGATGTAGTTTCATTAATTTGTCAGAAATATCAAATGAAGATTAAAAAAAAAACATTTCTTTCTTTCCTCCAGTCCAAACCTGGGGTTTCATTGGTGAAGGAAACTCCCTAGCATGGAAACTTTCTTTACTGTCACAGATGAATCATTTACATTTGTAACTTCAGGTCTTAAAGAGTTCTTTGGAACACTGAGAGTATGAGGATTTCACCATGGTCACCTATATAGTATCTCTCAGATACAAGATTTGATTACTGGTATTCCTAACTCAAAGACCAGCCCTCTGTCTACCGTGCACATTGCATTTTGAAGGCCCCAGTACAGTCCATTCTAAATTGTCACCATATCTTTCCTTTTCACTAGAAAAATGTCAATATTTTTGGCTTTAGCTAATAAATTTGGAATGATAATAGCATTACTACAAGGGAAAGTCATTAACAAAAAGGTGAACTTGGAGGGAAAATGGTTGTACTTCAACTTGAAATCTACTTTATTTAGTAGTATTTCTTTAGAAATCAAAATCTCTAACTCTCTGTATCACTTCCAGAGGAGCACATGTTTACAATGAAGATAGTAAGGTCACCTGCATCAGGAAGTAATGAATCAAAAATCAATCCACTGATCAGCAAGCAAATACCAACATGTGCCAAGCACTATGATAAACACTGGAGATGCAAAGACAAAAGTGGATATTATGAACTTACAGCAAAATGGAGGAGACAGCGTATACAAGAATATATAGAAAAATGCAAAATGAATACAGTATGTGTGGGGAGGAAAGGCTTCATGTAGAAGTTGGTCCTTTAGCTGAGTTTTGAAGAAAACCAGAGATTTCAAGAGGCCAAGATAAAAAAAAAAGAGAGAGAACATTTCAGGTATGGGGAATAAGCAGTGCAAAAGCCTATTTATAGTAGGTGGAGTGTTGTGGGTAAACAGCCAGTAGAACATTGTTTCTGGATTATAGGGTTGTATGGAAAGAGAGGTAATGTCTAAGAAGACCATAAAGGGAAGGAGGCGCCAGGTTGTGAAAAGCTGTAAATGCCAGACAGAGGGTTTTATATTTAATCCTAGAGGTAATAGGGAATCACTGAATTTGTTGATCTGGGTGATGATATTTTCAGGCCTCTCAAGCTTTAGGAAAATTATCTTGGTGGCTATGAGGGGGATTAGGGAGAGGCTTGAGGCAGGGTGATTAAATAGGAAGATGTTATTTTTTAAGACTTAAATAATTATTTTCTAGTGAATAAAAATCCGTTTTTCCTTGTCTTCCACTGGACAAAAAGAATAGGACTCTCATAGTAAATACTCAAAGTCAAACAAGACAAATTCCTGCATAGGTCATGTCCCCCCAAAATATATCTCATTCTGCACCCTGAGAACTGTGATTAAATGGAAGTCTCATTGGTAACTGTACCATTAGCTCATTGTTATAAGGTACACTCAGTACCTGGATGAAGGAGGAGGAGGAGGAGGATGAGAAACATGCACCAAAAATGAAAACTACCTGCAAAACCCTACGATGAGATTAAACTGTTATGTTTGTCACATGACAGAATGATAAAATTTGTGAAAGTTTGTGAAATCTGAGTGAAAGTGTGGGGTCTGAAACCTCTCTTGAAGATCCTGTCTGGTCTTGGACTGGTCTAAACATTTAGAGAAGCTATTTTGCTTTTCCAGTTCCCAATAATACATTAACGGAATTAAAAACATGTGACAGAAAACACCAATGATTTTTTTTAAAATTATCATCAACAGCATAAATATAAATGATGATAACACAAAGTGCAACTGGACGGTTCTGCATCTCTCCTATGGCACTCATTCAGAACTGTCAAATTATTCTGTGTGCTGATGATTCATATCCCAGCATCTTTTTAGCTGAATATTGCAGCGTCTCCTTTTTATACTTTGGCAACAATGTTACATTGCTTTTTAAAAATCTTTTAAAAGCATCATGGGCTTTCCTCGCATCTTGCCAAAGCATCTTGCCAATAATAAATGAAGTGATCATAGGACAGCCGTAAATATAAGTATCAATAGCCCAATATCTGTGCAGCAAGGAAATAGATACAGCCTAATGAAGGGGCTTTGCATTTGTTTTGCATTTTTAAAGGGGAAGATCTAGAGATGAGCTCTATTATTTAGTAACTGAAGAGCTGATGTGATGAGATGTCAAATTTGGAATCAGGAGATTTGAGATGTATTCCTGATTTTGTCACTTTTGTGTGACCTTGAGCCAATCATTTAAGTTCTCAGGGTCTCAATTTTCTTTTCTGTAAATTGGGAGTGCTGGTCTAAATGATCTTTAATTTTCTTCCCAGCTGTAAAAGTCTATAATTTTTCACTTCTTTTGAGCTAAAGTGTGATTATTCTGAAAAACCACAGGAGATGAATGGTGATAATATCTGTCAACTAATAGTCTGATATTTGAGAATAGAATTTAGGAAGTATGTCATTGATATGCTTTCCATTTGTTTTGTTTGGGGCAAAATAGGGGTTAACTTTTATGTCTATGATTTTCTTCCTTTCCTTCTACTTGCTATGGATTCCTCTCCACAGCTAATTTTTACATGTTCTAGGAAGTAATTGTCATTATTTTTTAGCTCTGTTTAGTGTTCTTCAGAGGCAAAAGGTGTTATAACCTGGTTCCCAGATAATATGTAATCTTAAGATGCATTAAAAAGAAGTGCATGAACTAGATCAAGGCAGTTAATAAATAGTTCCACTCTAGTCTGCACTGATTAGACCATATAATATTCAGTTCTGCACACCATACTTTAAGACGGAAGTTGATGAAATGGAATGTGTAGAGATAAAAGTCATTACCATGGTGAAAGCCTTGAAAATAATATCATTTTTTTTTGCTTTTTGGAGGGCAAATCGGGTTAAGTAACTTGCCAAAGGTCACACAGCTAGTTTTTTTTTTTTTTTTGTGTGTGTGTGTGTGTGTGTGTGTGTGTGTGTGTGTGTGTGTGTTAAGTGTCTGAGGTCATATCTGAACTCAGGTCCTTCTGACTCCAGGGCCAGTGCTCTACTCACTGCGCCACCTAGCTGCCCCCAAAATAATATCATTTGATGAACAATTTGAGGAATTGGATACGTTCTTCATAGAAAAGTGATATAATATAATAATGTTATGTATTTGAAGATGTGTCTTGGAGAAGAGAAAAAAGACTTCTTTGGTCATCACTTATAATAGTACTTCTTACACATGGGAGATATATTTCAGCTGTATACAATGAATAACTTTCTAATAATTTGAGATCTGCCCAACTGTGGAACAGTCTATGTCTCAAAATATCATGCTGCCTATTATTACTAAAAGTGTTTAACTAGGGACTAAACTTTTAAGGTATATTGAAGAATAAATTCCTGATTTGGATAGAAGGTTGGACAACTCTGAGATTCTGGGTTTTGTTGTTGTTGTGTGTGGTTTTTTTTGAGCCAGGAGGTTGTTGTTTTTCACAGAAGCTTTCTTTTATGATTAATCCTCTAAGGCCTCATTTTGAGAATAATTAATTTACCAACTAAAAATGAAATGATATTTTTCTTTGTGCTGCCTCATTGTGGTTTTCTATGCTAGAAGCATTAAAAAAATACTTTATTTCAATTACTAAGAGTGACTGGGCCCTCATGACCAGGCTTCATTCATTATATGACTCCCCCCCACCCTTTTTCCTTCCTGCAAAAACTTTTCTGTAAGATGGTGTAAGATCTGTAAGATGTTCTCTTGGTGAACATTCATGTACTCAGATATATGGGTGACCCACACAGGCCTGTCACCCTAATTGTCTTAATTAAAAATGCCTTTTCCCTCAGGAAAAAAATGTTTATTTTTAGCTGCTGCTGCAAAACAACTTCTTGGATTGAAAAATTATAAAATCTTAAAGGTGATACCTCCAACCCTACTGCAACTAGTTTTTCAGAGTTTATCAGTTGTGCTTCCTACCATTTCCCATGTTGATTTGACTTAGCGTATTCTGAGAAAGTGTCCAACTGATTGGTGGAATGGACTTGATTATACTGTAGGTCATAAATTATTTGTGTTTATGTATATTTGATGACTTAAGAATAATTCAGACTTGTTATTTGTGCACTTAATGTTCTCCCTTTCACTACTCACCAAACTTTCCCCTGAAACTAAATTAGAAAAAGGAAGACGAACATTTTGTATATTTTTAAAATTTAGTTTAGAAAGAGATATGAGACAAGGAGGACAATAGGATTAATGAATTAAAATGATATTAGTGGTTTATTTGTATATGTAATGTTTTTCTTTTCCTGCCCCTTCATTAATACTGATAATTGAAAATTGTCTACAGTTACTACACAATTAACTCAGGAACTTGAACAGTTAAAATGTTAAGTGTAATTCTAATTTTGCATATAGGATAAACTAAATGGAGTGAAACCTCAATACAACAGGTTGCTTGGATTTGAATACACAGTAGCTTAAATCATAACACACACAAATACCTATACACAGCCCAACAATCTCATGCAATAACATCCCCATAATGTGTTCTGTCCCTTAACTATTGCAGAGTGACTTTTTCGATAATATGATTGATACCCCTGGATGGACAGCTCTTTGCCCATGAATAATCTAATCCTTTTCTCTTTTTATTCTAGATTCCAGAGAGGTGACTACCACATCGATGTCTGTATTAATGACTACCTGGATGTGTTCTGCCCTCACTATGAGGACTCAGTCCCTGAAGATAAGACAGAACGATATGTGCTATACATGGTGAACTTTGATGGCTATAGCTCCTGTGACCACACCTCCAAAGGGTTCAAGAGGTGGGAATGTAATCGACCTCATTCTCCAAATGGACCACTGAAATTTTCTGAAAAATTCCAGCTCTTCACTCCCTTCTCTCTAGGATTTGAGTTCAGGCCAGGCCGGGAATATTTCTACATCTGTGAGTATATGGAGAAATTGATAAATCTCTGCTATGTTGCATAGCAGCTGCAAGAATCTAGACTAATTTTTCACCTATGCTTCATGAAATTGCAGAGGGCTTGGTTCTATGCATTACAGATGTCTCTTAGTAAATGCAGACATCAGGTTCCCTAGATACATTAGCTGGGAATTGAAAGCACAAATTAGATTAAAGGTACAGCTTTTTTTTGCCCTATGAAATTGTGTGTCAGTCTGTTCAGTGAACCACTGAACCACTTTTAAATGAAAAGATACTGCTAGGACTTTTCTAAGGTTCAGAAATGTTTTTTAAAAAACCATGGAAAAAAGAAAATAATTAAATTTACATACCATGGAGTTATTGAATTTCTTATGCAGGTGTTAGCAATATCCTTTCAATCATCTACATTTTCAGTGGAGAAAGCTAAAACTCCTGCGAATGTCAGCAGGCTTAGGATAAATAATCTCTTTGCACCAAGGAGAAAAGATAATTATTAAGAGCAGCTGTGTCTTTAAGCAGGAAAAAGTGTAAAGTACTGCAGAGAGTATCTTCTAAGTGAACTAGTGTGAGTGAGTTTACCCACCTGTGATTAGTAAATGACCATATATAGCAGCACTCAGAAACTTTTTCAATAAAACCTTATGCCAGTAACCCTCCAGATAACTTTCTCTTTTTCCCTATCACTTACAAGAAACCTTCTGTGATCCTTATTCTTCTACCTTTCTGAGTAATATCTAGTTTGTCATGTGTCTTGAGATCTTCTGTTTATTAATAAATTTAGAATATTATAATTACATTTAAAAAATCCTTTCTCATGGCAAAGTCAAAGTACATTAGTAAATACTACCCACCATGACCAGAATTGTCTTTTCTACTTCAGTTTTCCCAAGAAAGTAAACAAAAATATTTATTGAACATCTGATATGTGTGGAATACTGTAGTATATCCTGAGGGAGAACAAAACCTACCTTTCTAGAGAGATAAGACATGTGCACAAATCAATTTTACACAAATTTGAATATGAACAAAGCCAAGAAAGATTCACGATGCTGAGAAAATTCAGAGAATGACTTTTGGCTTGGAGATCAATGACAGCTTCACAAAAGAGGTGGCATTTTATCCAGACATTAAAGGATTACCCCAGGTAAAGAGAGGGTCTGTCATTCCTGGCATAGGGAAAAGTATGGACTTGAAGAGCAATGGAAAATCTGGTTTGAAAGAAGCATAAAGTTGCGCAAAATTACACTGTAAAGGCATGTCATATTCAGTGTAGATAGGAATAGTATTCTCCATTACTTCCCCCCTTTTCCCTCTCAAAACAAAATTTTATAAGAATAATTTCAGCTTCACATGAAGAATGGCCCATTTGGTCATACATTATTTCAATATTTATTTCCTGAGGTTGTTATAAGAAAACATGTAAAAGCTTTGATGCTGTCTCACATTCTATAAGTGAATTTCAAAAGAATGCTAAAAGACAAGGATTCTAAAAAAGCCAGCATGACCCCAATTTGACACTTTTTGTGAGCATTATGTTGCAGACTTTTGAGTTTTTTTGCTTTGGAATCCCATGGAGCAAATGAGAGAAAGTGAACAACAATAATACCAAGAAAAATAAAACTGGGAATGCTTCAGAACAGCCAGATAATTCCATTTACTTCCTAACAGGAAAATGCAATTCTAGTGTAAAAAGTACATTCAGAAGGAGTTAGAGATTTTCTTATTGGTTTCCCAGATAAGGAAATGACAACAAAAACAGAAGGCCAACAAAATGTGTGAAACCCTGGGATGAGAAAAGTACACATGGCCTGACTAGTTGATAGCATGACTTTTAGAAAAAATTCATAATACATTAAGCTTTATAAGCAAGATATTATTATTCAAATATGCCCATGGTACTTATGATTGGTTTTCCTCATTTTTAGTTAAATTCAATATTTCACTAAAATCATTATGTGTCTTCTATAACATTCATTTAACAGAGACGTTTAACTGTCAAGAGCTCCCATCAAAGTAATTGTTCCAAAATGTTTTAAAATATCAAGAGCTTTATGCTGTTCAGATGAGTTTTGCTGGAATTACTTTTTTTTAATGAAAAGTAAAATAGCCCAAAATTAGCAACAAGGAGGTGTTCATTTGTAAGGCTTGTGTTGCCTTGATATTCAGTGAAATTAAATTTTCAGCCATGTTTCATAAGCATGAAAGCCTTCTTTCATGCATTTTTTTGTTGTTGAAATATTTCTTTATGTTCTTTCTTTCAGTCTGCTGATAGCAGCAGTAATAGAGTCAATGTGGAGGTCCCAGAGAAGCAGCATACATTGTACTCACAATTATACCTGAAAAATTCTCAAAGGAGAATTGTGCTTCATAGGATTTTTCTCTCTCCTGATGTATGCTAAGTGAACAAGATTAGTAAATGGTTCTTTACCCATTCCTTAAATTTATCAACATGCTCAGATTGCGAAGATTTCAGAAATAGGCATGAAACCTACCTGTCAGTTTGATGAAGCATTCATTACTAGGCAGCACTTGCTTTTCATCTTGTTGGACTTTATAGCTCATTCGATGTGTATATTTTTTTTCTCTAAAGTAAAAAAAAAACCTGTGCTTCAGAATCTATTTTTATTGATACTGAAGAAGATCTGTTTTTGTGATATCTGGAGAATTGAAAAAAATAATCATAAGCTAATTTGAATGAGGGGAGGGAAGATAGTTTTATACCAAAGTATTCACTTGATTTAGATTTTCAAAGGATAAATCCGATACAATATAGATTTCTTCTTTACTACTGTACAATATTTGTTTCCTCACTGATACTTGTCACCTATGTAGAATTAAGGAAAGGAAGTGACGTGAAGCCTTTTATATTAAATTTTCCAATTTGCTTAAAATAGAGAGATTTAATTTCCTTTCATCGCACTAGGCCCTTCCTGCCATCTGTCCTGAGGAAACCCTAGGACACTGTGAACCTTGGAACTATGATGACAATTTTTTCTTTATTTTTTCTCTTTTTTATTTTTTAGTTTATATCATTCATTTCCATAAGATTTTGAGTTACAAATTTTCTCCCCATTTTTGCCTACCCACCACCCCAAAACAGCAATCCCACTGAATATCCCCTTCCCCAATATGCTGTTTCCTATATCTTCCCCTATCCCCCCTCCAACTTTCCTGTAGGGCATGGTGGATCTCTATGCCCCAGTGCCTGTATATCTTATTTCCCAGTTACATGTAAAATAATTATATATATATATATGTTTTTAAACATTTGACTTTAAAACTTTGAATTCTAGAGTCATTCCCTTCCTCCCTTGTCACCCATCCTTACTGGGAATATGATCAATTCTATATAGGTTGTACATGTGTAGCTATGCAAAACATTTCCATAGTGGATATATTGTAAAAGACTGACTATATTTCTCTCCCTCCTATCCCACCTCCCACTTGTTCTATTTTCTACTTTGATCCTGTTCCTTTTCAAAATTGTGTGCTTCCAACTCCCCTCCCCACCCACAACCTGCAGTCCCCTTCATTATTTCCCCTCTCATCCCCTTTCCCCTTACTCTCCTGTAGGGTGAGATACCCTATTTAGTGTGTATATCATTACCTCCATAAGCCAAATTCAATGAGAATAAGGTTGACCTTTTGCCTTCCTGTTCTTCCCCTTCATTTTAGCCATTTTACCTTGCTTCTTCTATATGAGATAATTTACCCCATTCTGTCTCTCCCTATCTCCTCTCATTATATTCCTCTCTCTCCTCTTAATTCCACCTTTTAAGTATCATCCCTTCCTATTAAATTGATCCTGTGTACTCTCTCTATGTATACCTGTACACACACGCACACACATACACACACACACACACACATATATATATATACACACACACATTCACATATGTATTCATATGTCCATATACCCTCCTATATAGAGATATATATGTATATATACATTTCTGTTCCCTTCAACTATTCTCATACTGAGAAAAGTTTCATAAGTTATAATTATCATTTATCCATTTAGGAATGTAAATAGTTCAACTTTGATAAGTTCCTTATGATTTCTTTTCCCTGTTTACCTTTTCATGCTTCTCTTGCTTCTTGTATTTAAATGTCAAATTTCCTATTCAACTCCGTTGTTTTCATCAAGAATGCTTGAAAGTCCTCTATTCCATTAAATTACCATATTTTCCCGTGAAATATGATACTCAGTTTTGCTGGGTAGGGGATTCTTGTTTTTAATCCCAGATCCTTTGACCTCCAGAATATCATATTCCAAGCCCTTTGATCCTTCAGTGTAGAAGCTGCCAGATCCTGTGTTATCCTGATTGTGTTTCCACAGTATTCAAATTGTTTCTTCCTGGCTGCTTGTAATATTTTCTCCTTGATCTGGGAATTCTGTAACCTGTCTATAATATTCCTAGGAGTTTTCTTTTTGGGATATTTTTCAGGAGGTGACCTGTAGATTCTTTCAACCTCTGGTTCTTTTGTAGATTCTTTTGCCCTCTGGTTCTAAAACATCAGGGCAATTTTCTTTGAGAATTTTTTGAAGGATGATTTCTAGGATCTTTTATTTTGATCATGGCTTTCAGGTAGTCCAATAATTTTTAAATTATCTCCCCTGGATCTATTTTCCAGGTCAGTGGTTTTTCCAATGAGATATTTCACATTGCCTTCTATTTTTTCATTTGTTTGGATATGTTTAATAGTATCTTGATTTCTCATAAAGTCACTAGCTTCCATTTGCTCCAATCTAATTCTGAAGGGATGATTCTCTTCAGTAAGCTTTTGAGATTCTTTTGCCATCTGGCAAATTTGGCTTTTTAAGGCATTCTTCTCCTCATTGCCTTTTTGAGCCTCTTTTTGCCATTTCAGTTAGTCTGTTTTTTAAGGCATTATTTTCTTAAGTCAGGTTGTTGATTCTCATTTCATAATTTTCTTGCATCATTCTCATTTCTCTTCCCAAATTTTCCTCCACTTATCTTATTTGGTTTTCAAAATCCTTCTTAAGCTCCTCTATGGCCAGTTGGTAAAGCAGGAGCGATTACCCCTCAGACTAGTTGCTTGTCCCCTACAATCTGCAGGAACTCTGAAATAACCATGTGGTGGTGGCTGCATGGCTGTGGTGCCTCAGCAGCTTCCCTCCCCCAAGGGCAAAGGCCAGACTGTACTCCTGAACTCCCGATTCTCAAAGTCCATACTACACTGACCTCTTACTTTGTCCTTACCATCTATGGGTTGATAATTCTGGAAACCACCACAGCTCTTGGTGATCTGAAGTCCCTCCAGCCAGCAGTTGGTTGTGGCTGCCTTGAGGCTTAAACCTGCCTACACAGGCCTGGTCTCCCAGAGCACTTTTCTGGCCTCTTCCTGCAGGCCTGCCTGGCTGTTTTCATTGGGAAGTTAGCTTCTCTCTGTCATTTTTTTGGGTTCTGTAGCTCCAAAGTTTGTTTAGAGTCTTTTTTTACATTAATTGGAGGAGGTGGAAGCGGGAGCTGTGAGGAGGTCCTGTTTCTACTCTGCTATCTTGACTCCACTCCTTATTTTTTCTTTAATATTTCTTTTTTTTTTTAAAGCAATTAGGGTTAAGTAACTTGCTCAAGGTTACACGGCTAGTCATTATTTATGTGTGGGTGCTCATTTTCTGAGGCCAGATTTGATCTCGGGTCATCCCAACTCCGAGACCGGCGCTCTTACTCACTGCACCACCTAGCCGCCCCTTTAGGGCAATTGGGGTTAAGTAACTTGCCCAAAGTTACATGGCTAGGTTTTTGTTTGTGTGGATTAAGTGTCTGAGGTCGGCTCTGAACTCAGGTCCTTCTGACTCCAGGGCCGGCGCTCTATTCACTGTGCCACCTAGCCGCCCCTTTCTTTAATATTTCTATATTGAACAATTGTGTTGTGTGACACTATTACTAAATCAGTTATATCTGGACTGTTCTTTGTCAGTCTGAAAAATGTGATTATCTTCCATTGGAATAATTTTGGGGTCCTTAACTTTTTTTGTAACATGGGTCCCTTTGATGATAGTCTGAAGCTTTTGGACTATTATCAGAATAATGTTTTCAAACAAATATAACAAAAATACATTGGGATACAAGGGAAAACAATCATACTAAAATATAATTATCAAAATATTAAGGAAAAAAGAGCTCACAGACTTCAAGTTAAAACCTTCTTTAGATATTAATGATGTTTATACTTAAGTATGCATTTGAAGAATTATGGTTCAACAAACTAGGAAAATGCTAGCAATATAGAATGGTAAAATCTTAAGGGAGTTTTTTAGAGACTTCTAAGGTTCAGCTTGCAAAAGAATTTTCATAGTGACTCATGTCAGAAAAAGCATGGAGAACAATAAATATAATTTTACTTTAAGGTGGTTTTTAAAAAATACATCCTTGTAAGCAGTAGAACAAAACTTTGTTTTTCATTTGTTTTCAGAATTTAGTTGTTGCTACTATAGACATGTCTAGTCCTGTTCCTTAACTGTTCGTCACATATAAATTGCTATAATATTGTATTTTATGCTTAGAATTTTTATGTTATTATTTTTATCCCACTTTCTTAGAATCTTGCCAGTTGCTACTTTGCCTTCCAGTCTGTGGGATGCATCTAGTTTTGAGTCATCTGATTTCTTATAGGAAGATTTGAAGGTGATAAACCTGAGAATACAGCTCACCTAATACATTGCTCTAAACACAGTAGTGTTCTGGTATCATGCCAATTACTTCAGATACATTTGTTAAGGGCTACTTGTCACAAGAAAAATATATTTGTGAAAAGAAAGGTTTTAGAAGATAGACTATGAATTTCAAGTTTAATTCAATTCATCAAACATTTACTAAGCACCTATGGTGTAACAAACATTGTGCTACATTCTTGGAAAGATAATTTAGCTAAGCTTACTTTTCTGATATTGTATGTTATAAATAGCAGGGAAATATATTCATAAATAGCTAATCCAACAGGATGTCTGAAAAGTGCATAAAGGAGATGAAAATAATGCTTTAAGAGAAGGCATTTCTTCTTGAGGCAGAGGGGGTCAAGGATGAATTACAGTAGATAATGTTTTTTGAGTTGGGCTTTAAAAAGATGGATAGAATTTCTTCAGGTTGGGGTTTGGGGACTGGCATACTGGTAATATGAAGTTAATGTAGGCATTGGAAAAATAATGAATAAAATCACAGAAGTAGAAATGTCCAGGTTATATATGGTAGATAGTTCAGTTTAACTGAAGGGTAGTATAACTCAAAGGAGACAAAAAACAGAACAGTAGAGATGCCCTAAATTGTTGGAAGGCCTTGAAGACTATGCAAAAAACATTGAACATTCTGTCATTTGGAATAGAAAGCCATTGAAGGATTTTGAGCAGATGTATAACACTGCCTACACATAAGGAAAATAATTGTTTTGAAAGTATGAGTATTAATTGAGGATAGTATAGAAGGAGGAAGGGAGACCCATCAGTAGCTACTACAAGGGCTCAGTTAGATGATATCAGGAATGGAGAGTAGGGTAAGGGACACAACTGGTTGTTAGGCTATAACCCCTATGAGTTCAGAGACTGTCATTTTGGTTTTTTATCTCCAGCACCTACCATTTGGTTTTGCATCTGTAGCACTGTACCTCTGGCACAGAGAAGTCACTTAATAATATCTTGTTAAATTGAAATGATTATGTGTGGGAGGTAGAGAAGGAAACTTTAGAGATGGCACAAAGTTTCTGGAGAAGGTACCACTAATAGAAGTGGATAGAGCATCCGGCCTACAGTCAGGAAGGCCTGAGTTCAGCTCTGGCCTCAAACACTAGCTATATGACTCTGGGCAAGTCACCTTGTTTGCCTCAGTTTTCTCACCTGTAAAATAAGCTGGAAAAGGAAATGATAAACTACTTTAGCCAAGAAAACCCCAAATAGTGTCATAAGGAGTCAAACATGACTGAAACAACTGAACAGCAACAACCATTGATAGAAAAAGTGAAGTCACAAAGATGTGCAAATTTGGGCAGATAGGTGGCAAGGTAAATAGAGTACTAGGCTGGGAGTCGGGAAGATGAGTTCAAAGAAGGCCTCAGATACTATGTGACCGTGGGCAAGTCACTTAATCTCAGTTTGCCTCAGTTACCTCATCTGTAACATGGTGATAATAATAGCACCTACCTCCCAGGGTTGTTGTGAGGATCCAAATGACATAATAATTGGAAAGCACTTAGCACTGGCACATAGTAGGTACTGTGTAAACGATAGCTATCATTAACTATGGCAGAAAGATAATTTTCTTTCTTTTTAGCCATATTAAGTTTGAAGTACTGTTGGTAATCAGGAAAAAAATGTCATTTAGGCAACTAGAGACATGAATCTCAAAGTTGGGGAAGTAATCAAGGTATATAAACCTAGTTTATTTAATTTAGTGATGTTTGCAAAGACACACACATGTGCTCACACACATATCTTCATTGTAGTGAAGAGAACATCCTCTCAAATGCAAAAGACCTGCCTAGCAATGTTATCCTGTAACTAAATATTTTAACTTCTCTAAGCCTCAGTTTACTTGTTGGCAAAATTGAGATGATAAAACCTGCCTTTATAATTCTGTTGTGAGGATCAAATGAGATAATGTTTTCTTTGAAAATTAGAAATTACTATGTGTGCAAGTTATCATTGTATTACTATAACTAAGTGACCCCCAAACTGATAAGTATGCAATAAGTCAGTTAGGGTGGGTGAATTTTCTTAGGATCCTGTGGAGAGCATTTCTGTCCTAGCTTGTAGGGAAGTAGTTAAAAGGGTGAAGGTTAATGAATTGAAGTATAGCCTTCATCTCATTTATTTATTTATTTATTTATTTATTCATTTATTCATTCATTAATTAATTTATTTATTTATTTTTAGTTGTCACCATTCACTTTTATAAGATTTTGAGTTCTAAATTTTCTCCCCTTCCCTCTCCTATCCCATCCCCAAGGTGGCATGCCCTCTGATACAGGCTGTATTTGTACAATTGTATTAAACATATTTCCACATTAGTCATGTTGTAAAGAAGAATTAGAACCAAAGGGCAAAAAACCATGAGAAAGAAAAAAACAACAACAAAGAGAAAATAGTATGCTTCCATCAGAATTCAGACTCCATAGTTCTTTCTTCAGATGTAGATAGCATTTTCCATCATGAGTCTTTTAGAAATGTCTTTGGTCCTTGCATTGTTGAGAAGAGCTAAGTCTATCAAAAAGTTGGTCATTATATAAGTCTTTGCTTTTTCTGAAGTCCACTTGCTCATCATTTCTTATGGAACAATAATATCCCATTATGTTCGTATACCACAACTTGTTCAGCCATTCCTCAATTGATGGACACTCCTTCAATTTCCAATTCTTAACCACCACAAAAAGAGTCAGTATAAATATTTTTCTACATGTGGTTCCTTTTCCCATTTTTATTATCTCTTTGGGATACAGACCTTGAAGTGGTATTGCTGGGTCAAAGGGTATACACAGTTTTATAACTCTTTGGGGGTAGTTTCAAATTGCTCTCTATAATGGTTGGATCAGTTCACAGCTCCTCCAACAATGTGTTCATGTTCCAGTTTTGCCACATTTTCTCTGACTTTTACCATTTTCCTGTTTTGTCATGTTAGCCAATTTGATAGGTATGATGTACCTGAGAATTGTTTTAATTTGTCTTTCTCTAATCAATAGTGATTTATATAATTTTATATGTCTATAGATGACTTTAATTTCTTCATCTGAAAACAGCCTGTTCATATCCTTTGTCCATTGATCAATTGGGGAAAGCCTTCATCTTTATATGTTAAAAATTCTGTTATTGGGGATAGAGATAATTAGCAAGAATTATCACATTGACAGCTATAGTATAGAGAGGTGTGTTAAGCTTTACTCTCTCACCGATATTAAGTCAGATTTGGCAGAAGAAAATATTAAATTTAAGCCAGTATCACTAATTTTCAAAAAGAAAAAAACAATTCATTTCTGGGATGATATTTGGTCTGTGTCTTCTCAGAACGATAATTTAGATTTAGATTGTTTTATAAATCTAGATATGTTTATAGGTTGAAAGAACCCACTTTTATATGGGGACTTTTTCTGTGGTGATCATTGACTATGTCATATCCAGGTTGGATGGGGCATGCTTTTATCTAAAGTAAAGATAATCATAAAATAGTGGGCTCTTTGGGAGAGAATGTAGAAGTAGATAAGAAAAACTAAAAAAAATCATAAGAATAATTTGCCTCATTTATTCCTTTTAGGTCTTAGTTTTCTTTCAGGGTCAGGTCTTTAAATACTCTTTTCATTTAGTGCATTTGGTTGGGTGCTAGATATCTCTTGAAAGTTGTTAGTAAATCCACCCTCCTTAAGTCTTTTTAATCACTAGTCTAAAAAAAGCTTTGTTGTTCATATGCTGGTCAACTTTTTATAAATTACCATTGTAGAAGTCATACCTTTGATTGATAGAAGTACATAGCAGAAGTTTTTCATTTTCTTGAAGGGCTATGATCCTGAAAGATTCATTAAACTAAAAAACCTACAAGGTATTGAAAAAGGACACAATCCAAAAGTAGAAGCATATTTTATTCTCTGTTTCATTTTAAAAAGGATCATGAAGCAGAATATGTTTCTAGGCACATTTTTAAATGAACAGTTTATAGTTGATATTTGAATGTTTTATGTGTTAACTAAATGCTTAATATTTTATTCTTGGAACTTGAGACAACTTTATCATATAAGGTACACATTTATAAATTGGGAAAAGAAATTTAAATAATTATCTGTTCTAGACTTTAGAAGCCTTTTGGTTGTATAGTGTGGGTTATAAAAAACCCATTAAAAAGATCACAGAGATCAGTAATGAAGCCAGAAGAATGCTATAGGACTGTTAGTCCACTTTCCTTTCCCCAAATCAATTTATAGGCATTTATTAAGTGTCTGTTGTACTATGTACTGTGCTAGTTGTACATGACTGTGCTAGTCATGGGGTCACAAAGGTAAAATGAAACATCCCTGCCCTCAAGGAGTTTACATTCTACAAAAACAGTTGTATTCTATGGCTTTTACATTTTGCTCATTTAGAAATTTTTTTTTTCATTTAAAAATGTAGAAACTCTTCTTATCTCATGAGCCATACAAAAATAGGTGCAGGCTAGATTTGGCCCATGGGCCAGAGTTTGCCAACCCCTATTCTAAAGCATTCTTTGTTAGTTGCTTGAAATCTGGAAATAATTTCTCATTGGAACATTGTTATAAATCATGGCTAGGTTCAAAGGCTACCCCACAAAAGCTTATTTAAACCACAATAAATTAGCCAAAATAGTACCAATTATAATTCTGGTAGTTAATTCAGACAGAAAAACAATAAAACTGAACAATTTAAAAAATTTTAAGTGCTGATGCTTGAAGAAAAGCAGGCTTAATTAGAAACCTTTCAGCCCTTTAGTGTATTCTGCATTAACCTCATTTAACAACTTTTTCTAGGCAAACAGTAGAGCTACAGTGTTAGTTGCTGCTGTTTGGTAGGTAGTGGTAGCAACCCCAGTGTTGGCCTCAGTGGGTTGTCTCTACCCTTGGGGCAGTATGCCTTTTGTTTCCACATTAGAAAGTGGAAAGAGCCTGACTTCTCTGTCAGTCAAAGTGAGCCAACCCATTGGTTAATGGCAGTAGGATAACTTCACATCTCCATTGATGGAGATATGATCAACAGTTCTCTGGATGTAACATCTCCCAGGTTTGAGATGAATATATGCTCCAGCCTTTTTTTGAGTCCCCTGTATCTGAGTGTACCATGTGTGACCATTCAGAAAAGGAAGTTGAAGCAGCAAGAGAACAACAGTAGTAGGGGTGATTGCCCCCATACCTCCATTCCTGTCCAGTCTCCTTTGTATAAATAGATGTTTAAAAGTTTGATGTTTTGTAACTTAGGAAGGATCTCTTTTAATTCTGTCTCTTTTTCTTCATGATTATATATGGAATATCCAGGCTTCCCTGGATGAATGTTTTTAACAGAACCATCATATGCCTTGAGTATTGAAAATGGAAAACTACTTTCTCAATTAGTTTTTTTTTTCATTTCAGACTTTACTTTAAAAAAAAAACCCAATGTAATAAATGCTACCCATTGTTTTCAAAACTGCCTGGCTTTTCTGTGCTTCCTTCTAAGTTTTCTTTTGATCTCTACTGTGTACTTTTTATTTTTTTCTCCCTCCCCATCCTGTCCTGGAGAAGGCTAAAATTAAACACAAATAAACAGACACATAAATATCTATTGACATACATATATACATATATGTAAAACCATACTGCACATACTTCTATTTATGATTTATTTTTTTCTGGAGGTGGATAGCATCTTCCTTCATAGGTCCAAGTCTTTCCATGTTTTTTCTAAAATCAACTAGCTCATCACTTCTTGTAGCACAGCAGTATTCCATTACAGTCCTATCAACTTTTTTAGCCATTTTCCATTTGAAGGGCATCTGCCATTTTACCCAGTCTGATAGGTGTGAGATGATATATCAAAGTTGCTTTAATTTTCATCTCCCATTAATAGTGATTTAGTGCACTTTTATCATATATCTATATATAGTTTTGATTTCTTCATCTAAAAACTACCTGTTTTTCCAATGGCTTTGACCATTTATAAATTGGGAAATGAGTTGCACTTTTATAAATTTGACAAAGTTCTTCTTTATATACTTGAGAAATGAGACCTTTATCTGAAAGGAGGTCTGTAAAAAATGTTTTCCCAACTTTCTTATTTCCTTCTAATCTTGGCTACATTGGTTTTATTTGTACAAGAAACTTTAAAATTTATTATAATCTAAGTTGTCCATTTTATATCTCACAAATGCTCTATCTCTTGTTTATTCATAAATTGTTCTCCCATCCATTAGTCTGATAGGAATATGTTGTGTTCTTATTTTCTTGTGATATTTCTTGTGATATCTCTCTTTATATCTAAGTCATGTATCCATTTTGATCTGATCTTGAGCACATGGTTTAAGATACTGGTCTTTGCCCAGTTTATCCCCAAACTTAAATCTTTACATTTGTCAGACACAAGGTTACTATAATCCTTTACCACTGTGTGTTGTGTGTCTACTCTGTTCCACTGACCTACTTTTCTATTTCTTAGCCTATGCCAGATAGTTTTGATATTTACTATCTTATAATTTAGTTTGGGGTCCTAGTACTGCTAAAACTTCCTCCTTTAAATTTAAAATACTAATTTCTTTGAAATTCTTGACCTCTTGTTCTTCCAAATCAATTTTATTATTATTTCTTCTAACTCAGTAAAATACTTCTTAAAAATAATTCAATTGGGATGGCATTGAATAAATAGATTAGTTAGGTAAATTTTTCATTTTTATTAAATTGGCTTTGCCTATTCATGAACAATTACTATTTCTCCAATTTTTAAAATATGGATTTATTTGTATAAAGAATGTTTTTTTTAATAAATTATACTTATGTAGTTCCTGGGTCTGTTTTGGCAGGTATACTCTCAGGTACTTTATACTCCCTACAGTTATTTTAAATGGAGTATCTTTTGCTGTCTCTTCTTAAAGGGTTTTTTTGGTGATATATAAAAATTCTCATGATTTATGTGGGTTCATTTTATATCCTACTTTGTTAAAATTGTTAATTGTTTCAACTAATTTTAGATGAATCTTTAGAATTTTCCAAATATGTCATCATATCATCTTCAAAAAGAGTTTATTATGTCATTTCCCATTCTGATTCCTTCAATTTCTTTTTCTTATCTTCCTGCTTTTGCTAACATTTCTAAAACAATATTGGATAATATTGGTGACACATAGTTTAGTTTCCTTGTTTATCTCTTTTAATTAAATGTAGTTTAGTTTTAACTTTGAGATCATGATTGCTACCCCTGCTTTTTTTTTCATCAGATGAAGCATAATAAATTGTACCCAAGGCCTTTATTTTTAACTCTATGTATATCTCTCATTTTAGATTCTTTCTTATAAACAACATATCATTGAATTCTGTTTTTTAATCCATTCTGCTATCCTTTTTCATTTTTGGATAAATTCATCCCATTCAGGTTCAAGGTTATAATTACTAGTTATATACTTTCCTCTACCCTATTTTTCCTCACTTTTATCCTTCTTGCCCTGTTTGCCCTATCCCTTCTTATACTTGCAATTTACCTCTAACCATTACTTTGCTCTCTTATTACTTTTAATCTACCTGCCCCTTTAAGAATTCCTCCCTTATCCTCCCTCACAAACTCTACCCTAATTTTCTCACCATTCTAAAAATACCTCCCTTGTCCTCTACCTCACCCTCCTAATTCTTACTCTATGTACTCTTCTAAAAGTCCCCACCTTATCCTACTCGCCCTCTTATTTCTTCATAAAATTTAGAAAATGTTTATACCCTTCTAGATGTATGTTTTTCCCTCTTTAACCTAGTTCTGATGAGAGTAAGGTTCTAGCACTACAACTGTCCACACCCACCTGCTTCTTCCATATCAGTTCTTCTTTTCTTCATTTGTATGAGATAATTGCTCCTTTTTAGCTCTCCCTCCCTAGTTTTATTTTTTTGAATCAATTCATCATACTCAGCCCACCCCAAACCTTTCTTATGATCTACCAAAGTCAGTGGTGGGAGTCAGCCTCAAGGTCATAAGTTGGCCCTCTATGTCCTCAAGTGTGACCCTTTGACTGAACCCAAACTTCACAGAACAAATACCCTTTATAAAAGGATTTGTTCTATAAAACTTGGGTTCAGTTAAAAGGCTGTACTCAAGGACCTAGAAGGCCACATGTGGTCTTGAGGTCACTGGTTTTCTCCCTCCCCTCCGTAAGTAATGATGACAGCCTTAAGAATACTGATAATATTTTCACATATAAGAAGTAAACAGTTTGACTTTGTTAATTCCTTTATAATTAATCTTTAGTATTTATCTTATATTTTTACCAAATTTTATATTTTATATGAATTTTAAATTGAGTTCTGGTTTTTTTTGGTCACAAATGCCTGAAAGTCTTTCAGTTAATCAAATTTCCAATTTTTTTTTTATTCAGGATTATATTCAACTTTCATGGATAAGTTATTTTGGTCACAACCCCAGATCTTTTACTCTTCAAAATATTATCTCATTTGAGGACTCACAGTCTCTTAATGTAGTTAAGTTTTGTATGATTCTGATTGCAGCTCTGAGTATTTAAATTGTTTTTCCCTTGTTGCTTGTGATATTTTCTTTTAACCTGTGAGTTTTGAGACTTCTGATATTCCTTTAAGTTATCATAAAATCTCTTTCAGGTGGTGATTGGCAGATGTTTTTCTAATTCTACTTTGTCCTCTTGTTTCAAAACTTCAGGATAATTTTCCTTAATAATTTCTTGTAATATTGTATCAAGACTTTGTTGTTGTAACATTCAGGTAGTCTAAACTATTATTATATTGTCTCTTCTCAATCTAGTCTCTAGATCAGTTGTTTTTTTAATAAGATGTTTCACATTCTTTTCTATCTTTTGATTCTTTTAATTTTGTTTTATTATTTTTTGCTTTCTTATAATGTCATTAACTTCCCCCACCAATTTTAGTTTTCGAGGAGTTATTTTCTTCCTTAAGTTTTTTTGGTCTCTTTTCCTAATTGGTTGACTATCTTCTCATAATTATTTTGGATTGTTCTTTTTCCCCTAATTTTTCCTCAATCTCTCTAATGATTTTTGCAGTCCTTCCTAAGTTCTTCTAATAACTATTTTTGGTTTTGTGATCATCTGAAATTTCTCTTTGAGGAAGAGATGGCTTTTTAAACTATACTATCTTCCTCTGAATATGAACCCAGATCTTCTCTGTCTCCATAGTAGCTGACTATGGTTGGGTTCTTTCTCTTTTGCTTGCTTATTTTTATTTGTTATATTTTGTTTTTAGCAGCTTATTGTTGTAATTGGCTCTAGTCCTAGGGTATGGGGAATGGTGCCCCAGGCCTCTGGTCCTTCTTTCTGTTATTTTCTGAGTTCTGTCTGGATGCCCAACCTTGGGTACTCCTCTCCAACCTCAAGTGACAGCTAGGACCACCAGCCATGTGGTCTACCAAATGCTCTTGCTCCCTGTGGTCCCTCAATCGACCGTAAACTTCAGCTCTCTCCTCTGCCCTGGAACTGAAACTAGGGACTCCACTCTCCTGCAAATGCCCATAGCCAGCAGGATCCCCACCCCTCTGGTACCATACTAATCAGTCATATGCTAGCTCCTTCCCACAGCCATAGCCAGGACTGTGTCTCATCAACACAGCTGGGCCTGACATCCCAAGATAGGATAAAGTCCCCATTCTTCCCCTATTCATTCCCCTACTCCTCCCTTATGTACCCTCCTCCCACCCCCCACTGTCTGTGAGGTGAATTTTCCTATGCTGGAGACTGCCTCTAGATCCAACTGCTCCTAGGGATTATTTTTTATTGATTCATTGAAGTCTGTTTGGGGGTGTTTGCACTTTTATCAGGCAGAACCTCTGCCTTTGGGAGTAAGGTTCTCAGGCAGAACCTCTGCCTTTGGGAGTAAGGTCTTTCCTGGGTCCTCTCATGTTGAGGAGTACTGTTTTACCCCAAATTTTATTTATTCCTGCCTCTCTCCATTCACATTGAGGTGATGTTCTGTCTTTTTTGTGGAAGAAATTTGGAAAACCTGGAATTTTCTGATCTACTCTGTCATATTCTGCTCAGTTAGTTGTGTGGGGAATGAGAAGCCTTGTCCAGGGTTAGACTTGTTTTCCTTTACCTTGGAAAGCATAAGTAGAAGCAATAAGTAGCAATTGTAGAGAGTTCAGTATAAGAAAAAACTTCATAGTCCTATAGATTTAGAGCTAGAATAAAATGGATAACATCAGGAACCAATGGATTTTCTGAAATCCCTAGAGATCTTTGAGCAAAAGCAATTTGTTAGGAATATTTTGGAAAGGTAGGTGTTGTTTGGCGATATAAAGTGGAGCAGTGGATAGAGTGCTGGCCTGGAGTTAAGAAGACTTGAGTTTAAATCCAGCCTTAGACATTACTAGCTGTGTGACCCTGAGCAAGTCACTTAATCACTGTTTTCCCTCAGTTTTCTCATCTGTAAAAATGGGGGTAATAATAGCACCTACCTCCCAGGGTTGAGGATCAAGGTATTGAGGTATGAGGATCAAGTGAGGTAATAATTGTAAAGCTCTTAGCACATAGTAAGTGCTATATAAATATTAGGGATGATGATGACAATGATGTCATCTGAGACCCCCTCTGAAAGAGATTCTGTCATTCAGTGTTCTTTGTGATAGCATATTTGGGGGGACAGCTCAGGAAACCCACTTGTATTTGGATTTCCCCCCTTCCTCCATCTCAAGAAAGTATCTCAGTGAAGAAGGTGTGTTTGTTTATATTTAGTATTACTGTCAAAGACTTTAGATCTTGACTTATTCAATTTTCAACTATATAGGTCAGCAATCTAAAGGAAGAAAAATCATATTCTTATGCTCAGGGACCCACATGGTTTCTAAGAACTTGATCACATATAATGTGAAAGAAGTCAACCAAAATTTTGTTTGCTGACTGTGTAGCAATTTTGGCACATGCTGTATTAATAACAAAAGAACTCAGAACTGTCCTAGAAACATTCAGAATAAAGTTAGTATACCTATATTATGAGTTAAACCACTCCATATAACTTTCTTTATGATAAATCACAAATCCTATGGATCACCTGAAATACAGATTTGCTTAAGACTGACTGGAAGATTGTTTTCATAGAATTTTCTCTTCAACCCCAGCTAACTCCATGCTTTAGAAATGTGACTGACTTTTTATTATAAAGAAAGCTTACAGAGTATTTTCCCTCAGAAAACATTCTACATAGTTTTCACATTAGGGCGTGGTGGTTGCTCTCTAGAAACATGTATGTTGCTACACCAATATGACAGGCAGAAAAACTTCTTCTATATGGCCCAATATATCTCCTACCATATACAATTTGCATCAATTTACTTTGTGGAACAAATGTAATCTGTTTTTAATGGCCTTTAAAATCAACATGAAGAACACAATTTTTCTTTCTCTCCTATCTTAAATGGAAATCATATGCAAAAGGTAAAATATGCTCAAGTCATTAGGCAAATACTCATACCTTCTCAGGGAAATAGCCTGTAAAAAAAAGCTGTTTGGGAAATAAAAAAATGTCGAAGTATATAGCACTGAGTCCCCACCACCTCTGAGTACTCCCTTGAAAACTTGGAAATTGAATGTTTCTACATCTCTGAAAAGAGAAAGAATGAAATGAATTTGACACAATAGTTGAAATTTCTGACTTAGAGACTTACTTAACTTGATTTAGTTTTGTTTTATTTTACAAAGAGAGAGATATTCATAGAATGAAACTGTTTCCATGCTACTGTGACTGTCTAGTAATCATGCTGGTTTTTATAGTTGAAAATGGTTTCGTTGCATTTCTTAATTTCCAAAGGTCTCCAGTGAAATCTGGAAGAATATACTGAATTTATGGCACTGATTCTGTTTCTAATCATTACAAGGCATTCTGGAAGGAAACATGAATGGAATTTGAAAACTATTAAATAAAGGTTAAATAAAGAACATTATAAGGAGGCATTCAGGGAGGTGACTACATTTCTTTGTACTCATTAACATAATTGTACTTTTCTTTTAGGGAAAGAGTTGTTTATTACCAGGTGCCTCATTAACCTTTCTTCAAGATCTGATCAGCATAAACCCCACACCACGGTTGCTTTGACAGCAGTGGGCTTAGATCTATCCCATCACGGGGAATGTTGTATTTGATGGTTGGTTCAACAAATTCACTAGAGAAAAGCCCAAGTTAAGATCAAAATGACAGAAAAAGGGTTGCTAAAAATATAGGGTATTTAGGAGAATTTTTATTATTTTTATATTTCAGGGTAACATTACTTGGACAAGCAAGGTGAATTTTAAAGGTGTAAATTCATGCTTATCTAAGAGAATAAGTAGATTAAAGGACTTGCTTCTAATAAAAAGAAAGAGAGGAATTAAGTGCCAGGCCTGTTTAGAAAAGAAAGCTAGCACAAACAAAATGGCCTAATAGATTGTGACATTGGTAGTGTTCAGAAAGTTGTCAAAAGGAGCATAAAAGCTGTTGAATAATTGGGGTTTGGTAGAAATTCATGATATCTCTTCTAAGAGCCTGAAGAGTAAAGTCTTATTCATTCCCATTGACTGACTTTCAGTGTTATTCAGATAAATTGGAAGAAAAGAATCTTGATTGTTTTTTTTTACTTTTTAGAATTCAATTGTTAAGATACTGATGGAGTAAATATATAATGTTGAACTATTCATGAACTATTGAGCTAGTCCTCAATCTATGGGAGAAAGCAATCCAGTTTCCTTTCCTTCTTCTTTTTTTCACTATTGAAGCTGGAAGCCCTAAAGGAAACAAATTTGGGTATTTTATCTTTGCTTTTTCCTAAATGTCAAGAGTGACTTCATTGCTCAGAGAAATCTCATCCTTGATAGATTGTGTAACTTCACAATGAAAGAGTAACTCAGACATATAAAAGATGTAATGTTGAGGTAATTTGGTTTCTGAATTAACTGAAAACAATTTAATGAGCTGCCATATTGCATGTATGCTCTGTGTATCATAGAGCAGATGTCAAGAGAAATGGAAATAACATTCTAGTGACACTTGGAATAACAGTGTTTATACTCTATTGACTTCATGTTGTCAACATGATAGTCTCAATGTTTTCCAAAGTAACTTATTAAAGGAACTCAACTTCAGTTGATGATGTCCAACTGTCATGTATCATAAAATAATTACACTGGCATACCCAAAACAACACAAAATCAATGTCCAGATATTTTGATGAGGAAAAAAAAACCTTAGGAGTCTATGTAGCTAAAATTTTGTGTATTATCTATAATACAGAGCTAGAGATAATTCTGAACCTCATATATGAGGCCAGGGTAACAGTCTTTCATGAAAAGAAATACTACTTCAAGCTGAGCCATTTATCCAATCTTTTCCTATTTTAGCAGGATGGCCATTTAACTCTTGGTTTAAAAGTTATTATCTACTCTCTTAGCAGATTTATATGATTACTGAGTTATTTTAATGAGGAAATACAAATGCACTAAATGACACTTTTCACAGTGAGCATTATGTAGAAATTTGTGTTACTGGTTTTTTGCCTTGCTAAATACGTAGCTATCTATGTGCACACACACACACATACATACGTACATACATATATCACATCTCTGCCCCCTTGGGAAACAATTCTCAAATTTTGAAATGTCTTGTGTCTTTCTTAGGGAGCTTATACTGGGTGTAAAATTTTAGATTTTTTTGGCTTATTTTAATGACTGTACAGCAAATAAGGCCTTATAATCCATTATTGTGAGTCATGATGTTTATTTGAACTCTTCTGTGCACGTGCCCTCACTTCTGCTTGATAAGTGAAATACTAAGACATCCTTTCCACCAGATGTTTCATGGAATTTTTTGACCTATCTGGGTGGAAAGTGGAGCTTTAATGATATTGTATCTAAATTTCGCTTTGAAATTCAATGTTCTACCAAACATGATAAGCTCCATTGAAAAGAGAACTCATACAAACTTGCCTCATGGTACATTGTACCAGATCAATGTAATTTTGTGAAAACATCATTAAGACATTAAAATAAAACTTCAACAAAATAATCTAACAACCCCAGCTATACTCTGTCTATTAAAGACAAAAGACTACTTGAGCTTGGTGTCCACCAGGAACTGACCTTGTAGATCTGAACCAAAGCTGTTTTTTAAGTAATTGCCACTGATATCATTGTTTTGCTCAGTCCCATGTTTGTGTAGAATCAATTAATGATGTTATCTGAGCTTTTACATATAGCAAAATATCATCAATTGGAACTAATTGGTTATATATTCAGGCAATAAGCCTTTACTTAGTACCTCCAACATACCTAGAATAGTTATTCTGCTAAGCATTGAAGATGCAAAAAAAAATAAAAGACTGTCCCTGCCATCACGAAGCTCAGAGTATATTGGGGGAGACAACGACAACATGCAAAGAATTATATACAAATGGGTTATATATAGGATAAGTTGGAAATAACCAATAGAGGAAAGGCACCCAAATTAAGGAGTATTAGGAAAGGTTTCCTGTAGAAGATAGAATTTTAGCTGTGACTTGAAGGATGCTGGGGATTCCAGGAGGCAGAGATGAGTGAGAGCATTCTGTGCATGCAGGATCACCATTGAAAATGCCTGGAATCATTTGATGGACTACCTTGTTCAAGGACCAGCGAGCAGGAGACCAGTATCTCTGGATCAAAGAAAATGGCAGAGGGGGTGGTGCTGTAGAGTTTAAGAAGACTGGCAAGATTGGGTGGTAGCAGGTCATGAAGGGTTTTTAATTCAAACAGAGGATGTTATATTTGGTCTTAAGGGGGATAGTCACTGGAGTTTATTGGGTAGGAGGTTTACATGGTCAGTCTTGTGCTTAAGGAAGATCATTTTGATAGTTGAATAGAGGATGGGGAGAATGGACTGCAGTGGGGAGAGATTGATGCCAGGCAAACTGGCCAGCAAGCTATTGTACTAGTCAAGGCATGATGTGGTAAGGGCCTGCATTAGTGTGATTGCAGTATCAGGAGATAAGGGGGTGTAGGTGGGAAATGTTAACAAAGGTAAAGTTGACAGGCCTTAGTGACAGTTTGGTTATGGGAGTGGGGTAATAGAAAGTGACAAGTCTATAATGACACCTAGATTTGAGCTTAGGGGGAGGGAGGATGGTGGTACCCTCAGCAGTAATAGGAAGATTTGGGATTGGGGCTGAGTTTAGGGAGGGAGATGGTGAATTTGTTTTTGGACACCCAGTTTGAGATGCCTAATAGGCAGCTGGAGATGTAAGACTAGAGGTCAGTGAAAAGTTTAGAGCAGGAGAAACAGATTTGAGAATTTGTATAGAGATAATATACAGCTAGGTGGCACAGTGTATAAAGTGCCAGGCCTGAACTCAGTAAGACTCTTCTTGCTGAATTCAAATCTGGCCTCAGACACTAGCAGAGTGACCTTGGGCAAGTCACTTAAACCTGTTTACTCAAGTTTTGTCGTCTGTAAAATGAGCTAGAGAAGGAAATTGCAAACCCCACCTCATTATCTTTGCTAAGAAAACCCCAAATGGACTCGAGTGGGGCATGACTGTAACAAATGAACGAGAATATTAGAGATGATACATGGGAGCTGATGAAAATTTGTATCGAAGAAGGGGAGAAGGCCCAACACAGGGGCCTGTGGGGCACTCACAGATAGTGAGCATGACCTAGATAAAGATCCAGCAAAAGGAGACTGAGGAGTGACCAGATAGGTAGGAAAAGCAGGAGAGATATTACACTAAACCTAGAGAGAAGAGAATGTTAAGGGGAAGAGAGTGATTGACAGTGTCAGAGGCTGCAGAGTGGCCAGAGAGGATGAGGATTGGAAAAAAGACCATTAGGGCAATTAAAAGATGATTAGTGACTTTCAGGAGAGCAGCTTTGGTTGAATGAAGAAGTCAGAAGAGAGTGAAAGGAAAGGAGGTAGAGGTACCTACTTTTGACAGCTTTCTTAAGGAGTTAAGCCAACAAAGAGAGGAAAGATATGGGGTGATATCAGGGGTGAATGGATCAAGTCAGCATAAAAAATCTATATCATAAAACACAATGACTTATTTTGAAAGAATGTGATTGAACTACTTTTGAGTGTATATAGCTCCTCTAACAACTTAGAATTTCTAAGTGGGTCTGAGTATTTCCTGCTGGGCCTGCTTTTGTGAGGAGATAAATTTTATTCATAGTTAGTGGCATCTTTTTGAATATGAATAATTGAGGCAAGGAGAGAATAAGAGACAGTAATCTAGTCTTACTGGAACCTAAAGAACAGGAATGGGAGTTCTATATGATAAAACTCTGAGCAAAGGTTGCTGTCAGATTGTGTAGTCATTCAAGTGACAGATTCTGGATGGAGTTTCAACTTTATTTGCTGGACAAGGTGGAGCAGCTGCTAATACTGGAGTCAAGGAGTAACAAGATCAGACATATGCATTAGGAAGAATATTTTGGCATATATGAATAACGGATTGATGAGTAAATAAACTGGAGGCAACAACATTTTAATATGTGAAAAAATATCAGCTCCTATTGTTAACTGGTATTGGGCACTAGGGTTAGAAGGTTTCATAAAGATTTCTAGGTAAGGAAATTGAAGCTCAGGAAGTTCTGAAATTGGCTTGACTTCACACAACTGGTAGATGTTGGAAACAAGATTTGAGACCAGTTCTCCAGACTGAGTCCAGTAGTCATACAAAGCATCTACCTCACAGGGTTTTTTGTATTAAATGAATGTGTGCATTTGTGTGTGTGTGTGTGTGTGTGTGTGTGTGTGTGTTTTGTTGTTCAGTCACTTTCAGTTGTGTCCAACTCTTCATGATCTCTTTTGGGGTTTTCTTGGCAAAGATACTGGAGTGGTTTGCCATTTCCTTCTCTGGCTCATTTTATAGATGGGGAAACTGAGGCAAACAGGGTTAAATGACTTGCCCAGGGTCCCACAGCTAGTAAGTGTCTGGGGCCAGATTATATTCTGATGCTTTGTTCACTGCACCACCTGTGTGAGCATGTCTGTCCATATATATATATATATATATACATATACATATATATGTATATATACATATATATACATATACATATATATACACACATACATATATGTGTGTGTGTCCGTGTGTGTGTCTTTGCAAACCTTAAAGGGCCATACAAATGATATCATCATCATCATCATCATCAGTAACTCGTATTATGTGGACTAGTGCCATTAAATAGGTAGACTTCATGGAAGTTGAAGCACCAATGCAATTTATTTAGCAGAAAGGAATGGGAAGGCTATTTTAGGCAAAGGGAATAGCAAAACCAGAAGTGGAAACAGAAGAAACAATAGCAAATATGGTATATTATAAGTGGTATATTTTGGCAATTAGATAAAGTTGATGTTAATAATAAGGAATTTGGATTTGGTACAATGATGTATTCACATATTAATATAATAGTTCTATCAGAGCTTCTTAAAAAGAACAAATGATAATGCTTTAGTAGAGAAGTAACATGGGCACCTGTCAGCCACAAATTCTCTAGATATCTAGAAAACCCATTTCCTTAAAAAAATACTAGTCTGTTAAAAATAACTCTAACCTCAGACATATTAGCTTATTTTATTTGAATTTTCTACAGTTTTGACATAAACTTTAGCTTCTGTTCCAGAGCCATATACTTTTTATCCTTCTTACACATGATCCTGTGATATTTAAAATAATATTGAATGTTTATAAATTTTTACCAGATTGTTAGTTCAATCAAATAATAAAATATTGCTTCATTTCTTAGGATTTGTTGTTCTATATTAAGGGATATCCCAGATAACTTATAGCAGCTTTTTCTTAAAATAGTTTTCTATTTGTGCTGTTAATAAATTGACTAATTTACATTAAAGGTTAACTGTTAGTTCATTTAACACTATTTTAACTGATAGCATAAGACCCAGTAGCCAGGGGAGGGTATTCTTTAATTATGGGTCCTATATTTTCATTAATCATTAAACAAATACTTATTGAGTCCTTGCCCTTTTAAGCCCTGTGTTATGTTTTGAGTGCTAGGGTGGATTCAGAGGTGCAATACATTAACTTGGACCTCAAGGAGTTAAAACTTTAATGGGGGAAAGCCAAACCCTTATTCATGAAAAGATACCTAATAATATATAAGAAAATATTTGATAAACCTCAAATATGATCATGCAAACAAGTATTATAGGGTTTCAGCTTCATACAGAAGGTAGGGATTTAAGCTAAAACTTATGTTAAAAAAGCAAACTTGTTCCTAGAAAGTGGGGAGATCAGGAATCTTGTCCTGTCTACATGACCTGGGCCACATACTTAACATCACTGTTATTTCATTTTTTTCATCTATGAACAATTGTTTAGTATACTTCTGTTAAGTACCTAGTACATGTCAAGCATTATGTAAGCATTGGGAATCCAAAGACACAAGTGACACAGGGTTGTTCTGGTCTCTAAGGTTTTTTCTAGCTCAGAGTTTTAATGATTCTAAGAAGAAGAGGTGAGATAGGTAAGGAGAAGGGGAAAGGCAGTCTGGATCAAGAAACCAAATGTCAACTACTGGAATGCTCTGATGCCTTCTTGCTTCAGGGGAAGATTCATTTAAGGGAGCAGTGGGAGATAAGGTTAGAAAATCAGATTCAGAAAGACTTGAATGCCAAAGTATGGATCTTGGCTTTGATTTGGCAAGCAGAAGGAATTCATTGAAGTTACATGGGGGAATAAAATAATTATATCAATGTTATTAAAATATGCATTAAAATATTATGCATTAGGATGGATGAGAACAGGTAGATTGAAGACAGGGAGACCAATTATGAAATTATTGTAAAAGTTCACAAATGATGTAATAAGAGGCTGAATTAAAGTAGTGGCATTTGAGTAGGAAAGAACAAATGGGTCCTAGAGGTGCAGGAACAACTGAGAGCACCTGATGATTAATTAGATTTGAGCAGGCCACGAGAAGGAAGAATTGGGGATGTCATTGAGATTAGGTGACAGGGAGAATGGCAGAATAAACAGAAATGAAAATATCAAGAAGAATTCAGGTAAAAGATGATATGATGGTTTAGTTTTAGACATGTTAAGCTAACAGTACTTTTATATAACATTGAATGGTGATAATAAATTACACTGAAGTATTAGAACAACTAAATATAAATGCTTAGGTGTTTCTTGGAGATGCTAGAATAAAACAGGAGGAAAGTCAAGGCTGGGGATAGAGATTTAGTAATCACCTACATGGAAGTAACTATTGAAGTCATGAAGTCTATGAAGCTAGAGAGCATAGAAATAAAAGAAGATAGATTGAGGGCTGCCTAGGGAGGCAGAAGTAGGAAGAGGGACCAACAAACAAGAAAGGTAGGGTAACTATTGTCAAGCCAGTAGTGTTGTAAAAGTCAAGGGAGAAGAGCTGAGAGGTGTGAACCCTCAATTTCTAGGGTGAAGAAGGAGAAATAAAGCAGACAAAGCCTTTGAAATCAATACAGTGGAAAGAGCACTGGCTTTGTAGTCAGGAGAGAACAGGGTTCATGCCTCCATTCCAAGATTTCATTCTTGTGTTAACCTGGGCAAATCATCTAACCTTTCTAAGCCTCATTTTTTTTTCATTTCAATATAGGGCTAATTATATTTGGAATAACTACTTCAAAGAGTGTTGTTTTGAGAAAACATGTTATAAGTGATATTAAAAGACCTATATAAATGTGAATTATTATCAGTGGATTGTTGGTAACTTGAAAAAGAACAGTTGCAGTAGAGTGGCGATTGCAGAAACCAGATTACAGAAGGATTAGAATTTAAGTGAGTTTGGAGGAGATATAAGAAGCAAACATATACTCCTTAATTCTATAAATTTTACCAGTGAAAGGAAGAAGAGAATAAAAGAATAGTTAGAAAGGCAGCAAGTTCAAACAAAGGACATGCAAGTTTGTCTACATAGGGATCTGATGAAGAAAGGAAAAAGTAGAAGATACTAGGCAGAAAAGGGATAATTGAAGGAACCTAGTCTTAAAGGAAATAAGTCTTCATTTGTCTTTAAGGTGTCATAGTTTTCTTTACTGATGATTTAAGAAAACTTGGTATACAAAATTTGATCTTTGCATTACTGAAATTCACATTACAAGAGGAATGTCTCGCTTTATCAAAAGGATTGACTATAGGATTCCTTTAAATATTAAATTGAAAAATAAGTTTGACATTTGGTAAGGGCCCTAGTATTGCATCAATGTGTGTAACTGCACATGTTAAGTTTTATTGCCAATCACATTATATTAAATCACTAAATTAACCTTTCTATTTGTCTTATGTGGGATACTGCCTTTTACTTGCATCATCCATAGTTACCCATATTTTACATCTTGGCTAAACTATTTCAGGCAAACCCTTTTCATGTAACCTTTTTGTCTAAATTTGTTAAATCATTTTTTAAATATACCTTGCTCTTGTTATTGTTGGTTGATATCATTTAAATAGTGTTAAGTTAGGATAAGGACCAAAGGGCTACATAAAAGTTACAAGCTTATAAAAAGTCAAGTGATCAAAAAATTTAGTTTAGGGAAGAGGTATATATTTGAGGCCATAATAAGAATGCTGAATTTTTCCTGTAATGTTCTCTGCATATTTCATTGCCTTTTAAAAGAGAGGTGTCATGATGTAGTAGAAAGAAAGTGACTTGGAGACATCAGAGATGTGGGCTCCAGTTCCACCTCTGTGACTGGGGGTGAGATATGTGAACTCTTTCAACCTGCTTCCTCATCTGTAAAATGGGAATAATAAGGTCTGTAGTACTTCATAGAAGTTTTTGTGAGTTTCAAAAGAGATTAAATTTTTGAAATCACCTTATAAAAAACTATAAAGTGTAATAGAAGAGTTATTACCAAAATTAGAAGAAATTACTTCTTTCATGACCTTTTGTACTTCTCAGTTTGTTTTTGGAAGAAATCAGTGATGTCAGCCAATATCTAAATGAAATAAAGAAGTATCCAATTTAAGCAATATTTCTGTTATTCAAGTTCAACAATGACATTTAAATCACCATTTACAACTTAAATTTTAGGTTTAACCTATAGTCTTTTATTAAACTATATAATATCACTTCAACCTAGGAAGTGAACATATTAATAGATTCATTATTTAAGACATTGACTGATGATTTAGGGAGCTCAGAATCACAAGATTTAACTTCTACTCTTGACTCTAATTGACAGGTTATATACTCTTTCACAAAACTCATGCTTTTTAATATGTTAACTGGATAAAGATACAGCTTTTATCAAAGGGATCGAGGACTACTATTTTATTCATTTTATTCTCTGTTCATTAATTTTCAAACATTAAGATTTAGAAAATAGTTTATTACATTTTTGGATTTTGAAAATTAAGAGGAGTAGCAGCTTCTATGGTGACTTTGGTGGTAATGATGCCTTTGTGGATGAAGAAGTTATCTTGTCAATGTGTGGATCCAATTGGAAATAACCTTCTATCACTTACTAAAGTTTTGTTTTCATAACTGCAAAATCAGATATGACAGAAAGCCTTTGTGGAGCCTTTTTCATTGTAACCTATTAAGAACTTTGAACCTAGTGGCAGCCACTTAGAAATGCAGTTGCTATGAGTTGAATTGAGAAGTTGATTCATCCAATTGAGTTATAAGAGAATGGAGGTAATTTCATAACAAAGTATTTTGAAGTCTTCATTTGTAATATGGAGCTGGATAAATTGTTTTTTTTAACAATTAGTCATTAGAAAAATTAGTCAATATTAATTAATACATATTTCATCAAGTTTTAGCATTAATCAGATTGGCAACTAATGTGCTTTCTATAAGACATTTTCTCCTCCCACCTCAACTGCCAACCAGAGCAAGAAAAGTATATGTATTTTACTATAAATTCCACTTCAGTTAAGAGTGTAACAGAAGATATGATGGTAACATCATTTGTAAAACTGTACAATGATGATACAAAGTAATGTAATTGATTCCAAGGACAAAAACAGGTTAATCTACAAAGAAAGAAGAAGCTGTAATCACTAGACTAATTTTTCTCAATTTTTTGGGTAAGCTTAGCTTTGAAGATGAAAGAAACAAGATATATACATATATATGAACTCCCATGTATTAGCACAGCTACAGTGTCTAGTTTTTTTCTTTATGCCTAAGTTCCTTTACTTCTCCGTTTCATTTTTTTCTTCCTATACCATTTTCCCCTAGAACGTTTCTATATTAAATATAGGGTCCTTATGAAGGGAATTAAAAACATCCACTTAATATTCCATATGTATGCTGAGTGTTGTTATAATAAGTCAATAAGTCATAGTCTATGTGACTTATCGAAAAAAAGTTTATAGGATAAATGATACTTATCAAAATAAAGGGAAAGATTTAATGAATGTCACTAGCTTTTTAAAAATCTACAGAGCTGACTGTCATGACTTTCTCACTTCCATTTCTCTTACTTTTTGACATTTTATTGTACCACTCCCCCAAATTAAAGACATATCCTATTGTTTCTTTTAATTTCACATTTTGCATGTGCTCAGTTTTACCTTTTGAATGTGATCATCTTTTTTTTTTTTGAGAAATAAATAGCTAGAAAAAGAGAAAGGAAATTAAATAACTGAAATCACTGCCTGCCTTTCCTTGTTTCCACATTTCTGCCCATGGTGCAACTAGCAAACTAGTTCACTCCTGTACCACTAGATACAGAACTGGCAAACCTGAATTATGGTCTTAACTCTGCAACTAAGTATCTGCATGACCTTGGACTAAGCCTGAAGGTTGAGTTTTGAATAACAGATTTCTATCAGCCTTATTCTGTAACCTTTGATTCCTTGTCAGCTAACAGCTGCTGGTTAAGCAAAGTTTCCTCTAGGTTCTGATCAACCTTCAGGCATGTGTACAGATATAAGAACTGTTTGCACCTATTGAGACCACAGCCTTTTCTTTACAGAAGTGACATCCGGGTCCTCACCAGAGAAGGCTATGCTAGGTATGCCCCCAGCCTTGTGTTTCTTTCAACTTAATCAAGTGTGGATGCATTTGAAAACCTGGTTACCCTGCCTCCTCCTCTTCCACTTTAAAGGGTTATATTTAGACACCTAGGAATACATCAATTACAGTAATAGAGTGTTATAGAGATTTTTTTCTCTGGCATATAATTGATAGAGAAATATATATAGGGCATGACTTTGCATGCAGGAACCTATATCTATTTCCCTTCTGAAACTAATCACTAATGATTTAACAGTCATGCACTGAGTATCTCTGTGAAATGTTATGGTGTTTAGATTTTTTAAAAAGGGCTCTTTGAAAAGATTCAAGAAAGTGATGAGGATAAGCATTTATTGTTGCATCCTGCTCAGTACCCTGAGTATTGTATGGTTGTAATTTAGAAGTTTACCTGGAAGGCAGGTGTGTGGCTATCTTTGTGTGTGTGTGTGTGTGTGTGTGTGTGTGTGTGTGTGTGTGTGTGTTTTACCCCAGTAATCCATGAGCTAAGTTTGTATCTAGTCATTTTGTTTCTCTTTTTCTTTTTAAAGGAATAATTTTTGGGTATCTGAGTGCCCTAGTAACATATAGGAGTCAGTTTTAGATATTTTTAAAAAAACATCATAATTTAACAATTTCCAAGACAGGTTTAGTGAATCCAATATTCATTCAGAAATGCTAAGCTAGTAATAATTAGATATAAGATCTAATAATAATCTATCAGTTATAGAAGCTAACTTTTAAACTTTAAGCATCTTTTTATCATTTCAAAATGATAAATTATTTCATACTCACTTATCAAAAATGTCTGTATGACATGTCACATTTTGTATGTATCAATAATGTCCCTATTGGGGCAGCTAGGTGGCGCAGTGAGTAGAGCATCGGCCCTGGAGTCAGAAGGACCTGAGTTCAGATCGGGCCTCAGACTCTTAATGCACACATAAACAAAAGCGTAGCCGTGTGACTTTGGGCAAGTTACTTAACCCCAGTTGCCCTCCAAAAAGCAATAAATAAATAAATAAATAATTTCCCTATAATGTCACTCCAAATCAGCTATGTAATGTTGACAACTTTGAACCAGAAAAATGCAAGACATTTTAAAATATTACAGAAAAGGATCATGCTTATTCCTCTACTTGACTGTTGTTTCACATTGAGGTTTATTTATTTATTTAACTCTTAAAATGCTGATACATTGGGAAAGTACTGTTAAATACTACTACATGGAGATGTTGGCAGCCTTCTATTTAAAGAGTTCACAATTAAGAAAGAGTTTGAGTGAAATGTGTACAAATAACCTTTTGAAAAATCATAGGATGAAACTGAATAAAGTATTATATTGATTGCAGACATAAAGAGTATTGAAAAGACATACATGTGTTTACATGTTATTTAAGACCTCGGATTTTATGTAGTTGATTTTCATCTCTGGATTTTAAATCTTTATTTAAAAATTTAATTCATTAAGCTTAAATGAAACCAAGCATCCTGTTACTGCAAGAATGGAAAGTAAGCCCACACCACTTCAAAATTATGTAAAAGGGGACTCTGAAGAACCTCTGGAGCTCTAGCACCCACAGAATGACACAGAGAAGCAAACCTCCCACTGAATACAGTCCTGCAGCCCAGAAGGGAGCAGCCAGTGCAGCGCTCTGGGAGCTAAGCCCAAGACCACATCAGTCAGAGGTTTTAGCCCCATGGCGGCTGGACAAGCAGCCAGCTGGAGGGACCCCAGAACACCAGCAGCTATGGCGTTTCCAGAATTACCAACACATAGATGACTAGGACAAAGTGAGAGGTTAGTGCCCTATGGACTTTGGGATCAGTATTTGGGAACATGTCAGCTTCTTCCCCTGGGGGCAAGAAGCCTCTGAGGAGCCCAGCATGGCCACCATTTTGCAGCTTCAGTTGCAGCTTCAGCTCCTGGCCTGCAGACTGTAGGGGTATTCAGCCATCAGTCTGGGGAGGGGGGGTAATTGGTCTTGCTTTAACCTTCCTGGATCTGGATTGAGGTCTGGGGTGGAGGTCTTGGGGTATGTGTCCAGCTTGCCAGAGTGTATGGGGGCTTCAGGGAGGGCACCCAACTAATACCTCGAGCAGTTGAGAAAACCCTAATGTTTGGGACAGAAGTTCCACTGACTGGTGGCAGAGTCCTACTGTGGCAAGAAGCCCAAAAGTCAAGTAATTAAGTGGCTACATGCCTAGGCAAAGTAAACAAAATAAACAGAAAAATGCAACATTAGACTTCTATTTTGGGGGCAAAGAGGATCAAAGCATGGAACAGGAGGAGGATTGTGAGGCAAGAACTCCTGCACCAAAAGCTCCAGATGAAAATATAAGCAGGTTACAGGTCATAGAGGACCTTAAGAAGGATTTTAAAAACCAAATAAGAGAAGTGGAGGAAAAATTGGGAAGAGAAATGAGAAGGATGCAGGAAAAGTATGAAATGAGAGTCAAGAGCCTGACTGAGGAAAATAACACCTTAAAAAAACAGACTAACTCAAATGGCAAAAGAGGCTCTAAAAGGCAATGAGGAGAAAGATGCCTTAAAAAGCCAACTTTGCCAGATGGAAAAAGAATCTCAAAAGCTTACTGAGGGGATTCATTCCTTCAAAATTAGACTGGAGCAAATTGGAAGCTAGTGACTTTATGAGAAATCAAGATGCTGTTAAATAGATCCAAGCAATTGAAAGAATAGAAGGCAATGTGAAATATCTCATGGGAAAAACCACTGACCTGGAAAATAGATCCAGGAGAGACAATTTAAAAATTATTGGACTACCTGAAAGCCATGATCAAAGAAAGAACCTAGAACTCATTCTTCAAGAACTTCTCAAGGAAAATTGCCCTGATATTTTAGACCCAGAGGGTGAAATAGAGGTTGAAAGAATCTACAGATCACCTCCTGAAAAAGATCCCAAAAAGAAAATTCCTAGGAATATTATAGCCAGGTTCCAGAACTCCCAGATCAAGGAGAAAATACTACAAGCAGCCAGGAAGAAACAATTTCAATATTGTGGAAACACAATCAGAATAGCACAGGACCTGGCAGCTTCTACACTGAGGGATTAAAGGGCATGGAATATGATATTCCTCAGGGCAAAGGAGCTGGGATTAAAACCAAGAATCCCCTACCCAGCAAAACTGAGTATCTTGTTTAAGGGAAAATATGGTCATTCCATGGAATAGAGGACTTTCAAGCATTCTTTCTTTTTTTTTTTTAAAGCAATTGGGGTTAAGTAACTTGCTCAAGGTTACATGGCTAGTCTAGTCATTGTTTATGCGTGGGTGCTCATTTTCTGAGGCCGGATCTGATCTCGGGTCATCCCAACTCCGAGGCCAGCGCTCTTACTCACTGCGCCACCTAGCCATCCCTTTAGGGCAATTGGGGTTAAGTAACTTGCCCAAGGTTACACGGCTAGGTTTTTGTTTGTGTGGATTAAGTGTCGGAGGCCGGCTCCGAACTCAGGTCCTTCTGACTCCAGGGCCGGCACTCTATTCACGGAGCCACCTAGCCGCCCCTAACTTTCAAGCATTCTTGAGGAAAAAACCAGAGTTGAATAGAAAATTTGACATTCAGACACAAGAAGCAAGAGATGCTTGAGAAGGTAAACAGGGAAAAGAAATCAAAAGGACTTATCAAAATTGAACTATTTACATTCCTACACGGAAAAACAATAACTGTGACTGATGAAACCTTTCTCAGTATGAAAATAATTGAAGAAGGGTATATGGGCATATGAATACATATGTGAATGTGTGTATATATGTTTACAGGTATACATGGATAGAGGACACAGCTCGAATTTGGTGGGAAGGGATGATTCTTAAGGGGTGAAGTTAAGAGGTGAGAGAGGAATGTGGCAAGAGGAGATGGGGAGAGACAGAGTGTGGTAAACTATCTCATGTAGAAGAGGCAAGGGGAAGTAGTTGCAAGGGGGGCGGGGAGAACAGGAATGCAAAAAGTCAAAACCATATTCTCATTGAATTTGGCTCAGGGAGAGAATGACATACATACTAAATGGGATATCTCACCCTGCAGAAGAGTAGGGGGTAGAGGCATGGGAGGGGAGATGATGGAGGGGAAGGCATGCTGGGGGGAGGGGAGGTTGGAGGCACCCACTTTTGAAGAGGGACAGGATCAAAGTAGGGAATGAACCAGGTGGGGGTGGGATGGGCCTTTTACAATATATCTACTATGGTAATGTTTTGCATAGCTATACATGTACAACATATACTGAATTGCTTATCTTCCCAGCATGAGTGGGTGACAAGGGACAGAGGGAATTGATCTGAAATTCGAAGTTTTAAAATTAAATGTTTCAAATATTAAAAAAAAAAGAAAGTAAGGTAAACAAGAAATCTCTTGTATATCTTTTGCCACATTCACATTCAAAATAATATACCTGTTCAATGGCGAGATAATTCCATCTCATTTATTAAGGAAAAAGACATTTGATACCTTGTTTCCATTCTAATCTATCATAGGTGATCTGAGCTTCGGAAAAAAAAAAATCATTCATTTATTAATCTCAGAGTAAGTTGAACACCCTAAAATCTGACTGTTAAAATTTCTAGATATTAACCAAACCGATATGTTTTTTCTAATTTTTTAGATTGAACATATTTTCCTTTGTCTTTTTAAAGATAATTATTGTTATAAAACAAAACAAAACAAAAAATACCATTCCCTTGGCCAAAAATATATTATTATGAGACTATCTATTTTTTTATTGAAAATCTCCTTTACTAGTTTGGGTCATATAACCAACCCCATCTTCTTCCTTGCTGATAGATTCTTCTAGTATGTCATATCTCAGACCCTTGCTGTAAAGGAGAAGTAATGAACATGTCATGAATGTCAAGAGTTTTCTGGTCTCTGGCACAGCTGTGGTGCTCTCTCCCCCTGCTGTGTAGCACAGCATGCTGGCCATTTGTTGGCAAGTTCATATTTCACACTGCAGGGAATTGGAATGATGGAACAGACAGGAGAAGAGTTTTATTTGCAGTAGTCTATGTATCCCTAGACTCCGATATGGCATAAAGCATCTGCTCCGTGGTCTGCTTCAAGGCCAGTTCCCTTCCGCCAACAAAGGTTACGACTTCAGGCAAGCTGTGATTCCACTGGCAGGGGGAAATTTGCCTGAAGACTTGATTTAGTCAGAATCAAAGCATTCTGTCACAGAATTCCTTATTCCAATTACCTCAGAAAAGGTTACCAGACACTAAACATATCAATATAGTAAAAGTAATGAGAAAGGAGGGAAGTAGCATTGAAGACCAGGGTTTCAATCTTCCTTGTCACAGACTTACTGTGTGACTCTGGGTAAGTTACTTAACCTCTGTGCCCCAGTTAACTTTCTAAGACTAGAAGCTGCAGAATGGTTGTAGATCTGATTTGCTATTTCCTCATTGTAAGGTATTTATACCAATGAAATAATAGTTACAGATCTTCCAAAAGTGAGAAAGGAAGAGCACTTTATTTTTTTTTTTCACAGTTGAAGTCATTGGGTACAATGTAAACATGCAGATTAGATGTGAACCTTGTAAGCTAGTTTGATTTTATATGTAATTAATGTCTTCATATAATAAAATATTATAGTTATGTTAAAACTAGTTCTTAAAGAACTTCCAATAATTATTTGGAAAAATGAAAGATAGCATTATTTTTATATTTGTGATTGCACCCTAATTATATTTGCCTTTAAGAAGTTGTGTATCTTCTCCTCAATTGTTTTAATTGATCCAAATTGACACAAGTTTAAATCCTGGCATTTTCTTTCATCAAAACTGTTAGAGTTAATCTTATAAATGGCACATTTGACACCTTCATTACCCTACTTGACATGTTAGGATTTTTGAGATAGGCTTTTTACCAACTTGGAGGATATCATTCCTTCTTCCAAAATGTGTTCTCTCCCCACCCCTAATTTAACTCAATTATTGAATAATTGTATATTTGCATATTTCTGAGGAGTCCTGTGGGTTAAACTATGTATTCATCTTCTACAGTTCTTAGGCTACTTTGGTTTAAGAGGAAGAACTATTGCTTTTATGAAGTGCCTTTTTCTATAAAGTCAAAACCTCACAGCAGTGCACATAAAGCCAGTGGTATAAAGGAGCTTAGTGGAGTCTTTAATAGAGAGAGCTAGGTTGTAAGTGTTTTTGTTCCTACAGAGAAGATAGATTTGGCTCCATCTGTTCCATATTCATAACAAAGGAGCTCACTTACGGGAGGGCCAACTTCCCTGGAGTAGCATGGTAATGATCTTTTCACCAGAATGAAAAGATCTGAGCACCATCACTTTGACTCTGTAGAAAGCAGTGTGTGCTGATTGCGCATCAGACCTCTATTTCTCAGTAACTTCGTCTCAGGACATAGATTTTCCCAACATATTTAGAATGAAAAAAAAACTGTCACTTCTCCCTTCGGTGCTCTAGCCTTTGGGAAGTTCAAGGTCTATGGTTCTGCAGTCAAAATAAAAGGGAAGGGTATCATACATCATAATGCGGATGAAAGATCCCATTACAGATACCTGAAGAGTGAAGATCTTCTTACACAAAAGCCTACTCTCTAAACTTTTATGTTTTGTCTATTCATACTCTTTTAATCTCTTTAAAACACGAGGCTTACAAAATTGAAATATGAATTGTACCAAATGAGTTTTGTAATTAGTCAACTTCAGTGCCAATTTTAACTTCACACTTTTGGGAAATAAAAATCATATTATCCCAAGAAATAGTACTTTATTAATCTAATCACTCAGGGGAGAAAAATATGTAAATCCATCCCATTCCCCCCATGGAATATTATATAACAAATCTTCCAATTTAGTATGACAAATACAAAATATTCAGTAATATACATCGACTTCGTAAAGCTTTATTGCAAATAGTTTGGAATATTTAACATTCTAGCTCATTCATTCAGCAAGAAATTATTAATTGTATATGTAGTAGGCACCGTACTGGGAACCTAGGCTACAAAGACAAAAAGGGAAGTAGTCCTTGTCTTCAGGGAGCTCCTATTCTTTTGGGGTGGGAGGGATGTTGAGAACATGTATAAACATTCCTAAATACAAAATACATGCAAAGTATTTTCTAAAGTAAAAGGCTGTAGTCTAGCACCTGGGGAGATTATATAGCAATTGGCACTTAAGCTGAGCCTTGAAGAAAGCAAGGGATTCTATGAGGTGGGGGTGGAAGTGAGGAAAGGGTGAATTTTTAGGACTATGGAATACTATAGTGTGAGGACAACAGTAGGGAGGACAGTTGGGCTGAAATGTCAAGTGCATGAAGGAAAGGGATGGAAAGTGAATCTGGAAAGGTGAACTTTAGTTGAATTTTGAAGAGATTAAGCCCTCCCCCCCCACAAAGAGAAATTTGTATTTTATCCCAGAGGCAATTAAGTGCCCCTGGAGTTTTTTGAACTAGGAGAGTGACTGCTCAACACATTGCATCAAAAAGAGCACAAAATCTGGAACCAAGAATATCAGCTTGAACCCTGGCCCTATACCTGTATGTGATATTGGGCAAGTCATTTGCTTCTTTGGTCCTCCATTTGTCTCTCTCTTATATAGACTATAAGAGTGGGATAGGTGGATCTCTAGGCTGCTTATAGCTCTAAATCTGTGATCCTATTTGGGGGAAAAACATTTATATGTAAGTAGTGCCATCTCATGCAGTTTGTTCAAGTTGCCCTTCCTGGGACCATCTGGAATCTCTTTGGGGCCTGCTTCTGCTCATGTGTGACTCAGTGCTGAAGGGCCTGCACGTTGAAATGACAAGGAGGCTTCTTACTGACTGCAGAACAAGAAGAATTTAAATATTTAAATATCAGTGGATATTTAAAACGGAGTGTCCCTGCCTTCTGGACTCTCTTTCCTTCTGGCTGGCACATCAATTTAGGACTGTTATGATCCACTTTTTGTGCAGAGGACAAGAAGGGCAGTTGTTCTTATCATCCAACCCATCTGCCATGTGTCTCTGAGCATATGTCTTGCCTAGGCAAGCATAAGCCTAGGTTTGGGGCTCGCACTTTATATTTGTTATTTCTTGATCTTAGGTAAAAATATATCCTGAGATAGAAATACTTGGACTTTGGAGTTTGAGAGATGAGGAGGACCTGGGGCTTTTGGTCAGAGTTAACAGAACAGAGTTATTTTGTGGAGAAGTCCCCAAGACCTGTTCTAGTGCTCTTGGAGAAGAAGACTACCAATAAGGATAGACCCAAACCAGAAGGCATGGCCTGAGATCTTCTGGGACAATGCAAAGCCAAAGCAGCTAGATGATGGCTCCTCAAACTACTTTATGTTGTGATGAAGTGTCTCAGCCTTCCAACAGAATGTAACAGTATTTACAAGTTAACTTTCTAAATTCCATTTTGTTGTTCTGTTGATATGGGCTTATAAGTCTTTCGTGTCAATTAGTATTCCTTTTATGTGTAGCAAACTGTCCATACCTGATTTGTATTGTACACTGAGAACCTATTAGGACAGAGCCTAGACATGAGTCACAACTAAAACTTTAACTGATTTGTCTCTCTAGCACTGGGCTGGGAGATATAATAAGTTGTTGAGTATGAGAAAAATTAGACACCAGACTCCCCCACAGTCTGCATTGTCCAAAGCAGAAGGGATGGAATGGGTAGAGGACAACATGCATATGTAGACAAAACAACTTAAAACAGGATTTCGTAACTTAGCTTATAACTATTGTGTATATATATATATATATATATATATATACATATATATATACATATATATACACATGTATACATATATAACTATATAACCTTATAACTATATAAAAGTCTGCTAAATGCATGTTACTCAAAACTATCAAAACAGTCAGTATTGTATAAGGCTGCTGATTAGACATTTTGCATGTCGGCTCTCTCTGTGATGCCCCACTCAAAGTCAATGTCATATCATTTGACAAGGCAGGACAGGGCTTGGGCTCCTCTTGGTGGTGGTGGTTATTATCTGAAATCCAAAAGATTCCCTTGTCTCCAATCAGTTCCACTCAGTGGACTCAGGATATCTGGGAAAGTCATCCATTTAGGAAAGACAACACAAAACAGAAGAGGCAGGGAAGGGCCCCAGCATAACTTCCCCTACATGATTCCAATATTCACATGGAAGTGGCCATGGGCTTGGAGGAAGTCCCACCCATTCACTCTGGGAGAGTGAATCAGAAGTTATCTCTTTTAAATGATGTAGCACCCTGTCCTCCCCCTCTGCTTCCATAGGACAAATCTGTCCTATGTGAGATGTAGGGACCATTCTGGGTTTTCTGCCTTATACCAAAACAAATCCTTTCAATGATGAGCTTCTACCTGATTAAAAAAAGCTAGGAAGTTAGTCATCCTGCAAGATCTCAAGTGCTAAGTCACAAATATGGTTGTCCCAAATAGAGCTAGGAGTATCTATGAGTTTTCCATATAACCCACATCAGATACACACATATGCATCCATGTACATGCACACACATACATAGAAGAGGAATACTGGATAGGGAGTTGACTTTGGAGTTAGCAAAACCTGGGTTCATATCCTACCTCTTTTAGGTAATGGCTGTGACCCTAGGGAATTAACCTCTTAATTCTTCGTGTAACTGAAAGTCTGTAAGTTGCACAAAAAAAAAAAAGTATTCATCTACATTGTTCAAAGAACTTCCTCACTGGGAGCTTCCTATGCCAAATAAATCAAGCTATTCACACACAATTATACACACACACACACACACACACACACACACACAGACATAGACACATGCATAATCATAGGATCATAAATTTAGAACTGGAGGGGACCTTGAGAATATCAAACCCAGCCCTTCATTTTATGGAAGAGGAAGCTAAGAAACAGGAAGTTAACTTGTCTGGCATCACACATGTCTCAGGCAGAATTTGAAACTGGATGTTCCAGAATCCAAGTGTACCGGGCCTGTGATTTCATCAGGTTAGTGACATTTCCCAGCCAATTCAGATTGGTAATTCATCTGTAATTTACAGTTTTAAACTTTTTCCTGAAGTGTTGTGATTGTGAAAAGCAAGTGTTTGTAGCCTTTTCTTACTCCTATAGACTTTTCAGATAATTGAAGACATTTGCTTTATTCATGTGTTAGCTTCAAGTTATGTTCAGAATTTACCCTCCTTTTCTTGTATTTATTAATGGGATTGTGAGTTATTTTTTTTCAGAAATTACACACATAGATTAAACGTACAACAAATTATTCCTGTCAAGCAGTAATGTAGGGTAGGGTTAAAGTTTTATTTATGGGATCACTCAGAAGGAAAGATTCAGCAGTGACATCATCGTTTTCATTAGGCATCAGTGTGAATCATCCACACCCATCCTATATGTCAGACAATATAATGAAGACACAATTACCTATCTTGGAAGAATTTACCTTCATTTATATAATGTTCTTATTTTTCTAATATTTTTTTCTTTTAAAAAAGCTTTTATCCTCATAACAATCTTATGTAGGGTCTTTTATTTTTGTACAAACTCCCTACTCCTCAAATATGTAGTCTATTTCTAACATAGTTAATATAGGCTCATTATTCCCATTTTATATATGAAGATACAGGGAAATCAAGTTTGAATGCCTTGTTTAGGATCACATGATTAGTTATCGGTAGCACCAGGATTAGATCTTTGTTTTCTTTTTTTGACTTCCATTTGGAAATGGTAACAGTGAATTAGTACTTTTCAGGTGTATTTGATCAATATGAAATGACTTGAAGACATTTAATATTTGTTATCAATTGTGGGTATATTATAATGTATTTGTGTATATAAATAATATCAAAGTATAGTGATAAGAATTCAGACCTTAGAATCAAAAGAATGTGAATCTGAGTCTCCACAATGACACTTTTTAACTTCATGATCCTGGGCAACTTGCAGTATGGTCCTGAGCCTCAGTTTTCTTATCTGTAGAATGATAATAGATGGCTCTCATCCAATCTCTCTTCCAGGAGTTGGGGGTGGGGTGGAAGAGGGAAATAACAATGTGCTATAAAGAAGGGCTTTTCTCCAGTTAGATTCAACCCATGGGTATAGCTCTGATTCTTCTAGTCCCTGATTATGTTCCCTTGGGTACAAGGCTACAGTTCTCTAAAGGCAATTTTTAGTATTCCCATTCTAGAAATGAAATCACTAAGACATCAAATAAGTGGCTTGTCCAGTGTGAAAAATACCAACTCAACTAATATTAGATCTAAAGTTTCAATAGCATCCTAGGAACCTAAGTGATTCATGAAACTGAAAAGTCCCAGCTGCTTCTGGTTTTTAATCCATGGAATCAAGAAAGATGCTCTTTCTTCCTGTTCTCTTCCCAGATTGTAGTTTGGTTTCTGAATTCTAGTTTCACCTAACAAAATGAGAATCTCAGTATTACAAATGTGCACTGATCAATATAGTTTTTGTAGTATTTTCTTTTTTCTTTTCTTTTTTTTAAATCAATTGGGGTTAAGTAACTTGCTCAAGGTTACACAGCTAGTCATTATTTATGTGTGGGTGCTCATTTTCTGAGGCCGGTTTCAATCTCGGGTCATCCCAACTCCGAGGCCAGCTCTCTTACTCATTGTGCCACCTAGCCGCCCCTTTTTGTAGTATTTTCAAAAAATATTTGTTTTGTTCATTGAGGGGGAGGGTGCAACTAAAAATATCCTTTGCAAAAAAAGTTTGCATAGATTGAAATGTACTACAATAACAGTGGAACTTGCTGTCTCCTATGTCTAAGTCACTCCTTATGATAGCAAGCTGATTGCTTTAAAAAGGCGTTGTTAACTCTTTCAGACTACTTGGGTAATATCATTAGTCTATTAATTTAATTCATTAAATAAATATGTATCACTTTGCTGTAATATTAAATAAATATGTATCACTTTCTCTACAAGCATAGTACAAGGGAGTGACACAGTGAAGGGGGAGTACTCATAAACTTTAACCAGTATAAACCACTGATTGGGATATGATCACATACACTGTTTTTATGACTATGATAAAAGTACCAATTGACTTCAGAAAAGTGAATTATATGTAATAATCTAAGAATGTTCAAGAATGAAATAGGACAAACTTAGAATAGTGGTTGACAAGTATCATATGAATGATGTTGGTATGATAAATAATGTAGTCCCTGCCCTCATCTCAAGGACCAGGCTTTAGCCCTGTAGTGACCCTACAAAAAGACAGCAGAGTTGAAAAGGAGGGCTTTCCTTCCAGCCCAGCTGCTTTTCAGTAGAATGTATATAGATTTCTTTGCCTGCCCCTCACTCTGACAGCATGCTAACAGTGTTATAACACCTTAGAATACTTACTACTTAGTAGATTTGCAACATCATTTTTGAGAGAAAGTGTCTTGATTTCCAAAGAGAGAATCCAGTTACTGAACCAGATGAGATATGAAGATTCTCTTCACCTGGTTCTTTCTTCAGCCATATTTTGCAAATCACTTTTATAATAGCTGTCAGCAGAATATGCTTTCCTTGTCCTCACTCATTCTCAGTATTGAAGCTACATTAAATGTACCCTCACCTCCTACCCCCAGAAGTCTTGTTTAAATGGAGTTTTTAATGGTGTAAATCCTGATGCAGATGAAGTCCTAGATATATAACTTGTCATGTTGATCTGCTGGGAATAGTAATGAGATTCTAAACCTGTAAGGACCTGATATACAAGAGTCCCTAGATGGTATATAAATGTTTACAATATATCTGTGTAATAAGCTATGTGATGTGTGTGTGTGTGTGTGTGTGTGTGTGTGTGTGTATACTTAGAGAAATTGAGGTTTAAACAGGTTAAGTGATTTGTGAAAGGGCCACAAAATAGCCAAGAATTGTAACAGGAATAAAGTTCAAATCTCATGGTTCAGATGTTTACACTACTAGGCCAGATCCTTCCCCAGGAATATTATCAAGAAGAGTAAAGATGATTATGATTATGAAAGTATAGGAAATTTTATGAGGTATACCTTCTCACCCCAGGAGCTTCTCTCTATTGTATTAATTGGTTGATTTTTAGAAATCAATTTACTGTCAGATTCACAACCTTCATTGCTTACTAGATAATAGTAACACTGATGGCATATAGGATTAGGACAAGCCAATGGAGAATGATAAACAGTTCACATCTTGAGAATGTAAGAATTCTGCTTTAATCTGTTTAGTATTCTGCCCATCAAGGACTGAAGCCAAAGAATAACTTTTGTGAGAAAACAGTTATTTATCTCTAATATCTCTCTCTCTCTTTTTAAAACAGAAACCACTTGTAGTCTGTAATAGAAAGATTGAAATAATCATAAATTGTGTTTTTGTCATTTGTCGAGTTTCAAATGAGGGAAATAGAAACCTCCCTTAAGATTGAAAAAAAAAATTATCTAACGTTTCCTGTCTGGGAAAATTTCCTATGAACAAATAAACAAACAAAAATCGAAACCAAAAAAATTAAACATAGTTTAAGGTTTCTTCAGGCAGTCTTAGTCCTCAGCACGTGGTTATAATGAGGGCTGCTATTAGTAAGAGATTTATTTTACTCTGGCATATTAAGATGCATGCTGATTTAAATGAAAACAATAAAAATGTTTCTGCTTTCACTTGGGGCTTTAACACATAATAAAAAGAATCTAGAATACCTTTTGTTTTTCCAAGCTAATATAGAGCATATTTCCCAGTCATTTCACTATTCTAAGTAAGCTCAGGCTGTGGAATTTGATCTGACTCTAGCTCCTTTTATAAGGAACTAGTTAAAGTGATTGAAAGCTTTGCTGATGAAACACAGTCTGGGGGGTGGGGGGTGGGGGGTGTTGCTGAGTATGGACTCAGTAGTGGGTTGTATGGATGTTGCCTGAAGATTACTCTGGCTAGGCTTGTTACCAGAAGGGTGGACACATCTTTTGGTAGTGATTTTTTTTTCTTTTTCATCGAGACTACTTCACAAAGACTAAGATACGAAGGGATTATTGTTCATATTAGTGGAAGGAATCCCCAGACCAGTGAAATCACAGACGCTTAGAATATTGAAATATGTGTGAAGAGGGGCGGCTAGGTGGCGCAGTGAGTAGAGCGCCGGCCCTGGAGTCAGAAGGACCTGAGTTCGGATCCGGCCTCAGACACTTAACCCACACAAACAAACAAACAAAAAAACCTAGCTGTGTGACCTTGGGCAAGTTACTTAACCCCAATTGCCCTAAAAGGGGTGGCTAGGTGGCGGCAGTGAGTAAGAGTGCCGGCCTCGGAGTTGGGATGACCCGAGATAGAATCCGGCCTCAGAAAATGAGCACCCACGCATAAATAATGACTAGCCGTGTAACCTTGAGCAAGTTACTTAACCCCAATTGCTTAAAAAAAAGAAAAGAAAAAAAAAAGAAATATGTGTGAAGAGTTCTCCAAAATCCCATCTCTCAAATCTTGGCCATATCTTATATCATACACACACACACACACACACACACACACACACACACACACACACACCCCATATATATATGTGTGTGTATGTATTATATGTATATGGTATATTATATATGTGTGTATATATATATAAACACATACAGATATACACACATACGTAAAACCTATTTCTAATCCATCAAGTGCTGTGGACTAGAAATTACATGGGATAAACCATATTCTAGTGAAAAATGTTTGTCACCCTTTATTGATAAATGTAGATGAGTGTATTCATATCTATGTATAGACATGGTAATTACAGATTTTGTGCCTTTTAAAGATTTCTCTATCCCCCAGTTGCTCAATATAGTGTCTTGCCATATAGTAAGAGCTCAAATATTTGCTGTATTGAACGCCTCTCAGAAGTCTCCATGGAAAGGAAGTTTTTCTTATATTTGTCCCCATAGAAAATTATAGAGGATGCTATGGAATACTAATGAATCTGCCAAAAAAATTTTTAGGGTTAAAGGTCTTCATTTTAAATAATGATAAAATTACATTGGGAGCATTTCTCTAAAGTGGTTAAAAAAAGATGGATTGAATGGGAATGTTACTTCAGGGCTTCTTTTTTTTGGATGAGATTAGACATCAGATACTTTTCCTTGTCAGGTAGTGTGGTCCAGTGGGAAGAGTACAGACTTCAGAGTTAAATTTAGAAGGCATATGTTAAAATGCCAACTGTTACCTTTGTGACCTTAGGCAAGTCTCTTCACCTCAGTGGGCTTGTATTTTTATCTGCAGAATATTTTTGTCTAATGCAGATGATGTGATGTTAAGGTTCCTCTTAGCTCTCAATCCTAACTTTTTTTTGGAATGGCACCTCTACTGAGATTTTGCATCATTTAGCTTCCCTTCTTCTTTGTTCTTATTCTTTTAATGAAGCCTTTAGCCAAAGTCAGTGCAATTTAATATGTACCTCAAGATGAAATTTTAACGTTCCACAGCACTACCAACCTGAGCAGCAAATCTTTTCATTAATGCTTATGTCTAAGGATTTGACCTGAATGTGCCACTGATTTAGTGCAGAGACAGGGCTGACTAGGTGAGATCAAACGTGTTGGCAAATTTAGTAACCACCTGCAGCTGCATAGCCAAACAATTCACTCAGGATGCATGCTTGATAAAGCAGGGATCAAGAATGAGCAAGTAATAAATGTACATGATTTTTATGTTTCAACAAGCAGAACAATGAGATTTATCCTGTCACAGCCTAACTGGTACTTTTGTCCTTGCTGTGGAAATGAAGTTAGAGTACTCATATTTATGAATATTTTTAAAAGAACTAGAACAATTAGCACATTTTAAATCATTTTGGGTATTTCCTTTACTAAGAAGAAACCCAACTTCTATTTTAGATGGTCTGTTAACCATTTGCTAAAAGATCCATGTGGCCTTGGTTAATATTTACAATACTCTCACCATTTCTTCCATTCTGCTCCCTCCCTCCATACATACAAAATGTGTTTTATTGATTCATTAAATTCCAGCAGACTTTTGCATAGTACCATTTATGTAAATTGGGCTACTTTTCTAGCATTCATTGTGAGAGGAATATTAATATCTAATTCTGCATTTACCTGGCTAATTTACATACATTTGTGTTATATGGTAAACCACAGGAAAGCCAACAGGGAAAAGCTCAGCTCTGCTAACAACTAATAGCCCATCTTTTCTTTTGACTTTGCACAAATTGAGAAATATTGCCTGTGGCAAACATAATGGAAAACTGCATTTTTAATGCTCCCACACACGCCCATTTCTTTAAAAAGAAGAAAGCAGCTGACTAGTCTCAAAAATAAAACTTCCCAAAGCATTACAATTGACATTGGATACTGAAAAGGAAAATGGTTTCGGTTTTGGGAATGAAGATTTGAGGGTTGTGTAAGGTTAGGCAGAAATGTCGAATTGACTAATGAGAATGGTATTGTGCTTGAAAAGTTGAAACAAATGCAGGTTCTAGAAGGGATTTTTCTGTACTTCACATATAAAAAGATTTGAAATATATCCAAAGTTAGAACCTTCAATTCCATCTTTCTGTGGCAAAGAAAAGCCATTACTATTGACTATTCACACTCCTGTTTGAACCAATTGAAATATGCTTATACTTTATCTGATCGTATGGCCTGTCAAGATAGGTTTTCTGTAACTTGAACATTTTCATTTCAGAGTAAAGGCTCAACTTGTTTTCTAACTCTTTCATTTTAGGCAAATTAAACCACTCCCTCCCCTTTTTTCCACCTCCCAATTTATTTTTCTTGCACTGAAAGATTTTGCTTTTGCAAGGTAGAATTTTTTTTCCTTTTGTGCTAATACATGATGGGATTCATCCAGGATATTGGGAGTTAAAATAAGACTTCATTTTGGTTCAGACAGTATAGGTTGGCCACATTACTAAGAACAAACTTTAAGTTGCATGGAAAAGGAAATGGAAGAATTTTTTTGATGTAAAAAGAATCAATTGTTACATTTCTTATAGCATTTTAAAGCAACAGTTTATAATTGCCTTCTTTCAAGCTGTATTCGAAATGTTCTTGTAACAATAGAATGAAGGTGGTAATAGATAAAATTGTTCAGTAGTGACCACAGCACATTATATACCAAGTAGCTCTGATGGAGAAAAAGAATAGTGGCAGAACATGCAATTTAATAGCTAAGTCTCTCAGTCTAAAAAGTCAGACATTGGGAAGCTTTTGATTTCCAAGCACCATTTGTATGCCATGCTTTATCTGAGTTCTCTTTATCAGCCTTCCTAAAAGTTTCCATTCTGAATTGTAACTTAAATAGTCTAGCTATAATTATTGTTATTATATATTATATTGATATGTACATATGTATATATGCATGTATGTGTATTTATAATACCAAATGCAGTTTTTATGAGAAGACACTTTTTAAAATTAATGTGAAGATAATATGCTGTTATTCTTAGTGGTGATAGATTTCAGCTGAGCCATATGCTTTTTCACCTGGTCCCCCTTGTGACTGAGAGTACATACTTTCAGCATTGGCTACAGTTACAGATATAGTCTGTAGTTATGGCATAGAGAAGATAACTGGTCAATCTGATAAAAAGCCCTGGAGTTTAGGCCAAGTTCATGTAGAGGTCCTCTAACTGAGTTAAGCATTATTTTCCCAAAATTTATTTCACTAAATGTTGCAAGGTCTTGATTAGTAAATTACAGATTAATAGAAGCAATGGACCCTAGGGATTCTCTTGTAAGGTTGCTATTATGTTAATGGAATTGGAAACAATTTTCTTTAATATCCCTACATCACTGCTCTATTTCCTAACACCCCCCCCCCACTGCCAAAGAGCAATTTTTGCACTTGTTGCTAATATCAAACTAGTTTGAGAACTTTGTTGCAGGTATAAAGTGATTGGCAATACTGTCTACCTTAACTAAAAGGCAATTAAGCTTCACTATTGTGTCAAATATATTAGGATAGTATTTAAATTATACCCATTCTGGGGGCAACTACATGGCTTAGTGAATAGAGCACTGAGCCTGGAGTCAAGAGGACCTGAGTTCAAATCTAATCTCAGACACTTAACACTTACTAGCTGTGTGACCTTGGGCAACTCACTTAACCCCAATTTCCCTGCCTTCCCCCTCCAAAAAGCAAAAATAAAAAAAGATAAATTATACTCATTCTATAATATGGCATTGCTGCTTTGTAGGAATATGTGATGGTTTTCCACAAGCTTCATAATCAATTGCATAATTTTCCTGTTAACTTCATTGCACCTGATTTTGGTCTATGTGAAGGAAATTATATCTCTGTTAAGTTGGATCTATTGCTGTTGTGTGTGTGTGTGTGTGTGTGTGTGTGTGTGTGTACACATATATAGACCTATAGTAGTACATATCAGTGTATTTCATTCTTCAGTTGTGACTTGACTGAAGTCAGTGGAATATTGAATCTTTCCCCTCTTATTCCCATCCCTCTTTTCCTAATCATAGGATTATAGATTAAGAGCTGAAAGATTCCTCAGATGTCATCTAATCCATCCCTACATTTTAGATATGAGGAAAATAAGGCAGAGAGAAGTTAAATAATTTTCCCAAGGTGATACAGATAATGTGTCAGAAGTGAGATTTGAACTCTAGGGCTAGTATTCTTTCCATTACATCATGATACAAGAGGAAATTTTCTTTATAGAATTCATATGAGTTTAATCAACTATCCACACACACCAGAGCTATGTTTTCTTGAATTCTGAAATGTTCTATTTCTTCCCTCTTTCCTCCCATTTGCTTATGACAAAACATTTGAGGGCTATCCTTATGTGCTCTGGCAGCGACTACATATTCCCTTTCCCATCTGACCAAAAAAACAAAAACCCTCCTTTATATCTACCTACCATGAAGTAGGTGTTGTGGTTACTGCAGTGTAGTATAGCACATTATCTACCTTCCCATCTTTCCACACCTAGAGTGGGAAAATGAATAGGGTAGGTTTATAGAAAGGTCTCTGTGCTGAATGTGGAAAACAAGCAAATAAAAAATAAAAGCACATGGGAGAGGAGGAAAAGTCTGTCTCTTAAGGCAGGAGTTGAATGGTAAGATTATGTGGTATGTGTATAAAAAAGACAGATGAGAGAAGTTCTCCTGATGTCTGCCCTGTGGGTAATTCTTTTGGATAGAAAAGGAAAGCAAACTGGTCATTGCTTTTATTTCAAGATGAAAAGGATGGAAAAGGAGGAAAGAAATAAAAATTCATTGAAAGCACCTATTGTAGCATGTAGTTATTTCCTTAAGGAGACTAGTGAATGTTAGACTTTTCTTCTATACCTTGATGGCCAAGGTGTGCCAGGAGACACTTGTGAGGAGGCATACAAAGAGAGAGAAGACTCCCTGAATAGAGTTGTAACTGTGGGCGATGTGGAGATTGTTCCATTTGCCAGAAATATGTGAGATAAAGAACCTTGGGTGCAGGACTCATCCTTCATATGATCAGTACCTAACATCTGTTCTTTGAACCCTAAATGTAGTGCTAGAGTTATCTCTGAACTTGAACTATACGTACCACAAGTTATCAATCAGCTGTTAGTATGTAAAATTGTGTACCAAGTCCATGTTTTCATAGTACAACCTTTCACTTAACAGAGAATATTAGCTGGGGTGGGGTGGAAGTGGGTAAGCAAAGAGAGATTCAGATAGTGTCAATTGTTTTATCTTTTTTCCCTCAAAGAAGAATGCAACCTATCAAGTAACTGAGCCTATACAGTATGTTGTGCTGTACATGTTTCCCCTTCTAAAAGTCTGGTGCAAATGCAAACAGATTTTCTTAAAGGATTCCTCTTTCTATTTTCTTGTGTAACATATGATTGCTGTTAATTATTTATATGAGCCATAAGGTGGTGTTCACTTACAGGATTTACAAGCTTTCTGATAAATAGAAATTTAAAAGACCTATATAAAGCCCAACCACCTCTAGACAGAAACAATTTAACATTTGATACTGCCTTGAGCTTGGCATATCTTGCTGCGTCACCTATCAAATCAGCTCTCTCATGTGGTAAATCAGTTCACAGGAGTTTAAAATGAGTTCAACTTAGAATTTATATGGGACAGTGCAAAAGACAGTGGATGCACCTAACACTGCCTTCCATGAATGCTGCAGAAACTGGCCAAAGGGTCCATATCATTTAAGTAAATGAGAGTTATCTACATACAGTGAGTATGTTCTAATAAGTTGCACCCTTGTAGTAAAGGGCCACAGGAAGGACACCATTTCCTGGATCAAACCACAGAGTGCAAATATTCTCCCCTAAATAGCACACCAGTTACTGTAAATGTCAGGAGAGGGAGTTTTTCTGACTTTGATTTAATGAATGCCTACAGCAAAGCCAGCTGTTAGCACCTTTTAACTGCTTGTCAGAGTGTGTGTGTGTGTGTGTGTGTGTGTGTGTGTGTGTGTGTGTGTGTGTGTGTGTAGGGAGGAAGTGCACTGTTTTGGCCTTCCCATTAAAAACTAAAGGCATTTTTGCACATGTAGTTATTCCTCAGCAAATGCCAAGGAAGAGAAACAAGACTACAAGAAACAAGACTTTTCCTTTTTTTCTTTCTGTGGGTTGAATTTTTAAGTTCTTCTCTGATAGAGTATAATTTATAGTAATGATGCTGAGCAATAAGAGGATGTGTTTTAAATGAGTTTAGACTAATCCTCTTGTACACTCTCACCTTTCAGAGTCCATCTGTACGTGTACAAGAGTCATTTTAGTTTTCTGTCCTTCCCAGGAGAATAATAAAAATAAAAAAAAGAGAACCCCCCCCACTACAAAATTCTCTTTTTATGTAGCTGAGATGATGTCAAATGTAACTGTAAATCTGTATGCTTCCTGGCTGTCATTGCTCTCTCTCTCTCTCTCTCTCTCTTTCAAACAAAGGGCCCACTCTTAGAAAACACATAAAAAAGAGAATAGCAATGTTCATTTAAGTCATCTAGGATGGAGGAGAAAACACGCCATGATTAAAAGGTCTTAAAGGTTCCTGTAATAGCCTGTAATACTCACACTTTGTATATTAGGAGAAGAATAATCTTTAAAACTTGGGGATAGTTTAAATCCATATAATCCTACTAATTTTCACCAAATGATTTATGACATAAAATATGTTTCATTTAAGCATTTAAAAATTATATTCTTCTTTGTAGTGAGTTTTCAAGAAGTGCCATTGTTTTTAATAATAGGAAGATGTAGTAAGTTATGATGCTAGCCTAGTTAACTAAAACATGGAACCAAGTTTATAGTAATGACTCCAAATGAATGACCTACACTATAGACAGATAAGCTTTCAGTGAGTATATAGTTCTGCCTTTCTTCAAAGAAATAGATCATGTTAAATTCCCTACCATCACTATCTATAGTTAACATTTACTTTCATTTTGGGCCTTGGGGTGGGCTCTGCTTTTTGTAGTAAGAAAGAAATATGCTTTTTTGAAAGTATGATACATAAAACTTTCTCTTTTTTTCTAGCGAGAATTGTTAAAAGATTTAGTCAAGAAATTGTATCTCTGGGGAAAAAATTCAAAGATGTTATTTGTATAGATTATTAAGATCCTTATATGGGGGCGGCTAGGTGGCACAGTGAGTAAGAGCACCGGCCCTGGAGTCAGGAGGACCCAGGATCCGTTCCGGCCTCAGAAAATGAGCACCCACACATAAAAATGACTAGCCATGTAACCTTGAGCAAGTTACTTAACCCCAATTGCTTTAAAAAAAAAAAAAGATCCTTTTATGGTTTTTTTCTTATACTTTTGAGATGATAGGAATAAATAAAATTAGAAGTGTGAGACAAAGTCTCTTTTCTAGACATTTTAAAAGGGGAGAGGGTCCATCTGACTATTCTCCTCAAATGACAGTCTCATTGACTATAAGCTTCTGCAGTTCAGAAATTACGTCCATTTTCCATCTTCATAGGCCCTTAATAAATGTTTGTTGAAAGAATGGTTATCTTTAGATATAAAACTTTCATTTTAAAGGAAGGAGTAAAATATTGTTCAGAAGACAGGTTGATAAGAGCTATTTCATGTTTGGAAATGAAGAATAATTCGAGGTTTTATTTTCCCATTTTCTCTTCTTTCTTTCCTTCTTTTTACCTTTTCAGCCTCAGCAATCCCGGATAATGGAAGGAGGCCCTGCCTAAAGCTCAAAGTCTTTGTTCGACCAGCAAGTAAGTTCAGGAGAATGATCTTTTGAGGGTGACTTTCCTAGTGCATGCTTCACTGTGTGGTCTGGTTAGCTATGGTAAAACTTTTTATTGTTAAACCCTCTGTGGTATCTGTTCTGTATATCAGCATTCATGTTTCAGTTTTCATCATATTTTTTCTTATCATTCTTCATAAAGCTTTTTATTAAGTACATAGCATTTGCTAACTTGTTGTTTCTTAGAGTGTGGTACGTACAGCAAATAGAAGACAATATTGGCACTCAAATAATAAATGCCATAGAATTAAAAATAACCTATATTTAAATGAACAGAAAAAAGAGAAAGAGAGAAAAAAAGGAGGAAAATGGGGCGTTTAAGGGTGTCTCACTAACATATTTGGCTGTTATCTTTATTTTCGTTATAGACAGCTGTATGAAAACTATAGGTGTTCATGATCGTGTTTTCGATGTTAACGACAAAGTAGAAAATTCATTAGAACCAGCAGGTTAGTATGCTTAGAGAATCTCTTTTAACCAATGCGTCTCTCTCTGGTGCTTCAGTACTTTTTTCCTTTCTTCCTCTTTGCATGTTTGCATGGGTATAGTTGCTCTGCTTTTGCTCATTTCTAGCAGTGCTAATATGACTTATGATCTACCTCATTTTTCTAGATTCCTGGGTAGTGCATGGTAGATAAAAAGTGGCACTTTTTAGATACATGGGATTGATCAAATGCAACACACTAATGTAGAATTCTTTGTAGAATATTCAGATCACTGCCTTTTCTCACATCTTCCCTGCATGCCAACGAACCATTGTGTCTATTAAGTGGATCTATTTTCCTACTGTTAGACTACTGTATATGTTTGTTAAATTTTATTTTACATGACATCAGCATCTATGGAAAAAAGTAATGAGATCATTAACTAAAAATAATAATGTCCAACAAAATATGTAGCTAATTCAAAATTTTATCACTCCATATGCAGTTGATAAAGGCAAATGATGAGCTTTAACTGACATTAAAATTTTAAATATTATTTTTCTGTTACTTGTGTTACTTTCTTGTTCCCAAATTGGTAAAATGATCTAAAATCATGATGTCAACATCATGACCATGATCATCATCATCATCATCATCATCATCATCATCATCATCATCCTTTCACATTTGTATGGCCCTTTAAAGGTTTACAAAGACACATTCCTCACAATAATCTGTGAGGTAAGTGGTTCAAAAATCCACATTATGCAGACAAATAAACTAAAATTCCCAGATTTCCTCCAAGACATATTGCATCAAAACTGTGTTTTGAATTTAGGTTGCATCACTCTAAATTCAGCAATCTTTTCATTTTCTAAGACTGAGGTAGTTTGGGATAGGTAGCATGACAGAGGAATAGAATGTTGGAGCTGGAGCTAGGCAGACCAAGACTCAAAGCTTAGACTCATAGCTTACAGTTACTGTCTATATGACCAAGGACAAGGACAAGTCTGGGCCTCAGGATTTGTCATCTGTAAATTGGAAATAAGATAAACTACCTTACAGGATTATATTGAATCTCCAAATAGATTTTTATATACGTATATGTGTGTATGTTATATATGTGCATATATGTCACATATATGTATATATGCATACATAGATCATTATCTAAATTTTAAAGTGTTATGCCAATAAATCTTTTTATTCTTTTGTGAATAAATAAAACATTTATTCCACCTATTCTTCTGCTTTGCTCTTTGTTCCCCTTGCCCCTCATAAATATAGTTTCCAGTAGCAGTCAAACTGATCCTGACTTGTGTAGCTGTAATGTTGACTAGGGATCTCCTTTGTGAACAAAACAAAATTTCCATTTTTAGAAAGTGGAGAATATAATATATGTATTATTACATATGAATGCACATACAGTGGATTCAGTGTGAACCAGGAGTCACCAAGTAGCCAGTGGCAAAAGCCTGACCACTTTGCTGTCTTACCACCCCTTCCTCTCATTACATAATTCACTTTCTTTTTTTTTTTAATTTTTTTAAGCAATTGGGGTTAAGTAACTTGCTCAAGGTTACATGGCTAGTCATTATTTATGTGTGGGTGCTCATTTTCTGAGGCCGGATCTGATCTCGGGTCATCCCAACTCCGAGGCCGGCGCTCTTACTCACTGTGCCACCTAGCCGCCCCTTTAAGGCAATTGGGGTTAAGTAACTTGCCCAAGGTTACATGGCTAGGTTTTTGTTTGTGTGGATTAAGTGTCTGAGGCTGGATCCGAACTCAGGTCCTTCTGACTCCAGGGCCGGCGCTGTATTCACTGCGCCACCTAGCCGCCCCACATAGTTCACTTTCACTGGGAAAGGAGGCATGTCACAAGTATGCTACTATGCTCCATTCTACCCACAAATTAATGTCCTTTCCAGTAGGAGGAAAGACTATAGCCAGAGATCACTCATGGGACCCTTTCCCTGTTGTTTTGAATACCTTTCACCTTTCCTACCCACCCCAGATTCTTTCATCAGTGCACTCCTCCACTCATATTTCAGTTTCAAAACCATAACTTTAGGAATTCATTCAAACAAAATTTTCAGCTATGTGTAGCTGGAACTTTTATTTCAAGAAATACTGCTGTTAAACAGGATTTCAAGTCCATTTTTAAGCCTGACAGGGATTGTCATTATTGTTAGCACAGTAAATAAGCTGTAGGGAAAGTTAAACTGAATAAATACTATAGGTTAGCATATTCTTTCTTTTTTTTTTACTGATGGAAATATTCATGTCTTTCTGAAGCATTTTAATTTTCCAAGTCTTGCTCATAAAGTAAAAGGGAAGGTACATCTACCAGACAGAATTACAAAGAATTAGATCTTTTGAGAAGCTCCATTATCCCCTTTAACTATTGTAGAAAAATTAAGAGTACACAAGCAGCAACATTTTTACATGGACTCACAGTATCCTAGAGGTAACAGGGACCTTAATGATAATTGAATCAAGTTCCTTCATTTTTCTTTCAAGAAAACTGATGCTGAGAGAGAAATGACTTACCTACTGTCACAGAGCAAGTTTGGGGCAAAAGTGACCCTAGAATAGAGCTTTGTATACAGAGTATATAGAGATCCTCAACAATAAGCAGAGTGTTCTCTTCCCTGAACTAAAGCTGGTTCCTCAAAGATACAAAGGAAGTGGTGTAACAACACTTTATTTGGGTGTTGAGGTTGGAGAATCTTAAAAACTTTCCCTGTTCAGTCTTTCCTTCCCCTCCTGGAGTCTTTTTTTTTCCATGACCACCTCCAGCTCCCTTTCTCTTCCTCAAGATTGCCTTCTCTGCTCATGTAAGTCATCTACTCCACCCAGGAAAATGCTTTCTCAGTTCTTTCACCTTCTTCTCCTTTTCATCCCTAAACATCTCTTTCCAGCTACAGGGCTAAACAAAGTGTAGAACGTAGCCTACCTTCCCTGCGTGACACTATTCATGGCTGAAAAAAGATTTGATATTTCTCTCTGTGGCGCTGGTACCTAAGGCATTTTTAATGCCATTCCTTCCCTACCCAGTGTTACCCAGTCCAACTGGCCATGCTAATTTATTCCCTGCTTTTCACCTTCCCTATCTTTACCTGCCCTCCCCTACATCCTGTTACTCTTTCAGAATTCTTCCCAAAGCCTTTTCTTCCTTTCTCCATTTCAGTCAGAGCATCTTTCCAATTCGTGCTTCCTCATCACCTTTACTTGTATATGGGAAAACAGGGAGAGCACAGTGGAAAGAGAGCCTCCCTCTCAGAGCTGTATACTAGTTTCCTGAGATTTTTACGAATATATTTTGCATGTTGTCTTGCAAATTTAATCAAAATGGCTCTAAAATACATTGTTGTTTTAAATATTTTTCGTGTGTCCTACCCACCCTAGATTCTATCATCATGGCACCCATCCCCCATAATCTGGAGGAGGGAGAAAACTGCTTTTGTATATTCACCAAGCTAAATTCCACAGAGAGTAACTATAGAGAATGTAGAATAGGAGTTAAAGGCTAAAAGTTTACAGGAAATAAAATCTAAGAAAGGAGACAGCTAAAACAATAGCATCAAATGAATATATACAAATGTCCAAATTTTAGGCAACAAGCAAGAAGAACTAGAGGACTTCATAATAAAAAGGAAACATACTTGTGAGAGGAAATTCAAGCACCTGTTTTGTAGAAGTGTGGCAGAGAGCATTTAGATGATCGAGGGAGAAATAAAAGCACTTTTGTCATCAGCATATATGATAGACTACATAGAAGGAAAAAAGAAATAGAATAGGCATCAAACCACAAAAAGGCATGATATGGTAATGAAGGGGGACTTTAGTTATCTAGCTATAAGCAGAGCAACTAACAACATCTTGATTTTGTCTTAATGACAACTTCATCCTTCAAATGGTAGAAGAACCAAAAGGGGAAATTCCATTTTAGATCTGATACTCACTAACAGAGATAAACTGGTTAATGGAATAAAAGTAATCAGAACTATGGGGAAAAGTGACCACTCTCTTCTATAATCTGTGATAGGGAAAAGGAAATCTAAGCACAGTCTTGGTTTTAAGCAGATTTCAAAGGGTTCTGAGGAAGTTTAGATATGTAGGGTTCCATGAACTAAAATTTCACACCTGGTAGGAAATCAGCCAGGTAGGAATGGAAAACCCTGAAGAATGAAGACTTAAAGGGAAATAATTCCATTGAAGAGAAAAATGGGAGCTGTCTAAAGAGATTGATATGGGTGCACAGGAAATTCACTGACCAATTTAAAAATATAAAGGATATATTCAGAAAAGGAAAACAAAGGCAGATAACAGAAGAGAAACATAAGAGCATACATAGTGTGATTCTTGAACAATGGTATCAAGAATTCTCAATATCAGAATGATCTGAGACTGGCAGAGAAAGTTAAGGATAACAAGATAACCAGATCTTTTTAAGTTATATTGGGGAAAAGTGGAGGATAGGACGCCTGCTCGAAGTATATATGTGTTGTATCATATATTTTTTTATTTTATTAAAGTTTCCCAATTACATTTTAATCCGGTTGAGGCTGTGTTGGAGAGTTTTGCTGACTGTAAGTTTGACATTCTGGGCTCTTAGAGCACTAGGACAAATCTAATTATGAAATTCAGTAAAGAGAAATAAAAATTCACACATAGAATAAAAAAATCTGTTTTTAAGTACAAAATAAGGGAGGCATAGCTAGACAAAATTTTATATGGATAAAAAAAGACCAAAGAGTTTTAGCAGATTTCAGATTCAATATATGTAATCAACATACTGTGGTAGGCATGAAAGTTAATGAAAGTTTTGGCTACTTTAAGAAAGGCTTAACTTTTAGACTAAGAAGGACTTGGACAGACCTTATCTGTAATAGTATATTCATTTATGAGTGAAGTAATTTTGGTATAACATTGAGAAGCTGAAACAGTACCTGGAGAGGGCATCTAGGATGGCAAAAAGCCTTTTTCTCTCATAAGAGAGAAGTTGAAGGAACATATAATGTTTAGTTTAGAGAAAATATTCAGAGGGCAGGGAGGATTGATAACTGTGTGCAATGTTTGAAGAGTTATATGACAGAAGTATTTAAAATATCCTTTTGGGGAGCTAAATGAGCCGATGTAGAAGCATTCAGTAGAAGTTAAAAATAGGCAACTTGGATTTAATGTCAGGGAAGACTTCCTGACAATTGGAGCTGTCCAAAAGTCAATGGGCTGGCTCAGGAGGTGGTGGGATCTCTCTCATTGAATATCTTGAAGCAGAGATTGAACAACTTGTCAGTAGGGAGATTTCCTTTTTCAAAATAGGGTGACTAGATCACTTCCAGCTCTCAAATTCTGTGATTCTGGGTTGTTGAACTCATTTGACACTTAGAACTAGATTCCTGTAGGCATCTCAAACTCAGCATGTCCAGAACAGAAGTCTTTATCTTTTTCCTCTGACTCATTCCTTTCCCCCAGTCCTCTGTATGTCTGTAGAGGACACTGCCATTATCCCAGTTGACCAGGTTCACAACTATGGAATTATCCTTCAGTGACTGGTAGTAGGAGATACTTAATTGATACCCATTCACTGATTAATGGTGTACCTGTTTTTACACTAGTGTTTCTCATGGTTTTGTTTGGTTATTTTAAAATTAGTACAGGGATTAATTTTTGAATAAATGAATGAAAAGGCATTTATTAGGTTTCAACTATATATGCTAAGCAATGCATTAAGTGCTAGGGATACAAATGTAAAATTGAGATATTCCCTGGCCCCATGGAGTTTAAATCCTAATAGGAGAGGCTACTTATAGTAGGAGGTGGAGGTCTGGGAGGCCATAGTTTATTGACTTGCCTTCTCTAATAGCAATAACAATGATGATTTCATTAAGGTAATAATTGGAGATGAGTGGGGTAGAAGAAAGCATAATACATACAGAAAATGACTATCACTTTCTAAATTTTTGTCTTTGAATTCCTAGCACTTAGCACTGTGCTTTTGAATATATGTGAAAAGTTTCTCACAGGAAACTCCATGCACCAAATACACCCCAGTTGACTTCATGACTAAGTTTTAGGGAATTGTCTGAGGTAGTAGAGGTTAAACCATTTCTGTCTAGCTGGCAAATGTCAGAGGCACAATTTAAATTTATGTTTTCATGACTCTAACCCCAGGATTCTATGCACTTTGCCGTGAGACATTTCTGCACAGAGTAGGGAATTTATTAATGTTTGTTAAATTGAATTCTCCAGTAATATTTTCAGAAGTTATCCTTTTTTATCCTTTGTTTGATCATGGTAAAGAAATGTCCTTTTAATTTAATTTACAGATAGCCACTTTATTACTAGAAAAGCATACTGAGGACTCTTGTGATGTTTAGAAAGTTACTTTTGAATTCAACAAAAAAAATAGGATTTTTGACTCCACAAGTTTGAAACATAGTTTGTCTTTTTCCTCAAACTCACCCTCTTCCCGAACTTTTTTCTAAATGATTATACAATATTTTCTCATTAAAATAAAAAAAATTAAACTGTTTCAACCCTGATCTGTACAGGTATAAGGTAGATTCTGCAAATATTCTAATGAACAAAGTTAAATATTTGTGTACATGTTTGCACACTTAAAAAAAAACAAATACTTTTGTGCTTGGATGGAAAGCTTGATAATTTCTAATTTAAAAAAATACATTTTATGTGGGCATTGAGAAACAATTTCTTTGACATCATCATCATTTCCCCCTGTACATTTAGAGAATTATAGAATGTTAGTGCTAAAAAATGACCATGTAAGTAGTTTAGTGGAGTAGTAATAGATTACTGGTCTTGGGGTTAGGAAGACCTGAATTCAAACACTGCCTCAGTTTCTAGTTGAGCTGTGTGTGGCCCTGGGAAAAGTGGGACAGGATGGTGTGTGCTACACGGACTTAGACAATGTATGTGCAGTAGCATAGCAAGTGATCAACATGGCCAATTCAGCCGAACAACCACATGAAATGAAAAACTCTCTCAGACATGTTTGTATTAGACATTAAAACACAAAAAGCCACCAGATGACAGACTAGCTTGTTTTCCTTCTCATCTAGTGTTCGTAGACACAACCTTAATGAATCCAGTTGGTCTGAAAGAATTCAATTGCATGCCATTTGCATTGTGTACTAATTTACCTGTCTTTGGAATGTACTTGTCTTTTGTATGTGCTCTCATATTCTGCCTGCCACAGTCACAGGATGGCAATAGGCCAAGCCATGTATTACATACCAGCTTCAAAAATATTGCCAGTGATCCCTCATTGTAGCCTTAGTTATAGAGAGCCAGGATTCAAGAATTCATAGACTTGATTTGTTTGACTGTGAAGATGAAGTATGGTTATTTTCTAAGTATGCACATTTTCTAAGACATATCTGGGATTGTTAACATTTTAAGTAATCTCATGTTCAGGTATACATTCTGTTGGAAAGGGAACAAGCATTTATTAAGTACTTAACTGTGTTCCAGGTACTATGTGGTAGTTGCTTTATTAATATTGTCTGATTTGATCCATTAGTGTATTTTGTTTTGTAATTTAAAAAATTGTAATTTATCATCTTATATAATGAGTAAGAACCAGAAAAGAGTAAAGTTCACCAAATATTCTAATCAGTTTCTCCTCTTTTCTCATGCCATAGACTTCCTTTGCATCGTGGTCCCATTTTAGTCAATGTAAGCATTGTAGAAGCAAGGAAAAGTGCCAGGGTGTGTGATCCTTCACAATATTGCCTTAATAGGCTGGATCTGACACGTTAATAAAATAGTTGACTTTGTGACCCCAAGCAACTCATTTAATATCTCAGTGCCCTCAGCAATTCTCTATTGCAAAGAAGGTGCCAGCTTGTGTTGGTAGAGAGTTTTTCTGCACTATTGAAGTCACAGCCCCAGTCTTGATCTCTCCCTTTATCTAGTACATTATGGTTTATTGCACTTTTTTTCATAATGAATATGGGAAGTAGGAAGCCTTGCTATTCTTGTTCCCATTTTTTAGAGGGAGAAGTCTGAGACTTAAAGGAATAAGTGAGTTACCCAAGATCATACAACTACTGAAGGGCAGAGTTCAGACTCACACCTAGATCTTCTGCCTTTAAGCTCACAAACACTTCATTTCTCAGTCCTCTGCACCACACCCCAGGTGTCCCACTCTCAAAGCAGTTTGGTGCAATTGGCAGGCATACAGAGCTTGCAGTTATGGCACCTGAGTTTGAATCCTGGTTCTGCCGGTTACTATCAACGACATAAGAGGCCTTAGGTTAATCACTTCACTTGTCTAGGGCTCGATTTCCTCATCTATAAAATGAATTGTCTGGGTTAATTAATCTCTAAAGTGCCTTCCCAGATCTAAACCTATTATCTTAGGGGAGTGGGGGCATGCAGAGGAGAAATATAAGAACCTACATTCATGACATTACTCTAGACTAGCTTGCCAGCTTAACACAAAGAGATTTTGCTTGGATTCTGAGAGAGGGTGAAGGCTTTCCCCTCTGCTGATCGGTTGGATGGCATAATTATCATTAACAAGTTGCCCCTAGACACAAAGTATAGTGATATTTGGAGGATCTCCCATCTACTGTGTGCAGCCATTACATGAATAAGAGCATGTGGCACTATCCCCTATGGTAAATATACCTTAGTAAATTGTACCTTTATGAGATCTTACTCTTAAAGTATACAGAGAAAAAGAGCAGGCAACATATTTTTAAAAGATAATTGGAGGTAGGGGGAATCTATTGACACTGCCATACTTCTGAAAGCAGAACCAACTCCAGTATCTGTCAGCAGCTGGAGCCCTTTTAGACTTGAGCTGGCATTTCTTGAACTGCCTCAGTTTGATTGACAGTATATTGGGGCTTCCAAAAATCCTGTGGAACTGTTTGGTTTTTCCTGCAAAGTGTTTGTAGGGCTATGACTAACTGTTCTGTTAAATACCTATTTAATGAATTTTGAAGATGAATAATAGCAGAGATTAAGGAGGATTCCAAAGTACTTGATAGCACTAGGCTTCATCGAGCTCCCTTCTTCCTATTCTTCCTCTGCTTTCTCACTCTCCTCTTCCTAACCCCTTTTCGCTCAGTAGGCTAAATACTAAAAGCTGACCATGAAAAGTTCCAGAGAAGTGAAGCTGAAGTTATCAAACATATAGAATTACTTCCTACTAAGAAGAAACAAAAAAAGATTAAAGATCTTCATGCAGGAGATATAAAGAGTGAGAGAGGACACATTCTAAAATAATATTCAGTGTGAATAAGATGAACCAGATGAGCTAGAACCAAATTAATTCATGAGGCCCAAAGCAAGAGGCAGCCCTCCAGGCTTTTCTGGGGTCATTTTAATAGAGATGAGAAACCCCTCCTTTACACCACAAATAGTAAATTGCATGGCTTTCTGGTTCCGTGGGATGGGCTGTTTGGTTTTCAACCAGGCTTATAATTTCATTGGCATAAAGAACTCCAGGTGAGAGAGCCCCTACCAAAGTGGTTCTGCAATTGTTCTGCAATTTAGAATCTTCAAGAGTTGCCTGGGACACTGAGAGGCTAATTGACTTGCCATACTCCTGTAGCCATCATGCTCAGAGGCATCACTTGAATTCCAGTCTTCCTTTCTCCTAGGCCAGCTGCTTGTCTCTCCACCAAGCTTTGATGCCTGTCAGTGTTTATATAGCAAAAAGGAAAAGCATTCTTCAAAAGGCAGATTAATGCATGAAAAATCCATTATAACTTTGTAGGGAAACTGAGGGACACAGAGCACGTCTTTAACCTCTTAAGGTCAAAATCATGGACATTTACTATACTCTCATCTGGTGTCACTGTAAGAGACAAAGCATCAGAGTTAAAAAATGAACTGCTGATCTGATACAACATGACAATTCCTGTGTTGCGTTGTTTAATTCCATTGACACTCAGTGAATATCTGCTAAAGAGACCCACATTTAACCCTAAGCATCTATAGCATAATATTCAAGCTAAAACTACAAAGAAGCCAGTTTTAAGTGAGAGGATTTTTAGTATTAGGACAGGCCACACTAGGTATACAAATGAACAGTTTATATTAAAGAATTAGTCACCATAAAATTCCTACTTTCAAAATTAAACCTTGTATTAATCATGCAATCAGGAAAAGCCTCAAAAGTCAAAAGCAATCTCTTAAAATCACTTTATAGAAGAGGTTGAGGGGAAGTTCAACCATCTTAAATCCATTTTATTTAGAAGAAAATATGTATCTTTGCTGATCATTTATATTTCAAGGTTCAGTCAGAGAGAATTTAGTAGTAGTAGTGTTTTGACTAGCTTTCGGATTTAATTGGAATTGGGAGCTCTTTAGATGTTGGCAGATCAATACCTGCTTTGCAACTTACAGCCTTAAAGAGTTATCTAGGGGGGAACAGAGAGGTTAATCAACTTCACTAGGGCCAAATGGCCAATATATGTATCATAGGCAGGACTTGAACGCAGGTTTTTCTGGGCTAACTCTGTATCTGCTATACCAGAAGTCTAGAAATAGCCCTATTCCGTAACCAGATTAGAATATAATTGGTAAATATTTAACAAAATAAAAATACAATAGAACATAGATAATGTTAATATATAGTTTTCTAAATCAATATTTGATCAGCAGAGATACTTATGTATGATTTAGTGACCCCACCCCCCCTTCCTGCTCTACCACTACACTATACCAGGCTCTTTTTACAGAGAGAAATTAATTTGATCCTGGATTTAGAGAGTTTTGTAATGAAAATAATATTATAGTTAGGTACTAATTGCAACAGAGTTGGTGGGCACCAACTTATTGAAGTTTATGATGTTATGTATGTTTCTTTTTAGGAGGTTTTGGATTTAGGAAGGAACATTTAAATATTCAGAGTCTCATCTACAAGGTGTGCATGGCTAAAGGTGAATTAGAGTACTTTATATACTTATGGTTACAAAATGTGAGCATTTTTCCTCTGGTCTTTTTACACTGTTTAAAAAAAAAAGGACAATTTTCTGTGACTTTCCTTTGTTGTAAATAATGAGTGATTACATAGACATGAAAGTCAATGATGGCACAAGGTTCATTACCCTACTTTGCAGAGGGTAGTGAATTCTGTTAGCAGCAGGCTGCTAGAAGAGAGTTATTAAGGATGTGAAATCTCATTGGAATGTATGCTTTCTATTTGAACAGATGACACCGTACATGAGTCAGCCGAGCCATCCCGTGGTGAGAACGCGGCACAAACACCAAGGATACCCAGTCGGCTTTTGGCAATCCTGCTGTTTCTCCTGGCGATGAGTTTGACATTATAGCACACTTTACTCCAGTAACCTGTCACAGAAAACATCAGGATCTTGGAACATCAGAGATCCACCTAACTGCTCATCCTAAGAAAGGGACATTTTTATTGGTTTTTGCAGATGTCAGATTTCTTTTTTTTTCTTTCAGCCTGAACTATAAGCAACAACTTGGGAAGCATAACTAGTTCTGCCTCCTATTCCCTTTTGCTCATGATTTTTCTCACCCTTTCCAAATTAAATGGACTCCAGATGAAAAAAGCCAAATTGTTATAATGACACCAGTTATTCTTATGCTCCTGTGCATTCTCTTCAAAGGACTCACCTCCGTTAGCTTACTGTGGCATCAGTATGTGGACAAGGAAGAATAGTGGCAGATGCAGTGAGTGAAGGAAAAGCCCAGGAGGATTTTACTCTCCTATACAATATTTATGCCTTCTCATTCAGTACTGTAAAATGATCATGCAGGGCATCTTGTCACCATGTCAGGACTGGAGGGGAGATATTAAGAATAGATACAATGTAACATCATTTCCTCTAGGAGTTCCAAAATTAGCAGGCTTCTAAAAGGTAAAGACACTGGTTTTTTGTTTTTTGTTTTTTTTAAATGACTGTCCTAAAGAAATCCTGACAGTAAGACTTGTGCTCCATTGCAGAAGCTTTGTTTTGAAAGGAGGTTACATGTAGGGATATTAACAAAAAGCAAGCATGGTACCATAGATAGCAGTACACTGGGGGTATGTATGTGAGTGCCTCTATGATTATTATTATTATTTTTTTGTAACTGGGAAGCGCATACCAGATTTTTTTTCTTTGAAAATAGATCACCATGGTGCTACAATGTTTTTGTTTGTTTATTTGTTTTACAAACACAAAGAGGCATTTTTATGAATAAAGTGACCTTCCCCAGGGCTGACAAGCCAGGGTTGATGAGTGGATAGAGTATATAGCCTGGCATATCCCTCTGGGAAATGATAACGTACCAAGGAAAGAACATCACTGGCCAGAGGAAATGTGATTCTGGAACACTGGTTCTCCAGTGCTTTATTGCCTTCCCCCGACTCTCTCCTTTAACCCTCCCCCCCAAAAAAAACAAAAACAAAAACAACAAAACAAAACAGGTCCTGCCTTGAAACTCACTCCTTGCTACACTTTCCACCACTACCACAGGGGAAGCTAAATAAAACCCCTGTCACTAAGAGAGTCAGTCAACATTGATTGGGTGGGCAAAAGGGAAAACTGGAATAAAAATTCAACTGTTACTTTTTATATTCTTTCCCTTTCAGATACAGCTTAAAGAGTAGGGGGGAACATGTGTTTATCCACAGGAGATTAACTAGATGGGGTCCCAAAGACTTTAACAAAATATTTTTTTAAAGATCCACTAGAATAGAAAATACATTATTTAGATATACTTTATGCTGAGAGTGAGTATATATGCTTGTCCTATTTAAACTTGTGAGAGATGTGGTATCCCTTGATACATTTTAGGAATGTGGGGAAATATCTTGTTTCTTGAAAAATAAAAAGCAGGATGACCCTGTTCAAAGAATTTTAGCATGGCCAACATGGGATTTTACAAATTGATCACCAGGAAATGCAAGCCTTGGGGTTTTTTTTACTGGCCAGGCTGCTATGAACTTTGAACTCCAAAGCATAGTCAGGGAAATGTGTCAGACCAATGGGAAAAAAAAAACAACAACAACAACATAGCCTTTTTTTTTATTGCAAGACATGTTGGTTGAAACCAAGCCTTTCAAAAGCAAAAACAAAAACATTAACAAAAAAACCAACAAAATAAAACAAAACAAAAACTGTGATGAACATGTCAAATGTGAAAAATGGAAAACATTCCAATGGGGAAAAAAGGATTTTTATATATTTGTTTTTAAAAATACCTATGTAAAAACGTTGGTGATGTTAATGGACAGAATTTATAAATGGGAATAAAGTTCTTAGAATTTTAGGCAGTCCTCAATTAGAAAAACATGAATGAAAGGCAACCATGGATTTCTGGCACACAGGAGTGTTGTACACATGGTCAGATATAATCTGGGCTCACCTAATGTTATCCAGAGTGTATATATGAAATTAATGCAGGGGCTGTCCTTATATAGGAAAAGTTGAGTGGGGCTATCAGACACAGGTAAAATCAATCCATATTTTAGAACTTCAGTCAACTCAACAGAGAGCCACAGTCTAATATAGATTTCAGTCACCATTTCATTAAAATAAGATTTCACATCATTCAGTAGGTTTTTTTTTGCTCCTTATGTTAGTGCTTTCAGTATTTTTTGTGTGTGTGTATGGATTGTAGGCCGGTAGGCTTTGGGTGGATGGCGGGGTGGTGAGGAGAATGACACCTTCTAAAATGGATCAATAGTCAGAAACAAAATAATGCTGCATGTTCCATAACCAGGAGTAAAGAATGGCCCCATAATGATTGCAGTTAGTTGTAATTACATTAACAGTGCTAATTTCACTTTAGAAATGGTGACTTTTGTGGTTTTCTAGCATTTGTCTCTAACAGATAATGAAATAATGTACTCATGGCCCTCTCTACCATTGTCAGGGATTTTCTTTTAACTAATGTTATTCACAGTGAAATTAGACCCCTTTGCTTCACCATAGTGCCACTGCTAATTAAGTGAAAAATAGCAAGACTATTAATGCCAGTAGACTGAGTGCTACACCTCCTATAAATAGCATAATTGTGGGTAATGCAGTTACCAGTTATCTTGGATACTTGATGGCATCAGGCAATCTCAGTCACATCAAGAAAGTACTGGTGGCCTTTATTTGTGTTGTTACAACCCTCTGGAAGCTTTGGAGGATGTCAGTGCAACTTTTGAGCAGCTTTGTGTTTAAAACAAAATGAAACAACAGGAATTATAAGCCTTAGAGGCAGCTTTGGCTGTCACTGGGCTGGGACAGCCAACCCCAGTGACCTGCACTCCTGGTTGCCAAGGGCTTTGCAACATGAAGCAGGGAAATAAGGATCAGTCTGTTTAGTGGATACTGTGTATCCTTTAATAGACAAGGTAACATTTCGTGTTAGTTTAGAATATTGTTTTGTACTGTACTTTCTTGGATGGCAAAGGAAAGACAAGTAAAACATTAAAAAAAACTACGTTCTTTAAATTCTGTATTATTAGCAACCTCTGTTGTATATAGTGTTTGATAATAAAGTATTAATTTGATTCTTATGTCTTTTGTAAGTGAGAACAATAGACTTTCAGGATATAAAACATGCATTGATTATTAAACAGAGCTTTGAAGCATCCAATATGTTCCATGGTTGAGAACTGAGTCCCAAGTGGCCATGACACTTTCACACCCAGGACTCGTATGGGAATAGCATTCATCCAATCTCAAGACTTCACAACATCAGGACCCAGAACAACATGACTTTTGATGATCAATGTTTTGTCCTCATTGTTTAAGGGTTTAATGTTGGAACCCTGTGCGGTGTGTTTTTCCCGCGTGTTGGTTCTAAGAGGCTGAGGGATTTAGGAATGGTTCTGCACTTCAGTTCAGTTTGGTTTTCTGTTTGTTTGTCTTCATGGACTGTCTCCCCTGTCCTCCTTCCCAAGAGTCCTGCCAGCATCACATGTGGCATACACATGGATATGAATCTAAACTGACAGATTTGGGAGGGACCAGGTTATGTTATTCTCCCCCTTCTCATTTTGAGAAAAAAAAATCAATGGATTTTTCAGAGACAATTGTGTTTTCCCCATTGCCTTAACAGTAGCCATGGTGGTTCTATTAACTTTTCAAAATCAGAGTTTTGTTCCAACTGTCCATTCATTGCACTCAGAGTTGTGGTCACTAGCTTCACTTTTAAACACCACCACCTCCACCACCACCCCCTTTGCACTTCCGGATTTTTTTTTTCCTCTCTTTGCCTTCCACTCTCCCCACTCCCAGCTGTGAATGGGCAGGTCTGTTTCTGGTTTGGCATCACTGAGTTTTTCCCATGCATTCTCCCCTGAGCTTCTCAGATGTGAGACAAATCTCCCTACAATAGACTTGCTGCCATTGTCTGTACAGTTTAATAGATGCTGGCATGTTGAAGGTTACCCATGAGTCTGCGAAATCCGCTTTCCATGCTTACTCTTGACACCCCATTGAAGCCACTCATTGTGTGTTCATCTGGGTATGAAAGTCCAGCTCCGTGTGGTCCTGTGCTTGTACTGCCCTGCTTTGCAGTTCCTTTGCACTTATTTGAGTGCTGTTTTGAAATGCTTACATTATATGAACTTTAAAAAAACTGTAAAAAAAAAGAAACCCCAAACAAACCCATACAATCTGTATTTGTATATACACGTGTCCGTACAAGTATACCTAAATAAAAATTAAAGATTTTCTTCATTTTAATTGGAGCCCTCCTTCTACTTCTTTGTTCCTTGAATGATGCCTTATTTCAGGGACTTCTTGTCCTCTGCTGATTTTTTTTTTAAAAATCTTTGTGGGAAGAAAGGATAATTTAAAATCTATGTGGGACTACTGGGAAGCGAAAGACTACAGGGTTAGAAGTGACCAAATCTCTAGATGAATTTTGACTTTTGATAGTATAATGAGGGTTCAAGCCTTGTCTGCAAATTTATGAACCCTTAAAATAGGCTGTATGGATAGTACTACATCCTCTAGAAATAAGTAGTTAAATATTTTCTTTACTTATAATTCTTTTTGCCCTTTTGAAATCAGTCCTGAAATTTTTTTTCAGCACCACTGCAGACTCCAGGAGGCAAGAGGGGAAACTTGTTGGCACCTTCCATAATAAGGTCACCCCTCCCCCCCAAATGGACATCTGTGCCATTGTGTGACCTTAGGCAAGTCACCTAGTCCATTTGGATCTGTTTCCTTCTTTCTAAAATCACTCCTATTTGATGATTCTTTGAACTCTCCTGATGCATGATATTGTTCATAGTGGTGCAAAACCAATTTTACATTTGAGTGACTTGAGTATGCTGTTGTCTTTGATAATGGCCCTCTTCTTAGTCTATGAGCAAGTTGGAAGCACAGCCTAAGAATTTCAGTGGTGGGGAAAAAAACACAGAATGTTGAATATAATAAACACCTAATGCATTTCAAGACTTGGCTTTAATTATACCATGTTAACATTAAATTCATTGAAAACATTTTATTGCATTTAATTATTTGACAGGGCAGCAAATACTAATTATAACTCACCATAACCTCTTTTGATAATGAGGAGTGACAGCTCTGTGGAAAAAGGAACAATTCACATGACTGTGGTTTACCTAGAACTAGTACATTGGCCTGTATATGTGATATTTTCAAACCAGGGCAGCATTACTTCATCATCATCACCATTGTCATCCAAAGCATTTATTGAGTTCCTGTCTGTGTGTGGCACTATTGTGAGGTGCTGTACAGAGTGATGAAAATACACACAATCTTGGTCCCACCCAAAGAATTTGCAACATGAGATAGATAACATTGATAGAACATTGTAATGATGACTAATACAAACATTGAACAAATATGCAAATCATGTAAAATATTTATGTTTCTGTGAGCAATGGGATAAATGCAATTGTTTGTTTTTTTGTTTTTTGGCAAAAAGTGAAACTTGATGGTTTGGGGAGATTCTTACTTAGAAGTGGCAGGATTGACTGGAAAAACACACATACATACAGAGCTTTTCCATATAGTCAAGAGGAGGGAGGGGTTCAGAAACTCCTTGAAAAGGTGGGGCCTGTGTGAGTTAGAGTCATCAGTATTTTGGAGTGGGAATGATTAGATGAAGGGGACATGAAGCAGATTTTCCTAGAAAAACAGATGATGGATTGGGAGAATAAGAAGACATAATGGAAACAGAATAGTCCAAGAAAACCTATAAAGAAGTTTGAAGTAGTACTAACTAAGGAATTTGGTCATTCTCTTTAACATAATAAGAAATCAGTATAGAGTCTTAATAGGACCTGAGGGAGGGTAAGTGGTTTGTGTGAAACCAGTGAAAGTGGAAGCATTAGGTCTGCAGAGTGAGGAGGCATTAAAAAAGCTAGATGAGAGATGACTAAGGCCTCTGTTAAAGATGAGAGTGAATTCCTGAGCAAAGAAGAAGCAGATGGGGGAGATGATTGGTAATTTTTATAATAGGAAGGTCCACATTGGTCAGAGGTATGGAAACAATGTTAACCATATGTATTTTGGGCTTATAATTAGGCACTTTAAATGTCTTATAGATAAGAACAAGGGGAAAATTCCCAGTTGGACAGCCAATTCTCTTTGAAAAGCATCAGTGAAAAGTACAAAGGAAAAATAAAAGTGTTTCATCCCAGGAGGCCTATATCTAAAATATTGGTTAAAGTAGCTATAGAAAGAGATGATAAAATTTGTCCTCTGAGAGTCAGCAAGGGCAACACCCTCCTGAAAGTGACTGTTTAAAGCTCATTCATAAATTCATTAATATTGAACCCAGTAAAGATGCTGGATCAGTAGTGGCAGTTCAGAATAGTGCTTGAGTTTGAAAAGAACTTGTAGAACTGATTAACAATGTGAAAATCAGAAAAATGCCCAGTGAATATTTGTGTGTCAACCATCTATAGATGGTTGTTGAATCCATGGGAATTAATGATCTTGCTTAAGAGAGCTGGTACAAAGGGAGAAGACATGAGATCAGAAGACTTATACTATTCAACATGTTTTTATATAATGATCTTCTCAACAAATTTCTCTCTCTCTCTCTCTCTCTCTCTCTCTCTCTCTCTCTCTCTCTCTCTGTTTCTTTCTCTCTCTCTCCCCCTGTCTTCCTGTCTTTCTCTCTCTCTCTGTCTCCCTGTCTCTCCATCTTTCTATGTCTGTTTAATCTCTGTCTCTGTCTCTCTCTGTCTCTGACTCTCTCTCTCTCTCTCTCTCTCTCTCTCTCTCTCTCTCACACACACACACACACACACACACACACACACACACACACACACACATACACACACACACAGACACACACACATTCTTTGAATCAAAGTGGTTTATTCTTAAATCAGGGTTTTTGATGAGTGCCCAAAGCTGGGACAGCAAGCCTTCTCCTCCCAACCCTAGGGCTTCAAGACGGCTCAACTAAGAGGACTGAAATGCCAAAAGTATGAAAGAAGTAGGAAGGAGCTGAATTTTAGGTAAAAGGTCGGTCTTAATGATTCGGTCAATTGTTGCTATTTCAGAAGAATTTGTTGTAGTTGGTAGCTTTCCCAGCCAATAATGCACTTTGAAATATTTGTGTATGTGTGTGTGTGTGTGTGTGTGTGTGTGTGTGTGTGTGTGTTTAATAACTATTTTGGGCAAGTACATGACAATTTTATGCTTATCAATCTCAATGACAAAACAAAAACTCTAAAAGAATTTACAATAGAAAACATGGAGCAAGATGTTTGTCATATTGTTTTGCTCAGAAGAGAAAGACACTCTGTTGTATGATAAATCCAATTTGAAACAGCATGGCGTCATGGGATGGGCATTAATTTGGAGTCAGATATCATGAATTTGAAGCCTGGATCTAGTACTTACCTTTCTTTGTGACCTTGGGCCAGGTACTGCCTCTCTCTGGGCCTGTTTCCTTATCTATAAAATGAGTGAGTTGTGATAAACAATAATTTGAAATCTGGGTTGTTAAAATAGGTTTCCTCCAGCCATAACTATCAAGCAGGACATTAAAAGGATGGGAAGGCCATGGTCCACACATCTTTAGAAATATCTGCTACCTTGGTCCACCTCTTTGCATACAGTATTTATGGACTCCTTATTGGCTAGGTAATTCATGTTGCCCTTTAGTCATTTTAGAAGCACTTTCTTTCTTCATAATGCCTGAAGCTGTAAGGAGTACAAAAAATCTTGTAACTAAAAATATTATTTGGAAAAGCACAAACTTAACTGCATTAATTTCTCTTTTGGGGAGCCAGTACATTCCCACTCCCCCGAAACCTGGAAGATGCAGTTTCTTATAATAGTAATAGACTTCATGGTTTATAAAGAGAATTTTATCTTAAGACTTTAAAGGCATAGTCAATTAAAGCATAAACTAATGAATGTTCCTAAAGAAGAGGAATTTAAGGATGGCTAGGTGGTACAGTAGATAGAGCACTAGCCTTGGAGTCAGGAGGACCTGACTTCAAATCTGACCTTAGACACTTACTAGCTGTGTGACGCTGGGCAAGTCACTTAGCCCCAATTGCCTCAAAACAACAACAGGAATTTATTAGAGTGGAATCTTTACCATCTTTTACTTGAGGAGCCCAGAAGAACATGTCCTTTCAGGATTTAAACAAAGATTCCTGTCTGATTACTGATTAAAAGCTTTATCAAAAGTATTATCAGTGGGAAAAAAACTCAGATGTTTCTCTTCCGAATCTGCAAAATTTCAAGCAGTTCTACTGAAAGGGATGCATTATGTAACTTCCCTAAATTCCTTCTGATCCCAATTCTTTCAGAAAAGAGTAAAATTGTGGAGTGGAAATGGCAAGCATGAGAAATGGTTTCCACTTCCTGCTCTGCCACTCACTAGCTAGGTGACCTGGAGTTAATCACTTCTCTCTGGATAGATTTCCTCACCTGGCACATGGTCTCTTAAGTCCTTCCAGCTCTAACATTCCATAAGTCTCTAGCTTTTAAAAGGCAGCCTTTTTCAATCATTTCTTAAGACACTTTCCATCTATTTCTTCTTAAGGAAAAAAAAAACAACAGAAGGAGCAGAAAGGAGACAGAGAATACATGCATTGATATTACCTTCTGCAATTTTCCTCCAGCCTGTTTGTTGGCTTTAATTGTATGTGTTCACAGTGCTCTTCCCTTGGCAGTATTGGTGTAAAGCAGACTGAAAAGAACATGATGAGAATACTGAGGGTCATATCAGAATCAGGAAGAATCAGTTGGAAAGAATTTAAAGAAATAGGATGAAACAGTCATCCATTGTCATGCTCAAATGTGTTTGCTTTTTATAGAATTTTTTCCAGAGCCAAAAGCTCTGGTATATGCAAAAATCACATCATTTCTAAGGTTGATTCAGTGTCAGTTGTGATTTCCGCAGGTCTATGGCTTGCTGCTTCCAAAGGAGAGGTGGTCGACTATAGTCGAAGAACATTGCATACATTTTTTTTTCAGATGTGGTCAATGTGTTAATTTGTTTTTCTTGACATGCTTTATTTTAACAAAGAAGAGTTGAATTGTTAGGGGGAGTTATTGGAAAGTGGCAGTGATGTAAAAAAAAAAGTAAGGAACATCAATAAAACATTTTAAAAATAAAACACCCCCTCCACGTGGTCACACCAGAGCTCTCCTGCCAGCTCCCCAGCCAACATTCCAGGGCACCAGGGTAGCTCTGAAGCTTCCAGAGCACCCAGAGGCTGGACTGGGACATTATTAGCAATAATACTATGACCACAGGTTATCCCTCTGGCTGACAGCTTCTCAGCACATAGCAATTGGCTACATGCCTAATGTCATATAATGCTGCAGAAGCTAGATCTATGGGATTCCCTGGTGTAGCACTTCTTGAGGCTCAGGTCCTCAGAAGGAAAATCTTTCAATACTTGCTCTAGACAACTCATGCGAATCCCACAGACACCTCATTGATGCCTGGACTTGGGGAACACAAAGTTCACTCTCAGTATTGCCATATTCAGGCCTGGGTTCTGGTGCAATCCTTAACCTCCCAGAGTTCTAAGACTCTGGGCTCAGTGTTCAGCATGTATCTGAGTCCCTTCTATTCCATGTGTGATGTGGCCTCCTCTAGCTTATGTCAGTATTCAGCAGAGCAAGTTAATCTTGCTGGTAAGTGACAGTTCTGCCACTTTAACTGGCATGGAATCAATTTTTTTAAACTCAATTGAAAAAGGGAGGAGAATGTCAAGGATTCAGTGCTAGCAGACTCTTTGGCAAGTAGCTTCAGTTTCAATGTATTCTGATTGGTTGTGTCTATCTCTTAGCCCTGAATTTTTCTTTTTCCTTTTTCATTGAATCTGCCTACATGATTTATTACATACCTGTCTACTAAGTAAAGATGCCCACCCAGTTCCATTACTATAATGAAAGGAATTTCATTGTACATGTGCGCACATGCATGTATGTACACACACACACACACACACACACACACACACACACTTTGCTTTTCCAGGTTTTACCAGAAGCATAGAATAAGAAGAGAAAGGTTATAAAAGAACAAAAAAATGACCATTATAGCAACAAAGATTTAGAGAAGGAGGCAAATAGAAAGGAAACCAGAGGACTTATCACCAGTAAATCTGTTCCATTTTCTCTTCACCTGGGCAGTTAGAAACTCATTCAGAAGTAAATCACAAACGCAAGAGAATTTTCTTGAAGATTGAATAGAAAATTCCTATGGTTTGCACACATACAACCTCCATTTTTTTGGGGGGGAGGTAGGGATATCAATGGGTCTCTAGAGTATATCAATCCCAGAAACATAGTCTTAAGTTCTATCCCTATACTGGAGACCCCTTCCTCAAAATTTTTGTCAGTCCAAAGTGGGAGTTCTTCATTTTGGTAGCCATGAAATTTTTTTAAATTTATAACTATATTTTAATATAATGTGTTTTCCTTGTAATCCTATATGTTTTATTTTATGCATTTTAAAACGTTATTCTAAGAAAGGGTACATAGGATTCACCAGATTTTCAATGGGGTTCATGACACAAAGATGTTAGAACTCCTGGCCTAGAAGGAGAAACATCTTAGTGCCAAAAGGAGCATGACTTAATTATGTGAAATCAAAGACGATACTAGAAAGAGAGAAATGTAAAGACTATGCAATAAGACTATTGGTAAGATATAATCCTTTGCTACTGTATCTTTCTCACATATCTGGAACACCTTAGGCACTTTCAGGAGAATGGGTATGCTTTCAATACCTTAAAAGTTTTCCAAGAAGGTTGTTTGTAGTCATGACGAGTCCCCAGTCTGTTCCAGAGAAGTGGACCATTTAAAAGTCATGATTCCTAAAAGGAGCTAATGCTTGTGAAAGCTATTCAGGAATCTCTCCCCCACTCCCTGACTTCTCTCTGGCCCTCCCCTGCCTCCCCCATGGCCTCTCTCCTACCCTAGGACTCCAGGAAAACAGAGGGAAGCAGTAAGGACTTCTGGTAGCCTTTTCATCTGAGATAAGATTTAGATACCATAGTCTGGGGACAGTGACTTATGACTTACTTTGTTTTTGCTAGGTTTTTTTTCTTCAAAAATGGATATAGAAGTAAAGTAGTATGTCTATGAGTAAATACACAATAACTCTCTTAAATTGAGCACCACCACCTTTCTAACCTGTGGCTACCAAGTGATTGTTATTGAATTACATTCAATGAACAAGTTAGTTCTTTTATCCCCTCAGAGGGTTCTATTAACTATGAAAAGATCTCATAATAATGACATTTGAAAAGCTGATTCTTGAATTTCCACAAAATTGTGGACATTTTCCAAACTCCAAAGGCCAGTTATTCCCTACCCTTAGTTGTGTGCCCTCAATCTGGTAAAAATAGCCTGACAGTTTTCTCAAGAAAAGGGATGGAAAACCATTAAGAGAATGAGAGACAAGACAGTAACTCTTTCTCTGCTCAAAATCCTCATCAGTTGGCACAGAAAGGGGTTAAAATTAGTTAATTTTAAGTCTCTGAAGTAGTCAGGAAGCAATGAAATGAAACCAAGAAAGCTCCTTAGTTATCAATAGTTTGTTTTTGTTTATTTTTTTAAAGACCAGACAGATCCCACCTAAGAAAACTCAGAACCCAGTAACTGTTCCTCAGAAAGACAAGCCAAAGAGTTTAGCCATTAACAAGGTTTATATCACAACAACAGCAACAATAACAATAATAATAATAATAAAAAAGTAGCATTTATATAATGCTTGAAGGTTTGCAAAGCTTTTTTTTTACAAACATCATCTCATCTTATTCTCACAGCAATCCTGGAAGATAGGTACTTTTTTATCCTCATTTTACAGATGAGGAAACAGATAATGAGAGGCTAAGTGACTTGCCCAGAGTAACACAGCTAGTCAGTGCCCTAGCCTGAATTTAAACTCAGGTTTTCCTGATCGCAGGGCTCTACCTACCTAATTGCATTGAACTACAGAGCTACTCACCAGGGTCCAAGTTTAATACATAAGGCCAGGTGGAACGGCTAGGTGGTGCAGTGAATAGAGAACCAGCCCTGGAGTCAGGAGGACCTGAGTTTAAATGCGGCCTCAGACAGTTAACACAAAATAAGCTGTGTGACCTTGGGCAAGTCACTTAACCCCAATTGCCTTACCTTTCCCCCTCCAAAAAGCGAAACAAAATAAAACAAAAAACCCACATACAGCCAGGCCTATTTTTCCTAGGTCTAGATTATAAAGAATTTTGAATTTACTCAGCAAGGGCAAATGTCAGCAAACATTGCAAATAGCCTTATAAATACTCTGCCACACCCATTAGACATTATTTGAGGAAGATAGCTCATATGCACACCTGACTGTCTTGTTTTTTGTAATGACATGGAAGCATCTGAAATAAGAATGCAGGCAGCGGACAAAATCAATTACTTTTGATGCAATTTTATTTTTCTTTTCAAGCTTACCACCATGTAAAAAATCCCTCTATTGGAATAAGAGTCTTTAAGCAAAGACATTCAGAACATTCTGAAGCACAAATCTGGTGGCATACAACAAAAGCAGTAACTCCCATTGTGAATCTCCATGCCCCTCATTGAAGCAGAGGAGAAGGAACACAGTATTCCTGAATTCCATTTAGCTGGCAAGCACAGAGTGATGCTAATGTTGCTGGGCTCCCTTTGATCACTAGAGGAAAGCACCCGAGGCTGATGCAAGAGTGTATAACCCAGATAACCTGAATTAGAACCAGGGACATGCATGCAGCTCCCTCATAAACACTCCAGTGGGATGCTCCCCGGCCATAATCAGCACAGGAAAAGTCCTCTGCTTATCTTCATTTCAACTGGCATCAGGAATTATGCAGAAAGTGAGAGGAGTATTGGCCCTGATAAACCAAAGTATGGAGTTTTATCAGGCCTTTGTAGAGCAGGGACTGACTCCATTAGCATTGCAGCCCCATGATCCTCACCCTCTTGTAGGACTTACTGTATTTAGGGTTTGCTGGGATCTTCTTGATGCAAAAGCAGAGTTAAGACAAAGCCAATGAATGTGTGCATCTCCTTTGCAGATGAATGTGTCCTCTGCTTATCTTTGAAAATTATTATTTATATTCTGCATTTGTTTTCAAGTTAAAAAAAAAAACCACCTCCTACCCCACATTTCCTGTGCTCTCTTCTCATTAGCCAGATTTCCTTAAAACTCCCATACTTCAGAGAAGTTTTGCCAAGTGGCTAAATGAAATGCACACAATTGCAAAGTGTTATGAATATTTATGATGGTTTAATAATGGGATTTTTTGCATCCATGAATAATAAAGATTTTAACAAGAACAGATAACAAGACCAGGACAAAACAGTGAAGTGGTTAATACAAGAATTCCTCCTTGTAGGGACCCCACTGAGAGCAGCGGGAGCTGATCAGGCTCCCTTCCCCCTTCAATCCCTTTCCTGTTCCTCTCCAACCAAAACTAAGCTTAAAAAGAGACACAGAGTTTGGTTTGGAGCCTTTTTTTTAAAAGATAGTTTCATATAAAGAGGTTTTTTTTGCTGAATAGTTTGCCAAAATTCACTGCCTACAAAGAAGATTTTAGGTAATGTGGTTATAAATTCACCTTCAACTTCTAAACATTACATATGTGTATATATATATATATATATTTTCCAGACATTCTTAAAAGTAGCATTTCACATTGAGGGCAGAAGTGGCTGCTTTGCTTTCTTTCAAAGAGCTACTAATTGAAAAGCCCTTATCAGTGGTCAGAAGTTGCAAAGGATCATACAAAGGTCTTAGAATCACAAAATTTTGGAGCAAAATTCAATACCTTAATTTATAGGTGAGGAAACCAAGGCACAAAGAAGTAAGATGATTTGCTCTAGGTCACACAATAGTAGAGCTGTAAGAACCAAATTCTCCTACAATCTCAAGGTAGAGATTTTCTTGGTTGTTTGACATAATACTGTCCCTCTAAGAAAGTAGTTCTTAATTTGCTGTCCATTGACCCATATATATGACGGCCAAACCAACAAATCTTTGGAACCACAGATTTTCAATAGTGGAGTTTTAGATCTTAGCCTGAAAAAATAAGAGTTCTTGAACAAGAGGTTACAGCTCATGAACTGTAAATACACAACACACACATAGATAATATTGATGACTATTTCAACATAATTGTTTTTAGTCCTTTATGTTTTATTTTATTCATTTAAAAACATTATTATTATTCTGAGATTTCATTAGACTGCCAAAGGATCCATGATATACACAAAAATTAGGAACTCTACCTCTAAGACAAACTGACTCAGTTTTTGGAAAATTTCCATCAAGGGAAATCTAGAAGGAATGCCATTATAGGCAACCTTTCCCCCATCCTACCCCTTACTTGTATCTTTTGTAGTTAATATAATTTTTCTTTTTAAAGTTTAATTTAAAATTTTCAATTAACAAAATTCTATTATCTTTACTTCCCCCACTGTCTCCTCCCATTAGGAAAAAAAAAGAAAAAAAACATAAGAATCTTTGGAACAAATATATATAGTCAAGCAAAAAACTTTTTCTGCATTGGCTATGACTGAAAAATATATGTCTCAATTTGAACCTCCCAGGTGGGTAGCATTCTAAATATATTTGAACCATCAGCAAATGAACTCCCTGTAGTTATAGCCTCACCTTTAATGACATTGAATTTTTCGGTTTAAGATCTAAAACTGCATCACAGAAAATTTGTGGCTCATAAGTTTAGTTGGTTGGTCATTTTTTAGGATGTCTATGAACTAGAACTCTATGCAGTTCTGATATTATTGGAGTCACATAGCATTAGATACATCTTGGCTTGATTTAGGTATTTTTTTGTTATTTTGTATTTTTGCTTTTTGGAGAGGGGAAGGCAGGGCAGTTGGGGTTAAGTGACTTGCCCAAGGTCACATGGCTAGTGTTAAGTGTCTGAGGCCGAATTTGAACTCAGGTCCTTCTGACTGCAGGGCTGGTGCCCTATTCACTGTGCCACCAAGTCACCCCTTGGCTTGATTTACTAGAAAAGTCAGTAGAGGCCTACAAAATGATTAGATTTTATACATATTTATATAAATATATGTGTATATATTATATATACAATACATATATGTACATATATACATAATATATGGTAATGTATACACATACAATACCACATATATATACTCATACACATACAATACACATACATACCTATATATACCAACTATATACATACATATACACACATATACATATACATGCATACACATATGTACCAATTCATTCCTGCACATGCCTAGAAATTTATTAAGTGGTCTGCTAGAGTTCATCCTTCAAATATCTTCTTTGTTCTATTTGGCTTACTGATGTGACATAAGCTGCAGAGTGGTCACTGTAATTCAGTCCCTAATTCAGAGTAGTACTCTCCAATGCACCTCCAGCTTTCTCAAATTTAGAATCCATAAAAGAGTCAGGTTTAGGCATCAAACCATCCTGAACTCAAGAACTCATGTAGACTACATAATCCTAAGGCACATTTTAGTATGGCAAAAAACATAAATTACATGTACTCTTGTCCTTCAAATTAGGAACCCTCTATTACTGTGGGTCCTAGGGTTATTACTTCAAAATGAAAAGTACTTCTACATTTTATATGGGTTTTGTGGGGTTTTTTTTGCACAATAGTTGTGTTCCAGAAGAATTTTGTTCAAATCAAATCGTCCCCTGCATTGCATTTTAAAGGGGTTTGGAGACACATGATCAATCAACAAATATTCATCATGCAATAACCATGTGCCAGTTACTGGAAATATAAGAGCAAAGAACAGAACAATCCTAACCCACAAAGGAGCTTATGTTTGAAGGGGAGGGAATACAAGGGCAGTGTATAAAATAAGTGAATAAATACAAATATCTACAAAGTAGTTAAATACAAGGTAGATTAGGAGGGGGACAGAAGTCACTGGGGGGATGGGGAAAGTCTTTATGAAGAAAATGGTGTTTAGGCTGAATTCTTTTTTTTTTTTCTTGCTTTTTTTTTGGAGGGCAATTGGGGTTAAGTAACTTGCCCAAGGTCACACGGCTAGGTTTTTGTTTGTGTGTGCATTAAGTGTCTGAGGCCGGATCCGAACTCAGGTCCTTCTGACTCCAGGGCCAGCGCTCTACTCACTGCGCCACCTAGCCGCCCCTAGGCTGATTCTTAAGAGATGGATTCTACAAAAGAAAGGTAAGGAGAGTGTGAATTCTATGTATATGAGATTGGCACTGTTAAGGAATGGAGATAGTAGATGGGGCTGAGGAACAGAGAGAAGGCCATTTTTGCTAGATGTGTGTGATAATGAATCTTTTTGTTAAGTCTATAATCTACTAAAGTAGTAAATCTGCTTTTCATAGACTAAGTTTTTGTAAAATGGGATATACATAGACAAAGTTTGTGGGTGTGTGTGAGGGGTTTGTTTTGGTTTTGATTTAATGTTTCTCTCACAAAGGAAAGCTTGATTTGGTTATCATTAATAGCAATCTAAACCAAAGCAAAATACTTGGTGAATCTCTAACATTGGTAAGTTCACCACCATGTACATGTGTTTGCTAATGTAAATCAATAAAAAGACATGGCTTTCAATTGGAAACACATTTCATGGTAAACTATGTGTATGGAACCTGGGTTTGATAGGCCTGTATGATTTTTTCACTTCCTCTCCAACTCTATATTCTTTATAAGAATTCTCACACAATAAGGTGTCCCAGCCTGCCAATTTTATTAAAGCCTGCTGTGTGGGAATTTCCTTTCTCTACTTTACCAGCTACCAAGACAACCCCGTTCAATGTGATTTTTCACACATTTTCTTTTCCTGTGTTCTGCATCTCAGTGAAATTTCATCTCTCTGACTCACTGCAAAGTGTTTCTCATTTGAAATCATAGGCAATCTCAAATGGAATGGAAAATAAGAAATAACAAAAGGAAAAAGATAAACCCAAATCCCTCTACCTCTAGAATTATACCAACATTAAGCAAAGTTGCATGAGAAGTGTCTAGCTATCCAAGACTAAGGGAGCACCAACATCTACAGAATAGTAGACTAGTCTTGGAACCTGGTATTACCTAATCCCATAAGCCATTCCTCCTTGATGGAACAAAACAGCTAGATAACAAATCCAAACTATGGCAGTAGGTTTTTTTTAGAACAACAGCAACAATTCAACTATAGGGTATTGCATCCTGTAATTTTTGAACTGCATTTGAAATAGATCTGTGATTTTATCAATGTAAGGAAATCTGAGTAAGGAAATGTCTCCTACTAAGCCAGGTCAGTATTTTTCCTGCAACTTACATAGTCTAGGAGAGTTGTCTGAGGGCACAAATTAATCAAGGAACTGCCTAGGGTCAAATGGTCAATACCTATGAGAGGCAGGACTTAAATTCAGGTTTTCCTGACTCTGAGGACAACCCAGACCCACTATATCATGCCTTTCATATCACACATAAAGAACTTGAAACTGAATAAAAAATTACTTGCTATTTTAGAAGGTGGAAGAGGAAAAAAAAGATTTACTAAGCCTTTACTAAATTCTTAAGTCAGAGGACCTGGATGAATCTTATACCCTGTGTGACTTTAGATAAATAATTTACTCTGAGGTTCCTTCCAGTTCTAAATCCCAGGACCTAGGATCAGAGAAACAAAAAAGCAAAGACAAGGACAAACAGTGTGATAAAGAATCAATGGCCACTCAGGTGAGCAAGGTAGGCCAAGTTGTTATTATCCTAGAGACAAAGGCTCTTTTTTCCCATGTCAATGGAACTCACTTCTCTCTCTACTCACTTGGAAAAGTTTACTTTAGTAACTTCTTGGACTTCTTTAATTCACCCTCCTGCAGAATATAATACTTTGTATTTCAATTATTGCTCCTGATTCTTAGTAACACCTTCTAGAGTTCTTTTAACTTTGTTGCCTTCTTCTTGTTGTTTATCCTTCAGTTTTGAAGAGCACCAATGACATCATGGGGTGATATCTTAACTTCCATGTGAAATGAATTTAAGTGAGGCAGAATTGGGCCAAGTTCTCAGTCACTGTTTCTTCCAGAGTTGTCAAAGTTCAGAGGCAAGATAAAAGTCAAGATACAGATGATGACCTTGGCATTCTCAATGTCTGACCAATGTCTGAGCTCTAAGTGCTCCACAGCACCTTCTTCAGCTGCCATCATGGCCATCGGAACAAATTGTTCTCTTTCTCCCATTCCACTGGGGAGAAATCTTCTCGTGCTGGGGGTATATATCTTCCTAACTCACTGACAGGTCTGAGGCTTGTTGGTTACTCTCAACCTATTTTAGCCCGTCTACTGAGACAGTTTCATTGGGATGTGGCTGCAACATATGCTGTAGCTTCTTGGAGTCATAGATGAGAGTTGAGTGCCAGGTGACACCAAAGCCCAGAAGAGGACTTGTCAAGCCCTCATACCAGAGGTGCTGGTCCTTTCTGAATACCCTGTGCACACCTAACTTTGTTATCTAGACAAAACCTGAAGGGATGGGGTTGGCATTTTTTCAAGCTCTCTGTCTTCCAGGGGAAGGGAAAACTGGCTGTCCCACCTCACTTCTGGAGCACTCCCAGTTCGTATTTATCAGGGATATCTTTCCAGAGTTGGCTCACTTTCTTTCTTTCTGGTACTCAGTAATATAACTTAATATCAATATAAAGAATTGGAAACAAAGGGGATGTCTAACCTTTGAAGAAGAGTTGAATAAATTATAGCATATGAATGTCATGAAATACTGTTGTACCATATGAAATTTAAAAAACAGTTTTGGAGAAACCTGGGAAAACCTGTATAAACTGATGCAGGGTGAAATGAGCAGAACCAGGAGAAAAATGTTTGACAATTGAAAGTGTGTGCGCGCACACACACACATACACACTCATGCATATATGTATATGTATACACACACACACACACACACAATCTAATAAATTCTAGCCTCCATTTAAATGTGCAGATCTGAACCAACCACCAGACAGTTTTTACTGACAAATTAACAAAACCTCATTCATTTAGATCTTTGTCCCTTCTAGGCTATATATAGTAATCAGTCAAGGTCAGAATTACTGCTTAGTACAAAAATCTAAACTAAAAGTAACAGATATGGAACAAACAAGGTTGTACACACCTGACTAATTTCATTAGTAGGCAAAAGGGTGATATGTGACTTTCCCCAAGAGGTGGAAATGATTACTAGTTCCTTAGAGAGTGGCTTCTCCAGCAAGGGTCAGATAAGGGGAAATAATCAGGAAATAATCAGACATCTGAGTAGATGTCTCTTTCATTGCCTCATTGGGTTGTCTTTGTTCTCTTTATTGGCACACATTAGTAACAAAATGTCAGTCTCAACCTTATGGTCTATAATGTGGACACCCCAGATATGGCTTTGTTTCCCACTAACCTGACCTTCCTGAAGATATTCATGAAAGTCACTCCTGCTTGTGGTGCTCCCTGTTTTCCTTCTAAGGTCAGGGTCAAAGGTGGAACTTGGGTGTGTGGGTAACTGCCCATTCTTCAGATCAAGATCCATCCCCCAATAATCTTCATTTTTTTTGTCAATCTGACCAAAGTCGGAGTTGAACAGGAACTTTAAAAAGAAAAGTCATTTATTATCAATAGTATATCTTCCTCTTTGTGAGAGAAATTCTTAGAATAATTTTTTTACTCAATATTTGCAAAAGACTTATGTTAACCATTTGTTCTTCACAATACCCCTTTCAGGCAGATTTTTATATTATCCCTACTTTATAGATGAGGAAAATGTGGATCAAAGACATTGTGATTTGTCCAGAATCACATAGCTAGCAAGTATCTGAGGCAGGATTCAAACTCAGGTCTTCCTGAATCCAAGTTCAGGACTATCCACCATGCCACCTTCCTGCCTCTCTTGGTATGTCCTCATTCCAGTATTACCAATAGCTGCCAACATAGATTCATGTAAGCAAATTACTTCAGGCCCTAAGAGTGAAAACTGAAAATGAAAACTGGAAATAGAGACACTTGTTCTTGTATTGTTATTGATATTTGCATGACTGTTCTTTGTCTAAGGTGCTTACTTTATTTTGGGAGCTGTATATAACACATGGCTAGAAAAAATCCCTGCTATTAAAGAACTTGGCACTTTAATAGGAAGAGAAAACATTCATTAGATATAGACAAGACACAATCCAAATGAAAATAATGTATTTGTGTGGTTACATATATGGCCAAGAGCCAGGTAAAATAAAAACACGTTGCTTCCTTGTTTCTCCTCTTCTCTAGGGGAAGGATGCGTAGGTTGTGAGGAAAATGATCAAAGGAATGGAAAATCTAAAGTGATCCTATGACTGATAGTAAACCATGTTTTTTCTTTTTAGTCAAATTGAGTATGATAACTTACCAGGCTGTCTAGTATATTTAGCTCTGCCAATGCACAACATGAAAAAATATTGAGGAAACAGGATGGGAATTGACAGGCAAAGACCTCATACAGGGAGCAACCAAAGGTATTGGACTTCATTTTAATGGATTGAGAAAATTATCAATTGCTTTACATCAGAGGAGAGTGCATTTAGGTGGCACATGGATAAAATGCTGGGCCTGGAATCAGAAAGACCTGAGTTCAAATTTGACCTCAGACATTTACTGTGTAACTGTGTAACACAGTAGCAGACTGTGTAACACTGGGCAAGTCATTTAACCTGATTTGCCTCCATTTTTTCATCTGTAAAATAAGCTGGAAAAAGAAATGCAAACCTGGGCGGCTAGGTGTCGCAGTGAGTAGAGTGCCAGCCCTGGAGTCAGAAGAACCTGAGTTCAGATCGGGCTTCAGACACTTAACACACACACAAACAAAAAACCTAGCCATATTACCTTGGGCAAGTTACTTAACCCCAATTGCCCTCCAAAAAGCAAAAAAAAAAAGAAAGAAATGGCAAACCACATCAGTATCTTTGCCAAGAAAATCCCAAACAGGATCCCAAATGGGGTCACAAAGAGTTGAACACAACCAAAATATCTCAACAACAACAACAATTCACATCAGAAGAAATGGCTAAGTGACAAAATGTATCCAAAGCCTGTACTTTGAGGTCTTAGGAAGACTGTTAGAACAAGATAAATATTTCTTATTGAATGAAAAGAAGGTATAAGCTGATCTTGGAATGAGAAATCACAAGAGACCTGATCTCCTGATAGATTTCCCTCTTTGCCTATAACCTATGGCCATGGCAACAAGAAAAACAGGACTGGGACTCAGGAATTGTTTTGAAATGTAGATGTTGCTTTCTTTTTCTTAGTCTTTTGCTTTCTTTAAGTCTGCCTCAACCACTTAGAACCACCACCTTTCTATCCCCCTTCCCCCTGACTCTTGCCTTCATGTGCCCTGCCTCCATTTGCTTCATGGGTAGAAGGATAATGATAGCATTTTCTGAATTATGGTGAGGGTTCTGATCATATGATAGCTGAAGGTTTGCTTTGTTTTAGAGGGGGTAAGGTAGGGCAATTGGGGCTAAGTGACTTGCCCAAGGTTACATGGCTAGTGTGTGTGTGTGTGTGTGTGTGTGTGTGTGTGTGTGTGTGTGTTAAGTGTCTGAGGCTGGATTAGAACTCAGGTCCTCCTGACTCCAGGGTTGGTGCTCTATTCACTGTACCACCTAGGCACCCCCATAGCTGAAGGTTTCAACTACAAACAATGGAACTGATTCTTTTAGCAAACATATCAGAACTTTTACATCCAATTGAATATATGTGCTTTTAAAGTAGTCATCTTGGAAAGTTACACACAAATTCTAATACCATTGAAAATACATTTGGAATTCTTTCTTCCTTAGGAATTGGTTTCAAAGGTGGTACTTGAGCTGAGTTTCAAGATATTCAATGAAGCACAGAAGGATGGACTGCATTGCAGGCATATCAGATATCCAGTACAAAGGCACAGAGACAGGAGACGTATAAGGACCAGTGAAACCCAGTGTCATGTATAAGGACCAGAGAATAAAGGTCAAATTATAGAGGGTGAGATGAGGAGTCATATACAAGGAAGCTGGAAAAAGCAGGTTGGGACAAGGTTGAGAAGGGCTTTAAAAACTAAACAGAGTTGGGAAGATGGCATCATGTTAGAACCTAAAGTAGTCTATATCCCACACAAAAACTCCACTCAACCTATGAAATTGCACCAAATGAATAATGATAAAGTAACCTCAAGAGAAACAGGCATAGACCTTCTATTCAGTACATGATGGCACAAAGGATTACCAGAATCCTGCTGAAACTCTGAATGTAGATAAGCCAGGGTAGGCAGAAGGCAAAGTCCTTGGGACCCTGAGTGGGAGTCCAGGCCAAATTAGGGTCAAGATTGTTCATTACTCAGGTTGCTCACCTAATAGGAGAAAGAGAGAGGAAGGGAATCTTATTAAATACTTACTATGTGCCAAGCACTTTGCTAAGTGGTTTTTGTTGTTGTTGTTGTTAGTTTTTTGTTTTGTTTTATTTTTTTTTTTTTGCTTTTTGGAGAAGGGAGGTAGGGCAATTGGGGTTAAGTGACTTGCCCAAGGTCACACAGCTAGTTTTTGTGTTAAGTGTCTGAGGCTGGATTTGAACTCAGGTCCTCCTGACTCCAGGGCCAGTGCTCTATTTGCTGTGCCACCTAGCCTTCCCTTGCTGAGTGTTTTTTACAAATATTATCTCATTTGATAAATCAAGGTATAATACTGGACCACTGTCCAGGCTGCAACTGTGCCCAGGCAGCACATTCCAAACCATCAAAAGGGTCCAAGCAATATTTAGGAAGCAAAACCTCTAAGGTATCACAGGAAGATGGTTATTGGCATAATCTACCACCTCTCTGTGGGGACTGTCAGGTCCATAGCAATGGACAGAGTCAATTCTGGGTTTGGAATTGTATGAGAAGAAAGAAAAGAGAGGAACAAAGCCAAAATGTAAGTGGAGCCATCAAGAGACTGGGCCAAAACACAAGAATTCCTACATAAGGTGGAATACAATCTCAGTTACTGCTTACATGACCAAGCAAGGCCTTCCCACAGTCTAAGAGTAGGGGAGGAAGAGTCAAGAGTTTGGCCCAGTACAAAGCACTGATCTAGAAACTAAGGCTGGAGATAAGATAAACTAGAGTATAATGCTAAAAACAATGAACTGAGAGAAGTCCAAAATGTAAAGCCAGTAAAAGAGAGTACTACAAGTTCAAGTCATTCCTGAGAGAAAATAATGTATTGGCCACAAGGACTACAAGAGACCCAGAAAGAAATGATTCAAGGATATAAAATGTAATACTAAAGGAAATGACAACTAGTGAGGAAGCATGACAAGGAAGTTTAATAGCTAACTCCTTGAAAGTTAGAATAAATCAAACAGAAAGCAAGGACTCCATGAGACAACTAAAAAATTTACAACAAAATCAAAGTAGAAGCATATGTTTAGCATATGTGATTAAAAACAATTGATCTAGAAAACATGTCAATGAGAATTAATCTAAGTATTATTGGACAGCCAGAAAATCATGACCAAAGCTTGGTTGGATGCCATATTTCAAGAAATCATAACTAGAGGGCAAAGAAGAAACAAACAAAAAAAGAATTTACCAGTCATCTCCTGAAAGAATGAAATAAATGAAAATGATAGCCAAAATTCAGAGCTTCAAGGTAAAAGAAAAAATATTCTAAGCAGCCAAACAAAAGTGTTCAAGTACCAGAGTTCGTAGTCATAACCACACAAGACTTAACAGCTACAACTATAAAGAGAAGACTTTGAAATATGATTTTCCATGTGACAAAAGATCTTATAAAGTTTACTAATGGCTTACGACAATAAAAACCTATTTAGAAAACATCATGTAAAATCACCATCCTTTCATAATCCAAGTGACATCCTCAACTTCTCCCTCCCTCTGTTATCTAGTCTGTTGCAAGTCCATTTCTACCTTCATAAGAAAGATCTCATATATGCCCTCTTCCCTCCTCTGACACCGGTCCCTTCACCTCATACCTGGACTGTTATTCTGGTTGTCATCCCTGCCACACTCCTTACTCCAGTCCATCCTCCACTAGCTGTTGAAGTGATCTTCCTAAAGCACAGATCTGACCATATCATTCCCCTTTCTCAAGAAACTCTTTTGTCTCCCTATCACCTTCAGGATAAATATGAAATTCTCTTTTTGGCATTCAAAACCTTTTATAATCTACCCTCCCAGTTTTCAGCCTTCTTTTTTTTTCTTTTTTCTTTTTTCTTGGGGGGGGGGGAGGCTGGGCAATTGGGGTTAAGTGACTTGCCCAAGGTCACATGGCCAGTAAATGTTAAGTGTCTGAGGCCCAATTTGAACTCAGGTCCTCCTGACTTCAGGGCTGGTGCTCTATTCACTGCACCACCTAGCCACCCCCAAATTTACAGCCTTCTTACACCTGATTCCTCTTACCCCACTGTAATGGAAATGCAGATTTGAAGATCTTCCCTGCCCATAGACCCTTTGGCTTAAGAGACTTTGATTGACTTAAGTGACTCTGAGAACCTTCCTTGATTTGAAAATATACTCTGCCCCCTAATAGGCTGAATGTGGTCACGTGGAGCCTGTGGTAGGAGGCTTGGTTTTCAGGAATGACCACACCTTGATGCTGTGTGATTGGGCAGTGGGTCAAGAGGGTGGTTACATTCTCTGAGCCAGGAGAAGACTATATAATCCCTGATTTGAGGCTTTGCTTTGGGGCTCACTTTGAGAAATATTGTGTGATTTGACCAGATGAGACTCTGGGAAGCTGTTGTTGAGAGCCCCTCGGCTTTGAAAACCCAGATATTGATGCTTCCCTCTCTGGTAACTGTGATTTTGGTATTGATAATGGTTGGACAGTTTGGAAGCCTGTCTGTTTGATCTGTCTGTGTACTCTGAAGTTTGGGGTGCTGACCTTTTCCCCCTGAACTAGGTAATATATGTTTGTTTGATTAAAGTAAGCTTGTTAACCCATTTTGAGTTGCTTTCCTTTTGAAAAGCAGATCTAAGAACCTGTGTTGGCAGTCACCCTGGGGATATTGGGGTGCTTTCTGCTACACCCACATACTCTGCATTCTACTAACACTGACATCCTTGCTATTCTTGGAAAAGAGCACTCCATTCCAGGACTCTGGGCATTTTTATTGTCTGTCTGCCATGCTTTATTGTCTGCCCACCCCTCCTCAACTTTACCCTTTGTATTCCCTTATTTCAAGTCCCAGATTAAATTATATCTCCTATAGGCAGACTTTTCTTATTCCCTTTAATGTTAAGGCCTTCCATCTCTTAATTATCTCCAACTTATCATGCATGTATCTTGTTTGTACATTAGTTATTAAATTTCATCAAACAAAATTAGAACAATGAGACAATATATGAAAACTTATGGATATAACTAAAGTATTCCATATGGAAAAATATCTCTCAACGCCTTAACCAGTTGAAGAGAGAAAAAATAGATAAGTAAATTTGGCATGAAAGTAAAAGAGAAAACTAGAAAAGCAACAAATCACAAAATCCCCAACTAAATACCAAAGAAGAAATTATAAAAGTTGAAGGAGAGATTAACAAAATTAAGAGAAAAATATTTACTTGATAAAACTAGGAGCTATTTTTAATTAATAAATTAAATATAGCAAATGTTATAAAAACATAGAAAAAATTATCACGCAAAAATTTAAAAAAGAATTTAAAACATTTTTGTTGTCCAGTCATTTTGGTCATGTCCAACTCTTTATGACCGCTTGTGTTTCTTTCTCCAGGTCATTTTACAGATGAGGAAATGGAGGCAAATGGGGCTAAGTGATTTGTCCAGGGTCATACTTCTAGTAATTTCTAAGGTCAGATTTGAACTCAGGGAGAAGAATCTTATGACCTCAAGCCCAGTATTCTATCCACTGTGCCACCTAGCGGCCCCTTCCCAGAAATAGAAGATGAAATAAAGGAAAGTACCAGAAATTTACTTAGTTATATCTCAGTAGAACTGATAACTTAGATGAATGTTTATATATTTACAAAAAAATAAAATATATATTTGACAGAATAAGAAATACATAAATAAGAAGTAGCCTGATAGCAGAAAAAGAAGTGAAAAAACTAAAAACTTACTCTCAAAGTGAGAAAAAAAGAAAACAAGACCAAATGGATTTATAAGAGAGTACTGTCATATATACAAACAAGAGTTAATGCCAGCATGACATAATTACAAAGTTAGGGGAAAAAAAGATTCTTTCAAACTCTTTCTTTCTATGATACAAATAAATTCTTATTAACCAAAACAGGGAGAAATAAAACTAATGACCAATTTCACAAATGAACATTGATGTAAAAATAATGGCTAACATATTAGCAAAGAAGCTACATTGATATATAAAAGATCATACTTTATGACCAGAATAAATGTATGCCAAAAATGCAGATTTGGTTCAAAATGAGAGTAAGTAAACATTGTTACATTAATGAAAATAACAAAAACCACAAGATTATATTAATAAATTACTTCAAAGCATTTGGAAAAATACTATACTGTTTTTTCTGTTAAAAAAATAGAAAATATTGGAATAAATGGACTTTCCCTAATATGGTCAAAGTATTATCTAGCTAAATTCAAAAGTCAATATCACATGAAATAGAGAAAGGATAGATGCCTTCCAAATAAGGTTAGAGATAATTAAAGTATGTCCATTATTACCACAACTATTGAACCTAGTGCTAAAAGTGCTATCTATAACAACGAAATACTTTCCCCCACCCCAGAAAAAAAGAAAAAAAGAAATTGAGGAGCAAACCAAACTATTTCTTTTTTGTAGTTGATAAGTTGGACCAGCTAGAGAATTCTAAGAAGTCAAAGAAAAATTGAAACTAACTTCCACAAAATTGCTGGATATAAAATAAATCCATAAAAATAATTAAGTTTTTTGTATATTACCAAAAACCCAGAAGGCAGAGATAGAAAGAAAAATTCCATTAAAATAACTACACAAGGTATAAAATATTAATGAGTCTATTTACTAAGAAACACATAGGAATTATAATAATACATGTATAAAGCATTCTTTACAGAAATAAAGATAGGCCTAATGAATTGGGAAAATATTAATTACTCATGAGCAGGGCATGCCAATATTAGAAAAATGACAATGCCACCTAAAAATGTATTTTTTCAGTTTTATACTAACCAAACTTCAGAAGCATTACTTTATTGAGATAGAAAAAAAATAATGAAATTCACATTGAGAAATAAAAGGTCAAGAATCTCAAAGGAAATGGTGAAAAGAATAGTATAAAATCTGGAACCTTACTGGTAACAGATTTCAAAATATATTAAAATCAGTAATCATCAAAATACTTTGGTTCTGGTTAAAAAATAGAGAAGTCAACCATTGGAACAAACATATATAATACACAGAAATAAAACAACCCAAATAGTATATTTTTTGGATAAATCCAAAGTCCCCAACTATTAGACTAATGACTAGTATTTGACAAAATCTGCTGTAAAAAATGGAAAGTCATTTGTGTGAAACTATGTATAGACCAACATATCACACCATTTAATAAGGGAAGTCAAAATGGCTATATGACTTAGACATAAAATATCAAGAACAAATTAGCAGAGCAAGGAAAAATACTCATTTTTTAACTATAGATGTGGGTAAGTTCATAACTAAACAAAGGATAAATAAAATCACAGAAGAGAAAATGGAAATGAAATTTAAAAATTTCTTCACATATAAAATCAATGTAATTAAAATAAGAAGGGAAATAGTTCTTTAATTCTCCCAATTAGGGTAAAAAAACTCTTTGCAGCAAGTTTTTTTCCCCCTGAGAAAAGTCCATGTCCAAGATATAGAATTATTTCTAATTTAGAAGAACAAGAGCCATTACCCAGCAGTTATATGAACAAAGTATGTGAATAGACAACTCTTGAGTGAAGAAATTCAAGCTATCAGCAACTATGTAAAAAAAAAAAAAGTCCAGAGAAATGCAGGAATTAGAGAAAAGCAAATTATACAACTCAGATTTTGCCACATGCCAATCAGACTGACAAAGAGGCAAAAATAGTAAATGATTATTGTTGAAGTGGTTGTGAGAAAATGTCCTAACCATTCTGGAAATAATTTGGAACTATTTTCCTAATTCCACTAAGCTATTAAATTCCTTTGACCTAGTAATACTACTGTTCAGTCCATGGCCAGGGAGAATAAAGGAAGAAGAAAAAGACCCATCCATGCAAAAATATGTATAGCCTTTAAACAAATGCTTTATTAACTTCTGTTTTACATCATTCATTTCTGCCAGATTTTGAGTTACAATCATTTTCCCCCCATTATTCCCCTACCCAACCTCCCAGAATAGTAGTCCCACAAGATATCTCTTCCTCCAATCTGCTCTCTCCCATACCTTCTCCCATACCCCCATCAACTTTTCCATTAGAGGAAGGTGAGTCTTTGTGTCCCAATGCCTGCACATCTTATCTCCCTATTACAAGCAAAAGAGTATTAATAATAGTATTTATATATATTTGGAACATTTAATGTTACGACCTCGAATTTCAGATCCATTTCCTTCCTCCCTTGTCACCCATGCCCTCTTGGGAGATAAGTAATTCAGTATATGTTGTACATGTCTAGCTATGCAAAACATTATCATAGTAGATATATTGTACAAGGCTGCTTATAATTCCCTCCCACTCATCCCACCCCCACCTGGTCCATTCCCTACATAATCCTGTCCCTCTTCTATAGTGGGTACTTCCAACCTCCCTCCCCCCAAGGATGCCCTCCCATCCATCATCCCTCCTCTCATCCCCCTTCCCCCTATCCTGCTGCAGGTTGAGATATCCCATTTAGTATGTATGTCATTTTCTCCCGGAACCAAATTCAATGTGAATGTGGTTTTGCCTTTTTAGCCTTCCTTATTCTCCCCCTCCTTTGCAACCACTTCCCTTTGCTTCTTCTACATGGGATAGTTTACCCTACCCTATCTCTCCCCATCTCCTCTTGCTACTTTCCTCTCTCACCTCATAATTTCATCCCTTGAGTATTCTCCCTTCCCAACAAATTCAACCTATGCCCCCTATCCATATATAACTGTAACCATATACACACACATTCATATATGTATTCATATGACCACACCCCCTTCTTCCATTATTTTCATAGTGAGAAAGATATCATCAGTCCCAGTTATTGCTTTTCCATATAGGAATGTAAATAGTTCAACTTTGATAAGTTCCTTTTGATTTCTTTTCCCTGATTACCTTCTCAGTCATCTCTTCCTTCTTGTGTCTGGATGTCAAATTTTCTATTCAACTCTGTTTTTTTTCCTCAGGAATGCTTGAAAGTCCTCTATTCCACTGAATGACCATATTTTCCCTGAAACAAAATACTCAGTTTTGCTGGGTAGGTGACCCTTGGGTTCATTCCCAGCTCTTTTGCCCTCTGGAATATCATATTCCATGCCCTTTCGATCCCTCAGTGTAGAAGCTGCCAGGTCCTGGGCTATTCTGATTGTGTTTCCACAATATTGAAATTGTTTCTTCCTGGCTGCTTGTAGTATTTTCTCCTTGATCTGGGGATTCTGGAACCTGGCTATAATATTCCTGGGAGTTTTCTTTTTGGGATCTTTTTCAGGAGGTGATCTGTGGATTCTTTCAACCTCTATTTTGCCCTCTGGATCTAAAACATCAGGGCAGTTTCCTTGAGAATTTCTTGAAGGGTGATTTCTAGGTTCTTTCTTTGATCATGGCTTTCAGGTAGTCCAATAATTTTTAAATTGTCTCTCCTGGATCTATTTTCAGGTCAGTGTTTTTTCCCATGAGATATTTCACATTGCCTTCTAATCTTTCATTTGTTTGGATCTGCTTAATAGCATCTTGATTTCTCATAAAGTCATTAGCTTCCATTTGCTCCAGTCTAACTCTGAAGGAATGAATCTCCTCAGTGAACTTTGAGATTCTTTTTCCATCTGGCAAATTCGACTTTTTAAGGCATTCTTCTCCTCATTGCCCTTTTTGGGCCTCCTTTGCCATTTGAGTTAGTCTATTTTTTAAGGTGTTGTTTTCCTCAGTCAGGCTGTTGACCCTCATTTCATACTTTTCCTGCATCCTTCTATTTCTCTTTCCAATTTTTCCTCCACTTCTCTTATTTGATTTTTAAAGTCCTTCTTAAGGTCCACTATGGCCTGCAACCCGCTCATGTTTTCCCCTGGGGCTTTTGGAGCAGGACTTCTGCCCTCACAGTCCTTTTCCCGCTCTATGCCCCCAAAATAGGAGTCTCGGGTTGCATTTTTCTGTTTCCTTTGCCTTGGCATGTTGCCACTTAATTGCTTGACTTTTGGGCTTGTTGCCACACTATGGCTTTAAGGCCAGATAGAGGAATTTTCGTCCCGAACGTGTGGGGGGCAACTTCCGTTTCTGGCAAGCTGTAAACTCACCCACAACTTCCACCCTAGATCACAATCCAGATCCAGGGAGGTTAAAGCAAGAGCGATTACCCCCAAGACTGATCGCTGGATCTCCCCACGATTTGTAGGCTGGGAGCTGGAAATGCCTATGAAAACTACAAAATGGCGTGTCTCCTCAGCGGCTTCTAGCCCCCAGGGGAGGGAGCCGACGCATTCCCTAAATACCAGTCCCAAAGTCCATAGGACACCAACCTCTTACTTTGTCCTAGGCATGTCTATGTTGATAATTCTGGAGTCACCACAGCTCCTGGTGTTCTGGGGTTCCTCCAGCTGGCTGCTGGCCCTGCCGCCCTGGGGCTAAAACCTCTGCTCATGCAGACCTGGGCTCGGCTCGGCTCCTGCGCTCTGCGCGCTGCGTGCTGCCAGGTCCCAGACCGCTGCGCTGGTCCTTCCTGCAGGGCTGCTGGGCTGTCCTCAGCGGGAGGTTAGCTTTTCTGTGTTGTTCTGTGGGTGCTGGGGCTCCAGAAGTTGTTCAGAGTCCCCTTTTACATAGTCTGGGGGCAGAGTGGCTTGGAAGAGCTGTTTCTACTCCGCCATCTTGGCTCCACCTCCTACAATATATCTCTATACCCTTATATATATATATATATATAGAGAGAGAGAGAGAGAGAGAGAGAGAGAGAGAGAGAGAGAGAGAGAGAGAGAGAGAGAGTAAGGAATGGAAACTAAGTATGGACTCTTCAATTAGGGAATGGCTAGACATCTATATGAATGCAACAGAATATTATCATGAAATAAGTAATGACCAAAGGAATGATTTCAGAGGAATATATGAAGCCTTTTAAGAAGTGATGCAGGAGAAATTTCTGGGAAGATGACAGAGTAGGTCAGAAATCTCAAACTCTTAAGATTTTCCCCCACAAAAGAGAAAATATCACCTCTGGGTGAACAAAGAGCTGTGAAAACAAATAAGAAGAGGGGGAGAACAGGGTTCCTCCAGGGACAATCTGAGGAGATCTGAAGAAAAATTCCAGCATGAGATTTCCTCCCTGTGAAGAGTAAACACTACAGGCTAGGGTCAACTTTAACAACAAGTAGCTAGCTGCTTAAACAACTAAGGGCAAATTCTGGGGTTAGCTGGGTTAGGAGGCTGCCTTGGCCCTAGTCACAGCAACTTTTACATTCAGGACAGTGAGGAGAGTTGGGCATCTGACCTGGGAAAGATGTAGGGAATCTCTGCTGATAAGGAATACCAGACCCAACTATGCTGAGGAGAGCAGTGGGGACAAGAAGGAACTAGCACACACCCAGTGAGCACAGAAGCAATGGGGTGTGATGCTGCTGGTTGTGGGCATTTATGGGAGGCTGGAAGTCTTGCTTTGAGTTCAAGATCAGAGCGGAGAACTGAAGAGGATCAGAGGCCAGAGGCACCATCCCCCATAACTAAAGACTAAATTAAATTATTACCACAAAAAAAATGCACAGGCAAAGGAAAAAGAATTCAACCATAGAGAGCTACTATGGGAACAGAGAAGACTGGAGTTCATCTTCAGAGGAGGATACTGAAGCAAAGAAACCCTCTTCTACCTCAAAGAGTAATGTCAAATGGTCACCTGCCCAAAAAGAATTCCTTGAAGAACTTTAAAAAGACTTTAAAAATCAAATAAGAGCCACAAATAAAGTCAGATCTAACTAACTGGAAAAACATCAATTGTTCATGGCTGGATTTAGCTAATATAATAAAAATGACAATTTTACCTAAATTAAATTACATATTTAGTGTCATACGAATCAATTAATCAAAAATTATTTTATGGAGCTAGAAAAAATAGTAATAAAATTAATTTGGAAGAACAAAAGGTCCGGAATATCAAGGGAATTAATGAAAAGAAATGCTAGGGAAGGAGGACTAGCTATACAAGATTTTAATCTGTGTTATAAAGCAGCAGTCACCAAAACTATTTGGAACTGGCTGAGGAATAGAGTAGTGGATCAATGGAATAGATTGGGTACATGAGACTCAGCAGTCAATGACTATAGTAATCTACTGTCTGATAAATCCAAAGACCCCAGTTTTTTGGATAACTCACTATTTGACCAAAACTGCTGGGAAAACTGGAATATAGTATGGCAGAAACTGGGCATAGACCATTATCTAACACCATATAACAAAATCAAGTCTAAATGGGTGCATGATCTAGGTATAAAGGCTGATAATGTTAGCAATCTGGGATAGCAAGGAATAGTTTACCTGCCAGATTTATGGAGAGGGGAAGACTTTATGACCCAACAAGAATTAGAGAGCATTATAAAATGCAAAATGGATAATTTTGATTACATTAAATTGAAAACCTTCCGTACAAATAAAGCCAATGTAGCCAAGATCAAGAGGGAAATGGAAAACTGGGAAAGAATTTTTATAACCAATGCCTTTGATAAAGGTCTCATTTCTAAAATTTGCAGATAATTGAGTCAAATCTATAAGAATACAAGTCATTTCCCAATTGATAAATGGTCAAAGGATATGAATAGGCAGTTTTCAGAGGAAGAAATTAAAGATACCTATAAGCATATGAAAAAGTGCTTTAAATCACTATTGATTAGAGAAATGCAAATCAAAACAACTGTGATGTATACCACATCTCACTGGTCATATTGGCAAAGATGACAAAACAGGAAAATAACAAATGCTGGAGAGGATGTGGAAAAATTGAAACACTAATACATTGCTGGTGGAGTTGTAAACTGATTCAACCATTCTGGAGAGCAATCTGGAACTATGTCCAAAGGGCTATAAAATAATTCCATACCTTTTGACCCAGCAATACCACTTCTAGGCTTGTATCCCAAAGAGATAAGAGAAGTGGGAGGAAGACCCATATGTGCAAAAATATTTATAGTAGTTCTTTTTGTCATGGCAAGAATTGGAAATTAAGGGGATGCCCATCAATTGGGGAATGGCTGACCAAGTTATGGTATATGGATGTAATGGAATACTATTGTGCTATAAGAAACAAGGAGCAGATGGACTTCATATTTACCTGGAGAGGCTTATATGAAGTGATGCTGAGTGAGAAGAGCAGAACCAGGAAAAATCTGTACACAATTGCAGACACAACATATGTGTGATGACCAACTTTGATAGACTGGACTCTTCTCAGCAATGCAGGGTTATAAATCAACTCCAAAAGACTCATGATGGAGAGAGATGTCTACATTCAGAGGAAGAACTAGAAAGAACAGAGTTTGAATGCAGATTGAAGCAACCTACCTGCTCTCTTTCTTTTTCTTGTTTGATTTTGTTTCCTCTTTCCCATTGTTCATTCCATCTGATACAATCCTTTTCTATAACTTGACTAATGTCTAATGTGAAAGTATTTGCAGATCCTATACTTGATAGCATGCCACCATGGGGGGGGGAGGGAGGGATAGGAAGAAAATTTGAAACTCAAGGAACTGTGGAACTGAATATTGTAAACTAAAAATAAGCAAACAAATTAACAAAGACAAAAAAAAACATTAAAAATCAAATGAGAGAGATTGAGGAAAAACTAAAAAGAAGAATAAGAAGAATTAAAAAAAAAAAGCCAAAACAAGAAGATTATGAAGAGATAATCAACCAATTAGAAAAGGAAATCCAGAATCTTAAGGAAGAAAATGATTCCTTGAAAATCAGAATTGGGCAAGGGGAAGCCAGTGAATTTATAAGAGATGAAGAAATTTAAAATCCCCTAAAATATAAAGAATGAAAAAATAGAAGAGAATGTGAAACACCTCATAAGAAAAACTACAGATTTAGAGAACAGATCAAGAAGAGAAAACATAAGAATAATTGGACTGAAAGATATGATCAAAAAAGAATCTTGATACAATAATACAAGAAGTAATTTTTAAAAAATGTCCTGAAGCATTTAGAATAAGAGGGGAAAGTAGAAATAAAAAAAATCCACTGATCACAGCCTGAAAGAGATCCAAACAGGAAAACTTAGAGGAATATTATAGTCAAATTCTGAAATTCCCAGATGAAGGACAAAATATTAGAAGCAACAAGAAAAAAAAATAATTCACCTATGGCAGTATTAGAATCACAAGACCTAGCAGTGGCAACACTAAAAGAACACAGGTCTTGGAACACTATATATTGAAGAGCAAAAGAACTGCGCTTATGGCCAAAAATATCATACCCAGCAAAGCTAAGCATAATTCTGAAAAAAAAAAAGGACATTTGATTAACTGTCAGATTTTTAGAACTTTGCTAAAAACAAAACAAAATAACAACAACTCTGAACTCAATAGAAGATTTGACATACAAGAACCAAGAGAAATATAAGGTATATACCAATGACCAATTACAAGGGAATCAATAAGGATAGAATGTTTACCCTTTAAATATGAAAAATGTAAAACCTATGTCTAAGATTGTTACTAATAATTAGATAACTTATAAGAAAGACTGGGGTAGACCTGAGTATGACATGACTTCAAAAAGTAAAACCATTCAAGAACAGCTAAAAGAGTGATTATCTTATACAAATGAGGTGCAAGAGGAAGAACCAATACAGAGGAATTGGACTGGTGAAAGGGGTTGTTAGTTCTGGAAACCTGCTTTCATTGGGAATGGGTTTAAGAGGGGAAAATACATATATATCTAGAAGGGTATAAATATCTTCTAAATATAGAAATAAATAAAACTCTAAGGGGACAGGGAGTGGGGAAGAGATAAAGGAGGGATCTTTAGAGGGGAGGGTGGGGGAATAGGTTGAAAGGGGGAATACAGAAGGGTATTTAGATTTAGGGGAATGTAAGGATAAGGGAGGGATTGCTGGTGTGGAGGTAGGTTAAGTAATAGGAGGGCAAGGTAGCAGATAGTAAAGCAGAGTAGTTAGGAGAGATAAGAAAAAAAGATACACACAAATATAAGAACAAAAATTAGGAGTAGAATCTCTTAGGGAAAGTATATGTATATATACTTATATATTATTATATATTATATATAAATCACTATATATACTAATATATGTATGTATATATGTATGCATGTATGTACATGTATGAATGTATATACATGTTTATTTGTATGTATATATCAATACCCATATATAAATATATACATATGCTCTATTGTAACCTTGGGGTGGCAGGTAGAGGGGATGAAAGGTGAAAAAAGAACAAAGTAAAAAGTGCACAGAAGAGAACAAATAAAACCTAAAAGGAAGCAAAGATGGACAGCTTTCAACATAACACATAATATTTAATATATAAGATTGGGGCAGCTAGGTGGTGCAGTGAATAAAGCACTGGCCCTGTAGTCAGGAGGACCTGAGTTCAAATCCAGCTTCAGACACTTAACACAAAAACTAGCCATGTGACCTTGGGCAAGTCACTGAACCCCAATTGCCCCTCAGAAAAAAAAGCAAAAAAAATATAAATAGGCTTTCTTGAAATGAAAAGTTATTGCTATATATTCTAAATCCTCTCCTGTGTTCTACTGTGCACATGAAATGTTTTATTTTTTCTTATTTTATATTTAGTATTTAAATGTATGTTTCTTTTTCTTTTCTGATTATGTATTTAAGTTTTAGTATTTGTCTAAAATTAAAAAAAAACTGATGTCAAGAAAAATGAGCTAAACCAGGAGGAAAATGTGTGCAATTACAATGATATAAAGAAAACAACTTTATTGACTAAGATGACAGAAAAGGAAAATGACAAATGCTGGAAGGGATATGGGAAAATAGGTCCAGCTGTGAAGTACTCTAGTCATTCTGGAAAACAATTTGTAACTATGTCTAATACTGCCACTAGGTCTATACCCTAAAGAGATCAAAGAAAAAGGAAAAGGACCCATATACACAAAAGTATTTATAATAGCTCTTTGTGTGGTGACAAAGAGTTGGAAATTGGGGGTGGTGGTGGTGGCAGCTCAGCAAGTTGTGGTCTATGAATGTAATGGAATACTATTGCAGTGCAAAAAATAACGAAGGAGATGATTTCAGGAAAACCTTGGAAGATTTAAATGAACTCATGCAAAGTGAAGTGAGCAGAGCAAGGAGAATAACATACCCAGTATCAGCAGTATTGTAATGATAATCAACCATGGAAGACTTAGAAACTCTGATTAACAAAATTTCATGATGAAAAATTCTATCCACCTCTAGATAGAGAACTGATGGACTCTAAGTGCATGCTAAAGCATTTTTCCTCTTTATTTTTCTTGCTTCCCTTTCACAACATCGCTAATATGAAATATTTTATGTGACCTCATATGTTAAGTGAGTATCATAGTTATTGCTCTTTCAATGGGTGGGAGAGGAAGTGAAGGGAAGGAGAAAATTTGGAACTGAAAATACAAGCAATTTTTTTAAAAGTAAAGAAAAAACATTGAATAAGAAAAGAATTTTGACCAAGCAATAATCAACCACAATTCCAGAGGACCATTGATGAATTCAATATGTAAAATATATTTTCATATTTGGTCAATGTAGAAATATTTTATTTTTAGATTTGTCTGATGTGGAAATTTATGTTGTTTGTCTATATATTTCTCACAAGGACTTTTCTTTTTCCCCCCCTAATTTGGGTTTGTGGTGGAAGGGAGTCACCGGCATGGAGAAAGGAAGGAAAGAAGGAAGAAAAGAAAAAGAAAGAAAGGAAAGAGAGGAAAGGAAAAAGAAAGAGAAAGAAAAAGGTAGAAAGACAAAAAAAAAAGAAAGAAACAGAGGGAGAAAGAAAAAGCCATTGAAATATTTTTAACACAGAGAAGAAAATAAAAGTAAAACCAGAAAGATTAATGGACAATCAGGATATATTTGAAATTTACATGTAGAATTTATTGTATGTTTTAAAGGAAAAGTAAGATTTACATAATAAAAATCCCAAATTTCATGTACAACCTTCTTTTCTGTTATACTATGTATTTGAAATGTTCTCTCCCCTACCCCTTTTTTGGTGTTTGCAAAGTTCAGAATTTTAAAAAATTAAAGCACTGGACAACCTGGAAGCGGAAGCCGGCACGCGTCGTGCGGGATTGAGGCCGCGGCGGGAGAGGCCGGTTGGTGGGAGAGTGACCATTACGGGAGCTGGAGCCGGTCTGTGGTGAAGAGCCATGACGACCTCCCAGAAGCACCGGGACTTCGTGGCGGAGCCCATGGGGGAGAAGCTTGTGGGAAGCCTGGCGGGCATCGGAGAAGTGCTGGGCAAGCAGCTCGAGGACAAGGGCTTCGACAAGGCCTACGTGGTTCTGGGCCAGTTCCTGGTGCTGAAGAAGGACGAAGACCTGTTCCGAGAGTGGCTCAAAGACACGTACGAGGCCAACGCCAAGCAGTCCCGGGACTGCTTTGGCTGCTTGCGGGAGTGGTGTGACGCCTTCTTGTGAGCCCTGCGGGGGACCCTCCCCTGACACGCGCCCCACCCTCAGCATGCCCCCTCCCGTGAGCCCGAGGCCATAGTTCCCAGCTTTCCTGGGTGGGTCTGGAGGGGCCTCCCAGCCCCCAGTGCCCACCCGAGGTCTCTTTTATGCTTTTTGGATACCTGGCATAAGGACGTTCACTGCCATTGCAGAGAGTTTTTTAAAACCAATAAAGCCCGCAGCCTTGAAAACAAACAAACAAACAAACAAACAAACAAAAAACAAAAAATTAAAGCACTAAATAGAGTTTATATTTGATCCTAGAGATAATAGAGGAATACTATGTGTATTGAGTAAAGTTATGAATTGGTTAGGTATACTTTTAAGGACATTTTAGCAGCTGTGTGGAGGATTATTGGAGTGAGAAAGGAGCCAAGGAAGGGAGACTAATTAGGAGCCCACTGCAATAATTTAGGCCAGAGATCACGAGGGTCTTAACTAAGGTGGTAATCAAATATTTAGAAAGAAAGGATCTGTCAGATTCAAGGGATATCACAGAGGTAAAAAAAAAAAAAGCAAAATTTGTGCATTGATTATATGTGGAGTGAAGGAGAGGAAGAAGATATAATATAAGAATATAAGAATCATCCTGGATGATATTTTTATAAAAATTCAATGAAATACAAAGAAATAAAAAAAAATGAAATACCAAACAATGGAAGAAAATGAGCTGTGGCTACAAAGCAATGAGGCTAATTTTATTAAACACATTAACTGGGTATGAAGGCAATTTCTCACAGATCTTAGATGGTTGTTCATAGCTCCCCAGAATTTTTGAGTAGTAAAAGAGTTTATTTTTTATTTTTGCTTTTTAGAGGGCAATTGGAATTAAGTGACTTGCCCAAGGTCACAGCTAGTTTTTTGTGTTAAGTGTCTGAGATCAGATATGAACTCAGGTCCTCCTGACTCCAGGGCCAGTGCTCTATTCACTGTGCCACCTAAGCAAAAGAGTTTAGATAACATCTAGTCCAATTTCCTAATTTCATAGGTGAGGAAACTGAGGTCCAAAGAAGATAAGTGACTTGCCCAAGGTTATAAAAGTGGGAAGAAGCAGTTTAAAATACAAACCCACATCTTCTAACTCTAAGTCCAGTGATATTTCCAATCTGCCACAGTATCCACTTGACAATTGTTTTGAGTAAGAAGAGCACTTTGGAAAAATATGTGTGATTGCCTGAGGTAACTCCTTTGAGGATGATGCTATTTTTTATGCATAAATTCTCCTGTGTGTGTGTGTGTTTATACTAACAAACAAAAATACTTTATAGTCACACCTTGTAATACAGAGATGATAATATTTACAGTGACTGGGAAATGGTTACATATGAGTTATGCTGAAATGCTTAGTAATTACAATCCTTTACTATGGACAGATGGAATTCTGTATTTATTTTAATTCAATTTTTGCTTTTTTAATGAACTGTGTGAATCACTTGCAGTGAAATTGAAATTTCCCATCGTAGAAGCTGCTTTTTGAGGACCATTTCCTGTAGGGTGTGGGATGTGGTTGTCACAGCCTATTAAATAGAACTTGTACAGCAAACCATTATTCTGGGTTCTATTAGCCATCAATGTCTACTAACCACTATTTCCATACCTAAATAATATTAATCTAATCAAGGATCATGATCATGACCCTGAGATAGTGCAATAGCTTATGCAAAAATGTCTTTATATAATTTAAGGTCCAAAGTAATTTGGAAACTACTTTTCAAGCCTTATTTCATATGCAGCAGCCAAATTTAACTATTTGTTATTTGCAGAATGTCCTATCATTTCTTTCCTCCAAATGTTTCTGTATACCTGCAATTTCTTGCTCTCTATCTTTACCTGTTGAAATGTTGTAACAACAATGTAAAATTTGCAATGCCTATGCCAGTATAGTTATTAATCACAAAACGTAACAGGATCTCTACATAGGGGACATAGCCAGAACATTTATTCAAATACCAGAAAGTGGAGTCCAAAAACCAGAAAGTCAAAGCCATCACAGTAGCCACAGAGTTGGCACACATGGTTAATGCAGTAAACACATATATTCTCAAGCCCTCAAAATAAAACAGGCTCCCCGAGGCAAAGATCCTCTTCTCCTTACTCATGGTAACTATTCAGACTTCCTGCAGTTCACCCCCAGTAGCTCCGGCCCCCCTGTAGTTCCTGTCCCTGGCAGTCCTCAACAGGAGTCCTCAATGGAAGTTCTGGCTGGCTCAAAGAAGAAGTTCACACTGCTGCCACTGCTTCAAGTCACCCAGCTAGCTCTAACTCAGCTCCTATTTGGCTTTGGCTCCTTCCTGCCCTACCCCTTCCTGCTATGTCAGTAAGTTCAAGGGGCATGGAAGATCTTCAAATCCCATTACCATTACAAATGCGAATCTGATTTGGAGCAGGCCTTCAAGATGATTTACTTTATTTTCCAAATGAGGAAGCCAAGGCCTAGAGAGGGTGAGTAATTTGCTTGTCCAACTCAGGTCCTCTTACTCTAAATCCCTTGTTTTCCCCCAGTACTACACGCTAGATACTTAGCTATTTTTCACATCCCAACTAACATGCTACCTCCATCATGATGACTGTATAATACATCTTTCTCATGCACTTATCACATGTTATATTAATTCATATGGTATTTGTTTGTGGTCAAATCTCCTCAACTACCCTTTGAGGGAAAGAACCATGAATGAATTGAATGAATACAACTTATTTATGAAACTATTTCACATCATTCAATTTTTCATGTTTATGTGTCATATTTCCTCAAGTAGATTGTGAGTTCTTTGAGGGCAAAAACTTAATATCATTTTAAAATTTTATTTGATATTCCCCAAATATGCCTTACATTTCCCATCTCTTTGCCCTATATCTAGAGCACCTTTCTATCCTGATTCATAGTTCTATCATTTCTTTCAGTTGAAACTCCTTCCATTCTTCAAGACCTGAGTGAAATTCTCCTTCCTTTATAAAGTCTTCCCCATTCCCCTGAGCTATATCTCCCTCTTCTGAAGTCTCATACCACTTTATATCTCGTTTTTGTGCTCTTGGGCAAGTTTCTCCTTGAACTTTCTGAGCCTCAATTTTCTCTTTTATAAAATGGGGATTATATTATCTGTACTACTTGCTCACAAGGTTCCTGTGAAGTATGAAAAAAGTGCATTATAAGTGTTAAAGCCCATATAAATACTAACTATCCCTTCCCCTTACTTTATGTCCATCTATCCATCTGTTTATCTAGGTTCATGTCTTACCTCTTTTACTATATTTTAAGCTCATCAAAGGTAGGGTTTTGTTCAATTTTACATCTTTTTAGGGCCTAGAACAATGACATTGACATGGTTAAATGTTCTCAATGAAAGTGTTGAGTAACCAGGAATTTACTGTCACCTGATTCAAAAATGGTTTGAATTAAATTAGTGTGAGGGGATCCTAAGAGACTTCTTTTAACTACAAGAGAAGAGGCTGCATAATTCTTAGGGTGATCCAGCTGACTATGCTTTGCACATTACAATTGGAAAAGATTTGGATTTGGATTTGGATCCTTACTCCCTGTGGTCTTTTGTTATCCTATCATTACTTAATCTTTATGTCTTTTAATTTCACTGTTTTTGATTAAAGCATCTTATTCAGCTTCTTGTTGCTGCTATCTATTGAACTCCAAGACACCTGTCTATATAACTCAATGATTTTAGGCAATGGACATGGTTTTTCTAGGAGCCCCAATCTCTGCCATTATCTTTGATGACTTCAACATTCTCATTGATAATAATTCTCACAGTATGATCTCTAAATTTATCAACTTCATCAATTGCCATAACTGCCATTTTGGCTCTATCTCAGCCATCTGGGGATTCCCATCATTGGGAATTTTTCAGTCTCCAAGATCCTGATCTCTGATATTGTGTTTTCTGTTCACAACCTAATGCCTTCCCTCTTGCCCCACCATGTCATTCATTCTAGACGTGTTTTTGGTCACTATGACTTCTAGTCACTCAATAGCTCCCTGTTGTCATAATTCATGGCCTCTCTTGTTTTCATTACCTTTTTTGTAGACATAGATCACCCCCCCAACAAATTATGGATACAAGATCATAGCCTTTTGAACTTAAAAGGACTTTAAATGTCATAGAATCCAACACCTTCATTTTGCAGGTGAGGATTCTGTGGTTCAGAGAGGTTAATTGACTTGTACAAAGTGACACTCCACTCTAAACCCTTTCAACAAGACCTAGTCCTACATCCTTGAGTCTCTTGTGTTGTGTCTTTGCCCCACTTCAGGGAATCTTCATTTTGGAATAAAGGATTGTAGAATAAAATACAAACTCTTAATCCTGATGTTCAAGACCCTCCATGATCTGACTCTCATCTATCTTTGCAGCTTGACTTCATATTATTTACCTAACTTCACTCTACATTCAATCAACCAGTTAACAAGCATTCATTGTCTACAATGTGCTGCTGAGGATACAAACACAAAAGTAGAAAGACATTGACTTTAAGGATCTTACATTTTTTTTTAGAGAAACAACATATACATATGTGAGTGAGTCTATAAATAACATAAATGCAAGACAATTTAGGGAGTGTATGAACTAGCAGCTGAGAAAATCAGAAGAGGCTTTATGGAGAAGGAAACACTTGAACTAAGGTTTGAAAGAAAACAAGGATTTCAGGTTGTTAAGGTAAAGGAAGAGTGTATTCCAGGCATGAGCGACAGCCAGTACAAAGGCAAGGAGATGGGAGATAGTATGGTGTGTGCACAGAAAAACAAATAGATCAGCATGGTGTGATTGCATAAGTGTGTAGAAGAGAATAATATTCAAGAAGACTCAAAGGATAGAAAAGAGCCAGATTGTGAAGAGATATAAATGCCAGAATTTATATTTATCCTGTAGTTAGGGAGAAGCCACTTATTTTTGTTCTATTTATACTGTTCAGTAATTGTGCTACAAATTTTACTAAAAGTGCAAAAGCCTGATCCATTTTCCAATGCCAGGTCAAAACCAAGCTACAAAAGATTAGACAAAATGCAACAAAAGGAAACTTGGGATTCTATCAACAGCCCAACTGTTCTTCAGACAATATTCTTAAAGATGTAAATATTGTCACAGGATAGTCTTGTCTTTGCAGTGGTCACAGAGCTCCTGTCAATCAGTTATCTCTAGGTCAATGTATCTTTTCTTCTGAGGACAGTAGCAAGGAGACTTTGAGCATCCTGGTACTGGATGCCTTCCACTAGATAAGGGTTAAAGCTCTTTTGGCACTGGTGACTGAGTTGTTTGAAATAAACCTTATTACTCCCAGAAATACACCAGACATAAACACTCTCTCACCTGGTCTTTACAGTGAAAATATCCATGTTTATGTTCTCCAAACTGGAAAGTGGTCTTCTTGGGAAGAATAATTCCCTTCTTCTGATGCTCTATATCCCCATCTTGGGTCTCCTACTTGGGGGCTGCAGTCAATTCATCCCCTTCCTCCTGAGCTTTTTATTCTAGCTACTCTGGCTTATCTTCAGCCCTCTGGGTCCTTTCTGGTTCTGACAGAAAGGGCTGCTGAGGTCTGGACTCCACCATCCCTGAGGATACCTTCTCTTTCCATTGGCTTTCTTGTTAGTTAAGGTGGATCAGGAGCCCCTGACCAAGGACTGGGGAATAGAAGGATCTCATGTGTAGGCCACTGGTGACCCTAGCAAGCATTTGCTGCACTTTTATGCCAGAGAGCTCATTTGCACCCCTCTGTCTTTGGTGTTTGCTTTATAAAGCTGCAGGTTCATGTTGGGATTCATCTGATGGCTCTGAACTGTGCCCTCCTGTAACTGTCCAAGTAGTCACTAGGGCTGGTAGGGTTGTTTTCAGTTATGTCTGACTCTTTGTGATGCCATTTGGAATTTTATTATTGAAGGCATGGGAGTAGTTTGTCATTTCCTTCTCCAACTCATTTTACTAATGAGGAAACTAAAGCAAACAGGGTTAAGTGACTCCCTCAAGGTCACATAGATAAGTAAGTGTCTGAGGCCATATTTAAACTCAGGAACTTCCTAACTTTAGGGTCTTCACTCTTTCTACTGTGTCATCTGACTTCCCTGTCTCTTACCCACTGAAACAAAATGATTAAATATTTCTTTATTATATAACAATAGTGATATAACTTAGCTCAATGACCCTCTGATCATAACTATCAAGTGAAGCACAAAACAAATAGAAAAATATTCACCAAAGAGTTTTTTTCTTTTACCACTATTATAAGGGAGAACAATTCTTTATGGATGGTATGGTACTATAGTTCCTCCTGTTTTCAAATATTATTCTAGTTGCATCAATCCCCAGAACACTGGGGATTCCAACCCCTTGGAAGAGATCTATTACCACTCAAAAGAGTTTCGTCTGACCAACCATATAAAAATGATTATGTGGATGAAGAATATTTATTATCTGGATTATGACATACATTTGGGTAGATAACCTATAGGCTCTCTATCACCAGGTATATCTGGGATAGTCAATACAAATGAACAAAGAGACAGATCCGGACATGAAGAGAAGTAAAAGAGAAAAGTTGAATTTATGATCCCAACTACTCTCAGAAATAAATCTTCAACTTTTAATTACCAATTAGTAATAAAAGTATTGTTATAGGATTCCAAGATGTGGAACACAATAGTTGCTGAATAACTGTAAATTGGCATCACACAAGGTACAATATAGAAATGAATGGTATGTCTGAAAAGGATACATATATATTTACACACATATATACATGAGAAAAATAGAAGAACAAGAATAAAGGATTCATCAAAGAAATGTATAATAAGAAAAGGAGATGGATAAAGGGTGATATAAACAAATATAAGCATGGAAAACTTTACTTATCTGATCTAGGAATAAGGGAAGAATTTATGAACAAGAGATAGAGAGCATTATGAGGTATAAAATGTCCAATTTTAATTATGTGAAATTAAAAAAAAGTTTTTGAACAAACAAAACCAATGCAGCCAAGATTAGGAGGAAAGCAGAAAGCTAAGAAATATTTTTACAGCAATATTCTCTGATAAAGGTCTAATTTCTCAAGTATATAAAGAAATGAATGAAAAATTTAAGAATATCAGTCATTCTTCAATAGATAAATGGTCAAAGGATATGAATAGGCAGTTTTCAGAAGAAGAAATCAAAGTTTTAAATAGTCACATGACAAAGTGTTCTAAATCACTATTGATAAGAGAAATGCAAATTTAAACAACCGAGACTTAGATTGCCTAAGATGACAGAAAATGTAAATAACAAATGTTGGAGGGAATGTGAAAAAATTGGGACACTAATGTCATAAATGAGATCCCTTATCAAAAAGCACCAGAACTAGACAGATTTATAGTTAAATTCTGTCAAACATTTAAAAAAATCAACTAATTCCAATTTTAATAAATTGTTTGGAATAATAGGCAAATAAGAGATCCTACCAAGCTCCCTTTATGAAATATATGTGACACTGATACCTAAACCAGAAAGGGTAAAAACAGAAAGAAATTTAAAGACCAATTCCAATAATGAATATGTATGCAAAAATCCTAAATAAAATACTAGCCAAAAGATTGCAATAATATATTACAAAGTGTATATATTATCACAAAGTACAATTTATGCCAGAAATGCAAAGATGGTTTAACATAAGGAAAACTATCTATATAATTGATTGGGGCGGCTAGGTGGCGCAGTGAGTAGAGCGTTGGCCCTGGAGTCAGAAGGACCTGAGTTCGGATCCGACCTCAGACACTTAACGCACAAACAAAAACCTAGCCGTGTGGCCTTGGGCAAGTTACTTAACCCCAATTGCCCTCTAAAAAAAAAAAAATATATATATATATATATATATATATATATATATACATACATATATATAATTGATTGTATCAATAATAAAAGTTTAAAAATCATATGATTACATTAAGAGATACAAAAATATATTTTAATAAAGTACAACACCATTTCTATTAAAAACACTTGAAAGTATAGGTATAAATGGATTTTTCATTAAATTGGTAAAAAGTATTTACCTAAACCATCAGCAAGCATTATTTGTAACGGAGATAAGCTAGAAGTCTTCCCAGTAAGATCAGGTGTGAAACAAGGATGCCCACTATTACCAATATTAATTAACATTGTATTGGAAATAGCTTCTCTGTGTTGCTCTGTGGGTGCTGGAGCTCCAGAAGTTGTTCAGTGTCCACCTTTTACATTGATTGGAAGTGGTGTGGGGGAGAGCACCTTGGAAGTGCTGTTTCTACTCTGCCATCTTGGCTCTGCCCCGCCCCCCCATAACCTTGTATTTATTAAGTATAAAGATTTAAGTTTTTTGGGATAAGAATTTATTATTTGGTAGAAAAAAAAATGTTGGGAAAGCTGGAAAGCAGTCTGGCAGAAATTGGGCTGAACCAATATCTTACCCCATTTACCAAGATCAAAATGGGTAAGTGACCTAAATATAAAGAGAGATAGTACAAGAAAACTTAAAGATCATGGAATATATTACCTATCAGATTTATGGATGGGTGAACAATTTATGAATAAACAAGATATAGAGAGCAGAGTAAGGTGTGAAATGGAAAAATTTGATTACATCAAATTAAAAAGTTTTTGTAAGAATAAAACAAGTGTAGCCAAAATCAGAATAAAAGCAGAAAATTGGGAAAAGATTTCTATAGACAGATTCTCACATAAAGGTCTTATATCTGAAATATATAAAAACTTTGTCAAATCTATAAAAATATTAGCCATTCTGTAATTGATAAATGTTTGAAGAATATAAACTTTAGTTTTCTCATGAAAAAATCAAAACAATTTATAGTCATATGAAAAAATGTTCTAAATCATTATTAATTAGAGAAGTACAAATTAAAACATCCTTGAGATATCATTTTACATCTATCAGACTGGCTAAAATGATTGAAGAGGACAGCAACAAATATTGGAGGGGAAGTGGAAAAATTAGGACACTAATTCACTGTTGGTTGAACTGGGAACTAACTGCTCCAACCTTTTTGTTGAGCAATCTGGAATTATGCCCAAGGAATTATTAAACTGCCTGTAACCCTTTGACCCAGCAATGCCACTACTAGGTCTGTTTTCCAAGATGATTAGGGGAAAAGGAAAAGAACCTATATGTTCTAAATTATTTTTGAAAAAAGCTCTTTTTGAAGAAGCTCTTTTTGCAGTGTCAAAGAACTCCAAATTATGAGGATTCCTGTCAATTGGGCAATGACAGAATGAATTGTGGTATACTATTGTCCTATAAGAAATGATCTTAGAAAAACATGGATAGACTTATGTGTGATAATGAAGAGTGAAATGAGCAGAACCAAGAGAATATTGTATAAAGTAACAGTAATATTGTTTTAAGAAGAATTTTGAGGGACTATGTCATTTTTACTATTATAAATACCCAAATTAACTACAGAAGTCATATGAAGCAAGATTCTATGTCTAATGGTAGCCATCTCTAGGATAAGGATGGGGGGAACAGAAGAAAAAAATGAAAAGAATAGAAAGTTAAATAACAACTTTAGATTTAAAAGCAAATTTTACATAATAGATCTGCAGTTTCATTTATAATATTTTTTTCCTATTCTACTGTTATGAAATTCTTGTTAGGAATAAAATAAATAAATAAAACTGAAAAAAATAATTAAAAATAAGAAAAGGACATGAACTGGTCATGTAGCAAAAGCAAAGGATGATTGGTGAATAATAAATGTTCTCCAGTAATATATTCACACTATCCAGAGGATATTTGAGTATTTGAGTGTTTATATTTGAGTGTTGAAATTTCACTATAGTACCATCTTTCCTTTAGTTTAAAATTCACATTGTCCTTGAGGAGGAAACACCTTAGACTCCTTTCAAGGATTTATGCTCTAGGGCAATGGTCTTTACAATGGAAGATAGGGCCCCTCATGGTGGTTATGTCACACCTCAAGGGGATGGTGTATAACCTCAAGGGACATGGGATCCATCAGATAGAAGATAGGAAAATAGGTGACATCCCAGTCTCCCTGTGAATGACAGTTGTGAAGCCTTTCTCTAATATGATTGATGCCTACCTTTCAACAACACCCACCTCTTCTATGCACACTCTCATTTATCCCCTTCTGAACTAGGCTTGAGCCCCTCAGGATGGTTATAACCTAACAGTGGAGGGGTACCCACAACAGCAGTTTTCATTGGGAATACACTTCCATGGGCAGCATTCTCACCCTCTGCCTTCCATATTATCTTGTGTCTGGGGGGATGGTATCTTCCCTCAGAGAATGGATTCTGTACTCCAGGGCAGTGACTAATGAATAAGATCTTGATTCATCTCCCTTTTTCATTTTGAGTGAGACAGAGTGAGTTGCTCAGGATGGGCAGGCATGGATGACTTGTTGATATTGGTTTCTACTTGCCTATGCCCTCCACCTTTTCTCTTGCATTACTCCCAGTCCAGGCTGTCTACTTGTGGCCTCTCTTCATCTGAGACTTGTTAGGGTGCCCTGCCTAAACCCTAATCCAGGCCTTGGGCTCCTGGCTTCTATCTATACCTCATGGCTTTCTGTAGTGCTCCAGAGGCCATTTCTAGGCTAAACCCATCTATAATTTCCAGCTTCTGCCTTCTGTCCAACTCTCAAATGCTCTCTGATCTTCCCTGGGATTTACTTTCACCTGATTCTGTCTGCTGTGAGGTAAGCCCCTCAGGCCTCCCAGTACTCAACATTAAATATGAAAGATCCCTGAGCAGCCTAATCATCTCACCTCTTCAAAAGACTTCTTTCTGGTCACTGATAATGTGCATAAACTCATTGCTCAATAGTTCCCATCCCAGTGAATATGAACCCCCAGCTGTCATTGTGGTAATTCCCCACTACTCACTCCCTTAGTCCTACTCCCCTCAACTCAATCCCTTTAACGTCCCACTCCAGATCCACTCACCCCTTCCATAGTGCTCTTTAGGGATGTCTGCTCTGTGACTAAAAATATTTCCTTTTCCCTTTTTATTCCCTTTATCTTGTTGTACTCACCGACAGAAGGCTACCTCTTGATGACAGGCATCCCTGGCTAACTTTTCCAGCAATAGATATTTCACTCATAGCCCAACTCACAGGTTGTGATGGTTGAGTCAAAATGTTCTTTGCTTCCGTTTCCTAATCCAGACTGTCCCTCTACCACTGTTACTCAACAATATCTCCTCCTCTGAGATTCATTCAATACATGTTTATCATTCAACCAAAATTCTAGAGGATGTTATGGAATATCTTCCAAGGCTTCCTCCTTTCTCCCTCAATGAATTCAGTATCTGGCTAATGATCTTTCTGCCCCATTTACCACCCCCATATTAGTGCACTTCAACATAAATGTTGATACTCCCTCACTGTAACTTCTAAGTTCCTCAATTTACTAATTTTCTACAATCTATTTCTCTAACCAACCTCAAATACACATAGAGATAGTGACACCTTTGATTTTGCCGTAACATGTTTCATTTCCTTCCCTGCAATCCCTTTATTTAGTCTGTCTGTTGCCATCCCAGCTCTCTTTGTCATCTGACCCTTAAACTTGTTCTTCATCTTCATTGTGGCACCTAATTCCTTCACTCCTCAGTTATTTCCCAAGTCATCACTCTTGCACTGACTATAGCTCCTCTTTTCCCCCTCTTGACCCTGTGAGGAAACAGTTCACATATACATTGTCCCCTCTGTTTGAGTGCTTTGCCCCCTTATAGCATCTCTGATTCCAACCCTCAAGGTTAGATTACTTTCATCACTACCTTTGCTCCTTTTGCTGCTGAGTGAGTTGGAGAACATCACAAAACTGTCTGACTGGGTCCATTAAATTTTTATATTATTCATGAGACTTCATATTCAATTCATGTTATTTACTTCAGCATACATATTGATACTCCCTCAAACACCTTAACTTCCCAGTTCTTGAATTTATTCATTTCCTATGACCTATTCCTTCAACCTACCTCAGCAACATCCAGAGATGGTGATATGCTTGATTTTGCCATCACTCTCAGAGGTTCATGAACTCTGAAATTCTTACAAATCAAAGAATATCAATAGATATGTTAAAGGTTTAGTTGAGACAGAGGTCCCTCATTACAGTCTTTGACACTTGCCTATTTTATTCCCTATCCCATTCACTACAATGGTTGTTTCAAACCTTCCCATTCCTCTTCAAACCTTACATTGTTACCCTCCCCTCATCCTCTCAGCTGAAAGTCATCTATTTTACTGAAAAAAAAATTCAAGAATCCTTTCATCCTCTCATCTCATATGCCATTTGCCACCATCTCTCCTTTTAGCTCTCTCTCCCATGAAGAGGTGGTCCTTGATAAGTAAAAACCCTCCAAGTGCAAAATTGGTTCCACTACATCCCATCTTCTCGAGCAGATTGCCTCTTCTGTTGTCCCCCCTCTCTGTCTCACTAATCCTGAATCTCTCCATATTTACAAGCTACTTCCCTGCTTTCTACTAAGATGCCCATGACTCCTCCATCCTTACAAACCTTCACTTGTCCTGTCTATCCCTACTCATTCTCATCATATCTTTCCTCTCTCTTATGACTAAATTTCTTGAGCAGGACATACAATTCGTGCCCCTGCTTTCTTTTCCTTCGATCTCTTCTTAACTCTATAGTCTGGCTTCCAAACTCCTCATTCAACACAATGAAATAGCTAAATCTAAAGGCCTTTTCTCAATTCTCATCCTTTTTTACCTCTCTAAAGCATTTGACACTCCCTCCTTTCTTTGTTTTGGTGACATTACTTTTTAAATTTTCTCCTCCTACCTTTTTGACCACTCCTTCCCAGTTTTCTTTTTGATATCTTCATTGAGTTTGTGGCCACTAATCATGAATCCCTCAAGTTCTATCTTGGCCTCTCTTCTTCCTGTATGCTAGTTCTCTTGGTGATCTCATCAGCTCCCATAGATTCAATTACCATGTCTGTGCAGATGATTCTAAGAGTTTTTTTAATCTATCCTAACATCTCTCCTGACCTTCACTTTCACATTTTTAACTGCTTATTGGATATCTTGAACTGGATTGCTATGGACCTTGTAAACTCAACATGTTTAAACCTGAACTCCTTATATTTTTTCTAAAATTCTCTTCTCTTCCTTATTTCCCTGTTACTATCATGGCTCCTACCATCTTCTAGCAATCAAGACTCACAATCTAGATGGTAGGCTCAACTCCTCACTATAGCACCTACTTAATATTCACAGAATCAATGGCAACTATAAATATGCCAGCATAGTTTTCAATCACAAAATATAACAGTCTCTCTACATAGAAGACAGAAGCAAAATATTAAGATACCAAAAAAACAAATCCCAACAACAGAAAGTCAAGTCCATCATAGTAACAAAGAAGTAAATATATAAAAGCACAGCAGGGAGCCACACTATCCTTTAGCCTTCCCATAAACACTCACAAGCCTAGCTGTCTCCTTGCCTGCTGCATCCTTTCTCTCCCACTATCTAGCTGCTCTGAGTCACAACTTCTTTTGGGCTTCTCTTCACCCTTCAGAAAACTCCTCCTAACACAGGCTCCATATGATTACATTTGGCCTATTAGGGGGCAGGGAAGATCTTCAAAGCAGAAAAGATCTTTAAATTCCCTTAGATCTATTAAGGGGCAGGGGAAATCTTCAAATTCTCATTCCCATTATACTCACCACTCTACATATCCAATCAGATGTCAATTCCTATCAATTCTGCCTTCACAATGTTTCACATAGCTAGTCACTTCTCTCAATTGATACCACCATCACCCTGTTTCAAACCTTCATTACCTCACACCTAGACTATTGCAATAGCCTTCTGGTTGATCTTCCTGCTTCAGATCTCTCTCCATTTCAGTTCATTCTCCCTTCCACCATCAAATTGATCTTCCTAAAGCTCAGCAATAGACCATGTTATCTTCAGTATCACTACACATTTTTCTTTTTGTTTCACTTTTAAAGCTCTCACAAACTGGTCCATTCCTGTCTTTCTAGTCTTCTTACACTTTGTTCCATTCAACATACTCTGTGATCTAATGATTGACCTCCTTGCTTTTCCTTAAAGAACACACTCCATCTTCTAACTCTAAATTTTCACTAGCTATCCCCTTGCCTGGAATGTAATTCATCATCTCTCCCTCTGGAGTTCTCTGGCCTCCTTTAAGCCTTAGCTCGAATCCCACCTTCTGTACAAAACTCATCCTGATCCCTCTTAATGCTAATGTCTTTGTGCAATTGCCTCCAATATACCTGTTATGAAATTACCTTATATGTACGTATATAACTAATTTCTACATGTATAACTTACGTGTACATTGTTTACATGTGGTCTCATTTAAGTGTGAACTCCTTGAGGTCAGAGATTATTTTTTTACTTTTTGTATCCTCAACACAGTGCTTGGTATCTAGCAAGTACTCAATAAGTGCTTGTTGACTGATTGACCGAGTTTTTCACCCAGGTTGAAACTTTTGTGTTACCTTTGACTTCTAGCTCTCCCTCATTCCACATATCCAATTTGTCACCTAATCTTGACCTTACTTTCTTCACACCATTTTTTGTATCTGCCACCTTCTTTTAACTTATATAGTTATCACCCTACTTCAGGCTTTTATCACCTTTCACCTAGGCTATTTCAATAACCTACTAATTGATCAACCTGCCTCCTGTGTCAAATCTAGCCTCTAAAGAATGCAAAGGTAATTTTCCTAAAGGCTACATTGATAATATCACTTTCCTATTCAATAATCTCCAATAGCCCCCTATTTCTTCTAGAATAAAATATTACTTTGTTTTTAGCTAATCTGTTTTAATTTCTATTTTTATGTAAGTTTTATAACATACATGATTATAAGTATAGTATTATCTTTAAATAATTTATAAATATACACATTGGTGGTACATATTCAAAATGTATTTGAATCAAAGGAGTACAAAATCAGAAAAGTTTGTAGATCATCACTTTAAAGTAAATGAAATCCAGATTCTTTCTCTAATAAAGCCAATCACAAGAAGTTTTCCTGAGGACTTCTGCTGTGAATAACTTTAAGGATCTAATTGCATAGTATAGTGAACTCTGTTTATTCAGCAATAATCTAAAACTAAAGCACAACATTCACAAGAACATAACATAACAACTTATTGCTAAGATGGCCACACAGTCTTAAACAAAACATATCATTCAGTAAGTCACAATCTCCTCAATCAATATAGAATATCCAAGTCAAGTCTTCTTTCATCTTGACTCCATACTGGCTTCTAATCATCCTTAAGTGGTAGCAGAAAGTACAAAGGCTATCCACCCATAGGTCATAGTAAGTTACAATATTATCAGTCAGCACTGAGTACCCAAGTAAAGTCTCCTTTCATCTTAACTTGAGGCTGACTTCAAAACCCCATGGTTCCTCTTCCATGCTCCCAAATCTTCCCTGGATCCACCTGACTGTTTCCTGACTTCACAGGTAGGCAGCTGTCTGCTCCTGTTCCATATTGCAGCTCACAGGGACTGCTCCATTCCAAGTTCTTTCACAGTTTCTGTTTCTAAGAAAACAAAGCTCAACAGGACTACAACAATATTTACACAAATTGCCAGCACTATCATTACAATTCACTTTCTATCTGAGAAATCAACAAACAGAATGCTTCTGTCTGATAAAGTAACACAGACAGAACAACAAACATCGCACCAAAACCACAAGCATTCTCTCTCAGTTCTTCTTTGTCCCAGCTCATGCTTGAGCTTTTGTCTACTCTGTTTCTTCCTGTTTTATCTTTTCTGTTCTGCCCTTCCTGTTCTACTCTTTTGGCAACCTCCTCCCACTGTGGGCTCCACATGATAACATTAGGCCCATTAAAGGCAGGGAAGGTCTCCAAGCTTCCTTAGGCTTACAAAGGAAAACACAGTGTATACTGTTTCCAACAAAGACTTGACACAATCAAAAGTGAGGCTCAAAGACACTTGAATAACTGAAACAAGCTGCAAAGTGCTATTTTGCTTGCCATTATACTCCCCAACATATTTTGCCCTAAAGAAAACATCATGATATTGGGTCATTGAGGGAGGAGTCAAGTACCATTACAGGAAAAGAACATAACACAAATCGGGAGTGTAGGTTTATTAAAGATGAGCTTCATGTGCCTGGAGTGGTTAATAGGCAGAGGAGCTCTATCCTAGGGCAATTTCTTAATGAGGTACATAAGTAGAGGTACTGTGGATACCCATTTCAGCCTAAATCCATACCCACCCCCCTTCTTCATAGTTTTAGAAATATTACAGGAATTGCTAATCAACCTGCTCCTACTGATTTTAAGGCTATAATTTTATTTAAAATGTTTTAATGTCTTTCACCCTTCTTTGTCTTTGAAGTTCTAGCTTGTTATAATTCAACAGATCTTGCCTCACAAATTTTGTAAGATGTTTGGGGGAAAATGTTATAGAACTGGGGCAGAGGTGTAGGTATTTCATATGCCAACAATTCTACTTATAAGAAATAGCTAGCTAGCAGTTAGTCTAAAACAAGGGGTGAAAGGACAATAGGCAGTAAAATGTTTTCTTTCCATGGTTTCCAGACAGATTTTTACTTATGTAAGATTATAGAATATTTCCTTTTCCCTCTTCTTTTCTAAATAGAATTCATTTTCCCTCACTAAAAATGTATATTCAATTCAATTTCTCCATCAGATGGATACTGACCTTGTTTTCTGCAAACCTTTTCTGAAGTGATGTTTGAAACTTAATTCTGTGGTGCCACATCCCATGCTGCCTTCACCAAAGCCCATCTGTTAAAAAACACAGCTGGGAGGCATAAACTACTTGTGATGCCGTGCACTCAAGTAGCCCTCATCGCAAAACAAATCTCTTAAAAATATTCTACCCAGCAGCATTTTTGTAAGCTTCTCTGGCTGACATGGCAAAAAGACAGCAAACCAGAAACTTCATATATCTCTGAAGAGAAGCAATCTCTACTTTATACACCCAAAGAGAATGAAATCTATTAATTAGATAAATCCTCTAGGGTGTGATGCTTCAGACATCTGCCCTTCCTTTGTTTTCTCTATGGAAAATTTCTTTTCCATGCTTACTATAATGAAGAAATAATAGGGAGTAAATTTGTTCAAATTAAACACACACTCACACAAACACATATGCATGCATGTATGTGTGCCCAGGCACACACACATATACATATATGTATATACATATGTATGTATGTTATATATATATGCATTCACACAGCCCTACTTCTTTACAGCACCATCATTCTATTACATAATTAAATGAAGATACTATAAAATTAGCTTTAATCTGCATAGTATATGCTACTGTTATAATATAGTCATCACATTTGTGTAATTTATTAACAGTTTAGGTTACATTTTTTGTTTTAATGTATAATATAAATAATGCTGAATTTATAGGTTACTCAGTTCCAAAGAGCAAAAAAGCAACATCACATGATATGATAATTCCAACTTCCTTGAATTAAAGGTCATCTCATTAACATTTACCAATTTTTCTCTACTTAAAAAATGAAAATGTTTTGAAAGTAGTTATGATCAGGAAAGGAAAAAATGTAATATATGCTGATGCCATCTAAAGAAGTTAGGTTTTTTAATTTTTATATTTTATTTTGTCCAATTATATGGCATCTACAATATGCAAACCTAACAACTTCTCTAGTTAGGTCTAGGGACTAAAAATTGTTTCACTTGATTTACATAGAGACAGAACAAAATGTACAAAAAGCTATTTCACTGTGTTGGTCAGGTTTGCAGATTTTGATTCTAATAGTCCACAAATTATTATCATTTGACCTTATAGAATAATTTCTACCTAGCTGTATGTAGAATTCTCAGATAAGCACCAATCTTCTTTAGGCTGTATGTTATATATATACATATATAGGACCAATTCAGACTATTGACAGAATTGACTTGTCAGTTTAGTCCAAATGGTCATATAATCTGAATTGATGCTTTCTTTGCTGAGAATAGCTATGACGTTGAAGTATGCTTTCCCCACTATGAGTTGACTGAATAATGGTCTTCTCTTAAAATATAAGATAATTGTGACCATGCAGAGAATGGTGACTAGTTTCCCTGGGGATTCAATATGATGAACTTCCTAAGAGTTAGACTTACTAAAGCAGCTAAATTAGATATCAAAGTAAACTACCAAATGACTGCCTTTGGACAAATTTACAAAAATTAGATTCCATTTATATATTCCAGGAAAGTTTCAATATGGTATTTCCCAAAAATGGTATAGTGTAAGAAAGGGGAACAAAGTATGGTAGAAACTACATGACTAGCAGATCATTAAGAAATAACCCAGGGGAAGCTCAGTAGGAGGCAGAACAGTGAGAAAGCCAGAACACACCCTAGTATGCACAGATTCCCAAAGTGGGTGATACAGCCCCATAGGGAGCCCTGGAACCATCCAGGAGTGGTAGTTGCTTGTAAGGATGCAAATTTTAAAAAAAACACTAAAGGGTTAAAGAAAGTAGATATCCAGGGAGGTACTGAGTAATTTTTTTAAAGGGGATGGTAGGGCAAAACAATTTGGGAACTTCTGCACCTAGAACATCAGAGGAATGAGGTACCTTAGCCACATGTATTCTCTACATATATGCCAATATATGTGCTCCCTGTATTTATACACTTTTTGTATTGATGTACATATTTGTGAGAGAATATGTCCCAGGTTTTGGGGTAAGAGGAATGGTTTATTCCTATTTTCCAATGAATCAATAACAAGCATTTATTATCCACCTATATGCTTGTTGCTGATTCATTGAAAAGTAGAAGTTAGGGGTGGCTAGGTGGCTCAGGGAATATAACACTGGCCCTGGAGTCAGGAAGACTTGAGTTCAAATCTGGGCTCAGACACTTAACACTTATTAGCCATATGACTTTGGGTAAGTCACTTAACCCTAATTGCCCACCTTCCCTTCTCCAAAAAGCAAAAAAAATAAAATAAGATAACAAAAGTAGAAATTATACAAGACATTGTGCCAGGTGGTACAGAGGATACAAGTATAAAGAATGAAACAATCTCTGTTTACAAGAAACTTACATTTTAGTGGGGGAGACAAGAAGTATATGTAAGTATATACAACATAAGCATAAAGTGAATAAACATAAGTCTAAAAAAGTAGTTAGATGTGGACTCAAGTAGGTGTGGGGATAAGGAAAAATTGATATAGAAGGTGTAGAATCATGTTGAGCTAAATCTTAAAGTAGCTATTCTAAGAGTTTACTCATAAAAATCAATCAGAGGGACTCCAAGGTGGAAGTGAAGAAGGCTACCCTTCCAGGCATGTGGGATAGAGAATACAAAGGCACAAAGGTGAGGGAATAAGGGTCATGTGTGAGGAAACAAAAGAGGGCCAGCTTGACTATCGCACAATGAGAAAGGAACAATATCCAATGAGTCTGGACAGATAGGTTGGGGAAAGGTTGTATAGGAATTCAGAAGTTAAACAGAGGAATTTATATTTTATCCTGTTGGGTGCCTTTAAGACTCTACCCGAACTCTGAGAACCCATGGAAATCTCAGGCAAAGGACAGAGCAACTCAAACAGGGTTCGAGGCATCTGGGCGTGTATTCTCCCCGCCCACCACCATGATTTTGGGGTATTGAGTATGCGCTGCTAACAAGGGAGCACTCCCCTGCTATGAGAAGCTTGTTACTGCTGAGGCACATGGGAGAAGAGAGTTGGGGAAGGGGAAAGGAGCTAAAAGGAGGAAGGCAAGGTGAAAGCGGGAGGAGAGAGAGAGATGAGGTGATTGTAAATGAGAAAGAGATTAAATGGCAAGACATTACACCTTGGTGTCAGGACTCCTTTGTCTGTTCTCGGAGGAGCAGGCTACCCTGAGAGGTTCGTGGGGGCGAACCCAGGTCATAGGGGCGACCAGAGTGACCAGACTGTAGGGGCAGCTGGAGAAGGGCTTGTGGAGGCAAGCCAGGTTGTAGGGGTGACAGGAATCGAGGAAGGCAATTGGAGTGCCGCAGAGGTGGCTGGAGAGGTGAGTTTGACGTATGCCCCGTAAGGCGGGTCCTAACGTTATCCTAGAGGTGATAGGAAGTCTTTGGATTTGTCTGAGTAGGGGAGTGGTATGATTACTTAAGGAAAGTGGTAGGCACTTAAGGAAAATTACATTGGAAACTATGTAGGGTGAACTAGAAAAGTGAGTCAGTGAGACCAATTAGGAGGAGGCTGTTGCAAGTAGAAGTGATGAGAGTATAAGGTAAGATGGCAGCTATGTAAATGGAAAGAAGAGATGGCAGAGGTGTTGCAAAGATTTGGCAAGTAATTGGCTATGTGGAATTAGGGACAACGAGGAGTCCAGGATAATGTGGAGATTGTAATAATGCTATTTAATTAAATGGTTGTGTCTTTTGATGGATAAGAAAAGATACACACTGATGAAGATCTCATATGCAATAGTTTTGAGTAGATGCAGATATAGAGCATACCTTGAATGTGAGCCAATCTTGTCTGAGAGCTTCACCATGAAAGTTGGGAGAGGGAATTCCCAGATTCTACACTGAGACACATACACACACACACACACACACACACACACACACACACACTATATGTATATGTGCTTTGTTCTCCATTCCACAATATATTGCAAGGTTTATATCTGAGGTTTATAACTAAGTTATTTTTGTTTGACTCTTCCAAGAAGTTCAGCATAGAACCTTGCACAGTGAAGGCAATGAATTTGTTGAATTGAACAGAAATGACAGTGAGTTTGGGGTTTTGTTTGTTTTTTTCTGAATTACCGGATAATTATTGTTATTGCTCTCAGATTTCGAATTTAATTTGTCCTGGCAGACATCATTCCTAAAATGATATGAGTAGTATTATTTCACCAGTCACTTTAATCATGAAACTCCTCTGAGGAGTTAACGATAAAAGATTATATGGAACAGTGAGAGAAAGAAGTTTTGTAGAAATCTATTTTAGTGATTATTTACTACACAGATAGTTTTATTATTAATTTAATGTTTCTCTTTCACTTAGACTGTTGAAAGTTACCTGAAATTTTTAAGGGCCTGGAAAAATATATTACAAATAAATGATAATATGCATATACTTTAACCTAAGCCTTAAAAATAAGATAGAGTAATAAAAATGAGTGAAGATTTCTAAGCATCTGAAAGACAATATAACTTTTTCAATGTTTTGCACCTTGGATGATCTGCTCTAACCTGTTTAGGATCACTGAATCACTGAATTTAGAGTGGGAAGGAATCTTAGAGCTAATTTATTCTAAACCATTTATTTTATAAATAAAACTGAGGCCCAGATTGGTTACCACTTAACCAAGGTAATATGATTCATTTACAACAATCAGAATTAGAACCCAGGTTGCTCATCATTGAAGATGTCACCAAAAGGTATTATTGATTTATTCTCTAAGTCATTCTCAATGCATTATCATGCCTATGGGAAAAAGTGCTATTTACGAGGTGAAAAATGGTAACATCCATTCAAATATAATAAAGAATTATGACTCAGAAACTCCTTCAGTCAAGCCTAGAATAGCAGGCAAATAAATCACTGTCCTGAGTTTTCTCTAACAAACCAGTCAGGCAGAGATTCATAATCTCACATTTGTTTCCTAATGTGTCCTTGATGAGCATTGACAATTATCTTATTTTCTTAATAGCTTCATCTCATGAGCTAAGATATTTACAAGAACCATGATGCCAATCCTTTTGTCTTTCATCAAGCTCAGTGTTGCTTTCCTTCCTTTGGCAAAAGTGTGTAATGGAAGAATGCCTGGATTGCAGGTAGAGGCTTTTTGCAATAGCTGATGAATCTGAGGAAACCAGCTTTTGACCTTAGGGAGGAGCTGTAATGGGGCCATTGGCACTACTTTGCTGCCAAATATTTTATTGTTCAACCCCCCCCCCCATTTTAAGACATTTCTGTGGTTTCAAATTATCTAGGGGATTCAAATGGAATACATTTGAAAAATTCTCCAAACTCAAATACAATGTTAAAAAAAAAATTAAACTCTTTCTTTTCAAGTAATCAATCACCATTCTCTCATATAGATGTGGTTAATTCTTTTTAATGTTTGTTAAATAGAAATTATTCAAAAAAAGAGGTGTCATGGCATAGTCATTAGAGAAATGGCCTCAAGACTGGGTGGACCTGTGTTTGAATCCCAATTCTGAAACACATTAGCTGGGTGATTCTAGGCAAGTCACTTGATCTCCATAAGCTCTCCACTCTAAAACAGTGATGTTACTGGCCTGCATTGTTAGATGGATTTTCCTGATCTGACTATTTATTCTATCAATCTCAGGTCTAGTCTCCACAATACTTTCTTCACAATATACTGTACAAGTATTATTATCCCCTTCATATAAAGAAGGGAATCGACACTTAAAGGTTATCTGAATTTTTGAATTACTTAATAAGTATTAAGATTGGAATTGGGGATCTGAGTTCAAGTTATTTGTTTTCAAGTTTAGTGTTCTGTCCACTATCCCCTGATGCCTCTATGTTAGAATTGAACTGCTTGTTCTTGTTGTTGTTTGTGTTTCACTTGTCTCAAAGAGGATCATGGCATCAGGAAGATGATGTGAAGGCTTTCAAGTGAATTGGATTTAAGTGAAGGAAAAATAAAAAAGTCACCAACCTCACTTTCTCCTCCAGAACCATCTGGGTCTAGTGGCAAGATATAGATCAGGATGATTGGAGATGGCTTTTCCTATGTGTATCATGAAGGGTGATTATATAGTTTCTAGTTGTTTTCCCACTAAGAACAAAACAAGATTATTTAAAGAAATTAGGGCCTTAGATTTTATATACAAAGAATTTATTGTTGGTAATCGTTTTTAAGTACTGTTATTAAAAGAGATTATGAAATACTTCTCTGGGATTATTGTAAAAAGGAATAGATTTTTAGCTCTTAACCAATTGGTTAAGATATTATCTTGCCTAAAGGCAGTAAGACTAGGCTAAGTAATCTTTTAAGGATCTGTCCAATCTAATAGTCAGTAACTAACACTTATGGTAGTGAAATAAGTGAGAGAAAAGAAGGATTCATATGAAAAGACTGAACCTTAGTTATAAGAAATCAATGAAGAAATTGGAACATCACATTCTCGAAAGCAAAGGATAGCTGGCAACTCAAAACAACATAACTTCCATGAATGGAAGATTAGATTCTAAAATGGGAAAGGTGGGGGCGGCTAGGTGGTGCAGTGAAAAGAGTGCTGGCCCTGGAGTCAGAAGGACCTGAGCTCGGATCCAGCCTCAGATACTTAACACACACAAACAAAAAACCTAGCTATGTGACCTTGGGCAAGTTACTTAGCCCTAGTTGCCCTCCAAAAAGCAAAAAAAAATAAAAAATAAAAAAATAAAATAAAATAAAATTGGAAAGGTGTAAGATGTAAGAAAAAAGATGAATTTTAGAAAGGGCAGCCCACAAACCTCAATGTTGTCCTTGATTCCTCATTCTCATTCACTCCACATATCCAGTCAATTGACAAATGTTTTAACTTTCACAACATCTCTCATATATATCTACTTCTTTCCACTCAAATAACTACCAGCCTAGTACAGGCCCTCATCTCTAATCTGGACTATTACAATAGCTTTCTAATTCATCTTCCTGCCTCACATTTAAAAAAATTTATTCTTCTCTCATTGTCTAAAGTGATTTCCTAAAAGTGTGGGTATGACCATGTCACCTTCTCCCACAAATGAATTTTACTCTAGTGGCTCCTTATTACCACCAGGGTCAAATATAAAGTCTTCTGTTTGGCATTTTCTTCACAACCTTTCCTCTTCCTGTCTGTCTAGTCTTTGCCCTCCACACATCTTCAATCTAGCCCCTCTTACTTACATATTACTCCCTTTTATATCTTGTTTTGCACATGCTTTCTCTTTTTACCTCTGCATCATTTTTCCTGGCTTCCATCAAGATTAAATTCAAATCCTACATTTTTCAGGAGGCCTTTTCTGATTCTGGATAAAACTAGGAGTCAAATGTCAAATGATATAAATGATTTTCAAAGGGAGAATTTAAAACTATCAACAACCATATGAAAAAATGCTTCAAATCACTAACAAAAAGAAAAATCCAAATGAATAAAACTGAGGCTTTATCTCATCCATCAAATTGGCAAAGATTTTCAAAGATGGAAATAGTATTAGAAGGACTGTAGGAACAGAGGCACACTAGTGCAATTGATAAAGTTCCACATCTCTACAATCATTCTGGAAAATAATTGGAAAGTGAATGAGAAAACTAAATTGTTCCTCCTTGATTCAGCCCAAGGAGATCAAAGATAGAAGGGTCTCATGTATACCAAAAGATTCCTAGCAGTGGTTTTTGTGTTAGCAAAAAGGAAAGAAAACAAAGAGCATAACCCTAATTGAGGAATGATTAAATAAATCATGGCGTATGGATGTGATGCAATGCAATTTTTCCCATGGAAAGTGATGAATATTAGAAATTTTGAGGAATATAGGAATATTTGTAAGAATTTATACGTGGTAAGGAAAACAGAACTTGAAGAACAATATACACAATCATTTGAGTAGAACAAAGGAAAATAATAGTAACAGGCAGCTTCACACAAATTAAATGCAATGGGCAATCTGTGTTCCAGAGGACATCTGATAAAACACATTTAGTTGAGTAATGGGGATCATAATCTAATTAAACATGAAATTTTGCATATATTGTCAGATGTCTTACTCTGTCAATTGTTTCTTTCTTTGTTACAATAGAAAATGGGGGTATTTGGGGGGGTGATTATATGATTATATTGTCAACAACAAAATAAATCAATGAAACTTTTTTTTAAAGCAATTGGGATTAAGTAACTTGCTCAAGGTTACACGGCCAGTCATTATTTATGTGTGGGTGCTCATTTTCTGAGGCTGGTTTCGATCTTTGGTCATCCCAACTCCGAGGCCGGTGCTCTTACTCACTGCGCCACCTAGCCGCCCCGATCAATGAAACTTAAAAAAAATTTTTTTTGAACTCATAGACACAGTTCTATGTTTTAGTTATCAAAGGACTTCAATTCTTGAATGTATCTGGCTAGAGAGCTGAAACAGAAAGCAGCAAGTAAGACCTGAGGCCAAGGTCTTTCTCTGACAGAGAAGCTATGTTAACCTAAGTAGCTACATAACTAAGTATTTTTCTTCTTTAAAAAATATTATTTTTTAAAATTAATAAGCAATTATTTCCTCTCACTCCCACTTCTTCCCATACCCACACTGTTCAATAAAAAAAAGAAAATTCTCACAGCAAACATGAATAGTCAATTTCTACATGTCCATGTCAAATACTTAGATGACTTTTTTTCTATTTTAATTCTGTCATCTATCTTGAAGGAGGGGGTGTAGTTTTTTCTTAATGGTGTTGCAAATTGTAGTACATGAATATAATGGAATATTATTGCACTATAAGACATGATAAAAAGGACAGTTTGAGAGAAAAGGAAGCCTCATATGAACTGATGTATTATCAAGTGAGCATAAGTAAACACATTATACAATGACAATGTTAAAAAGAAAAACAGGGGGTGGCTAGGTGGCGCAGTGAGTAGAGCACTGGCCCTGGAGTCAGAAGGACCTGAGTTTGGTTCTGGCCTCAGACACTTAACACACACAAACAAAAACCTAGCCGTGTGACCTTGGGCAAGTTACTTAACCCCAATTGCCCTTGAAAAAGCAAAACAAGCAAACAAACAACAAAACAAAAAAGAAAAACAACTTTGAAATACTTTAGATCTCTGACCAATGCAATGACAAAGGGTGATTCCAGAGGAGTGAAGATGCTAAGTTGAGAGAAGATCCTGACATGCAGTGGTAGAGGGAGTTTCCTCACTTGGGAGTTTCCCATAGCAGTGAAATCACCCTTCCAGCTCATATCCCATTTCTACCCCTCAGTCACACCTAATTTTAGCTTTCTGAGTCATGTTTTAGAAAACATAACCCTGATTTATCTGTATGCCAAAGGGTATAATTTCGCCAGTGGGAAACTCCTTCTAGCAACCACCTATAACCTTATGGGAATTCTTAGAGAGTTGCCTTAAACCAATTGAAAATCATACAAATAGAAAAGTAGAATCTGAACCCAGATCTTTCACACTCCAAGCTCAACATGGTGCTGTCCACTATACACTGTCATTTTGCCTCTACTGTGCAATTTCCTCCATGCGGTATAAAAGGGGCATACACACATATACATACATGCTCATGGCCACACACATATATAAATTTACACATGCAGATATATACTCACACATCTATCTCTATATATATATATATACATTTAAATATGTAGAAAATATATTATACATATAATATAATACATATATAAAATGTATATATACATATATATACTTATGTCTATATGTGTGTTATATATAATAAATAAATATACCTTTCACCTTCTCATTGAGGGCAATTACTAGCCCTTAGATGATGTTAGGTGAGGTAGAATTTCTACTGTAGTGTCTTTGGAAATGGTTCTGCGTTTTGAGGACCATTGCCTTAGGCTGGAGAATTCCTAGGGTGTCCTGCCACATCTAGGTTGAAACATTGATTTGATCTTCTAACACCCTATCTGCTCTGCAAGGCCCAGTAGGTTTCATTCACCCAGATATGACCCTATTATCATTAGTGTGACTATTTCTGGTCCTACACATAGGCCTCCATGCAATTTCTGGGGGGAACAAAGGAGGGAGATATCTACAGAGGTGATTAGAATGAAAGCCATGAGCATTAACTGTGGGCTTTGTATTGCTATGTAGGACATACTAAGAGATCCAAGGAGGCCACGTGTAAAAATAGCATAATGAAATTAGTACACTGCAAGTCTGCCCTGAGGAACAGGCCTGACCTGACTTGACGATTCTTCACATACAAAATGGATTTTATTTTTAGGGCACTCTATCTGGTATAACAATGACTTGGCTGATAGGGAAGTGGTGGGTATAGTTTGTCTTAGTGGCTGGCACTTATGCCTGAGAAGAACAAAATAGCTTATTTAAACTGTCAAGCCTTAATTGTTTCATTAGATGGTGGTACTTTTTGACAAAAAGAGCTGGCTGACTGCTGAAAGCAAGAATGATGCACAGTGATTCTGGCAGGGCACTGGGGCGCTGCACTGGTTACCTCTCCTTTGTTTCTTCCCAGTTCATCACTGTTACAAAGAGAAGTTTCATTTTCTATTATAATGACTACTATTAAAATCAGTTAAAAGCCTTTTCATGAGCTCTGTGATATGTTTCACATATTTTTAGATATGAATGAACCATACATGAAAATTCTTGCATTTGTATTCAGCTATTGTGTCTCCAGCATACAGTTTAATGTCAATTATGGTAATGACTGATATTTATATGGGTCCTTGAACCCAGCAGGATCCTAAAGTGATTTACACATTTTATACATTATACATGAATTGCTTTGCTCACCACTGACTTGCAACCACCTCTGGGCTGTAACCTCTTGGCTGTTAATATCACATTGCAACAAGATATCACTTCTGGATGGAAAATGTGGAATACACTGTCTAATTGAAATGACTAGAGTAACTTTTAGGTTGACAGGATACAAGTACTCAGATTAATATTTGGATGGGACATGGTTGTGAAGCTACAGGCTAGGGATTTCAGTGGTAAATAAAACACTTTCCATGTCTTAATTTTATAAAGTTTGTTCTCCTCCCAATAATGCTGCACATCTGTGGGATATCAGGAGAGTGAGGGTGGGGTGGGGACCCAGAGAGGAGGAGTGATCTTGATTTATTTCTAGCTGCCTGGTGGAATAAAGACCCACAGTGTGTTTTCCATTTACACACATTTAAGAATTTAGAGGCAGTGTAGTGGGAGGAGGTGATTCTATCTCATCCAGAGACATCCTAAAAGCTTTTTACTGTTTGAAACACAGAAATCAGATCCCAGAGATAGGTCTTTTGCTTCAGGTACATGGATCCAAATGTGATTAATGTCGTTTTCAAAAGCCTTAGTCTAACACTTCCCACACAGGCAGAGTTCAGGGAAGGATCCTCCTAGGTTCCTTTGCCCTTTTATTCTTGAGAGGGAGGATGGCTGTGGTCTGACTGCATCTTTTATGTGGACTGCATGGTGCTCTGATGCTCAGCTGATTTATTTTCATTTCAGGTTTTTAAATGAGCTTTGTTTAAAATGGACTATCTTTCTCTAAGGGCAGATTTGCTTTTAGCCAAGTGTCATGTTACATGGTGTATATAAATTTTGGTTGAGTTGTTTTCCAGACTGAAGGGTCCTAAAATGTTGAAGTCCCTATTTAAAATCACCTGAGAATTTTGTCACTTTCACATGACAAAGCCTGTGCCTTACACTTTGTGAATTCCTAGGTAACATTAAGTGATGACTATAGTGGAAAGAATACTTTAAAATCATAATGGTAATTTTTGTTTTCATGTATCATTCTGGATTCTAGGCCAATAAGTAAAGTAGATAAGAGAAGGGGTCATAAAGTCAGAAAGATCTATATTCTAGTCCCATTTCTGATATAAATTTTCTGGATAATCCTGGGCAAGTCATTATTAACTTTTTAACATCAGTAGGCAAAGACTATGAATTGTAGTACAGGTGTTCATATTCATTATTGAAGTTTCCTCATAAGGAGCTCCCTGTACCAAAGAAATTGCTGGTATGACTGAAAAAATAAAAAGGTGTGTGATCATTTTGTGAAGCAGCTAATCATAAAGGTTAGGGGAATGTGTCGAAGAATAGAGAGACTCTTTGAGCCTCCATTTATAGGTGGTTTGAAATGTAAGAGTGGGTAGCAGGAAGATTTACAGCTGACACACCTCCATACAGACCTAGAAAATGCACTAAACTGAGTTATGATAGGAAACCATGATAAAAATCATAGGGAGTTATTTTTCTTGTCCAAGATGGTTTAGGGAAACAGAGATCTGCAGACAATGGAAATGGAGATCTGGAGCATTCTAGTGCAGGGAAAGATAATAAGGTGTTCCAAATCCAGCAAAGAGGGGCACAACTTTGTGAAGGGTGCAGGAATAGTAGTTGACTGACAAGTCTATTTTTATTTACACTGTACCAAGTAATTAGAAACAAGGCTAAGGAGATCTGAACTTAGAGTGGCATTTCTGGGCAACAAGCAGTGGTGAGCCATAGATATACCAAGCAGTTCTGTCACTGAACTCGTAGAGTAGAGAAAGCGTAGAGCTTTCTGTTGGCTGATAATGGATGAGGGTTGAATTTAACTACAGTCTACTGGCACTTTTATTGGGGGGCAAAACTGCAGGTGTATAAATAAAATCAGAATGGTAAAGGAAAACAATAGAAAAGGAAAGAGAACTGTTTTAAAAAAAGAGAATGAAAAATATGGCAAAAAAGAAAAAGCCCAAACCTCTTTGCTAGCAACAAATTCCTTGAAAATTAGAATAGACCAAATAGAAGTTAATGATTCTATAAAATAAGAGTAAATAATTAAAAGGTCAAAAGACAAAAAGAAAATGTAAGATATCCCACAGCAAAACTGATCTAGAAATTAGATTTAAGAAAGATAATTTAGAAATCACTGCACTACTGGTGATAACAGAAAGTCATGCCCAAAACAAAAGCCTTATATGTCAAGAAATAATAAAAGAAAAGTGATGGATCCCTTAAGACCAGAGGGGAATATAGAAATCAAAATAAGCTACCCACCACCTCTTGGAATAAACTCAAATGAAAACTCTCAGGGTTACCATGGCCAAAATCCAAAGTTTCCAAGTCAAAGGGAAAAAGCACTGCAGGCAATTAGTAAAAAAGAATATAAGTGCCAAGGAACACACATGATCATAGGATCATGCTAGAATCACACATGATTTAGCAGCTACCTTCATAAAGGAGTGGAAAAGCTTGAAATATGATTTTCCAGAATGCAAAGGAAAAAGTTTACCAACAATAATAACTTACTTGGCAAAACCAAGTATAATAATAAATAAGTGGAGTGGGGGGAGATCTTTAATGAAACAGAGAACTTCCAAGCATTCCTGATGAAAGATCAAAGGTGAATAGAAAAATTGATGTTCAAACACAAGCCTCAAGAGAAGCATAAAAAGGTAAACATAAGTGAGAAATCAGAAGAGACTAAACAAGGTCAAAATATTTGTATACCTCTATAGGAAGATAATACATGCAACCCTTCAGGACTTTATCATCATTAAGGCAGTTAGAGGGACTGTATTTAGAAAAGGTGAGGCAGCTAGGTGGCAGAGTGCACAGAACACTGGGCTTAGAATGAGGAAGATTCATGATCATGAGTTCAAATCCAGCCTTAGACACTTACTAGCTATGTTATCCTCCCCATCTATAAAATGAGCTGGAGAAGGAAATGGCAAATTACTTCAGTATCTTTGCCAAGAAAACCCCCTGAAAGGTGTAATAAAGTGTTGGACGTGACTAAACATTCAAACAGAGTAGTAGTTCTGGTATTTTTTGGTAATCTTGAAAGAAGAATAGAACACAAAGTAGAAGACTTTCTATACAATAGCATAGAAAAAGGGAGGGGATGGGAAAAATCATCTTATATAACTGGGTACACAAGGAGGAAGGGATGGGGAAAGCAGTCCACACTTGAACCTTGTTCTTACCTGATTTGGTCAAAGGAGGAAAAATTCAATTCCTTTGTACATCCATGGTGCTTAGCACAATAGCTGACACATAGCATGTGCATGAGAAATGTTCACTGACTGACACACAGGCATTTCAACAAGGAAATGGGGAAAAGGAGAACTGGAAGGGAGGGGATAAAAGGGAGGGTGAATCAAGGAAGGAATTAATCCTAAGCAAAACAAAGGATATAAATATATATATATATATATATAGCCACTCTTTTTGTAGTGGCAAATAATTGGAAACTGAGTGGATACCAACCAATCAGGTAATGCATGATTAAGTTCAAGTGCACAAATGTGATAGAACACTACTGTCTTGTAAGAAAGGCTGAAAGGATGACTTCAGAGGAACCTGGGAAGAATTGTAGGCAGAATGAAGTGATCAAAATCAAGAGAATAGTTTATATAATGATAACATTATAAATGCAAACACCTTTGAATGACTTAGGAACTCTGATCATTGGAACAAGCAGAAATGATTCAGGAAGATTCACAGTGTTATACTCCTCATGACAGAGAAGCTATGGACTCGGAAGGCAGATTGAGTCTTATTTCTTATTTCAAACGAGAATTTGTTTTGCTTGGCTATACTTGTTTGTAATAGGGATTTTGCTTTTCCTTCTTTATCAATTGACAGTGGGTAGGTTTGATAGAGAAAAGATGATTTTTCTTGATTAAAAAAATAAAATTTAGGGGGGGCGGAGCCAAGATGGCAGAGTAGAAACAGCTCATCCAAGCCACTCTGCCCCCAGATTCCCCCCAAACTATGTAAAAGGGGACTCTGAACAACTTCTGGAGCCCCAGCACCCACAGAACGACACAGAGAAGCTAACCTCCCGCTGAGGACAGCCCAGCAGCCCTGCAGGAAGGACCAGCACAGTGGTCTGGGACCTGGCAGCGTGCAGCACACAAAGCGCAGGAGCTGAGCTGAGCCCAGGTCCGCATGAGCAGAGGTTTTATCCCCAGGGCGGCAGGGCCAGCAGCCAGCTGGAGGAACCCCAGAACACCAGGAGCTGTGGTGACTCCAGAATTATCAACATAGACTTGCCTAGGACAAAGTAAGAGGTTAGTGTCCTATGGACTTTGGGTCTGGTATTAGGGAATGCATCGGCTCCCTCCCCTGGGGCTAGAAGCCACTGAGGACAAATGCCATTTTGTAGTTTTCAGAGGCAGCTCCCGCTCCCAGCCTGCAAATTTGTAGGGAGATCCAGCGATCAGTCTTGGGGGGTAATCGCTCTTGCTTTAACCTCCCTGGATCTGGATTGTGATCTAGGGTGGAAGTCGTGGGTGAGTTTACAGCTTGCCAGAAACGGAAGTTGCCCCCCACACGTTCGGGACGAAAATTCCTCTAGCTGGCCTTAGAGCCATAGTGTGGCAACAAGCCCAAAAGTCAAGCAATTAAGTGGCAACATGCCAAGGCAAAGGAAACAGAAAAATGCAACCCTAGACTCCTATTTTGGGGGCATAGAGCAGGAGAAGGACTGTGAGGTCAGAAGTCCTGCTCCAAAAGCCCCAGGGGAAAACATGAGTGGGATGCAGGCCATAGAGGACCTTAAGAAGGACTTTAAAAATCAAATAAGAGAAGTGGAGGAAAAATTAGAAAGAGAAATGAGAAGGATGCAGGAAAAGTATGAAATGAGGGTCAACAGCCTGACTGAGGAAAACAACACCTTAAAAAATAGACTAGCTCAAATGGCAAAGGAGGCCCAAAAGGGCAATGAGGAGAAGAATGCCTTAAAAAGTCGAATTTGCCAGATGGAAAAAGAATCTCAAAAGTTCACTGAGGAGATTCATTCCTTCAGAGTTAGACTGGAGCAAATGGAAGCTAATGACTTTATGAGAAATCAAGATGCTGTTAAGCAGATCCAAACAAATGAAAGATTAGAAGGCAATGTGAAATATCTCATGGGAAAAACCACTGACCTGGAAAATAGATCCAGGAGAGACAATTTAAAAATTATTGGACTACCTGAAACCCATGATCAAAGAAAGAACCTAGAAATCACCCTTCAAGAAATTCTCAAGGAAAATTGCCCTGATGTTTTAGATCCAGAGGGCAAAATAGAGGTTGAAAGAATCCACAGATCACCTCCTGAAAAAGATCCCAAAAAGAAAACTCCCAGGAATATTATAGCCAGCTTCAAGAATCCCCAGATCAAGGAGAAAATACTACAAGCAGCCAGGAAGAAACAATTTCAATATTGTGGAAACACAATCAGAATAGCACAAGACCTGGCAGATTCTACACTGAGGGATCAAAGGCCATGGAATATGATATTCCAGAGGGCAAAAGAACTGGGAATGAACCCAATGGTCACCTACCCAGCAAAACTGAGTATTTTGTTTCAGGGGAAAATATGGTCATTCAGTGGAATAGAGGACTTTCAAGCATTATTGAGGAAAAAAACAGAATTGAATAGAAAATTTGACATCCAGACACAAGAAGGAAGAGATGCCTGAGAAGGTAATCAGGGAAAAGAAATCAAAAGGAACTTATCAAAGTTGAACTATTTACATTCCTATATGGAAAAACAATAACTGTGACTGATGAAATCTTTCTCACTATGAAATAATGGAAGAAGGGGGTGTGGGCAT